>OY740716.1:219491910-220691910 GCA_963513945.1 Hydrotaea diabolus | reverse complement strand
TTTAAGTGGTGAAAAAATCACAAGTATTGGAAAAACTACCAAAAATCCAAGAACAATTGATACCAAATACAAAAAATAGGCGCTACGCAATAGTTAATTTTAAAAAAAAATCGCTATTTTTTGAAAATAGTATTTTTTGAGTGGTGTTGAAAAATCACAAGTAGTGGAAAAACTAAGTTGGCATCGATAAGATTGGCGATTCCTTTTGTCTCTCTTGAGCCCAGTACTGCCAGGTAAATTTTAATTAAAAATTATCAAATTTGCGAACAAAAATCATAAAATGTTTGGAAATAGTCATGCAATAAAAATGTAAAAAAATGCGCGATTTCTTTTGTCTCTCTTGAGCCCAGTACTGCCAGGTAATTTTTAATTAAAAATTGTCAAATTTGCGAACAAAAATCGTAAAATGTTTGCAAATAGTCATGCAATAAAAATGTAAAAAACGGCTTTTAGTTTTTTTTACATAAAATATTACTTTAAGTTGAAAAAACATTTTTCTTTTAGTTTAAAACAAGTAGAGGCATAATTTACATAAAATTCATGATTTTAGTTAAAAATCGTGTTTAAGAACAAAAAACGTACAACTATTAAAAATATCTCAGTTATTTAAACAAATTGTTTTGGAATATGCTAAAGACTTTAACTACATTGTTAACTCTGGTATATTAGTTATTAGAAAACTTAGTTTACATTTTTTAACCTATTTATCTGATAAAGTTTTTTTTAATTCAGAAGTTCCCTTCCAAAAAAATAGTATTTGTCGAGGTCCATAAAATAGGCATTTGTTTGATCAATAATTTCATCATTGGAGCTGAAACTCTTTCCACCGAGCCAAATCTTTAGGTTTGGAATTAGGAAATAGGATGAGGTACCAATACGTAACCCAATTCATGCCATTCCATTGCCATTGAGACTACACATATGGTATTTTAGTTATTAGAAAACTTAGTTTACAATTTTCAACCTATTTGTCATATAAAGTATTTTTTAATTCAGAAGTTCCCTTCCAAAAAAATAGCATTTCTCGAGGTCCATAAAATAGGCATTTGTTTGATCTATAATTTCATCGTTGGAGCTGAAACTCTTTCCACCGAGCCATTTCTTTAGGTTTGGAATTAGGAAATAGGATGAGGTACCAATTCGTAACCCAATTCATGCCATTCCATTGTCATTGAGACTACACACGTATGCACCAGTGCATTATCTTGAAGAAAAATAACATTTTCTTGACCAAATGGGGTCTGTTTTTTAATTCCTTATTAAATAGTTCTAATAAGTTGACATAATATTCGCCGTTTTTCCTTGGTTTGATTGACCGTTTTTCTTGCGAACAATAACACTCTGCGACAAATGGTAAGGGTCAGTGATCGGTTTGGAATGAAACCACCGGGGAAAGTTATATTGGTAAAAAAAAAAGTCATACGTGTTCCAGCGTTTCGCTGGGTCTCATCTAGGAATCGAGATATATCGATTTGAAGTTAGTAAGTATCGTATAGGGGAATTTGTCACGTTTTAGGCTCTTTTGTTTGACATAACTCGAGAACCACTCGTCCGATTTAGCTGAAACAAATTTAGAAAAATTAAGAATTACAATTCCTCTAATCTGTTCTTAAACCGTTTTCCTACTTAAGCAACAGTTTCGCAATTATAAATAAATGTATGAAAAAAAAATTTATTTTTGCCTAAAAATTAAATTTTTTTTTTAATTCATAAAAAATCCAAAACGATAAAAAAGTGTCAAGTCCTATTACTTTCACGTAAAGTCACATAACCTATATTTCAGCTAAATCGGACGAGTGGTTCTCAAGTTATGTCAAACAAAAGAGCCAAAAACGTGACAAATTCCCCTATACGATACTTACTAACTTCAAATCGATATATCTCGATTCCTAGATGAGACCCAACGAAACGCTGGGACACGTATGACCTTTTTTTGACCGATATAACTTTCCCCGGTGGTTTCATCCCAAACCGATTGTGGCTGTCGCACAGTGTAATGTTTAATGAGCCCTCGAAATTTACTTTTTCCAATTTTTAACAAAATCTACGAGGTTGTATTGAACAGCTGTTAAAACAAACTAAGTGACGGAATTCTCGCAACACCTTAATATTTACGACTCGATAGCAAATGCATTATTAAGTTGTTGTTAATAATTGTGATCATGTTTATTGGAAACGTCCTGCAGTATTTCAATCTCCAAAACAGCCAAAAAGCCCATTTCAGTACTAGGCTACAGCTATAAAGTACTTACATACGTGTTTATTTAGGCACAAAATTATTTTTGAAGAGACAAGACTGTAGGACGTTTCCTATAAGCATGAAAGGAATTGGCACCCTTTGTATACGGATACGGAGGACATTTCCTATAAGCATGAAAGGAATTGGCACCCTTTGTATACGGATTGATGACTTGTCTATTCCGACTTTGATTCCCAGTGTTAGTTATCAGAACTTCGTAATAAACACCACTAATATGAACTTAAAATTTAGTTTTAAATTAACATAATTGATTTTTTGTATATACATAAGCGATCTATATGTTTTTGAAATCCTGAGTACTAATTTTTTTTAAATTAAAAGTTTTAAAGAAAATCGCCAAAGTATAAGCGTGATTTAACATAAAATCGTCAATCGTCATTTGAGTACATTTTTAAAAAAAAAAATCGTCAAAATGGCAAAAAATCGTCAAAATGGCAAAAAATCGTCACTTCTGGCACCACTGCTTGAGAATTCATTCGTTCGCTGAGGTTGTGTTGTCGCATGATATTTGGCGTCAATACCCATTCATACTTTTCAATTTTACTTGCGTCAATTTTTATGATTCCTTTTGAACTTGCCTCTTGTCTTCACACAGGGCAATTCGGTTTCGACAATTTTTGTTTTCATTATTGCCTTTTCTTACATTCTGTACTATTTTTTTGTAAAAAAAAATACTAATATAATCTGCAGCCAACTTCACTCTACGAAAACACAATAGGATTGGCAGTATGAGCAAGTTTTTTCCTTTTGCATTTCCCTTACCTCTCTCCTACAAACTAAGAGCTGTGGCACGTAATGTTGCCTAGTGTGAATGGGGACTTACAAAATCTTTAATCTAGATTTTAGCATAGAAATTAGATCTTTAGAGTTCTTGGTGAGAACATTTCTATCAGTGCATTGAGAGAGGGATTGCTGCACTTCACCTATACTTATACAAGCACAAAATAAGGCTGTATGAGTGTACCGATCCCTGGCGTAATAACAGCAGAAAACGCAAAACTGCATTGTTAAAACAAATAATAACGCTTTAATTATTGTGGTTAACAGGGTTGCCAACAAAACATGATTTTGTTTAGATAAAGGGTAATTCAATTGTTCCCAATAGTTTTTCGCAGAGGCGACATTGTAACCAATGAGGTTCTAGCGAGGTGCGATTATTGCTAGTTAAAAACTCTCCAAACCAATCACTTCATTTAGCTAGTTACTTGTTCAACATCTTGATGGCGAAAATTTAGGGAACTTCGTTGGCTAATAAAATTGGCGCAACTAACACCAAGGGCCACATAAATCGGTCGTATACAAATGACATAGACAATATCGTGAGGACAAAACGAAATGCAACTGTAGCTTTTTTTAAAATGGTAACAAGCCGTCAGGTTATCAGTTCGGTTTTTAAAAACCGCCGGTTAGGTTTCTTTATACAGAAAGCATCTACAAAGATGGCAGATGGTTTCGGTTTATAAAACAGCAGCATTTTACTCATTATAAAACGATGTTATTACTATTAGAGATGCTATTGCTGGTATAACGCCGAACATATTCTAGCAACCTCAAAAATTTAAATAATTGTTTCATGAGTTATTTAAATAATAAAGACAACAATGTAGCTTCAAAATAAAGCCAGAACCAATTCGAAATCGTACATTGTTTTTTTCTGTTTAATTTTGTATTCTATATTTTCAGTTTTAATTTTTCTTTTTTTCTTAACCTGTAATGATAAACCTGTAGTAAATTGTGCACTTTATCTCATATTCTTTAATAGTTTTTTTTTTGATGACACAAATTTGGCGTCTTTTCAAATTTTCCCAGCTCTTTGGCAACTCCCTATATTTGTATTCCTTTAGTTTCTCAAAGCTATAAATTTTAGTACCGCCATAACATTTTGTGTTTCTAAACTGGTTTATTTTACATTTTTATAGACTGAGAGAGAAAAAATACAGAAAATAACCGATAGCCAACAAGCAGCCATTGTCGACTCAGTTAAGAGTCTACGGCGACCGGCCGAGCGACCAACTGGCTTGACAGCCTTGAAATGTATTTTTCGTTTCGATTTTTTTTCTTTCATTTTTTTAGATACTTCTTTTAATGCATAAAATGGTTTTTTTCTTTTTTGTTCCACAGATTTCTTTATTATAATCGTTAAAAAAAATAATATTTATTATTTTGTTTTCTTATTTTCGATTATTTTTTCTGGCTGTCTACGACACACACTTCGAGATGTTGTGTAGGTTTCTTTTCTTATTATTATATTTATTTATATATAGCTAGTGATTGTATATTAACCATAAATTCTTTATGTCTATTTGCATTTATTTAAGCTGGGGAATTTTTCTTTTTTAATATTTTTGAAATAAATTTAAAAAACTTGAAACCTGTTTTGGTGTAAAAACAATAT
Organism: Hydrotaea diabolus; assembly: GCA_963513945.1. Lineage (NCBI taxonomy): Eukaryota > Metazoa > Arthropoda > Insecta > Diptera > Muscidae > Hydrotaea > Hydrotaea diabolus. The sequence continues at coordinate 220,687,255 of OY740716.1, read as the reverse complement.
GCAGAACTTTTCAATTTATTTCGAATGTTTTTTGTTGAAGTTGTCTTTATGTTTTTTGCGGTTGATTGATGTTAATATTAATAATAATTTTGCATTATTTATTGTTGAATGCAGTATTTGAAGTTTTATCAGCGCCACAAACCTTGTTTTAAAAGAGGGGTGGGGTCCATTTTTGTGATATTATTCCAATTGTACTCTAAAATAAGTGCTATTAAATTAGTAATACTTCTTATTAATTAATAACAGTTCAACATAATTGTCAAAGTTGTACGCTTGCCTTTATGGCCACAGGACGTTCACTATTTGTATGGTAAAAGCTTAAATCTTAAAATTGGACTATGGACTTTTTGAATTAAAAACAACGAACAAATAAAATTGTTCGTATTTCAAGTTATTGACCAATTTCGTAATCGTAACACAAAAACCCCGAATATTTAATAATTGGGGGACTGGATGGCTGTATCGAACGTTGCTGACTGATAAGGCTACAGAGGACATTAATTCGGTATAAAACCCAGTGATGGTATGTTTGCTGTCCACATGCGCGCTCTGTCTTATCTTTCGGTTATTTTTAGTTGGAGGCCTCAACAAAAGTTGATTAAACCGTAAAAATGCGCCGTTATTGAGGTATATGACTCGACTGATTGACTGGCGTTGGCGATAAGAGGGTAGTCATTCTAGACACGTGTAATTGAATCATATACGATATACTAAAGGGTGTTTTTATTGAGGTGTAGAACTTCGAATTGAAATAAAACACATCGTTTTAATGTCCATCAATTTGGCTTTATTGGAAGGATAATTTTATGCCATTAATGTTTAAATATGTTTTCGGGCATGTGGACGCCGCGGCTGGCTCGAATAAAGCCAATTCTGCAGGTCCAATTTTCAACCACTTTTTCGAGCACATGGGGCCGTATGTTGGCAATAACGCCACCAATGTTGGCTTCCAAGTCCCCTAACGTGTTTCTGGTTTGTTGGCGTAGACGAGCAACTTCACATATCCCCAAAGAAAATAATCCAATGGTCCATGTTAACCGATCCATGGTTAACCGAATTAATTGCTCTGATGGACGATTATGTCGACCATAAAATGGACGGAGCTTGCGGTGAACTTCGCGAACTGAACCATTACTTTCGAAATAAATTTGCACGATTTGCAAGCGTTGTTCTTTTGTCAACCTGTTCATGATGAAATGGCAAATCAAACTAAATATTAATCACTTGACAGCTGACAAAATGGCCGTCAGTTAAAAAAGTGATGCCAACTTAAAGTTCTATACCCCAATAAAAACACCCCTTATATATTTAAAATTTATGCGAATTGAGAGATGTCGAAAAACGCATTAGAAATATTCTCGGTGTTCAATCTTTTGTTGGATAAAATTTCACAAAATTCGGTAGGCTATATATGAAATTGAGTAAGATTTTTTTTTGTTTTTTTTTATACTTTGACTACACATAAAATAAATTCGTCTAAAGCCTGGTGCTGAGTTCGCTTTTCAGGCGAAAACGTCTCAAACTCAACTAAAAAACAAATCTTACGTAAACGACAACGGTTGTTGAAATCGACCCGATTGGTCCTTACGAAGAAAACTCCCGTTTTGGGGTTTAATTGACTTCAAGCGACAAATGTTATTTTATTTTTAATAAAATTTTATTTATGGCATTAGTTCACACGCAGGAAAAAGGTTTTGAAAAAACGACCTGAACTTTATATTTTTTGGTAAAGCGCCCTCCACACGAGTGTATCTCCCGATTTTAGGTCAATCCAATAAAAGGGCAACAAATTTCATCAGCTTTTAAAATTTCTTATTTGTGGACAGAACAAATATTTATTGTTGTGCTCACTGACCGGGTATAATAATAACCGCTTATTAATCATCAATTTTATATAGAAGTTTTTACATAGCTTAGAGATAAATCTCATATTCAAAATAATCGCCGGCATTTACAAGCTGGAAAACTAGCCGCTGAAAAATTGTTAGATGTTCTAACTTGGTTTGAACCTGGGTTAACTGGCATGATAGTCGCACACATTTCCATCACACCACGACGCACAGGGGCTTAAACTCATTTTTTACCCGCGAGATGAATATCATGCAAAAGTCCATGAGTCGAATCATTAAAAAAGACTTGGGACTTGGGGCTTTCAAACGACGAACCGGACATTTATTGACTGCAGCTTTAAAAACAAAATAGGATTGAAAAATGCAAACGTCTTTTGGTGAAGCACGCTGATAACTTGCACAGAAAAATTTTGTTCACCGATGAAAAAATTATTAACGTTCAGGAAAAATTTAACAAGCAAAATGTATGCGCGGTCATCTAAGGAAGTATCTGAACTGATCCCAAGGGTGGAAAAGGGTTATCACCCAACTTCAGCTATGGTTTGGTGGGGTGTCTCTTACGATGGGGTCACTTACCTGCATTTCTGCGAACAAGGAGTCAAAACACCGGCCAATGTTTACCAAGAAACCACTTTGGAAGCTGTTGTGAAGCCTCTTAACAATTCCCTGTTCCAAAACCAGCCATGGACTTTCCAGCAGGATTCTGCCCCGGCCCATAAGGCTAAAACGTCCCAGGCCTGACTTCGAAACAATTTGTCAGCGTTCATTTCCTCTGAAGAATAGCCCTCAGGCAGTCCAGATTCGAACCCATTGGATTACAACAAATTGTGGACGGTTTTAGAGAACAAGGTTTGTCACAAAAGATACCCCAACATTGGATCTCTTAAGACGGCTTTAGTTCGAGCTATGGCCAATTTTCCAATGGACGAGGTTCGTGCAGCTAATGACGATTGGCCAGTGTGACTTAAGGCGAGTGTAAAGGCAAAAGGCGGACATTTCGAATAATTAGATTCTTTTTGGATACAATATACATCAATAAATATATTAAAAAATATTTGGTCCAAAAACATTCAGTACTTTTTTATTTTACAGCATAAAACGTGTGTAACAGTATTTATGTCCCTACTAAGTATACCATGAACAACCCAGCAAACATTTGGAGTCCGATATGAGTCCGATTGGACTCATAATTCGGAGTGTGAGCGCTCATTATGAGTTCTTTTAGGAGTCCAATTTGAGTGTGTTTCCCTTCTTGCGATGGTCGTCATATATGAGTCCGAATTCATATACCATATGAGCCTCTTTTAGGAGTCATATATGACTCATATTTTAGAGAAAATAAGAGCTCCTATAATATATCTGTTTCTTTTATAGTAACTCTGAGCCTCAAATTTCCGTCATATTTAATACTCATTTTGCACTCATAATTCTGAGCCTCATATTTCCTACATTGTTTCCACTCATTTCGGACTCATAACTCTGAGCCTCAAATTTCCGTCATATTTTATACTCCTTCGGACTCATAATTCTGAGCCTCACATTTCCTACATTCTTTACACACATTTCGGACTCATAACTCTGAGCCTCATATTCCCGTCATAATTTATACTCATTTTGGACTCATAATTCTGAGCCGTCCGAAAATGTTTACTGGGACCCTATTCTTTTTGTCCGTCACTGTGTCCCACCCTTGGTACCACCTTTGAAAAATCGCCCCTGATTTTCCACTTGCATATCCTGGACCCCCACTGCATTAAAATATTGAGCTTTTAGAAGAATCTACACACTCGATAAAAAAAAATGCCCATGTAAACACAGCTCCAATGATTTATTCTTATAAAACCTTATCCTTTTTCTCCGATATTGTGTAAACATATCATCCCAATATTCTGAAGGAAAACACTGCCAATCCTTATGGTGTCCATACACACACCACCGCCACCGTTCCGATTCGTGCTCAACAAACCTGCTGCTGATTTATCCACCAACAAAAGCAAAATGCCAACAATAAATTTTTACTTTATACAATGTTTTCATGTAATCCTAGCGTTTAAAGCCCCGACGACTCCGCTACAGTAGAAAACAAGGCAAACACAGCTAACCAAAGGAAGGCATGAGCATCAGTTGGTCGAGCCGAGGATAGAAGGCAACAAAAAGAGGAGGCAAGCGCAACCAAACAATAATAAAAGTAGTGTTGGTGGTCCGCTTCGGTCCATCCTCACACACACGCAAACACCAAGTGGGACCGACGGACTTTTAGTCATAGCAGGTACAGTCATGGTTCAGTGTGGGGTATTCCACAAAAAAATGTACTGTACGTGCGAGTATGCGATTCTTTTTTATATGAAAATTCCTAGAACTCTGACATGATAAGGCCGCAATAATCTGTGCAACATCTTCACGCTCATGTCTTCTTCGTTTTTTTTTTTAATGGCATCGAAAAAAATCGGAAAACGCCAACAACAACGAAAAGCCAACACATTGGCAAAGACGAAGGAATGACCAACCACCACCAGAAGATAGGGAAAGGCAGTGTAAGAGAGAGAGTGAAAAGGAGTTAACACCAACGCCAAAAACAAGAACAGCAACTGCAGCAATATCGGCAAAGTTGGCTTAGTATAGTTTTACGTGACCGGAAATAACTTTAATAGGCTTTAATCTCTTTCAACTTGTACAAGACACAAAAAGAAAACACACGGACTCGTATCGCTGTGGCAAAATCATTGCAAAGAACAACTTTAATGCAGAAGGACATATAGACCATTTTTAAGCATCGACCAACAATGGAGTGAGGCGTAACAAGGGCAGGATACGAAGAAAAAAATCGGATACTCTAACGATAATTACCGGAAAGCATGCTATTAGCCCAATGAAAGGGTATATTCGAATAGGCTGGAGCAAGCTTAAGCAGTAGGAGCCGAATGAGTTTAAGGGTCTAGGCCAACGGACCCAAATATGTTTTTTTGGGCCCTGATGTAGCGCGGAGCCTACCTTATCAGTTAACAAAGAGTCAATAAAGCTTTAGGTTATTGATTTGAGAGAAGTTTTCCATTTCTTCTGTATTGTAATGAAGAGTAAAGTAAAAATGTCTCGAGATACAATTGTCTAACCATTATAGGAGTAAATTTATTCTCTGACAGCCGGAATGCCCTGAAATCTCTTAACTCTGACTTACTGTGGTAAACCTTACGCCAAAACTGCTGCAAATCCTTTAAATAAGGGGGATCAGCAATTCAATATCGACTTTATTAGACCAAAACTGCTGCAAATCCTTTAAACAAGGAGGATCAGCAATTCAATATCGACTTTATTTAGGTGCCCGGCCATAGGACATACCAAACAAAAAAAAATTAAAAGGCCGACTGTGAGATACCCTACTCCACTCTGCTTATTCAGAAGATTGATTACCTCTGTCTAGAGTTAATTATTTGTCCCATACAGCCATACAAAAATTAAGCGTGATCTGGTATGGTTTTTGAACTGCAGGACCTTTAATCGGGAGGAACATTTGTGTAAGGGATATCCAAAAACATGGACCAATATGGTCCAATGTTACAAAACAAATTTGTCCGCCGCTCGTTACACTCCATGACAAATTTGGTAGGAATCGGATGTAAAATGTGGCAGATTTTGAAATCGGGTAGAACCTTTGTGTGGGGCTACACGAAGATATGGACCCATGTGAACCCGGTTTATTACAGTTAATTAATGGTCGTTAACAACGTATTATGGCAATATTGGGCGTAGTCGGGTTTAATTTGTGGCTTCAAGAACTGCAGGACTGCAGAAGGTACCTTTGTGTGGATCCTATTCCAAAACATGGACCGATATGGTTACAAGAGATGGGTGTTGGCCACTCGTACGTCTCTGTATGAAATTTAGTCGAAATCGGGAGTAATATGTGGCTTTAAGAGTTGTAGGTTCTGAAATCGGAAAGAACCGTTGTATGGGGGCTTTACGAAGATATGGACCTCTAAAGTGCAATTTCACCACAGTTAAATAAAGGTCGCTCATAATGTACCATGCAACATTTTGGCGTGATTTGGTGAAGTTTGTGGCTTCTATAGCTGGAGGACCTCAAATCTTGAGGGACCTTTGTGTAAGGTCTATTCAAAAACATTGACCAATGTGTTTCAATTTCTCTAGTGATGGGTGAGTGTTGGTCTGTCCTTATGCTTTGTGTATAATTAGGTCGAAATCAGGTGAAATCAGGAAAAAGCTCTGTACTCCTATCTTATCAAAATATGGACCGACGTGGACCAATTTCAATAGGGTTCGTCCTTAGCCCAAACTTGATGAAAGTGCATAATTTTTATCGGAATCGGTTCATAATTGCGATCTGTACTTTGATAACAACAGTAGATGCGACGGACAACGATCGTTGGAATCAAATAGTAATTCTGACTCGATCGGTATAGGGTGAATCTCCATTCCTTTAAGGTATTGCAAACATCAGCTCAAAGTCAAAATAGTCTGTACCACAGTGCGGTGTAATGTATAAAAAGTGCAGAGCGGCAAAGATAGCAAGGCTTAGAACTACCTTAGGGATTCTTGATTGATTTTGACTCGGAACCTGCAAACGTCTTATGAGGAAGAGAGATAGCCTATAGCTATAGTAAAAATAGATGATGTTGTATTTCATTTAGCCAAATGTGATACAATACCTTCCCATACACGATAACGCTAATCACACAAATCACGAATAGAATTTATGCGGAATTGATTTTCCCCGCCATATTTTGCTTGTCAATTTGCCTTAATTTCAGGGCATTTGCTTCATTTTTCTTCGATTTTGGTTGGTAACCTTGTGTTGTGTCAGAATAGTCCTTTCCAAATGGAAATAAATTTCCGACCTGTATATTAGATACCGTTTCTAGGGAACAGCAAATTTTAGGTAAAATTTATATTGTCAGACGACAGAACGCTATGGGATAGAAGTACACGCAATGAGACTTACAATTGCAGACATCAAAAGCTGTGCAAAAGACATGCAACACTTGTTCCGCTCATATACTGCTCTGAAGAAAAAGCTAAAATCGGAATTGAAGCTTCAAATATTTCAGATTCTAGGAATGCCTTTTGTTTGTATTTTACATGGTATCAAATTTAACTAACAACTTGGATGGATTCCTTTTTTTTTTGCAAATTTCTTTTAAATAAACTTTTAATTCAAGTCTAAGTAAACCTGATTGTACAGACTGCAACTTTAAACTCACCCAACTATTTTCCAATAAAGCTGAAAGAAAATATTTTCATACATTTGAGTAATACGAGGAGTCTGATATTTTTTCAGTACTACGTATTTTGAAGTGGGCATAATTCTAATTGAAGAAAATTAAGTAAAATTGCCACAATTCCAAAGTCTATAAGTAATCGCAGTTACTGATAGTACAATAGATACAACACATGACATATAAATTTACCTAAGCCTGATTACCGGCCAGTAATATTGGACTCACCACTAGACCCTTGTAGAGTTTATTTCAATGGTTTGGAAACTTACCTGAAAAAGATAAAACAAAAATGAAATTAGTTTAATTTGAAAAAAATTAAATAAAATAAATAAAATCTACAGAACATGTCTCAATCTTTTACCCTTACAGCACTCGAAGTAGGAATACTTCGCTTAATAACAGAATGGTTCAGAATGATCCAGCTCGAAAGTCGTGGGATAAATGATATGGACTCAAGTGGAAGGAGCCATCAAAATTCGTGGTAATATAACAATGGAGACGACTCCCACACAATCAAAGTTGTGTAGGCCAAGCAAAACCAACCATAGGTTGGAGTTTCAATAAATAAAGTGCGTGAAGTTAGTCTGGCGGACTAGTGTGAATGTGTCCTTTGTCTATGATTAAAACAAAAATTGCTTTACGCACAGTTCGAAGACTATACGCAAAGGGTAATTCTCGGTAATTTAAATGAGTCTCCCGTATATGCCATTTGATTTGTTGCCAAAGACTGCTGAAGAAAAATCTTGGCGGGTTTAAAAACAGTTGTACAGTCTGCAAGGCAACCAAGCTAATACAAATCACCAATTTTTTACGTTGATTCTGTAAAAGAAACAACAAAAAGGTCTCGAACCAGAATAAAAACTGTTTAAGTTGTACTAATGATAAAAGACCGAATAAATATAAAAAAAAAGAAAAAAACAAAAAATAGTGCACGCTATAAATTTTGTAGAAAGCTGTCCTTGAGCCACGACAGGCCGTTTATAAACTCAGCAGAATCTTGCTGGAAAATAATTCTTCTAGATATTCTACAAAAGTATTTTTCTACGTAACTACGCCATCTTTTCTAAAGGTACGGGCTCTAGACAAAAGGTGCTCCACTGTCTTAATCTCGATCGAAACCTTCGACATCCCAGAAGATCCCAACAACTTTAAGAATTATTTTACTCGCTGCAAGTTATCTCCGCCGAATTTGAATAAAAGACCCTTAAATCGGTGATTCTGCTTAACAGAGCACAGACGTTCCATCACTGAGACGAACATTGTCAGTGCTGCCTTTATTCTCTAGACATGGTGGAACACATTCTATAATAACAGGGGCAGAAATAAAGTTTATTGGATACTTTTTTGGAAATTCAAGTTTGGATGGATGCGGTTTTTGTGTTTGAATCGTCAAATGGGAAAAAATTATCCAATCTTGCTTCATTCCGAATTAGACAACTCAAATTCAAGTGTCAAGAGGCATAAAATTATACAACCTTGTTTTATTTCGAACTAGACAATTTAAATTTTATTTGAAAATAGAAAGCCCTTCTAAAGGCCAGATAGAAGAGATTGATAAGAAGAAGGCTGTCGGGAATATGTAGAGGGTTGCTATACATTTCTGGCCTAGGAATTAACTCGTGAACATTTTGTGCGATCATTTTTCACAACTTTTGACGTGGGCAAGAGTGCGTCACGACAAGAGTGCATCGATGAACTTAAATCGTTGTATGGCGATGAAGCACCATCCTATGGCACTGTGAGAAACTGGTTTAATGAATTAAATCGGCCGTTGTGCCAGAGAACATTGATGTCGTGCGTGAACTAATAAAGCAAGATCATGTGACATACCGTGAGATAGCGGCATCCTTGGGCATTTCTTCCACCAGCGTACATTCGATATTGCATGAACACCTGGCCGGAAAAAAGTTTGTTCTCGTTGTTTCCCGCACAATTTGACCATCGCTCAAAAAAGGCTCGTGTCGATTGGTGCAAAAAATTTTTGAGAGAAAAAATACGACCGCCGTGCTTCAAAAGCCGTTTATAAGATCGTCACAGGTGACGAATCATGGATCTACGTGCATGAGCCCGAAACAAAACAGCAATCGACAGTGTGGGTCTCTGAAGACGAGCCAAATCCAACGAAAGTTGTTCGTGGAAAAAGCAATTCAAAGCAAATGGTCTCCAGTTTCTTCGGCAAAACTGGTCACGTGGCGACTGTTTCGCTTGAGCAACGCAGGACGGTCAATTCTGAGTGGTACACCACAATTTGTTTGCCGAAAAACGAACAAGAGAAGACGAATCATTGTGCACCATGACAATGCGAGCTCTCACATATCGGCTGAAACCAGTGCCTTTTTGACCGGCCAAAACGTCGAATTGATGAGTCATCCAACGTAAAGCCCTGACTTTGCACCCAATGACTTCTTTTTATTCCCGCACATTAAGAAAAAAAATGCGTGGTCAACGATTTTCGTCGCCAGAAGATGCTGTTGAAGCGTTTAAAAACCATGTTTTGGAGGTGTCTCGATCGGAGTGGAAAAAGTGCTTCGAAAATTGGTTTGAGCGCACGCAAAAGTGTATAAATCATCGAATTTTATTGTTTTATTGTATAAGAAGTAAAATCAATCGTCTAAAATCAATTGGTTTGAGCGCATGCAAAAGTGTATAAATCATGCTGGAGAATACTTTGAAAAACAATAAAACCATTTTGCTGATAAATAATCAGGACTTTTACCAAGCGTCTTTAGAAAGTCACAAGAGAATGTGTTTGCGATGTTTGTAACAAACGTGTTGGAAAGTAGTTTTTCTCTATCTTTGAATTAACCTCTTTTAAAATATTTTTCTTCCCAAATTATCAGACCAACCTTTAATTGGATGATACACCAACATTGCCTGACCAAGAAAAACAACAAACCGAAGAACACTTTCTGGCAATGTTGTGGTCCATGTATCACTATCCATAAGGTACAGCGAATTTATTTAAGCCTTTTATAATAACTGTGTGCGGGGGGCTTGATGAAAGAGGTGTATCGGTTGTGGTGGTAAAAATACCAACACAGCACACGGTGATGTTGTTTTTCATCGGCTGAACGATTTTTTTGCTGGTCTCGTTATGGCATCCCCCCTATGTTGGTAATAAATCAGCTTAAGAAGCATAATTTACAACTGGGGGGAATAAAATATTTTCCTCTCGGCTAAAGTTGTTGAACAAGATTTTTCAACATTTTTTTTGGTTCTCATTCTGTTTATTCTTTTGTCTGTTTTGATATCGTTTGGGCTTTAAGAGCAAAGACAAGAAAGGCAGGGTAGACGAAGTCAAAACACAAAGACCTCCAATAAATAAATATAAAAAAAATCAATAAAAAAAATTGTTTTTTTTTTGTTTTCTTTGCTATCATTACAATATTCATTGAGGTCGTCGAGAGTTGCGCGCGACTCAGGAATCCGGTGGTGGTGGCGGTGATTTGGGACGTCTGACTGCCTTCAGTGATTATCGGGAATGTATGCAATGTTCATGTCTTGCATGGTTTTTTTACATTTTTTTTATTTTATTTTGCAAATTCAGTTAGAGTTGTTAAACTCGTTTTGTTTTCGCATGCGAATGAGGAGTAAAGAAGTAGTGTCTCGCGGTGTGGTTTAGTAATTTTGTGTGTTAACAACAACATCTTTTGTTGTGATTACAACAACCAAAGGTAAGCCATCATCGTCGCCGGCAGCAGAAACAATGTTGCACCTTTACACAATGTGGAAATCGTCGGGGGGTCGAGGATCGTTCGATAATGATGTTGTGGTAAGATTATCGATTTTTGCAATTGTAAATTTAATGGGCCATAAGAGAGGTCGGCGCTGGGAGGCAGCAACATACAACGTACAAGCCATCACGTATATTGCTATCTGGGAACAATTTAATAAAAAAAATACATACAATTGTCCCTCTCTCATGTTTTACTCGGTTTTTTTGCATTTAAAGGTATTAACATATTTTTATGGTAACAACAAACAATGAAGCTCTTAATTTACTTTTGGTATTTTTCAGTAAATAAACGCTATTGACTCACTATTTTTTTGAATGTAAATAAACGGGTTTGTTTAAATATTAACGATGCTGCTGGTCGATTTGGTCAAAAGCAAAAGGAAAATAACAAAAAATGTATGTCGCTGCTTTTTTTTGCATTTCTTGAAATAAACTTGTAAGTCTGGCTTTAAATAGGTTTCATTTACGGTGACACTTTGTCTAAGAAATATGCAGGGTAGTTACTTTATAGAACCCAAATCGACAAAACCAATTTTTAATAGACGAAAATATATATATTATGACTTTGTGCTGATGTTTGTAGCAACTTAATAGAAATCAGATAGGCTTGAGTTACATAGACAAGGCTAAAAAGTAACTTTGGACTTCTTTTTATATTTTTTAACTATTAATTAAATTTTTTGTATGCTTATAATAGAAAAATACTAAAATAGACAGGATTTTAAAATTAAATTTCAAAGTTTATATGGCTGACAATAAGTGTGTTATTTTGAGGTAACTGCAGGCCATGTAAGATTTTAAATTTTAACTACCGATTGCTTCGACTTTGAATATTATATTCATTCTAATGAGATTTCTAAAATTCAAATTATAATTTTAAAATTTCAATTGATGAATTTTCTGAATTTCGATTGTAATTTCGGAATTTCAATTGATGTGTTCTGAATCTCAATTGTGATTTCTGAATTGCAATTGCAGTTTCTGAAGTTCAATTAATGTATTATGAAATTCAATTGTAATTTCGGAATTTCAATTGATGAACATTTCAAATGATGCGTTTTGAATTTTAACTGTCATTTCTGAATTTCAATAGATGTTTTCTGAATTTCAATTGTAATTGCTGAATATTGATGTATTCTGAAATGCAATTGTAATTTCGGAGTTTCAATAGATGAATTATGAATGCCAATAGATGTGTTCTGAATTAAAATTGTAATTTCTGAAGTCCAATTGATGTTTTCTAAATTTCAATTGTAATTTATGAATTTTAATCGATATGTTCTGAAATTCATTTGTGATTTCTGAGTTTCATAGATTTTTGAATTTAAACTGTCATTTCAGATTTTCAATAGATGAGTTCTGAATTTCAATTGTGATTTCTGAATTTTTAATTGATGTATTCTGAAATTCAATCGTAGTTTCGGAGTTTCAATAGATGAGTTCTGAATTCCAATAGATGTGTTCTGAATTCCAATTTTAATTTCTTATGTCCAATTGATGTTTTCTGAATTTGAATTGTAATTTATGAATTTCAATCGATATGTTCTGAAATTCATTTGTAATTTCTGAATTTCATTGATCTTTTTGAATTTTAATTGATTTTTTCTAAATTTCAACTGATCTTTTCTAAATTTCAATTGATTTTTCTAAATTTCAAGTAATCTTTTCTGAATATCAATTCATTTTTTCGGAATTACAGGTGTATTTGTAGTCGGTGGACACAAATATAGGCTGTGGAAACAAATTTGTCCTGTGTGTGTAAAAGTATGATCGTCACATGTTTGCTGAGTCATTTGCATTAATATTTTTTTTTTCATTAAAACGTTAAAACCTCTCGCTTACAATTTTTCCACTTATGGATGATTGATTCTACAACCAAGCAACAGTACAAGTTTACATTGTTAGAAACTGACGTAAGACTATTTCGTGAAAATGTTTATTTTTACGTAGAGGCAAACCTAGTGAGTATTGAATGAACCAAGAAACAACGAAAAAAAAATTGTTCACAAGGAAATCATGTAAGACCTCTACTACCTGCCGGATCCACCACCTCTCACTACTAAATGTACTGACGAAAAAATCGAAACAAAAACCCAGCAACAAAAGTTAAATCAAGGTTGAGTTTTTTGTTTTACTTGCCAAACTGAACACAATTGAGCGAAGCGAAAGAGAGAGGGGCGCAAACAGTGAGAGGGAGAAACATAAATATCGTTTAAACAAATCGTTGACAATACTTTTAATGGGAACACACGGTGACGATGTGACAGGCAGACAGACAGAAAATCAACACAAAAAAGTGTTTTTATACAATATGTGCTCATTTTTTCGCGTTTGCCGTCAAAGTCAAGAGAAAAATAAATGAAAAAAAACTGAAAGCGAAAAAATACAAACAAAAAATAGAGTCCCATGACGAAAAATCAAATTTAATACGCAACACATGACTACTGCTGCTGCTGGTGGTGGGGGTAGTGGGGCTGCTCTGCCATTTTCGTCGGCTGTTTGTTTTACAAAACGAAACAAAAAATTTAGACAAACACCAGCCAACAGTGACGTCATCTGTTGGACTCATCTGCTCCACCGCACTCTGCACTCTGCTGTCCACAGTATTCAGTTTTGATGACTAGACTGTGCTGCCACCATCATCATCGTCGAATATTTATATATACACACATACATTCATACGTACGTACGTACATCCGATACGTAATACATTACTGCTGCCGCTGTTATAAGTTACGTTATGACGCATTCGTGTTTTGGGGTTTAGCGCGTTTATACAAAATTGTATGTATGTGGGACAGCAGCAACAACACCGCCTATCCTATCCATTCACATCATCTAAATAACGTGGAAATCTCTCCCTCTCTACGTTCACCCCTCAAAAATATTGCATATTTTGTGCCGTTTGTCTTCTTCCCTCTAAACTATGAAAACATTCGTCCCACAGAGTAAAAATTACGTAGGCATACCGAAAAACACTCGGAAAGTGAAAATCAATTCAAACCAAATAATAAAGATGCATTTTTGGATGCGGAAAATTCATTTTCATTTGAGTACTTAGAGGTCTATGACTATTATTGGTTGTTTTTTTGATCTCTAGTTAAATGGGTAAAATTTTCTACGAAAATTGTCCCAAAAGTTCGGGACGCAAATTTATTAGAGAATTGCAGGTTGTATTATTTACAACTGATCAATTTGTAAGTACTTAAAGGGTGGGCCATTTAATATGATTAATTTAAATCGGCTGTAAAAAAAAGTAATGATAATTATTTTGAAATTTCTGGTTTTATTGCAAAGGTTAAAGTTTGTCATAAAGGGTGATTAAATTTTAAGGGCCGATGTTAAATGTAAACCATACCTAAACGTCAAGTTTTTTCAAGTCAAGTCATCTTCAGTGATGAGGCACATTTTCACCTCAGTGGATTCGTCAATAGGCAGAATTGCCGCATTTGGGCAAATGATAATCCAAGACTGATTGTCAAAAAAACAATGCACCCACAAAGAGTGACTGTTTGGTGCGGTTTATGGGCTGGCGGTATCATCAGCCCGTAAACGGTGTTCGCTATCGTGAGATGATAACGAACTTTTTATGGCACGTATTGGAAGATATGGATGTGGACGATATGTGGTTTCAACAGGACGGTGCCACTTACCACACAGCTAACGCAACAATTCAATGGCCGTGTTATCTCACGTCGTGGCCATGCCGCAAGGTCATGTGATTTGACACCATTGGACTTTTTCTTTGGGGTTATTGAAAGAAAAGGTTACGTCGTCGGTAAGCCAGCAACAATTAAAGAGCTTAAAATTGAGATAATTCGGCACATTAACGGCATAGCACCTCAATTATTCCTCAGCGTCATCGAAAATTTGGTCCGAGGTCGCGGCGGCCATTTGACCGATATTTTGTTCCATACATAATTAAACCATACCAAAATTATCGTAATAAAAATAAATGACAATAATTTCCTAAATTATTTTTTTTTATTCAAAATCAACATCGGCCCTTAAAATTTAACCACCATTTATAATAATGGAACACCATCCGATGCGTTTTCTCTTTGCCCAATGGGCTGAAGATTGTTTGGTAGCGGATGAAGAATTTTGCCGACAAATCGTGTTTTCAGATGAAGCTCATTGGTTTGGCGGCGGCATCGTTGGGCCATTTTTCTTAAATAAATAGCAAGGAGCCGCCGTTACCGTCAACGGTGAGCATTGCCGAGCCATGCTCAACAAATTTTAGTTTCCGAAAATTCAATAGAATAGACAGGGACAACATTTGGTTTTATCAAGGCGGGATTACATGGCACACAGCCAATGCAACCATCGATATTTTACGCACTTTTTTGTGAAAATCGAATAATCAGCCGAAGTTCTGATGTCAATTGGCCGCCTCGAAGCTGTGATTTGAGCCCTTTGAATTTTTTCCTGTGGTGAGCAGTTAAGGATAAATGTAACAATTGAAGCGTTGAAACATGAATTCGAAGTTGCCATGGAAGAGATTCGAGCCGAAACAATCGAAAATGTACTGAAAAATTGGGTTGATCGGATGAGGTACTGCCGAGCCAGTTGTGGTAGTCATATGAATGATATTGTGTTCAATTGAAAAAAATTATCAGTACATTTTTTTACACACGATTAATATTTAAAATGTTAAATGGTCCATTCTGTAGAAGGATTCAAGGCGACAGAGTCTCTTCAACGGGTGTCCAGATACACACGGAGACTAAAATCGGCTGGAAATCGGTCCGAAATACAACAATGCCTTTGTACGAGATGATTTTCGATTGCAATCATCAAATGTCACCATAGCTATCATAATATGTGACGCGCAAAATAGAAAGGGGCCTAAGGTTAAAAACCAGTTTTCTTCAGGAAAGCCATTTTAAAGATTAGGCCCTTTCTATTTGCGTTTAGAATCGTCGATTTCACTTTCATAAAACGGGAGGGAACACTTTTGGGCATGGGATCGGTCTCATTCGATTCTCAGATG
The DNA here is from genome assembly GCA_963513945.1 of Hydrotaea diabolus. NCBI lineage: Eukaryota > Metazoa > Arthropoda > Insecta > Diptera > Muscidae > Hydrotaea > Hydrotaea diabolus. Next base: position 220,671,442 of record OY740716.1, on the reverse strand, counting down.
TTGTCCACATCAAAAAAAAGTGAAAAGGTGATGAAAAGTTTTGTTTAGGAGAGCCATTTTAAAGATTAGGTCCCTTTCTTTTTGCGCTTAGAATCGTCGTCTTCACTTTCATAAAACGCGCATATCTCTGGGAGGGAACACTTTTGGGGCATGGGATCGGTCTCATTCGATGCTCAGATGTTGTCCACATCAAAAAAAGAAAAAAATTAAAATTGATTTTTTTTACCCTTAGGTCCCTTTCTCTATGTTCTGTTACATATCCAGCCCTTACAGCGAAAAAGACGTAAGCGCCACTCACTTTTTAATAGAATTCGATAAAAAAAAATTGTACAACGCTCTTAAGCTTAAATATTGAAAATTAAATATTAATATGTACAGGGGTTGCAATATATATTTCCGTCCTAGACAACACTTAGTGTTGCCTGGCGCCATCTGACATTTCCATTGGAAAGTTTGACATATTTTAGCATAAACGTACTCAGAACGTTTTGACGTACGACCATCATTTGTGTTGTTTACAGTGATTTGAAAAAATCAATTTGGAAAAAAATGGAATTTACTCGTGAACATTTTCGCGCGATCATTTTTCATAACTTTCGACGTGTATTATTACGACAAGAGTGCATCGATGAACTTAAATCTTTGTATGGCGATGAAGCACCATCCTATAGCACTGTGAAAAACTGTTTTAATGAATTCAGTCGTGGCCGGCGCTAGCTCAAAGACAAAGGTCGTGAAGGTCACCCAAAAACGGCCGTTGTGCCATTTGAACATTGATGCCGTGTGTGAACTGATAAGGCAAGATCGCCATGTGACCTACCGTGAGATAAAGGTATCCTTGGGCATTTTTTCCACCAGCATACATTTGATATTGCAAAAACACCTGGCCGTAAAAGAGTTTTGTTCTCGTTGGATCCCGCACAATTTGGCAATCGCTCAACAAAAACGGCTCGTGTCGATTGGTGCAAAGAAATTTTGAAAAAATACAATCGCGGTTTTTCATAAGGTGTTTATAAGAACGTCACAGGTGACGAATCATAGATCTTTCCGTAACAAAACAGCAATCGACCTTGTGGGTCTTCGAAGACGAGCCAAATCCAACGAAAGTTGTTCGTGGAAAAAGCACTTCGAAGCAAATGGTCGTCTGTTTCTTCGGCAAAACTGGTCATGTGGCGACTGTGTCGCTTGAGCAACGTAGGATGGTCAATTCTGAGTGGTACACCACAATTTGTTTGTCTGAAGTCTTCGGAGAAATTCGAAAAACGAACAAGAGAAGACTATTCATTGTGCACCATGACAATGCGAGGTCTCACACATCGGCTTAAACCGGCGCCTTTTAACCGGCAAAACGTCGAATGGATGGGTCATCCGCCGTACATCACCCAATGACTTCTTTTTATTTCCGCACATCAAGAAAAAAATGCGTGGTTAACGATTTTCGTCGCCAGAAGATGCTGTTGAAGCGTTCAAAACCCATGTTTTGGAGGTGTCTCAACCGGAGAGGAAAAAGTGCTTCGACAATTGGTTTGAAAGCGTGCAAAAGTGTATAAATCATGCTGGAAAATACTTTGAAAAACAATAAAACCAATTTTGATGATAAATATTCGCATTTTTATTATTTGGACAGAAATATATATACATAGCAAATTCAATTGTATTCAAATGAATTACACAAAAAAACAGCAAAAAATCCCTCTCCTGTAAAATTTTCTGTTTGGCGCTTACGTCTTTTTCGCGGTGAGGGCTCGATACTCGTATTATGGGCAATGCAACTAATAAATCATTCAATCAGTCAATATCTTAGCATGAAAATAACATTCTGTATAAAATGTTCGTTGGATTCAATAACAATAAAATATTTGGTAAGTGAAATCATTACATTTGGTCGACAGGTATAAACAAAGAACTAAATCGGTTGGATGAGACGAATTTCTGAAATAATTGTAAAGACAACTAAGTCTGTCACCAATCGACCGTAGCGATTATGCGAATCGACAACCCTCTCGATTACTTTCTCTGGAACTACTTCTAGTCCTTATACTACGCTGACAAAAGCCACCCACTGTGAATATGCTGACGTCGAAATAACGCCGTTCATATCGAACTGAGTAGTCAGAAAGTGGGCCGATTGCTAAAAAACTCTGTCTACAATAGCACTGATTCAATGATACTCGTATGATATTTAAAATATAGGACATATGTATATGTAGCTTTAAATAATGTCAGTAACAATTAGATATCTTAGTCGTTTTTTTGTTTATTTAAATTTTTGTTTCTCATTGTTCCAACATTTGTACTTTTAACTTAATTCAAAGAATAATTACAAGAATTGATTTAAAAAAATTATAAACATTTACCACATAATCAATAAATTGTAGTATTGAAAAAAGCACCGCTGTCTTGTTTTCAAATTAACGCTACAGACCCTTTTAATATAAAATTTCAAAGAAAATTTGAATTGATTTTCCAAAAAATACCGCCGGCGGTCATTTTCAGAATTAGTTTTATATTGAAACATTTTACTACAATTCCATTTTAGCTTTTGTTTTATTATTGCTTTAATGACATCTGAGTGGTTTAATAAAAGCTTAAATTGCAGCCGGCTGGTGGCCAATACACCTGGACAACTTTTTCTCTGAGTGTATTTATGCTGGTGGGTTTAATTCTGCTGCTGTAATTCTTCACCTTCTCACCAACAATTATCATTGCCTGGCGATTGAGTGACAATTGTTGTTGGCAGTATGTGTTTTTTTTTTTGCTTTTTGCAATGTTTTGTAAATTATATTAAAAATATTGTGAATATGTGCTGCTGTTGTTTCACAATTGCAACCGAAGAAAAACTACGAAAAAGAAAAAAACATTTCATGCAACTAAAAATATAACTTAACCAACCAGGCGAACAGCAAACTACTCATGCAGATCAAAAAGCCGCGCATACGCGGAGGAGGTGGTGAAGAGCCCACCGCAATCGATGTAGGAGGAGGTAGTGACGACGAAAAGTTTGTGCGGTGTGCCGAAGAAGGAAGCACTTGCAAAATACAAAATAATATTAGACGTGTTTTAGTTGAGATATGCTGTATACTTCACAAATATTTTACAAAATAAATGGTCGAGCTATAAAGAACATGTTGAACTTTAATATTCCTGCAAGCGCCGTTTTTGGGTCCCTACGGGTCCAAATGGTAAAACCGAACGATTAAAATTGATTTGCAAAGATTAGTGCTCCAATTCGGCAAATTTTCACTTATTTTAAGATTAAGCTAAGATTGAGGTCGAAATCATAGACCAACAGGATTCAAAACATCTCAATAGCGAAACCTTGGCAGAGGCTTTTAATTAAATATTCGGCCTGGCCGATTTTTCTTGTTTTTGTTGTAGACGGGGTGACAGCCCTTGGCCGAAGCTTGCTGCTTCGGGTCAATTCGGCACATAGAGCCAGCTGTCGTGGAATTGTTGGCCGATTGTTTAGTTCTCTCTCGCATTTTTCTCTGTTCACACAAACTACATTGTAAGGAAAAATTAATTGTTCCAAAGTCTGAAAAGGAGCTTTTCCCTTTTTCATATTCCCGCAATAGTCGGGATCTAATTTCACTTTTTGGACCGGTGAGTTAACTGCCTAGATCGTGTGATATCACACCTTTACACTTTTTCTGTGGGGCTACGTAAAGTCTAAAGTCTATGCTGACAAACCAGCTACGATTCAGGTTTTAGAAGCCAACATCACGCGTGTCATTAACGCCATACCGGTCGAAATTCTTAAACGAGTCTTATAAAATTAGCCCCTTAGAATGAACACATTTGAAGGAAAAATTATATTCAAAAAATAAATGGCATAAAATGTCCTTTCAAATGAAGAAAAATCTCTCAATAATCTCCAGATTGATAACCCGATACTTGTCGAGCGAGCCCTTACCGCGAATAAGTCGTAAGTGTCACTCGTTTTTTAATGAAATTCGATAGAAATGTTTACAAAGCTTTTAAGCTTAAATATTTGCACAGCTCAAAGACAAAAAGAAAAACTATTAAACATTACATATAAAAATTTTCAAAGATATTACAAATTTAATTGTATCAGAGTCTTCCAGATGAATTAGACAAAAAAAAACACACAAAAAAACCCTCTCCTGTAAAATTTTCTATTTCGCGGATAGGGCTCGTTATTACAGAACTTTTTATAGGCTTGCGCGAAAGCACTCCCCTCCAACTTTATTGACATTTTAATATTTTAATTCGATACGAATTCAAATTATAAGTAGTGAAGACATTATTTCATGGTAAAACCGGTTTAGGGGGAATGAACAACTCACCTCAATTTTTAGATTTTGAAATAATAATTTGACCAATTGTGAACTTACCTAAAATGAAAAGACAAAAGGAGTATAATTAGTTAAGTGTAAGGGAATATAATTTCGTTTTAAAAATTACGATACCATTTTTATTTTATAATATTTAATTTTAGCTGGGTTTAGGTTAGGGTTAGGTAATAATTGTTAAATCTTAAGTAACTTAACAAAATAAAACAATTACGATCTAAAACTAAAAATTTTATAAATAAAAAATATTAATAAAGGCGCCTTAAGTATGGAAATCTAAATGAACATATGTGACAGCGCATAGAGAAAGGGTCCTAGGTTAAAAAAAATCAATTTTCATTTTTTTTTCTTTTTTTGATGTGGACAACATCTGCGCATCAATCCCATGCCCCAAAAGTGTTCCCTCCCAGAGATATGCGCGTTTTATGAAAATGAAGTCGATGATTCTAAGCGCAAATAGAAAGGGACCTAATCTTTAAAATGGCTCTCCTGAACAAAACTTTTCACTTTTTTTTTTTTTGATGTGGACAACATCTGAGCATCGTATGAGACCGATCCCATGCCCGAAAAGTGTTCCCTCCCAGAGATATGCGCGTCACATATGGTAAAACTGTAAAAATTTTGTTTATTAAGCCTTCTTAATAAATAAAGAAGAAAAACTATAAAACAAAAGATTGAAACAAATTTTAAAAAATAATTAGCAAATGTTATGCTTGTTAAAAAAACGCAACCATTGTTCAATGTATGGCATAATGTAGAAAAATAAATAGCACAAAAACACACTTAGAAATAAAAAGTTTGTATATTTGTTGGCCATTAGAAACAATTGAAGGTCAACACCATCAACTGAACACATTTAAAGCGTTTTGATTTCTTGCGTTGCGTTGATTTGAAATTTTATTTGTTAAAAATTTGGTTTGCAATATATGTTTTTTGTTTTGTTTAAAGAAGGAAGTTAATACTAGAAGCCACAAAAACTAAATTATATTTTATATATAATTTATACATTAAATAAACATTAATACAAATGTTAATGAACAGAATGAATGAAACGAACGAACGATCAAAAATAAAGTAGTATTAAAACTATTTTCAATGATTTCCGCCTGGCATGCGGATGGTGGATAGTGAAGGTGCACAAGCGGCGGCCAGGCAGACACACTTTTGGCATTCACACGAAAAATTGTTTTGTAAATTTGAAAATGCCATGTCAGCACCCAAGAAAACGTATAAAATCGAACAGCTACAAAATGTGGAAATAATTTCATAAAATGTTAGACAACGGCAACGTTATGTGGCAACGTCACACATCAGTTGTTATTGGGTAAAATGGAACGAATAGATTTTCAAACAGCTGACACCACCAACGAGCAGTTTGAGAATTAAAAAGTACGAATGACCTTAAAAAACATAGCAGCTGGTATGACCCTAAAGTCTTTCAGTAAACAATCGCATTACCCAGTTAGGTTGTGACAAGATAAATACTATTTTAAAGTCGGAGGCATATCGAAAAATGTATATCTCGAATGAACCCAAGGTCCTCTAGTTAAAATTTTAACTGCCGAGTTATGTTGTAAGACAAAATTAATACTACTTATAGATGTCTTGTAAGTTTTGACATGTAGATGGCGCCAATAAAAGGGACAGCAAACGTTTACAAAGGTAAGTAATTCGGGCGATTCTACGCAAAATCATAGCTTATAATCCTGGTATGAATATGTTATATTAGGCAGTGAGGCTTTTATAATCCTCACAACTATTAATCCCCACTAAACTACAAAAACTAAAAAATAGCTTTATCTTTCATGGGACTATTTTCCATCAGATGGTTAAGCTCTTGACAAAAATGTCCACTTACTCGAGGATATTTTATATCAAAAATCTAATGTAGTTTATTCAGAAATTAAATTCTAAGGACTAAAGCCACCTTTATAATTCCACACTAAATCATTCAATATCAATTCGATGTAAAGTGTTTGGAAACAAAGAGAGCACCTAAAATACCATTTCTGTATTTTCCAGATTGTTTAACCTCTCATCATTTGTGGCTTAGGAGCACCATTACTGTCGGTCTTCCTGCCTGGTATCACATGTCGTTTATAGTTCAATAACATGGCTTTTTCCTCCATGATTTGTGGCATAGATGGTGCACATGGCAGTAGCGTTCATTCGCCTTTTATTTCGAGAATTTCTTTCTTGTTTGTGGTGACTATGAAAAAAGCCATTATTTCTATTCTCTTCACAGTCCACCAGACCAAATCGGACAAAGACGGTGTGTGTGCGTGTGTGGTGAATAATCCTTAAGTACGCGCACCCATGAATTACATTAACCGAAAGTAACGTCAAGCGGTGGCGTGAAGCGATTTAAGGAAATCTATCCTTTAAAGGTCGTAGTTGTGGCCCTCGTGTGGTATATATTTTATGTTATTTATTTCTTCGCTTTGTCTTGAAGGTTTAATGTGCAATCAACCCGGAGGATGATGATGACGATGCCGACGAAGATGATGAAGGAAGGGAAAAAGGGTGTCATTGTCATTTTACGCTTACATTAGTTTTGACTTTTGTTTTGTACATTCTTGTAAAATTGTTCAGTTAAGCATACGCAAGCCATTCGATCGTTGACGCAGACCTGAGTAGACCTTCATGATTTGTTCTCGTACATTTACGGATGTGGCCCGTCTGTTGGTCCTTCACTTTCGTTTTGTTTAATTTCAGACTATGATTGCAATGTCAGGGTATTATTGTGTAGCTGTTGATGCCGCTGCTGCTTGCTTGTTATTTTAAGAGTCTTGACATATAAACTTGTTTTATTACCCTCTTAATTGCTTGTTCTCCCTTTTCGACAGACATCATCTCAAGGCGACAATGTTGTATGCATGTATTCTATATATGAGGGAAGTATGATAAGTCTTAAATCCAAGGATAGTTTGTTTACTCTTTTTTCAGAATATTCTAATCCATACTCTTCAAACAAATTAAAACTTTAATTACCTATTTTTTAGACCCTTTAGACCTCTTTAAAAATAATTTCTATTTTTAATATGCATGTCCAGTTTATAAAATTAGTTTTTGTTTCTTAATTAATAGCAAGCCACACTTTTAGGGTCTCCGATCAATATTTCGTGCGCTTGGAAGCAAAATAACAAATTTAGAATTTGAGGGTTGCTATTTATATTATCGGGACCTAATTCGAGACATGCAAATTTTCCAAAAAATCTGCCTAAAATTTGGACTCGGTAAGGTGGAATGCAAGTGCCTCATACGGTCATACGAGTGCTGCTTTATAATTTCTGGCCTAATAAAGAAAATGCGAATATTTATGATCAAAAATGGTTCTATTGTTTTTCAAAGTTTTCTCCAGAATGATTTATGAGATCATCAAACCAATTGTCAAAGCACTTTTTTACTCCGATTGAGACACCTCCAAAACATGGTTTTTAAACGCTTCAACATCACCTTCTGGCGACCAAAATTGTTGACCACGCATTTTTTTTCTTGATGTGCGGGAATAAAAATAAGTCATTGGGGGCCAAGTCAGGGCTATACGGCGGATGACCCATCAATTCGACATTTTGGCTGGCCAAAAAGGCGCTGGTTTAAGCCGATGTGTGAGAGGTCGCATTGTCATGGTTCACAATGATTCGTCTTATCTTGTTCGTTTTTCGAATTTTTCCGAAGACTTCAGGCAAACAAATTGTGATGTACCACTCAGAACTGACCGTCCGTCGTTGCTCAAGCGGTACAGTCGCCACATGACCAGTTTTGCCGAAGAAACAGGCGACCATTTGCTTCGAAGTGCTTCTTCCACGAACAACTTTCGTTGGATTTGGCTAGTCTTCGAAGACCCACACGGTCGATTACTGTTTTGTTTCGGGCTCATACGAATAGATTCATGATTCGTCACCTGCGATGATCTTATAAACGTCTTTTGAAGCACCGCGATCGCTTATTTTTTCAAAATTTCTTTGCACCAATCGACATGAGCCTTTTTTGAGCGATTGTCAAATTGTGCGGGATCTAACGAGAACAAACCTTTTTTACAGCCAAGCGTTCATGCAATATCGAATGTATATTGGTGCAAGAAATGCCCAAAGATGTCTCTAACTCACTGCATGTCACATGGCGATCTTGCATTATCAGTTCGTCGGCCACGATTGAATTCATTAAATCAGTTTTTCACAGTGCTATAGGATGGTGCTTCATCGCCATACAAAGATTTAAGTTCACGAATGCACTCTTGTCGTGTTAATCCAAGTCGAAAGTTGTAAAAAATGATCGCACGAAAATGTTCACGAGTTAATTCCTTTTTTTGCCAAATTTATTTTTTCAAGTCACTATAAACAACACAAATGATGGTCGTACGTCAAAACGTTCAAAGTACGTTTATGCTAAAAAATGACAAACTTTCCGATGGAAATGTCATAGGGCGCGAGGCAACACTTAGTGTTGCCTAGGCCAGAAATGTATAGCAACAAAAACAAGTATCACTTCAAATCACAATAAGATTTACTTTAAAGATTGGGGCAGGACTTATGGACTAAAGGATCCCAAAAAATCGAGTCAATTCATAAAATTGAAGTTCCACGATAATCTTAGTCTTGGCTTATACTCGTATGTAGGTAAACGTCATCTACTGACTTCCATTTACTTTTCGCCAGAGTCATAAGAACGACCCCCCGTCTTTACGATAGTCCGCAGATGATGTTTTCGTTGGCGGCACAAGAGCGTACAGGAGGTTCGCCCTTTTTGATTTATTTGGATTTCATTGCGAATAGTTTCTGTTTTGTTCTGTTTTACGATTTTATTTCCTTTTTTCACTTTCGTGGTCTTCGTCGGAAAGTGTCCTCTGTTGCCAGAGTTCAAGGAGACTGAGAAAGAACGAACGAAAATGCATACAGTGATGAACTCAACTCGCACACACCGAGATAGACGACGAACGCATAGCCATGGCGTTTTTAAAACGCCATTGCTCCTGGGTGTATTGACATCTTTGTTCGCTTTTTTATACACGCATCTGAATTGTTTTGTTTTTTTTTGTTTTGGCTGTTTATTTTCATCATTCCAACCAAAATTTTGTTTTTTTTTCGTTTCGAAGGGGATATGCTGGCTATGCCAGAGGTGCGGTGTAATGGCATAGTCAGATTCATTGTCCTTTGTTTGCGTTTCTTAATAATTTTATTTTGGTTTGTTTTGTTTTGTTCGTCAGGCCTGTCATGTGTTAACACAATGTCCGATACCTTTAGTCTCTCTTTCGACGTTGATGCTGTTGTTATTTTCAAAATGACTTTTTTCTCTAAAGGTCCTTCCTCCTTTTTTTGTTTTGTGGTCTCTTCCATACTGTAGGCTCTAGTCGTCAAGCAGCAACAATGGCCCTGATGATTGTGGTATTTCCTTTTCGTCGTGTTTTATATTCTCTTTTATTCTATAGAAGAAGAAAAATATACTGAAATACACCTGAGGCTGTAGTTTCTGTCTTGTTACCCACATTTGATTTTGTTTTTTCATACACGACGAGGAGGTCGACATGAATTGGCACACGGGAAATGACAATTTTTAAATTGGTAGGCAGACAGAATTTGAAGGAAAATTGCCTTTGAAAAATAAAAATTTAATATTAATGATTCAAGCACACTGAAAAATTCAAAAAGTTATATTTTACAGGTTGATCAATCTAGAGGTTTTTATTTCAATAGGGGTTTTTTCACAGATTACGCGTGAGTTGTGTTAAACTCTATTGCCACACATGATTTGATTTTTTTTAAATGTCCATTTAGTCTTGACGGTGGACGGTTGACGGTAGGCAGTCAGCTATTTCAGTTGAGGGTTGCATTTTGCATGTGTTAGAGGGAGATAACTACAGTTTGACGGTTGACGACGGTAGACTTCTGCAGGTTGCAGAATCAACCGTCCATCATCAACCGTCAAGACTAATTGGACCTTAATTTAAAAAAAAATATGCCACTACATTGATCATCCTATATCAGGGTTTTTTTTATGACGACTCTGCAGTTTTTTGCCTTCAAGTAATTTCATATATTTAAGAACAAAAGTACCAATAATATTAGATTTAAAAAAATAATGATTCATATTTTATTTGGTATAGACTATAGTGGATTTAAACGTAAAATTTATGTCAAAAAATTTTAAAAAACTATTTCAAGCTACGAGATTTTAACCTAAAAAGCGGTCACAACGCACCGTAATTATGTGGAATCAATGCCAAAAGGCTTAAAAGCTGTTTTAGCTAACAATGACTATGATAAAAAATACTTAATCCATTAAATGTACATTTTAAAATAAAATAATAAAAAACAAAATTAATTAAAAGACAATTCGGAAAAATATAAATAAATTAAATAAGGTCAACTATATTTAAATACCAAAAATAAAATTAGTTTCTAAAATTAAAAATACTTATGTGACCTCAAAATAAAGTTCTAAGTAAAAAATCACTAAAAAGCTCTTAGAAAAAATAATTTTTTAAACTAATTTTTACATAAATGGTTACGTTAAGATACAATTTCATCTATACCAAATTAAATATGGTTTTTTTTGTTAAAAACTAATTTTATTAGCACTTTTGTTTTAAAAAATATGATATTTTTTGAAGGCAAACTACTTTTGACACTCACTGTATATTGCACAAGTTTTCAGACTACCGGAAATTGAGAAAAACACCGCGCAAGAAAAAGGGCTTTCAATGTGTAATTTTTGTATTCTTCTTTTGAAAGTTTTTTTTTAATACACTGAGAAAAAGACAAGCCGACATTTTCCTAGTGTGACTTGAGAATCGAATTGTCACCTTCATTTGTTAATACTCAATTTTCTTTGTCAGATGTAAAAGAAAAATGGGCCAGACCAAGCCGAATGCACCCTTTACCATTGAGTTCACATAAAACTGACTTCACATAAAACGGACTTGGGTAGTTGACATGCGGGACCTCGTGTTTGTGCTTTGCCCATGGTAATAAAGCTACAAGGTCTTTAGAAAGATGCATTTGAGCCACGATAGACCTTTTATGAACCGACTACCATCTATTAGGAGTATAACTATATATCCATATCTTCAAGAAGTGCTTCCCCATATCTTCAAGAAGTACTTCCCCATATCTGCAAAAAGTACTTCCCCATATCTTCAAAAGTACTTCCCTACTCAACTACGCCATCTTCTCTAGGGTCCAGCCATTTTTTGATGTCCCTAGGGTCCAGCCATGGATAGATTAGGACTTGTACCAGTGTATATTTAACATACGGGAAGGTGTTTGTGCTTTGCCTATGATAAATTAAGCTAAAAGTTATGTAGAAAGATGCCTTTGAGCCACAACTGACCCTTTTTAAACCCTCTACCATATGTTATTATGATAACTCCTTATCCATATCTTCAAGAAGTAATTTTTCTTATCTTAAAGACGTATTTTCTAGAGGGACGGGCGTTAAGACAGCAAGTGCTCGACTGCATCCTCATCCTAACGCAGACGTAGTATTTGAACACTCCACCTGCCATTTCCTAGTCATGTCTCTAACACTCCAATGTCCCCTTTAGGACATCTTCGAGTACCCCCTGACATAATTTTTGTTATGTTCCAACAGGATTTTAGTTCTGGTTCTTTCTAGTTTAGACCACAGAGCTCTGCCAACTTTACATTTGTGTATCCTAGTCCATGCTAGGTAAGCCACCGTGGTGCTATGGAAGTGTGTACGACTATAATGTCAGCAACCCCAGATAAGAATATCTAAAAAAAATTCAGCGGCCGGTTTCCACCTCGTAAATAACGGTGTTTTTACCATGTTAAAACTTCTCTATAAAATGCATTAGCCCTTTGGAGCCGGCGTTAAACAGTAGGTTCCGGTCAGTGAGTAATAAAATTGAATTGTGCACAGCTCACTGATTTGAGAGAAGTTCAACCTTGTTCCTTAATGTAATGTTTTGGGACGTCAGTAAGTCTGTGCTGGTGAACCTTGGTATAATTCCATCTTTCTAACAGTTCGTGAATGGCACAGGTTTTAGCAGTGTTCCAGGCCACAAATTTGCTTCAATTTGAGTTCCTAAAGTGTACATAAATGCTATTGATCGCTCGTTTTGTCCATATGGAGTTTTTTTTGTACCTTAGGGTCCAGAAGTCAGCCTCAATCTTAGCCAAATCTTCAAAATAAATTTCTATTTGGATTTGTAGTGAAATTTACTTCAATTTGAGTACTCGGATATTCATATTTTCCAGTAGAAGTTCCATTTGACTATAAGGGCCGTTTTTGGGCCTCTTGGGTCCATGAGTTTTAGCTTTAATCTCCTCCAAATTTTTAAATAAATATATGTTATGGATTCGTATTATAACCGGCTTTAATTTGAGTATCCAGATCGCCCACATTTATCAGTGGTCCCTTCTTTTGACTGTAATGTCCGTTTTTTAGGCCTCTTGGGTCCATGAGTTAGCTTCAATCTCCTCTAAATCTTTAAAATAAATATATTTTTTAATCGTATTGAAACCGAATTTTATTTGAGTATCCAGATCGTCCACATTTTTTCTAGAGATCGAATGTTAGACTTTTAAATGCCACTTTTGCGGCTTTAGGATCCAAAAGTTGTAGATTCAATCTCAGTCAACTTTTGAAAACAAAATATTTCTTGTTTTGATCATAAGGGTCGTTTTTATTTTGGCCACTTTGATCCAAACGACTAAGCCCAAATTTTAGTATAACAAGTAACAACAATTTTGATTCTACGAAATTCTTATCTCCCCATTTTTTGAATACTTTTTTTTATTTAAAATTTAACATTTTTAGTTGAGCTAACGGAGAGCATTTCTGCCGAGTTCGACATTTGCCTCCACGTGTAATTTTTTTAAATCAAGAGTGAGTTTACGCGAACATATTACAGAACTTAAACCCAAAGTCCCTAAGAACCAGTAGTGAGATAGTCCTACCCGCGATTTAAACTTGGCTTACTTCTGTATGAATGTCGCGCGCAATTCCAATCGCACCGGTCACTTCCGCCAATTCACACATGCCGCCATATGTTGGCTGTTGCATGCATGTCATGGATGGGTATGGGCTATCTTGGATTTGCTTTAAAAACAAACCTAAAAAAAATCGGGTGTGGTCTTCCCCGCCACACTCGTATTTTATAAATGATTACAAAACTCTTGGTGTGTTGTGGCAATGGCGTCAATGGCAAGCGTCTTCATCGTTGTCGCTGCTTTCGTTTATTACATTTCAGCTCATTGCGGGGTATTGGTTTCCAACTAATGGAGAAGAAGCCCCAAAGAAAATGGAAACCTCAAAATTTTGTTTTCTTTTTGGCTATCATTTTTTGTTTTATTTTCTTTGCTACGCTGCAGCTATAAGCGCCTTTTGATGTAGGGTTTCTTTCTACTTGCGTGTCTCTTTTTGTGTTTTTTGTATTTCTTGTTGATCATTAATCGGTATCAATATCTCAAATGTTGAGTTGTCGTTTTAAAATAAACGAATATTGAATTTCTTTCCATAGTTTTTTTTTCAAAATCTCTTACGAGAGGGATTTATAGCAGGTGTAAGTAAGGGTAAGTTTAAATGTTAAAAAAAAGTTAAAATAATTCAATGCATTAGAAAAAGTTAAAAATCGTAGATTTTTGTCTCATTTAATCCGATTAAGAAGTGCGATATGCTCTTTTTTTGTTGAATATTGAAATCGAAAAAATAATAAGGTAACAAAAAAAAAACATTGAATTAAGGCGAACTATTTGATAGGATAATTTCAACAAGACATTTTTCCAAATCATTTGTTTTAATCCAAAAATGTACGAAGGGAAATTGTTGAAATTCCGAATTTTGTTCTTCAAATTTCTCCATCAATTCAATAGTAAACCTCATTGTTTTCGAATTTAAAAAAAGACTGGCAACAAAAATAAAAATTAAATTTGGAAAATTTTTCAAAATAATCGAAAAAAAATGTTATGTTTCGTTGGGAACTATAATTTTGTTTATGAAAAAACTGTCAGTCTTTTAAGGCCTCAAGATTGAATACGATTTAAACAAAAATATCCATTTATTTATTCCTATTAAAATTAGGATAAAAGAATTATGAAAACTTAAAAAATGTTTTTACAAAACATATTAATATTTTTTACAAATAAAGTTATTTTTGTTTACAGATAGAAAAAATTTTTGTACTTGTATAGTTGATCTTCTGTTGTTTATTTTTCAGTTATTGTTAGGCTTGAGGTTATAATAAAACCTGAATATTCAAAGTACATCAAGTAGATTTTTTGCTTATGACCCCAAGCCCAACAATAACTGAAAAATATAAAAAATATTCACCAATTTACACAAAAGATTATTCTGTCCTTTTAAAAACGTGGTTTTTACAGATTTTTTTTCTATGGATAGGTAGAGTTGATCTAATTAGCTTATGGAGTAATCCACTCTTTAAAAAAAATGTTTTGTGTTACAGAAAAAATGTTTTATCTACAATCCGGCAGAAATTTACATTATTTTTCTACAAACACATTATTTTACACTATTTTTTTCTGACCTTTTCAAATGAAAAATATACAGGAAAAAAAATATTTGTTGTATGTCCTTTTTCTTTTTGATTATTTATATATTTTTTTATATTTTTGTAAAAACAAATATTTATGTTTTATTTGCAAGTAGTAGGCAAGAACAACCTTATTTTCTGCAGAAGAAATAGTTTTCTTTAAAAAAAAATAGTTTTTGAAAATTGATTTTCCTGCTGACAAAAAAAATTCTATTGAAAAAACCTTTTTTCTGTTGAAGAATTTGAAAAACATTATTTCCTGTAAAAGTTGTTGAAAAAATGTTTTTTTCTGCTGAAAAAAAAAATTTCTATTAAAATAATCTTTTTTTTTTGCTGAAGAATTTTTTTTCTGTTGAAAAACATTATTTCCTGTAGAATTTTTTTTTACTCTAAAAGTTGTAAGAAAAAAAATGTCCACACAATTTTTTTAGTTCGTTCTCTACGATCTAATAATTTTTTTTTGTTGAAAAACATTATTTCCTGTATAATTTTTTTTTACTCTAAAAGTTGTAAGAAAAAAAATTGTCCAATGAAAAAATCTTTTTTTCTGTTGAAAAACATATTTCCTGTAGAATTTTTTTTTTACTTTAAAAAATGTGAAAAAAAAAACCTTTTTTTCTGTTGAATTTTTTTTGTTGATAAACATTATTTCCTGTATAAGTTTTTGAAAAAATGTTTTTCCTGCTGAAAAAAAAATTTCTATTAAAAAAACCCTTTTTTTTGTTGAAAAACATTATTTCCTGTAGAATTTGTTTTTACTCTTAAAGTTGTAAGAAAAAAAATGTCCACACAATTTTTTTTAGTTCGTTCTCTACGATCTAATAACCCTATTTTTGTTTGCGAAAATTTTACACAGAGAAAACTTTAATGACTTTAACGGGTGTAAAATCGTTTTTTTAAGTTGTTTTTAACTCTTGGAATGCAAAAATCACATTGACCGATCATTTTGCTATGGAAGAAGTAGGAAGTAGAGTTGTGCAATGGAAGAGGGAATACTAACGACTAGGAATCGGAATTATATGCACCAAAAAAAACGCGTTTTAATCGCTTAAATATGCACTATAAAATTAAAAAATATGCAACAACTATTTTAAAAAAACGCAATTAAGAAAGAAAGCACAATTAATAAAAAATTAAAATTAATAAAAATAAAATGTAAAGGGATTTTAGTACTAAAAATTAAAAAAAAAAATTAAATATAGATTATAAGTAGAGTTGTGCAATGAAAGAAGGTATAATTACAACTAGGGATCGGAATTATATGCACCAATATCGCGTTTTAATCGCTTAAATATGCACTATAAAATTAAAAAATATGCAACAACTATTTTAAAAAAACGCAATTAAGAAAGAAAACACACAAAAAATCGCAAAATAAAAACAAAAAATATTTTTTTTAAATCAATTAATAAAAAATTAAAATTAATAAAAATAAAATGTAAAGGGATTTTAGTAATAAAAATTAAATATAGATTATCAGTCACATTGATAATCAATCAAATGCGTGATCTAAAAGTCTAATGCATGGAAAAGGTGTTTTTTTAAATTTTTGAATTTATTAGGTTTCAAAAAATTCAAAAAATTGAAGACGTTATGAACAAAAGTTCAGCGTTGTAGGAAGGACTAGGTACATTTTGAAAGATGCAAGCTAGTCTTAGTATTTTCTGCACCCAAACTAATATCGAGAACATCTTCAATTTGCACAATCTTAAGGAATACATAATTGTTTTCGGTAATTTGAATTTTTACATCTTTAGTTATTTTCATTTACGGGGCCAATAGATATCCCTCTTGTTTTTTAAAAATCTGTCTTATAAATGCATAATTTGAAAATGTAAATGTATAATTCGAAAATGTAAATGCAAATTTGTTGATTAATTTTTTTATATGGACAAAAGTAAGCATTTCTGAAAAATTCGCATAGCAGATTTTGACCAAAATATGCATTAAACCCTCTTATTTAAACAAAATATCAACAAAATGCTTTTTATTACCGAAATATGAAAAAAAAAATATTTATGTTTGAAAAAATAGGCACTAACATATGTAATAATTCCATTTTATGACTTGAACAGTTTTTATTCTGATTCAAGACCTTTTTGTTGTTTCTTTTTCAAAATCAATGTAAAAAAAAATGGTGAAATGTATGGGCTACGGTTGCCAGGTAGACTGTACAGCTGTTTCTAAACGTCCAAAGGGTTTTCTACAGCAGTCTTTGGCAGTATGGGCTACGGTTGCCAGGCAACCAAAGGTTATTCTTCAGCAGTCTTTGGCAACGAATCAAATGACTTATACGGGAGACTCATTTTTATTAATGAGAATTACCCTTTGCGTATAGTCTTCGAACTGTGCGTAGAGCAATATCATTTCCACCAATTCCGTTACGCATGGTTCTTCGTTAAAAACCACAAATGCAAAAAAAAAACTATTCCATTTTATTGCAAAATAATTGGATTCGCAAAGATATCAAATCAAAGTTACTTTCAGGCTAACGGCAACAACTAAGCATTTGCGTAGAATTCCGATCCCTAACAATGAGGCATTTCAAACATGAAATATAAAACTTTAATGACTCCAACCAAACCAAAGAGGAAACACATATTTCGTTTGTCTGACGACGCCACACAAACTCCAAAACTTTAATGACCGTCCAATAAGGAAAAAATAGAAAACGCATTTGGCCATAGTAAAATAAAACTTACGATATCGTAAAGTTTACGATATATTCAAACAACAATAGTAAACGTGTACCTCTGTCTTCAATACAGTTCAGACAAGAAATGAAGAAGATATACGACGAGTAGAAAGTTGAAACAAAAGAAAAAGTAAATAATGATGGACGGGCGTATGGACGGACCTACGAATGGTCGGTCAGACGGACTGCGGAATGACGATAACTTGGTGCAGCTAAAATACTAGCGTATGTAAGGAATATCATCAACATCAGGTGCTGCAGCCATAAAGCACCAATCCCTGTACAAGTTAGGGACGCAGTCTGCCGGCGTGCAAGAAGTGTCCCAAGCAAAAGAGGGGAATGCGAGCATACCAGAGAGAGAACAGAACCTAACTCCATATAAACATTAATTTATCAAATTCAAAGAGGGGAAAACAAAAAAAAGGGGGATACAGAACGAAACTTATATTTAAAACACACACTAAAAAGGAAGTGAGTGGGGTTGGGAAAATGGATATTAAGAAATTTTATGAAAATTTATGGTTGCAGCCATAAGTAAACACCACTTAGTAGCCAAACGACAACTTGGCAAATAAAACACCGACAGAGGGTTGAAAACCGCCCAACTTTAGTGGGTTGGTGGTGTCTAACACACACCGGAACCACTCCTATTGCCTCCATTCTTACTTAGCTTCTTGAGCTTACGTTTAGAGGCAACATTTTGTGAAAATCTTTACAAAATTTATCATAATTAAGTAAAAACAATAAACAATTTCGTACAGACTCGACGTGAAATAAAAGATCGAGCGAACCAACGAATGCAGAGGAATAAAAAAAAATTATATGAAATTAAACATCATAAATCATTTTGGCATTAAAGGCTATCCAGCCAAGGAATAACAACAAGGCATCTCTTAACAACTACAGAAATTACGTTATGGCAACTTGGTCGGTCATCAGACAAACATTTAAGCGGAGCGAACGCTAACCAACAGCTTTAAAAAATATGGGTACTGTTTTCAAAAAGAAAACCAGTTCTGGGAATTGGAATTTGACGCAGATGACGCACAGTGGTCGGAAACAAAAAAAACAGCTACTTAACTCGTCACAAAACTAGATGATTAATTCAAATTTTGGCAAAGAAATCAGGGATGTTTTTTTTTAAATGATTTATTTTTAAATAAATATTTTAATTTTAAATTTACATTGTGTCCCTAGACTTGTGTGGAGCAAAAAATAAAATTGCAGCTGTTACCCTTTAGAAATCAAAATTTATATGCTTGAAAAAGAAATCCAAAATATTTCGTCTTTAGCAGGCAGTATTTAAGAGCTGGACCAATTTCAAAACATCATTAAAAATCCATTTCTTCTTCAATAGCATTTTCTTTTACTTTGGGCCAAAAAAACAGTGCCAGTACGTGGACTCTGTCTGAAAATAATTTGAGTTTATTTTAGCGCTCGCAGTACTAAGAGTTTTACTCAATTTCCTCAAAAGACTTTCATGAAATTCAAAATAAACCCCTTCAGATATTATCATTTTTATCCTTTTAAGCCATAGAGAATAATAATCTGGTGCAAAACGGTAGTCTGAAATCGAAAATAACATGAAAACTTTATTTTGAATTTCATAAAAAATCTTTTGAAAGAAATTGAGCAAAACTCTTAGTATCGCGAGCGCAAAAACAAATTTCAAAATTATTTTAATGCTGAGTTCTATTGACCTAAAGTATTAAATTGAGAAAGGTATTGAAGAAAAATTTAATTTAGAATGGTGTTTTGATATTGGTCCAGCTCTCAAATACAGGAAGCTTGAGCCGAAATATTTTAGCATTCTCAATTAAACAACAATTTTCTAGAGGGTAAGAGTACATATAGATTTTTTTTTGCCAGTATGTAAACTCTGCTTTAAAATGATTTTGAAATTTGTTTTCCTTTTTAGGATACTTTTAGAAAATTATATTCTAATACTATTATTTCTGTATTCTTTTAAACCATTAAGATTAATAATCTGTTGCAAAACGCTAGTCTGAAATCGGAAATAACATGAAAAATATTTAAAATATAATTAAAAACGTTTGAAAAAAATTTGAAAATTCTCAATATTTCAGGCGTAGAAACAAAAATCAATATTATTTTAATGCAGAGTATACGCACTGGTACCGCTGTATTATAATTGGTCAATTATCTGAACAAAAGTGTAAAATCAATCGAAAATTTATTTGTAATGGTGTTTTAAAAACTTGGCCAGCTCACACGAATGAAATCAGCGAGAGCCGAAATGTGTTGGGAATCACTCTAAAACATATCAATCTTTAATTAAATAAATAAATCATGTTCGATTATTATAATAATAATTTATGAGGAATCTTTCTTTTTAAGTTTGAATCTTTAAAATTTGTTTAAAAATTTAAATATAGATACAATAGGTCTTGAGCCGGTTAGTCCCTGTTCAATTTTTTTTAGAAATAAGGCACTAAATATAAATCGGCCTACAATTTTTTTTACTACTTTTATGTATTATTTATTATTTAATTTTCACATCAATTTATTTTTACACTGGTTTAAATTTTATTTTCTTTTGTTTAATTAATTTTTTTTACTGTTTTCCTACTTTTCTTTACATTTTTACTATTTGTTTATTTTTTCTTTTCTTATTTTATTTTTTTGCATGTATCGTTTGTCGTTGAAAACGGTTATGCTTAGTTCGTAGTCAGATTTGACGAAAAGTTAAGTTAATGTTAGAAGATTACTATGATATTTGATTTTATTATTTTTCAATACTAATTTAATATTTTGTGTTTTTTTTCGTGATGTTATTTTCCGGTCAAAAAATCGATTATAAAAATTCAAATGTGAAATTGTGATTATGTATTCTAATAAATTTCATCCCTGAAGTAGTTGGGAAATTCCAACGAAAAGTCGTATAGAAAATAGTGAAATAATAATCTTTTATTTGCAATTTATCACCAACGACCTAAATAGCCTGACTAGAATTTAAATTATAAAGACCAACAACATTCAATTTAAAAATAAGGTCGATAGTACAATTCAACTTATAGGAAAAGGCTTTAGTTGCAAGCAAGGGTGACTGCAGTATCGGTAAACTCTTCTATACCATCCTCAGACCTCAACAAACATATGTGTTTTTACAATGATCAAAGGCTATACACTTAAGTGCAGGCAAATTTATATTCAGTGAGAATCTGCCGGCAGTAGAATATTCCACCGAACAAAGTTACCACAATAAAAATCCCTTGAACTTTTATTTTACTTTAAATTTTTCATTATGTTTACTTATTTTTATTAATTAGCTTATTTATTTATTTTTTTTTTACTATTTTTTAATTTGTTCTTTAATTTATTTTAATTTTTGTTTTACTATTTTTTAATTTGTTCTTTAATTTATTTTAATTTTTTCAAAAGATGTTTAAATATTTGTTAACTTCTATATTTATTTTAATACTTTCCTTACAATCTATTATTTACTTATTTTCTGAAATTTATTTAATATTGTTCATCAAAAAGTCATTAATTATTTAAATTAAAGTTTTGGCTTAGTTAAGATTAATTTAGGATCTTGTTCCAGTTGCACTTTAAGTAAATAAAAATAAAATTTAAAAAAATGTTAGAATTGTGTTCTTCAAAAAAAGAGAAAAAATACTAAATTTTTTTAACGACGTTGATTGAAATATTAGAAAATAAAATTAACAATTAAAAAATCTAAAGAATCTTAGATTAAAAAATATTTTAATTTTTCATTTTATATAATTTAAACTTATTGTTTAATTATTTTACTTTTTTATTTTAAAACTTTAATTTTTTAAAGTTTTTACTGTTTTAATAAATTTATTTATGTAGTTGGATTTTATATAAATGGTTTGATTCATTTTCATTAACCTTTTAATTTAATTTGAATGTTTTATATAATTTGAAAAATATTTGGGGCAGACGACGATAGTGGACAAAAAAACGGACCCGCCCACTCAACCCTGTAATATGCAACATAAAAGGTAGAAGCATCACCAGCCCATATAGATGTTTACTTTGGTAACCGAATATTTTTGGGACCGCTAGGCCATTTTTTTACGGAAAAAAAGAAACGAGTAAATACACGAAAAAGGAATAAAAACAAAACAGAGGACTGGGTTAAGCAACGGGTTAAATGCAGTGAAAGCTGGTGTATATTTCAAAGCTTTGGTTTGAAATAATAGTTTTAGAATCTTTAATTTTTTCTTGCAAGAAAGGTTATTGAAATATTTTTTTAAGAAATATTTCAAAATTTCTATAAAAATAAATGTATTAATATGAAATTTCTAATGAAAACACATAATGCTTTCAATTAAACTTAATGAAATACTTGTTTCAGAAAAGTTTAATATGCCTGTAGTATTTTATTATTTTATTTCATTTTGCGGCTAATTTATGCTCTCAGAATGTTTGATAAAAGATTACCAAATAAACTATTTAATTGTTAAATGTCCCCCAGGTGTTTCTAACTATATTTTGTTTGTTTGTTTTCAAATCATCGTAACTCATAAATAAACTAACTCACCATAAAATTTTGTAGATAATCGATAAAGACTGTATGACTTACCTAAAACGAAAAGAAAAAATAGAAATTGTAAGTAAAATTTTTAAAAAGCATATTAAATATAAAAGTGTTCATAGTGTTTTCTTAAAAGTTATTTGATAAAAAATGAAATTTTATAATTTATTAATACTTATTACCAATTTTCCTAGATAATACACAAGCTATCGTAGTATGTTTCTTGCAACAGGGTAATCTTAAAATATTTACGGCCTTGCAGAATCCACCATTAAGTCCAACTGAATTTAAAGAGCAAAACATCTATTACACTTTTTATGCAAGTTTTGAAGCACTGTGCAACAATCGCCAACAAGTAAAGCATTAAAAAAACAAAAATCATAAAAACAGACTTGCAAAACCATAAATTGTTTTTTTTTTGCAAATATTTTTGAATCCAACACACAAAAAAGAGAAATAAAAAAAAAAATTGTTCCAAGAAAACCACAGACATTAAGACAACATCGTCGAAGACTGGCCGACGCAGACAACACCTGGGTTAGTAACCACACCAGATACGACTTACCAAAGCAGAGAAGGAGGAAGAAAAAACAGAAGAAAAAAAACAAGTTAAGAATGAAGCTTAGTTTTAGAAAAAACAAGAAATACAAAAAGAGGAGGCAGAGAAGGGGCGGCTGATCTTAGAGTGTTAGCCAAATGTTTTTCGGCCGTCGTTTAGCTTTAGGCCAGGAAGAAGTTAGAAGACATCATCAACGGTGCTATGTGATGGTATTGTTGAACTCCGTTCGTGTTGGCAAACACGCAGATAAAATTCCAATTTGGAGGAATATTAACACTTCTTTTTTATGAAGGCCGTTCAAAGACTTTGTTCATTTGCCTCCTCTTCCTTTGCCATTGCGAACAAGCCAAAACGGCCATTGTTTTGTGGCCTGGGTTGAAGAAACGACGATGAAAATAAAAAAGTTATCATTGGTAAGCTATTAACACGACCCAGAGGTTATTGGCTTTTTGTCGAGAAGTAATTTCCTTTTTCTCCTCAAACTCCTCCTCCCTGCGTTATTCGGATGAAGCAAATGTTAGACAATATAAGTAGTTGTCTGTATTTTTAATGTAGAAATATGAATGGAATTTTATTGTATTAAAAAAAATATGTACGATAGACCCTGGTTCTTATACACTCAAGATATGTTTAAAGAATTTAAAAAAACCAAAGACAGGGGGCAACGAGAATTGGGGACTTAGCAGTTGGTCAGTTATAAACCTCAATTAATGGGAACATAAGTGGCAATTATATTTTATTAAAAGGTAGATGCATCCAAAAAAGTCTTGTCTGGCGTATGCCCGATAAGTAAAAACAAAAATTTAAAGAATTTTTCTTAAAAAAAAAATCTCAATACTTTTGAAAATAAAGATTTCTTAATTGGAGGCGACTAGAAGCCGAAATAAACGCAGAGAAGAGGTGCTCTGAGAGAACGAAATTAGAGTCCAAAAATGAAACACGTTTGTTAGAACGTTATAATAGTTAGTAACAATTGTATAATTTTTTTAATCATATTATGGTTACAATTATATTAAAAAAATAATTGAAAATATTCAATCATAAAATTATTTCCGGAAAAATGAGAAAATTCTATTGTCTGTTGTCACTGTTTTTGAGAAGAATCATAATATAGTTATAATGAACCATAATATGGGTATATATGTAAATCACAACATGGTTATAAAAATCACAATATGTGACGCGCAAAATAGAAAGGGAACTAAGGTAAAAAAAAATCAATTTTCACTTTTTTTCTTTTTTTTTTTGATGTGGACAACATCTGAGCATCGAATGAGACCGATCCCATGCCCCAAAAGTGTTCCCTCCCAGAGATATGCGCGTTTAATGAAAGTGATGGTACACCAAAGATACACGTATTTAAATCTTTTAAATGGCTCTCCTGAACAAAACTGGTTTTTACCATTAGGCCCCTTTCTATTTTGCGCGTCACATATGATTATGCAAATTACAATATGGTTATGTAGGCTCATAATATTGTTGTGTGTTGGCATAATGTGGTTACGGTAATCATTATATGGGTGCAGAAATCATATGAATTGTGGTGGGAATCATAATAGGGTTGTGAAAATCATGTGCATTACTTTTTCTAATAGGGACTTAAATACTGTTACACACGTTTTATGCTGTAAAAAAAGTACTGAATGTTTTTGGACCAAATATTTTTTAATATATTTATTGATGTATATTGTATCCAAAAAGAATCCACTTATTCGAAATGTACGCCTTTCGCCTTTGCACACGCCTTATGTCACACTGGCCAATCGTCAATAGCTGCACGAACCTCGTCCATTGGAAAATTGACCACAGCTCGAGCAAGAGATCCAATGCAGTCTTAAGAGATCCAATGTCGGGGTTTATTTTGTGACAAACCTTGTCCTCTTAAACCGTCCACAATTTGTAATCCAATGGGTTCAAATCTGGACTACTTGAGGGCCATTCTTCAGAGAAAATAAACGCTGGCAAATTGTTTGGAAGCCGGCGCAGAATCCTGCTGGAAAGTCCATGGCTGGTTTTGGAACAGGGAATTGTTAAGAGGCTTCACAACAGTTTCCAAAACGGTTTCTTGGTAAACTTTGGCCGATGTTTTGACTCCTTGTTCGCAGAAATGCAGGTCAGTGACCACATCGTAAGGGACACCCCACCAAACCATTACTAAAGCTGGGTGATGACCCTTTTCCGCCCTTGGGATCAGATTAGATGCTTCCTTAGATGACCGCGCATACACTTTATCATTGCTTGTAAAATTTTTCCTGAACGGTAAACATTTTTTCATCGGTGAACAAAATTTTTCTGTGCAAGTTATCAGCGTGTTTCACCAAAAGACGTTTGCATTTTTCAATCCTATTTTTCTTTAAAGCTGCAGTTAATAAATGTCCGGTACGTCGTTTAAGAGCCCCAAGTCCCAAGTATTTTTTAATGATTCGACTCATGGACTTTTGTGTGATATTCATCTCACTGGCCATGATTTTCTGTTTTCGGAGCGGGTTTCTGTGAATTCTTGATTTAACGGCTTTGATGACATGCGGAGTTCGAAATGAGTGTGGGCGGCCCGACCGGTGGCGGTCTTTTACATCTCCAGTCTCCTCAAACAGTTTTATGCATCGGGAGACGAACATGCGGCAAATCCCTAGTGGCCAGCGCGTTTTAAAAATATCGCTTTTTGTTTAGCTCGTTTGTTTAGCTCGTTCGTTTTTTTTCGGTCTGTTGCTTTTACAGATTGAACAGGGATTAAACCGGTCGCTTTTTTTCATTTCACACTTGAAAATTATCTCATTATCTGACCACTCCATTATGAAAGTTGAAACGATTTTAAAATCCTGTTACAGACTAACGCTATTGAGGTTAGCTTTCAAAACCCATATGCCATTAACGGGGAATGTTCAGTTCTACTATTGAAATGGGTGTGTTCAATGTTGTAACAGTATTTATGCCCCTACTAAGTATGTAGACATACGACCTTATAATGTATTACCACATATCCCAATATAATTTAAATATTTTCAATATAAATCAAACCCATATTATTCCAGCACAGAGACATCACACACAAAAAAACAAGCCTCGAAGGGAAACGCCTTTTTCAAGTTAAACAGGCAACATTCATACGTTTCTCGATTCCATACGGGTCGGAAAATACTCTGTAATTTCTCAAACTCGACCCAAACACACACATGCACTTATTGAGGCAGTAAGAGCCCCCCCAAAGAACAGAGAACAATCTGTGATAATTAATAAATTCACTTAAAATCTTTGAAATGAGATATATAAAGTGATGTGATATGAAAAGTATGAGGAGAGCGAGAGAGACTCATTTAAAGGCGACACAAATGCATTTCAATGACACTCATTAAATACAATTCGGAGGAGCGCTCATCTGATCAGCATCACACACGCACACACAACATGAACTTTAATCAAGAGAACAACAAAATGGTAATGATGTAGAATAAGAAGAAGAAGCTGCGAAACAAAATGAAAAGTTAAATGCTAGCAAGCGCATTATATTTTATTACAATTTTCCATCACAACTTTAAGGATATTGACCTTGCCTTTCTTTGTGTACGGCATAGCGACAAAGAGAAATGGAAACACACGCATGGTTGGGGGTGGTGATGGTGGCGCTGTTGTTGGGGTGGCATTGTTGCAATGTTGATGATATGGTACGGCAGTATTGTAGAAACGATGATAATCATGTTGTTGAAATGGAACCAAAAAAAAAGAGGCAGGAATCGCAAACACACACGTACAAGCAAAAACCACGCCAACGCCATACATACATATGTACATATATTGTAAAGAGATATGTACGTACAAACGTACTTGTATATAATATACCAAAACAAAGGAAATGAAAAGCACTTAGAGAAATGAAAGATGAACAAGAACCCAGCACAGCAAACACACACCCAAAACAAAAACAATATACACAGCACTACGAAAAATGGGGGGAAATACTGCGTGGAAGTTTACCCTGAACAAAAGTTAATGGTCGACAATGTGTGTGTGTGTTCACACAACAACACAAACCAAATATGGGTTGTAGAGGACGCAGCAGCAAAACAAACGACGCAACTGCGCAGCTAACTGCGGTCACAGTGGCAGCAGTCGTGCGAGCAAAGAATGACAGCAACGCGCCAACATTTGCAATAAAATGAGAATAATTTAATTCTCCTTTAATGTGTGTTACATACAAAGTATTCTTTACTACAGTAAACCAAGGATGCGCTCTTGTGATGTCCCCCCATCTCTGCCCTATATATAGGGTGTTTTTTGGACGTATGGGTTTCAAGAAGTAAAACGCATATAATTTTATGTTATGGCCAAGAATTAAGCTTTAATATAAGGATAAGGGTTGCCATTATGTTTTAAAAATGACTGGCTGCCGGGACTGGATCGAATAATTTCCAGCCGAGGCCCAATTTTTGAGCACTTTGCAGCATTTGAGGCAGTATGTCAGCAATAACGCTAACTAATTTGGCTTATTTGCGTAGACAAGCGACTTCACATAACCCCACAAAAAAAAGTCCAGTGGCGTTAAATCGCACTATCTTGGAGGCCACGCCACAGGCCCACGACGCGAGATAATAAGCTCAGCAAAAATTTCCTTCAATAAATTAATTGCTTCGCTGGCTGTATGGCATGTAGCGCCTTCTTGTTGGAACCAAATGCCTTCAAGACTACGGGCTTCAACTTCAGCTAGCTAAAAGTCCGATATCACGGCGCGATAGCGAGCACCATTCACGATAACGTTCCGGCCTTCATCATGTATGTATTTGAAAAAATAAGGACCGATGATTCCACCAGGCCATAAAACATGGTTTTATATGGATCTAATGGCCCTCTGGAACCTCTTCTGGTTGCTCCTTAGCCCAAATGCTGCAATTTTGTCAATTGAAGTTGCCGTTGAGCCAGAAATGGGCCTCATCACTGAACAAAATTTTGGTCGATAACAGCGGATCTTCCCGTTTCTCAGCGAACGCTCGCTCATTTCCATAATACAGTTGCCAACATTTGAAGGAAATTATATTTCAAAAATAAGTGGCATAAAATGTCCGTTCGAATGAACAATAAAGATTCCACACTTGATTTGAATTTTTGTATTTTTTTATTTTAAAAAATACCTCTATATTGATCACCTTGTACAAAAGAAAAGGCAACCATACACCACGCAGCAAAACATAGTATGCATGTAACGGGTGGTCCAAATAAGACCAGCTGATGTGAAACACAAATAACTTTTTTTTATTTTTTAACATAATTTATTTTTTCTTTTTGCAGATAACTGAACTCTTGGAAATTTCAAATGAATACGTACAGTCCACAACAACGCATTAAAATTATCGATTTTTATTATTCTTCTCAACGAACAATTGTTGTGACGCAGCGTAATTATCGCCCTTTTTTAACGTAAGATCAGCGCCCACATCTTCCATGATTACAAGTTTAGTTCGCCGTTTTGAGGAACTTGGTTCATTTGCCGACCGTCCAGGAAGAGGTGCACATCGAAATATTCGTACTGAAGAGAACGTGGAAGCTGTGCAGCAGCTTGGCGCTAAAAAGAGCCAATGCCTGTTCGAGCAAAATGGTGGTCATTTGTCTAATGTCATATTTCACACATAGTCACTTTAAAATTCCATAAAATGTATTTAACATGTAAAAGTAAATAATTTAAAAAAAAACCGTTAGTACAAGAGTTATACGTTTTTAACATCACTAGGTCTCATTTGGGCCACCCTGTATATTAGACCGTACCACCTTACAGGTAAACAAAAAAGTTCGCCGTACACCTTCGAGTAGGCAACTTAACTTGCGTCAAATTTTACGATTCCCTTTTAAACTTGCCTCTTGTGTTTGTTTTTGTTTTCATTCGTTCTGATTTTTGTGTGAAAAAATACTAAAGTAATCTGCAGCCAACTTCACACTACGAGAAACACAAAAGAAATTGACAGTACGGGCAAGTTTTTTCCCTTTCCATTCCCCTTACCACTCTCTGCTACAAACTGACAGTTGCAGCAAGTAAAGTTGTCTCGTGTAAATGGAACATATAAAGACGTTTTACAAGGCAGTCGAGAAAAAAATATATGTATATTTTTTTGCCGAGCCTTGGTGTAAAAACAAGAAAACAAAGAAAATCGGATTTTTGCGAGCTTCAATTTTCTGATATTAGAGTGTTGTATGAGGTCCATGACTTTTTGTGCGCCACTGTGCCCTATCGAAGCAGTAAAACACATGAAACTTTTTGGCATCTACACTGAGAAGTACGAGTACTAAAAAGTAAGTGTTGGTGTTGCCATAATGAAGCCAAAGTTGGCAGCATCGCAGTCGCCGCCGTCGTCGTCGCCATTGTGTTCCCACATCCGAACATATTCTATCCATGGAAAGTTGTTTTGTTGTTGTTGGTTGGTTAACTTTCAATGTCTGTTGCTGAAATGTTTGGCCCGCGTGCACACACAGCGGTTTTGGGTTAAGCTCTCTCAAGTTGTTTGAGAACTGTATGGTGAAGAAGAGCGGGCGGCGACAGGGATTTTGCTTTGGTTGCTGTATGGTGGTGCTGTTAGTGGTGACAGCCATGTGGAGTAGGGGTTAGTATTGCACAAAAAAGAGGGGCGTCCTTTGTTGTTGCCTGATTGTTAACTCTCTAACAACACATGATGACAAAAACGATGATGATGGTGATCATCATCATCATCACCATGATGTTGCAGCAGGAGATGGAGCTGGAGCCAGCCACAGCAGGACAAAAACAGGGACAGCAACAGCGCCAAGTCTGCCTGCCTGCCTGCCTGCATATAAATGCGAAAGAAACACATGTGTGCATGTGAGAATGTGTGCGTGCGTATTCATGTATTGCTTTTGTACAAACAACATGGATCGTTCGTCCGTTCGTTTTGTCTCGAACTCAATAACTTTTTGTTTTTTAAAGGATAATCATGATGATGACGCCAACGACGACGTCCACAAAAGCTGAAAAGCGAAAAATCCCCACCACCGTATATGGCAACTTGTCAATTTAGTTGAAAACATTTTAAATCATGGGTGTTTTTCTGTTTTCGTTTGTTTGTTTGTTGTTTGTAAACTGACAGGAGCGCAGCACGCTTGCCGTATACACCACACCACAGCCAATGTTGCGCAAACAAAGCCAACAGGCACATCACCACCCCGCATTGAAGTAATGTTACTGTCAGTCAGTGGCAAATCACACACACACATATGACTATACACACCATGTAATGCGAGGACTTAGTGGGAATAGCAAAAACAAAAACTAATTAAGCTTTTAATATTCCGTCATCCAACTAGACAACTTTGGAAATTGTTTTCGAAATAAAATGAGATGAACTGGTGGAACATCGGGAAAGAGCAAAGGTGAGAGAGCCTCCCTATAACCATTGTTAGCTCTTGATATTCGCTTCAGGACTTTCAGAAGTTTAGCCAGTGTTGCCATATATGTTTCCAACACTCCTGTTAATTTAAGGAGCCAAACGCAAGAAATTGTTTAATTTCTTGAAAAAGCGACTAAGTTTATTGAAAAACAGTAACTATTAAATTTTATTCCGTAAGTAACAATTTTTAATATAACATAATGTGGACCATAAGCTTAATTATTTTATAGATTTTAATACAATCATTTTTTTTTATAAGTGAGTTAAAATAAGAATACAAATTAAAAGAATATAAACATCGCAAATAGCGCCTTTTTATAGGTTTAAGTCTCAAAAGAGTGTTTCTTCCCTTGTGACTGCTTCTTTAACAAGCAATACTACCACATCTTGGAATTTAGATTGTGATCGCCAAGACTCTTTCAGACTTTAAGAAGTTGTTTCGGATCGTGTTTTAAATCGCCAGCAGCATTAATCTTTTGAAAATGTAGCTAAAAGGACATATCGGTTAACGAAGAGCGCTACAGAGGCCTGACAAACCCTTTATTATGGCAGAATATCACAAACTAGACAAAGACTAGTACAGACTTTCGATCTTTAGGGCGCGACCTCGTAGCTGCGTTTTGACGCTGTTGGTGAATTTTTTAAAAGGAACTTCTACTTGGACCATCATTCATGATTTGATTTGACGATGTCTATATTTGTTCGTCTGTCCGTCTACTAGACTGTTAAGTTTGCAATAAAAATGATCTTCCCGAATTCGAAATTGTTTAAATTTTCAAAATTTTGTTTTAAATATTTAATAAAACACGGCCCTTAAAATGTTTATAGATATTAAGCTACAATAAAAATTAAATTGCATTAGGCATGGCGAGACATTTTCTTTTTGAATTCTCCATAGTGTCCAAAAAAACCGACATTTTGGTGTTTTTTCAAAAACGTGTTTTAAAAAAGCCGACTGGCGAGTTTTGTTTTAAGTAAAAAACCGGCATTATACGAGATTCCGGTTAAAGCCTTTTGTCTAAGAGGTAAAAATATTTTACTATTCAAATGTGAAGTAATTGACCCCATTTATAGGCTCTGAGAATGCAGTAATCAATTGCAACTAAGTCCCCACTTACACGAGGCAAATTTACTTGCCGCAACTCACAGTTTGTACGAGTAGAAGAGAGAGAGATAAGGGGAATAGAAAGAGAAAAAACTTGCTCGTACGTACTGTCAACTTCTTTAGTGTTTTTCGTAGTGTGAAGTTGGCTGCAGAATATTTTAGTATTTTTTCACACCAAAATCAAATGGAATAAATCGCAGCATGACATAAAAGACAATAATGAAAACAAAAATTGCCGTAACCGAATTGCCTTGTGTAAACACAAGTGGCAAGTTCAAAAAGAATCACAAAAATTGACGCAAGTAAAGTTACCTCGTATAAATGGGGACTAGCAGACATTTTTTTATTATTAAAAAAACTAGTAAAAAACCTAAAGCAGTGCGTGGCCGACCCCGATTGCCTGGATGTGCAAAAAAGCAGGTTTTTGGACCCTTCAAAAATGTCAGCTATGATGTTAAAAACGATTTCATTATTTTCCCGGCACAAAGATTATGCCACATTACAAATAGTTCATTATTTTTGGCTTTATTGTAATTCGATACTCGTATCGATATGCCCACGCAGTTCTTGGGACTAAACCCATTTGTTTGGGGAGTATATCAAAACATGCGGCTACATAGTCCAAATTGTTCCAAGATTGTTTATTTTTCTTTCGTACTGTACTGTACCAAATTAGATAAAAACAGAATTGCAATGTTTGTTCTAGAGCGGTTGTTTGTAAAATCGGGTAGATCTTTTGTACTAAGGGTTAATTATATCTGAGCTGGTTACTGATCGATGGTTAAAAACTGTAGCAAATTTCTTCAATATTGGAAGTAATTGGATGTGAGACGAGGGCTGATAAATATATTTCTGGTCTAGTAATGAAAATGCAAATATTTATCATCAAAAATAGTTTTATTGTTTTTCAAAGTATTCTCCAGCAGCATGATTTATACACTTTTGAATGCGCTCAAACCAATTGTCGAAGCACTTTTTTCCACTCCGATTGAGTCTTCTGGCGACGAAAATCGTTGACCACGCATTTTTGTCTTGATGTGCGGGAATAAAAAAAACATTGGGTCCAAGTCAGCGCAGTACGGCGGATGACCCATCAATTCGACGTTTTGGTCGGACAAAAAGGCGCTGGTTTGTCGATGTGTAAGAGCTCTCATTGTCATGGTGCACAATGATTCGTCTTCTCTTGATCGTTTTTCGAATTTCTCTGAAGACTTTAGGCAAACAAATTGTGGTGTACCACTCAAAATTGACCTCCTACGTTGCTTAAGCGGAACAGTTGCCACATGACCAGATTTACCGAAGAAACCGGCGACCATTTGCTTCGAAGTGCTTCTTCCACGAACAACTTTCGTTTGATTTGGCTCGTCTTCGAAAACCCACACGGTCAATTGCTGTTTTGTTCTGGGCTCATACGCATAGATCCATGATTCGTCACCTGTGGCAAAATTTCTTTGCACCAATCGACACGAACCTTTTATGAGCGATTGTCAAATTGTAAGGGATTCAACGAGAACAAACCTTTTTTACGACCAGGTGGTTATGCAATATCGAATGTATGCTGGTGGAAGAAATGCCCAAAGATGCCTCTATCTCAGGGTTTGTCACATGACGAGCTTGCATTATCAGTTCACGCACGGCATCAATGTTCTCTGGCACAAAGGTAGTTATATTTTCCTGTTTTTTAATTTCCCGATTTCCCGGGAATTATTTTTTTGGGATCCCGGGAAATTTACTTGCCTTTTTGTCAAGATATGTCTGATAATTCTTAATTCAGTTAAAGTGCAATTCATTTTACTTCAATCGGTTTCTTTGTTTTTCTTGTAAAAATAACAAAGAAAACAGAAAATGACACTTAGAACCATCTGAAGCATGGGAATTCCTAGTTTGCTAGTTTTGAAAAACCGACTGCGGAAAAAACCCGGTTTAACCGACATGTCGGGTTTATGCTATTTTTGAGAAACCGATTATAGAGTTTGAACATAAAAATCGGAATGTCGGTTTCGATTTTCAACACTCGAAATCTCCATTAAACTCTTTAAATTTTAGCAGTTTAGCCCTCATTAACTTATTTAACCTGCTCCACCAAAAAACAAAACGTGCCTCTTTAAGAATTAGTTAAAATGTATTCTTTAACTTGAGGTTTTTTTTCTCTTTTTGGTATAAACTTATATTTCAAACTGCGCATGTCCTTACATTAGCAAGTCCTTTATGTTTAGAAATCTTTAATATCGTCTACCCCAACTTAGCCCTGCCAATTGAGGGGGTAGAACGCCTTCCTTACAAACCATTCGGTGTTTTTTTATGGGGGGCAACATTATCCGTCTGTGTCGTTTCCCAACCCAAACCTCTGCCGTCAAATATCCTCCTATGTACGAGTAGAAGTAGATGAAAATATATCTTTACAACTTTTGTTTTCGCTTTTTTATGGTTGTGTGTTTGCTGAGAAATGGATTTTGTATTCTAATGCGAAACCCTTCCGCTGCAGGTTTTGGGGCTGCTGTTTATGTTTTGCGTTTTTCTTCTTCTTCTTCTTCTTTCGTTATTCTTCTCCTGTCATGTCATTGTGAAAAGCAATTTTAATCTGTTTCCATCAAATCACAAGATCATCTTTGAGACGCCCCAACAACTCACATGTACTACATGGTTTCGACAAAGCGTATATTAGAAACTCCCCCTGATTTTGTTTTGTGTGAATGACAGCCTTCTGTATGAGGTCGAATACGCGGACATAGTGAGGAGGTTATCCTATTTTATCGTAGCAGTCAATGATAACGAGACTGGCATTCGGGATTGATTTCGGGAGCTTTAGAAATGGAGTTGTTCAATTTATGTTGTATGCAAACGATATAAACGAGTGGTCAATCAATGTTTCTTTTGTAAGTGATAGGCAGTTTTATATCTCAGAGGAAGGAATGTATACGCTTTTCAAACTTATATCAAAAGCCAATGCAGTGTAGGGTAAACAGTGCATTAAATGAAAAGAATTTCTGACCAAAATGAGGCACATAATGGGCCAAGTAAGACGCAGTGTGCACTGACGAAAGTGTAACAGTCGTAGACGAGGTTGTACGACTTAGCCCTGAAACATCGGTTCGCCATCGGCCCCCAAAACTTAATATATCACGCATCAGCCTGATACAAATTTTGCACAAATACCTCTCCTTAATCGCTTATAAGGTCTAATTGACACGGCAATTGATGGCTCATGACCTTCCACTTTGTTATCGTCTCTCAGTGTTGTCCTTAAGCAGTTCGAAATGGACAGCAACTTGGCTTGAAAATTTATATTTTCCGACGAAGCGCATTTTCACCTCGAGCAATAAAGCCTTACTTGGGGGAACGAACAAACCGCACGTGATTGTCGAGATGCATCCTCAGAAAATTGCGGTTTGGTGCAGATTTTGAAGCGGTGGCATCTTCGGCCCACCACTAAAATCAGTTTTATATACCCATTTTTAATTGCCCATTTATAAGCCTATACCAAGTATGAACCGATGTAGATTCTCAACGGATTTAAAAAGAAATGATCTAAGACCTTTCGAACGATATATATTTTATTTAAGAAAGTTTGAAAATTATGAACGTATTTTTGTAATAAATTTTTGTCGAAGCGAATACGAATATTGAAATATACATTTTTGCAAATGCAAATATTGAAATATATATATTTTTGCGAATATTCCAAATTTGGGTTTTGTAAACGCGAATGATAAAGCGAAAATTTGTTGATTTTGAAAATTATTTTATATGAAATATTAGAAATGAACATCATTTTCCAGGAAATTGGAAAAACATACATTAAAGAAAACGAACATATGTGACAGAGCATTGAGAAAGGGACCTAAGGGTAAAAAATCAATTTTCATTTTTTTTTTCTTTTTTTGATGTGGACAACATCTGAGCATCGAATGAGACCGATCCCATGCCCCAAAAGTGTTCCCTCCCAGAGATATGCGCGTTTTATGAAAATGAGGTCGACGATTCTAAGCGCAAATAGAAAGGGACCTAATCTTTAAAATGGCTCTCCTGAACAAAACTTTTCAACAACTTTTCACTTTTTTTTTTGATGTGGACAACATCTGAGCATCGAATGAGACCGATCCCATGCCCCAAAAGTGTTCCCTCCCAGAGATATGCGCGTTTTATGAAAGTGAAATCGTAGATTCTACGAGTAAGCGCAAATAGAAAGGCTAAAATGGCTCTCCTGAACAAAACTGGTTTTTAACCTTAGGTCCCTTTCTATTTTGCGCGTCACATATTGAAAAATACTCGTAATTCACAAACAATTTAGTTCTGAGGTAATTATACCCCCTTAGGTAAAACTGAAAAAACCAAAATTGGTTTTAACTATTGTGAAAGCGAATGTTTAATATGTTGCGAATAATTCGCATATGAATATTCATTACAACCCTACTATAGGGTAATCAATATAGAGGTATTTTACAAAATAAAAAATATATAAAAATTCAAATCAAAAGGGAAGATCCGCTGTTTTCGACCAAAACGTTGTTCAGTGATAAGGCCCATTTCTGGCGCAACGTCAATGAACAAAATTGCCGCATTTGGGCTAAATGCATTTGGGTAGGGCCCCAAATGCTGCAAAAAGTAGTCAATAATTGGGTCTCTCGGCTATAATTTATTCGAGCCAGCCACGACGGCCACTGGCCCAAAATAATTTTTAAAACATAATGGCAAACCCTTATCTAATAATTCTTGGCCATAACATTAAATTAAATGCAATTTATGTCAGCTTGAAAACCAAACATCTAAAAAAACACATTTGTTTCTCGCTCCGCTCTGAATCTTTCAACTTGTAGCATTGCTGTAGCAAGAACTTTTATCGCTACTCGCATCGCACCGCTTATAGCACGCACTCTGACACCAGCTTAGGTAGTGTAATAGCTTCTCTTTGAAATGCATTAGCCGTTTGAAGCCTGCGTTAAACATTAGCTTTCGTTCAGTGGGTATTCGTTACAAAAAAGTTCCCGATTTTTTTCCTTAGTTGCATGTTATGGCAGTTAAATAGAGCTCAGAAAAATTTCATTCATTTTTTCAGGGGTACGTTCAGTTTTTTAGGCTAAATTTTTTCCCATGGTTTTGGGGGAACTTTTATTTTTTTAAGGGTAATTTTTTTCTTATTGGGCCATTTTAACCCATTGACAATCCCAAGTGGATTATGACTAGGGTCCCCACTCAATAATTCGAGTTAGTGCAGAAGTATTAAATAATTTAGTGAAGTGTGCTTTATGAGTACCGAGAACAAAATTGTAAATCTAAAATAGTAATGAAAGGGCGTTGTAAATATGGACAAGAGGCAACGCCTTAAATTACTTTCTTTTAATTAAAATTAAAGATTTCGAACAATCTAACCTTATCATTTTCTTTAATAAACAAACAAAAATAACGATATTCCAGATAAACAACATAATCAGGCTATTTATAATAAAAATAACGAGAATTCATATATAATTTCCTATAGAAAGTGAGTGAGCGAGAAGTGGCAAATCATCCCTGATGAGCATATCCTGCTGATTTCAAAGTGAAAACTTCTCTGCTGCAAAAGGTCAAAATCATTATAATCTGGCTTGTCTTCAATTGCGATAATAGAATTTTCACAATTTGTTTTTCCATCATCTTTGTAAGAAAAAAAACAAACAAGAATTACAAAGAAAAGCAAATATAAGAGGAAGAAAGAAAGCAACAAAAAAAAACAGCAACAACCTTGATTACAAACCGACTTTGTAACGAAGGACCAAACGAAACGACTAAATGACAAAGTGCGCAAGGAGGTGAAGGAGCAGCAGCAGGGCAGCGACTAAAAACAGCCTTGACAACGAACGAATAAATTACAATCAACAGCTGTTTTGGTAATATTTCACTGCTAACAGAACGGAATATGGGGTAGAAGAAAACGAGCAGACGACGGAACTGATGATAGTAGAGGAGTAAAACGAAAAAAAATATCACAATATTAAAAAAAAAAAACAAGAAAATGAAATGAAAAAATCAATATTTCCTTTTCAAACGTTGTTGTAATTTTTGTCGATGGAAAAGCCAACCAAACGAAAAACGGAAAACGCTTTCCTCCTCAATTTCAAAGCAACCGTTTTACCCAAAAGAAGAAAAGTAAAATCAAAACGAACAGGACAAACGAGTGGGAGGACAAGGGCGTGAGACGTCCAAAACCCAAGAGCAGGAGGCCGCTGGTGGTAATGTTAAATTAAACGTATTTATTCGGTGCGTGGGTGGATTTGTGTCTTCTTCGAAAGTAGAATCTAACAAGAATGACTACAAATTATATTGTCAACGATAAAAAGATCTCAGCAGCTGGCTGGGTAATTTTATAAAGTTTGACCAACACATGTTATTACACACGCAACACATACACACCTAAGGAGGTGGTTTTCTTTGTGTTTGGTTGTAAAACGGAAATGGGATTTGGAAATTTGAAAATCATTACATGAAATTGAATGAATGACAGAGGCGACGTTATGTTCTTATCTACGCTAGAGGGTTTTTTCCATAAGCCCACACGCTTCTTCTTAAGCTTTCAGCAAGGTTAGCTCTTTATTGTTTGTTATAAAATAATACTATTCAATTTAATTAAATACATTTGTTGTACTTACTTTGTAGAATAAAATCAATAAGTAGACGTTTTTTGCTTTTTTAAATCCAACAAACGAACTGCAAAAAGAAAAGAAGAAAAACAAAGCACATATAAATAAATGAATAAAATCTATAATTAACAATGAAAAAAAATAAAAACAAAGAAAACTTAGACTACACAATGCAAAAAAATAACAAATTTTCAACAGTTTCTAGGTACATCCATCCATACGTCGTCTGTGGAGGGGGTAGGGTTCATGATATGGATTTAATTAAACCATAGATTGAATATTACCGCCAGAGAGTATAAAAAAACACTACAAAAATCAAGGTGTGTGTGTCTTGTTGCCGTTGACTGTCAATATGTCAGACTGTCTTGTATTTTTTCCATACTCAAGAACGTGAGTAAAACATTATTTTTTTAAAAAAAAAAACGAGGATTGTCTAATATCTCTGGTAAATTTGTTATTTTTCAATATTAGCAATTAGTAACTTTGATATTTGATTGGAACAGCACAAAAATTGTTTATTATTTATATTTTTTCAATAAGAAAAAGTTGACTTTTTAAATTATATCAGTGGCTGCAAAAAGTTAGTAAAAAAAAAGTTCCCTTGCTGTAGTCGAGAGTATGCGGCTCAGTCCTACAACATCCTTTCGCCCTAGATCTCAACACCCTGCACCAGCAGCCAAATGAGAGTTTTGGCTGCGCATTGTAAGCGGTGCTATAGTATCACGCTACAAAGTACTGAATTTGTTTTATGTGATCACTCGAAACAAGTCAGAGAATCAAAACGAAGCAATAAGCGATTTGAAGCGACAAAGCAGGTCGGGCAATGATTTGTAGCAAGAAATCGCTTCATATGGTAATTTCGATTTCTGTTCTATATCGCAACGGCACTCAAAAGCACAAAAAATCAAAAATACAAAGCGTGTTAACATGAAGTAAACTATTTTACAGTCTGCTAAGATTGTATACAAACGCTACTCGCTCCGCTTTCCGCATTGCTGTAGCAAGAACTATTATAGCTTCACGCATAGCACCGCTTAAATCGAGCACTCTGACATCAGCCGTTGCTGTTCCAACCAAGGCTGTTAGTGACTCAAACATCCGCATAGAAGGCAAGCGAATGTTGATGTCGACACTGTGGCCCTGGCAGATAATTTCCATTTTAATTTTTTCCAGAAAAATTAGCACAAGTTTCGTGTGTCTCGTTATCAGAACTGTTTACCTCTGAATTCGTGCCCACCAAAACTTATCAAACAACTCTCGTAATTTAAAATCAATACATACGAATAAAAGTCATATCATATAAATAAATGCAAACCTATCTATAAAAAATTTAATTGTATTTTGTATAAAAAATCTCCCCGCTTGCTCTTCAAAAAAGTATCGGAGGAGGCTTTGTATTTATATGACCGTTTAAGACATTCGATTTAAACAAATAAATATTTTTTTCAATTTTATTTATTCTCCTACGGAAAACAATTATCAGACATTTTCGCTTCAAGTCAAGACAGTTCTCCACTCGACGTAAGTTGTCGGGGAGGGGAAAAAAGCAGACACAGTAAATGTTAATTTAAAAATGCGCGTGACATTCGTAACGAGCGTAATAAATGCTATGATATTGAGTGTTCTATACAGGGGTACAACAAAACAAAACAACAACAAAAACAAAAAATCACAGACGGTCTTTCAATTAAAACCAAAACACGATCGAAAACCAGTCACGACGAAAAGCCGCCGCCTGGTCAAATCAAAAAATATTAAATTGACCTTAATTTAACGTTTAAAAGAGAATTTTATAAGAATTGTTAACTAAAGTTTAAGAACAGGAGGAGAAAAACTAAAAGCAGAACAACAATCAATAGGTTTAACTAAAGTTTCAGTGCAGGGGAAGAAAAACCAAAAGGTAAAATACAAATATAATTTTGATCCATTGTCGTGACTCGGTCTTTTAATTATTTAATTTAAATATTCCCTGAAAATGAATATTTTAAATATTGGTAACTAATAAATATTAAAAACATTTTTTTTATATAGGACTCGAAGCCGAACAATAAACCAACATAATTTAATAAACGGTCAAAAATTCACACAAAACCAAAACATAAAAAAACTTCAGAGTGAATCAGTTTCTTAACTTAATACAATTTATTGGTAAATAAATTGTATTAAGTTCGTCGGGCTTTTAGGTCTTTCTTTAAAAACACAAAATACTTAAATTTTTTAATTATATAACTCTATTTTTAGTATAGCACTTAAAATTCCAATATTTATTATAGAAATGGTATTTATATGTATTTATTGTACTTTTTTTTTAATATGGGTGAAGGCATTTAAAAAAAATCATATGTATATAAGTACGTAGTATTTAAGCGAAGCACCATTTTCCACCCAACTTTAAAAAATACTAAAAAAAATTTAAGTTTCCTAAAAGCCAAACTCATTGTTTACTTGAACTGCTATCATTTTATTTTAATCGCTTAAGGTTTTAAAAACTCTATACAAATTCTTTAATATACATTCATTCAAATGTATTCCTTTGTTCACACTCGATTATATACACAAGTGCTAATTTAGTGATAAACTTAATATAAATAAAAATTTATTAAAAAACTACAGCAATAAAGAAAACACAAAACATTAAAAAATTCCCTACAAAAGAAATGAATGAAAAATATTTGATAGTTTAGAAATTATCATCCGGCAAACACAAAATATTGAACACGCTTTCTCATTCAGGGCTGTCATAGAAACCAATGTTGTCACTATTGGTTTTGTAAACGATAAGATAAAATGCTTTGGTGCCATGAAAACCAATGTTGTCGGTTTTATCAGCAACATCTGATTCGAACATTGGTTTTATTTACATTCGAAATGGACAAAACCAACTTGTTTTCATGACACCAAATGAAACCAACATTGGTTTGCAAAAACCGACATGGTTTCTATGACAGCCCTGGTTGTTTCTATGTTGGTTTGAAGTAGAGGGGTTCAAGGGAGGACCCATACCCTGACAGGTATTCAATACAAGGCTTGCAGTGCAAGCTTATTCGATGGTTTGTTAATATTATATGGTTATAGACATTCTGGGTCACCCACGAAATTTTTGACACATCCCCCTTATGTGCTCTAGGTCACACTGGCGGAAAAACGTTGTAGTCTTGTTGCCAAGGAAGCTGGATATTGACAAAGGGGGTGCTCAATCGTTTCGATCTCTTCCACGCATGTCTCGCACATATTTGATCTTGTTCTTCTAATGCGGTGAGGGCTTGGTAAGAACGCCCATTATTTTGCTTAATTCAGTTATCTTTTGACTTAATAGGTTTTTTTTTTGTTTTACATCAGGCTCTCTCCGTTTTTGAGCGTCCTGAGCCCTTGATTTGCTTTTAGCTCTTATTGCTTAAATAAGAATAGACATTAGGTGTTTATAAAACGAGTATGTGGTCGCTAAGGCGATAACTTTAAAACTATTAGCGATTAATAACTAAGCTCGCTTAAACTCGCTTGGTCGCTAAGGCGATAACTTTAAGACTTTACGAACAATATTTGAAAATTCTTTGCATTAAAAAACGCTGTTATACAACCGTTTAATTGAAAATATTTATTTTGTAGAAATACAAGTTATTGAAGAAATACTATAAGCGATTAACAACCGAGCTCTCTAAAACTCGATGGTTGCTAAGGCGATTACTTCAAAACTTTACGAACAATTTTTAAAGTTGTATAAATAAGCATAAACCGTTTGATTTGAAAATATTTATTTTTGTAGAAAAAAAAGTTATTGAAGAAATATTAAAGCGATTAATAAACGAGCTCGCTTAAACTCGCATGGACGCTAGGGCGATAGCTTCAAAACTTTACGAACATTTTTTGCAATTTTTTTGTATATAAAAACTGATTGACTTAAAGCATCATAAACCGTTTGATTTGAAAATATTTGATTTTGAAAAAAAGTAATTGAAGAAATGCTATAAGCAAGTCATAACCGAGCTCGCTTAAACTCGGTTATTCTTGAAATACTTTCTTTACAAAAATTTTACTTATTCAAAATAAACGGTTTTTAACGCAATTGTCTAGAGTTTTCTGTAAACAAAATTAGTTTTAAATGCTTGTCCAATAGTGTGAAGTTATCGCGTTAGCAACCTCCTTAGCGAGTTGTCAATAGAACACGGCCTTTGTCTATATCAACTGCCTGTCTAGATAAACCTTTTCGTGCAAGTTCCGTCTGATTTTTCGTTGCCGTCAACGTTAGAATGGTCATTTGATTTTTGGGGCGCCCTTTTGTTCTAAATTGGCTATTTCTTCTAGAGACTCCAAAAGCGTTCGTGGCTGGACTGTCGTTGAGGGCAGTGCCTCGAGCGCTCATCATTGGCTGTCTTTAGATTGTCGTTAATGGTCTTCACGATCGTACGCATTCCGCGATGGCCTTTATCTCTGCTTGCAATACCCTAATGTGGTCCGGCAGTAGGATATAT
The DNA here is from genome assembly GCA_963513945.1 of Hydrotaea diabolus. Lineage (NCBI taxonomy): Eukaryota > Metazoa > Arthropoda > Insecta > Diptera > Muscidae > Hydrotaea > Hydrotaea diabolus. The sequence continues at coordinate 220,629,261 of OY740716.1, read as the reverse complement.
TTTTCGATACAGACGTTTTCCATATAAAAACCAGCTCCAGTTTGTTGTCTAATTTTGTGACGTCGCGCGGTTTTTTTTAGTATAAGTGACCCTTTTGACCGTGACTTTCGGTTAGGGATTTCTGTTTGAGGAAGGAAACTAGTCCTTTCCGGAATTCGGTCAATTGTTGTAGCGGCAACTGTCACAGCCCTTTTGCCGAAGAATACCGCTTCGTGTCAAATCGGTTCGTAGTACCAGCAGTCGTGAAATTCAGTCAGTAACTCGATTTTGTGTTGCGAGGCCCGTTAGTGTTTCCGGGATGTTTTACTGGCGGGACATCCGCCCTCCCGTGATCAATTTGCCTATTGCCAACAGTCTTTTTGCACGTGTGATATAAATATCAATTGGGCTTATGTTTAGTATTACATCTAATGCCCCAGGGGAAGTTCTGCAGATTGTTTCGCAGATACCCAGACAGCAGGTTCTCTGCATCTTATCTTGTTTTATTAGATTGGACTTTTTAGTCCTTGAAGTCCACCAAAGTATTGACACGTATGTAATAATTGGCCTTGTTACGCTTGTATAAAGTCAGTGATCAATTTGCCTATTGCCATCAATCGATTTGCACGTGTGATATAAATATCAATTGGGCTTATGTTTAGTATTACATCTAATGCCCCAGGGGAAGTTCTGCAAATTGTTTCGCAGATACCCAGACAGCAGGTTATCTGCATCTTATCTTGTTTTATTAGGTTGGACTTTTAAGTCCTTGAAGCCCACCAAACTATTGATACGTATGTAATAACTGGCCTTATTACGCTTGTATAAAGTCAGTGTGTCATCTTAGGCCTATGGCCCCATTTTTTTAATCTTTTCTATGTAACAACACCCAAATAAATGTTTTTATGATCCCAACTAAACTAAAAGTTCTGTTAGATAAGATTATTTAGCAAATGATAACGTATGCTCTAGCTAGTCTAGACTAGAAAGCGAAAAAAAGGTAAAATTACAAATGGCTCGCATATTTTCGCCCTGATCCCTTAATCAAAAACCATAAATCTATTGAATGCTCGTATACCTAAGCGTACATTTCAAATATTTCCCATGTCTTCCAAAAAATTCTGGAATTTTCCCAGCAATATTAATGAAAAAAACATAAACATTAATAATCTCCCCCTCAACTACGCCGCCCGCCACCGCACCTCCTCCATTCACTTTGGCCACCACCACTACTACTAGCACACTAGAAGAAGTAGTCATCCATTATAGAAAACAAATTTAGGTCAAAAATAATTTGTGATGTTCTATATTTTGTTGGTGGATTTAATACGCTTTCGAGTAGTATTTCAAAACAAAGAAAGCACCAAACTCAATATTTGCCAAAGTAAACAACGAAAACTATAGAAATTATAGAGAAATTATATCTTTTCATTGAGAAAAGAATAATGGTGGAGGGGGTTTTTTCGAGTCCAACAGCAGAAGAAAGAAATAAACGAAAATTATCACAGTACCAAAATTAGTCGAGGGCGGCGAATTTCTGTTTTGAGAAACTGTAGCTTTTTTCTGGTGGTGGGATTTTTTCCCTTCACATCAAGTCTTCTTATCTTTTTTTCGAATATATTGTTTTGAAATCATTTTCTAGTACAGTTTTGTTTGTTTGTTAGATGCGAAAATGACAAATGTAGTTCACGAAAAAATATATAAATATTAAGAAAAAGTTCTACTAAATGTTATGCAATTTGTTTTTAAGAAAAAGCTAAATAAATAATATTAAAAGAAACCTTAAGATGACGAGTTTGCTTTTTTCTTTTAGACAATTGATAGATGTGGGAGGAGTAGTAGATAAAAGATCGCAGATTGTACTACAATTTTGACAAGAAATAAGGACTTGCTTTCCAAAATTTGTGCAACTTTTATTGTATATTACAGGGTGCGGGGTTTGAAGTGTTACCAATTAAAAGTGTTCTATAAATATTTTTTTGGTATTTATTATTATTTTCTTTCTATTAGTATGTTTTTTTAGTTTTGTTAAAATATATTCGGTCTTTTATCATTTTGACTTGAAGAGTTACTGTTCTAGTTCAAAACCCAAGACTGCTGAAGAAAAACCTTGACAACCTAGTCACAATTCATTCCCCAATTTTTACGTTTATTCTAAGAAAGATACAGCAAAGGTCTCGAACCATAATAGAAACTGTTCGACATTTTATTATATTATTTAAAACATAGCAGAGTACAGAAATTCATTTACAATTTTCAATTTATCCCACTTTAGCTTTGATAACTCGATGGATCCCTTCAAAAAAAAGAGTTGCAGTATGCACGAATGTGAGTTTGAGTTAAGTTTTTGAGTGTAGTTTTTGTTAGGACCTTAGAGTCCAAAATACCCTAAATACAGAAATCCGGGGGTTTAGCATCCGGAATATTTGAAAGCCTCTGTTCAGCCGAAATTAAGTAGGGAAAATTGTTTTTTAGCCAGTTCTAATTCACGCGCGCCTTATGTCCTGTTAATAAGTATAAGACCTATTGTCGAAATGTTTCTGTGCCCAAGTCTTAAGTGAAAGCTCGAGGACTTATTCACGGACTAATACAGTTGCGTTTACTTTAACACCAGGTTCCAAAAATACCAGATGAAGGCGTCCATTGGCGTTTGCTGTGGCCAAAACAATGACGTGAGGGGGAGCTTGAGTTCTAGTGACCTATCTTGTCCAATAGTGTGAAGTTATCGCGTTAGCAACCTCTTTAGATAGTCGCCAATAGAACACGGTCATTGTCTATGTCAACTGCCTGTCTAGCTAAACCTTTTCGTGCAAGTTCCGTCTGATTTTTCGTTGCCGTCAATGTTAGAATGTGCATTTGATCTCTAGGGCACCCTTTTGTTTTAAATTGGCTATTTCTTACAAAAGCGTTCGTGGCTTGACTGTCGTTGAGGGCAGTTTGAGTGAGGGGGAGCTTGAGTTCTAGTGACCTATATCTGCTCCAAGTTATTGTACGATCTCTCTGCTAACCACATCCGGTCATTTTGTTTGTTTACGTACTGCTCTATAGGGTAGTTTTTCTTGTCAGAAAACACAATATTTGATAATTGGCGTGCAAGGGTTTTATCTCCTTTGCTCATTGTACCTAAACGTTGAAGTCTTTGCTTAGGTGTAAGGTTATATGCCTTTTAGATCTTGTAAGCCTATAGATCATTTTTCTGTTTTAAAATATCCCGAACGCTTTGGTTAGATATTGAGATCTATCGCTAATTTAGTAGCTCTCTGCCTGGGATTTATTCCCTTTTTTCCTTCACCTATCAGACCATTTCTGACGAAGTTGCTGTTTTTTATTCGGCCGCTGACATGCTTTAACAATACCAGTCGGTCTCCTTGTTTCGTTTATGGTCCGATACACTTACATTTTATTAATATTTAAAATTTTCGAGTTCTTAGACTATTGCTAGACACGATTTAAGGCGAAATCACACAGTTTCGCTTCAATTCCATAAAATATAAATATAAATTATATATAAATTTAATTCGGCATATCTTAAACACGTTGCGTGCTTTGGTAATCTTGGTAACAATTTACAGTGAGATACGGATATAAGAACAGCTCTTACAAGAAAAATCGCATATAAGCAATTTTTACAAAACACCTTGTAATTAATTATAACTGTTTATAATTGCTTTTAAGAAAAAAAACGCATATAAGAACGAATTTTGTGGTTTTTGTAGACTTTCTTATATCCGTTATGTACTGTATAAAAGTATTGCTAATCAAAAAAAAATGTGGTTGCACTGATAGCTTGGCAGATATGTCATGTTGAAATTGGTAACACTTTAATCCCCGCAACCTGTATACATACATATTATTTTTTATTAAATTTTAAGGCCAACATTTCGTTTAATATACTTTAATCGTTACTAATAAGTGAGTGTTATACGAGGGCGGTTCGGAATCTTCTTAGCCTATCACAAAAAGCGCGGTATAAACAGAAGAAATTAAGTGTTTTGGAAACTTCCATCTGCTATGAACAAATGTTAAATTTTGTTTCGATCTGGCAACTCCTTCATATAGAAACAGGTGTTCACAAAAGACGCATCCGCGATTTTTTTACAATGGAAAAATTAGAAATGCGTGGTGTCATTAAATATTTACATAAAAAAGGTTTATCGGGACAAGAAATTCATAATGATATGGCGAATGTGTTAGGTGAAAGTGCTCCTTCATATGGAACAGTAAAAAATTGGGTTGCTGAATTTAAACGTGGTCGTACAAGCATTGAAGATGAACCACGTAGTGGACGTCCAAAAACAGCAACAACAACAGAAATTGTAGCCAAAGTGCATGATATGGTATTAAATGATCGACGAATAAAAGTGCGTGAAATAGCTAATATCATGGGCATCTCAAATGATCGAGTCCATTTAATTTTGCATGAAGAACTACAGATGAAAATGCTTTCTGCAAGATGGGTGCCGGACTTGTTAACAGTCGACCAAAAACGCATAAGAACGAACATTTCTCAAGCTTGTTTGGATCGTTTTCAGCGAAATAAAATGGATTTTAAGCGTCGTTTCATAATTATTGATGAGACATGGATCCACCACTATACTCCAGAGACAAAAGCACAATCCAAACAATGGACTAAAGCTGGAGGAAGTGCCCCAATGAAGGCAAAAACAATTCAATCGGCTGGTAAGGTTATGGCAACGGTTTTTTGGGACTTCAAAGGTATTTTATTGATTGACTATCTGCAAAAGGGTAAAACAATAAATTCAGAGTACTATTGCAACCTTTTAGATCAATTAAATGTACAAATTCGAGAAAAACGTCCTGGCTTACAACACAAAAAAATAATTTTTCATCAAGACAACGCACCAGCGCACAAGAGTGTTTTAACAATGGCTAAAATCAACGAATTAAAGTACGAGTTGCTTGACCGCCCTCCTTATTCTCCTGGTTTAGCTCCAAGCGACTTTTACCTGTTCCCAAATCTATAAAAATACCTTGTTGGCAAGCGTTTTACCTCAAATGAAGATGCAATTACAATTGTAAACCACTATTTTGAATACCTTAAGGAAAACTATTTTAATCAAGGGATAAAATTTCTAGATAAGCGTTGGACTAAGTGTATTGAAGTTTCAGGAGATTATATTGAAAAATAAAAATATTTTTGAAAAACTAACTATTCTCTTTCATTGATAGGCTAAGAACTTTTCGAACCGCCCTCGTATGTTAAATAAGCCCAAAATGTTATTTAATAATAAAAAAAAGCTCCAAAAAGATTTAAGATCATTCTAAAAAAGAAATTTGAACTTTTAAACTTTTGTAAATTCACTCCAAATCCGCCATATTTTATTTAAACAAAGTATTTCGACAGTCAGTTTTCGAAAACAAAAATATAAAAAGATATCGACACAAAATGCGGTAAATACATTTAATGTTTACAGCGATAATCCAACGGACAACATTGTTTTGTTAATTAACAACCCCTGAAGATGATTGACGAAGTCAATCGAAATATTGGAATAAATAAAAATTCAACAACACATAGAACAACGAGTTTAAATAAATGACCTCAAGCCGAAAAATAATTTTATAAAATAAGTTTACAAAAATGTAAAAAAACTCGTGTTTTTGTTCCATTTAAAAGAAATTCCTATGCTAATGGCTATGGCGCGTGTTTCAAACCTTTTTTTATTAAACACTCATTTTTTTGTATATCATTTTCTAGAAATACCACGCAAATATATTAGCATACAAAATGCCACTTAAGACTACAAAAGATACGAATATATTTAAAAACACCAAGTATACGCAACTTTTTTTAAAAATAGATACGAATTTTAGATGAGGACAGATGATGACATGACAATAGCAAACATGAGGAAAGGAAAACTGAACAATGTGAAAAACAAATTTATCATTTTGTTTAAAAAGTAAACAAGAAAAAAAGACAAACAAATCCAAAAATAAAAAACCTAAAAAAAGTCACAAAACAATGAAGCCGTTTCTAAAAAGTATGACGACATCGAAATAAAAATTTCAAAAACACAAACAAAGATTATACACAAAAGGTTTTAAAAAAAAGATTAGATATTGGTATTTTGAGAATCGTTTCGTATTATATGACCTTTGCTTGACTACCAAAACAAAAAAGTGCCATAACACTTGATAAACATATTTGAAACCACATTTAATAAATAATAGTAAACTCAAAAAAAGTTGATAAAACTAAATGGAATAGTTTTGAAAAACCGCATGTTGAAAATGATTTCATATATTAAAAATATACATCATAAAATAGAGATTCGTTATCGCAAGGTGTCTACCAACTACTTGAAAAGTTTAAAGAAGGGTTTCTTTGTAATGTTAATAATAATTAATTTCGTTATTTTCGGATAAAAAACCGCAAACAAATATATGTGACTCGGCCAATGAAAAGATGGCTTATGACTCAAAAAAATGTTTTCCAATTTTTTTGTGGTTTCGTGGTAAAAACTAGAAAGTCCTAACTTGTTTAGAAGTGTACTAAAAATGTAGAGAAAGAAAACAAATGAAAGAAAAACAGGATTGAACGCTGCAAAAAGGATTTTACAAAAAAAAGCTTTGCATTGAAAAAACATCGCTCTTTATATACACACACGAACTTATCTCATTTATGCTCTTTTGCCTTTTTTGGTTGCGTTTTGGGCATGACTGTTCATAATGCCAAAGAAAAACTACTAAGAAACTGAAGGAATACATTGTTTGTTTATCCTTAACAGCTGTTTCTCGCAATTTCTTTTTTGAGTCATAAGCCACCTTTTTTCTTATCCGGCATATCATCACATATAAAGAAAACTTAGAAACGAATTAAGAAAAAATTTAATTTTTTTTAAACACCATATAAATCCTAAAGTGTTCTTTTTAACCAGCTTCATTTCTTTTAAGTGGACTTTAAACACTTACGAGTTTCTTTTAATTAAATCAATTAATTTTTGTTTTTTTTTGGTGTTTTTTAAATCATTTCCAAGACAGCCGAAATATTAAAATTGTGAATCATTTTGTTGTTTAGAAACTCGTAGAATATGTTTGCATTACGAAATTTCTTAGAAAATGATTAAATTTTGTCATTCTATTTGCTGTTTCGATTTATTAAGAAAAGAACGAAATAAACAAAATACAAAAAGATAGATTTTTTTGACTATACACACTACACTTATGCCTCGATTTACACGATACATTTTATTAAACGATTTTTTTGTAAACTTATAAAATACCTCGATTAACATTCAATAACTTATTCGAGTAATTTCGTTACATATTTGTACAATATGTTCGCAACTTTGAAATTTGCACTAAAAAGTTCAATATATTTTAAAGCCATGTCGTAAAATATAAAAGATAAGCTAATAAAAAAAGAAGAGTATTTTCTAGGAAGCGAAAATAAATAAAAATCAAAGATCGATAACGTAAGGAGAAAACGGTGCAAGCGTTTCTAATGGATATTCCATTCATGAACCAATGATAAAAAGGATAAGAAAAAATGAAGACTCAAGCAAAAAGAGTCTAGATTTTAGAAATAAAACAAGGTTTTTTATTGCGGAATATAAAAGTTTAAAATATAGCAAAATCATTAATGATATGGATAGAAGATCAATCTCAAAAGAGAATTTCAATTAGCACTTATGCCATCACAAATAAAAATTGACACCGAGGCCCCAAATCTTTGGGGGCCCAAAAAAAGTGCAAAACTGGGAAACACGGTCTTTTTTTTGGTCTTTTATCACGTAGGGGTGTTCGTATATGGCTATTTTTTTGTGTTGCACTGTGTTATATAACAGGGCTATGCGCTGTCGTATCTTTTAATGGGCGTCCACATTTCTTTCAATTGAATTGTTTGGTTGAACAAAACAATTTTTTTTGTAAGCCAACAATAGGTCGGCCAGTAAGAATACCAAAGGGAAGTTACCCAGCTCAAGGTTTTCGAGAAGGTGTAAACAAAGATATTTTTGAAGGCCACTAAAAACGTATTTTCAAAATTACTAATAAGCCTTGGTAAATAAATTCAGCGCAAGGTCTCAGAAAACCTTTTAACAACATTTTTTAGAATGCCAATGCACAGGGTCTTTAAGAGGGCTAAGGAAAACCTAAACGTTTAAATAATGAGCAAAAATGTATTATTGTCATTTAGTTGTAAATATAACAATTTTCCTAGTTGAACCTTCCAATCATTGTATTATGTAATTGTACATTATAAATAAATCAAAAAAGGTTAAAGAATATTACGATGAAACGTCACACAGACGAAAACTTTTCGATAAAAACTGATAAATAAAATTAAATAGATTAGTTTAAAAAACAAACAGTTTTTTTAAATATTTAAAATTTGAATATAAGTAGTTTATTAGTTGCAAAATCGATTATAGGAATTCCTAACAGACGAAAACTTTCCGTATTTCTTTCGCTAGGCAGGTAAATTGTCAAGCTTTCCAAATAAATCAGAAACTTTTTAGATATTTTTTTTTTTTTATTGAAAAAGAGGTACTTTTTAGGTTTCTCCCTATGAAGATCTTCTATAAGACGTGATGTCAAAAAAGGAAAAGAACATACGGCAGGACTACCGCAATAATAGTCGCGCCCTAAGAAAGTTAAAGGGGTCTGTTTAGATTTCATACTGGCTTGCAGATCTTTTCATTACTTTCATTTACATGTACGGGTGACCAGAGAGTAACGACAGCCTTTATTTATTTATTTAGATCATTGTAAAAGTTAAATTTCTGCCGAAGTTACCAATACAAAAAAAAAATCGTCAATGAGGATTGCCAGTTCAACGAATTTGGCTTCACTCCTTAAACCTTTTAAAAAAAATTTGTATCTTCCTTAGTTGGTCACCCTGTAGTCTTTAAATACATTTTGTAACAAGTAATTTCATTGTTTTGTAGTCTTTTTGTACAGTGACGCCAACCATTTTGAAGCAAAAAATCGCTATGAATGAAACGTACAAAAACCGCTAAAAGTCAGTACAGAACAAGAAGAAAAAATAGCGAAATATATGCCAATCTTACCTAAAAAAAATTGTTAGATTTATTAGAACCGTGGACAAGCGAATGAACAAAACCCTGATATTTTTCTGCATCAACAATTTATTAATTTATTTTAAATTTGATAACAAGACTAAATCATAAATTTCGATGCCAAAAACGAAATTTTATTTTTTTAAGCGAAGCCGCTACGCAAAAGTAGTTAAAATCGCCACAATAGCGAATTTTTTTAAAAGATCGCTTCTTTAAAAAAAAAACAGTTTACCAGTTTATGCTAGGGGAAAATTTTAAAAATCTCTTCATTATCGCTCTTTATAAAAAAAGTCGGAATTTCGGTATAAATAACAAAAATTTTAAAATTAAAATGATTTTATTCACTTTTTAAGTAAAAATAATCAAATTAGAGGACCCTTTATTGTCGTGCTAGAAGAAAAATTAAATAAAAAAAATTTTAATCGTGAAGTGATTCAAAGATTTGTATCTTTTTGAAAAGTAAATCATTGAAAACCTTAACTGCAGAAAGCCAGGCGAGAAGGTTCTAGATACTTGTTACTACGAAATACACTTGTACTATGTAATGTAGATTAATTGGCCCTATAGGCTTTGTATATTACAATAAAATAAATAAAATAAAAAGTATTATTTTATAAATGAAATTCACTACAGATGCTACGCGAATATAAATAAAATCGCCTAGTTGCGATTTTTTAAGAAATCACTTCTTTCCAAAACAGTTTTTTGTGATAAAAAATTACCACAAGTAGTACAAAAACCGCCAAGTTGGCATCGCTGATTTTATATAAATTATCGCCTTCAAGACTTTTAATTTATTTTTTTTTTAAAAAAAACTTGCACTATCGGGAAACCCGGGGTTTTGCGATATTCCACTTTAACAGCTTGCCAATCTTCCCATCCATCATCTTAACCAAATCGGTTTTTATTTCAATTATCGTTTCATAAAAATGTTATTTCAGAAAGTATTAAAAAAGAAATCAGCGACTTGACAAACAGACATGTGTAGTGCCGCCAAAAGCAACTTAGTGGTAAGCATAAATATGAAACACATAAAATGCTCGTGGGAATTTTGGCAACATACGTGTTGTCGTAAGTACAGTATGCACTAGTTTTTTGGGAAGCTTGCCGAGAAAACAATAACATTGCACAAGAAGAACGCGGCGGACCCAACCGACTGGGAAACAAGCAACGAAAAAAAGCGTTTTAGTAAGTGACACGAAATGGCAAAAACGCGGTCGGTATTGAGTTGAGTGAGTCAATGGCATTAGGCCAAATTGTGCATAATCTAATGTAAATAAAATAAAAATACATCTAATTTTTGTGAAAAACAAAAGAGAAATACTTGCAGATAAAATAAAAGCTAGCTAACATTAAATACACACCGAAATAAATAATTAAAATGTCATTTATTTTAAATTAAAATATTATTTATATGAAATAAATAAGGAAACAAAAACACATCCAAAAAACAAACTATTGTATTTCTAATAAAACAATTTCATCAAAAAAAAAAAACATGTAGGAAAAAATATATAAAAAATTTTAAAAACATTTTTGTTAACGCCGAAATGTTGATTAAAGTATAAAATTTGAGTAACTATATTTTTAGAAGAAGGGGAGAATGTCGTAATTATCTTTTGAGGGCATAAAATGTTAAATTTTTCTGCATGTTGCACTGAAACCGCATTTTTGTGTTCGTTTGTTAGAAAAGTGCAACCCTATAAAAATTAATTTTAATTTTTATTGTCAAAATGTTGCACATTTTCTATTTTTAGGTTAATTCTCTTTTAAAGTTTAAATTATCGATTAGTGAATCTGTTACTGTCGTCCTTAATATAAAAATTGAATAACAAATTTTTAAATCATAAAACGATACCGAGAAATTAATCTTTTTGAAAAGTGAATATTTGAAAACCTTTCAAGTTTGCCTTCTTTGAAATAATATTTTTTTACAGGCGTTGTTTAAGTATCCCAAAGATCCTAAACTTAATAAAACATTTGGCAGACAAAAAGAGAATGTGTTTTGCAAACCTTGAGTGCTATTAGACCTAATCTGAAAGAAAACATACAACATACAAAAAGGGAAGAAACTATCTTAGTGCAACAAAAGACGTTTTAAATCTAGTTTAAGTACAACTCTCGAAAAGACTTCAAAATTATACCATCAAAAAACATTGAATTTGGAACAAAAAGAGAAGAACCTATCTTAGTGCAACAAAAGACGTTTTAAATCTAGTTTAAGTACAACTCTCGAAAAGACTTCAAATTTTTACCATCAAAAAACATTGAATTTGGAACAAATGTGTTAAATAACTTTTTTGCAGCATATATTCCTAGTTACTGAAAATCAGTAAGAAATGCATGAAAACCAAAATTAAATGGAAAAATTAATTAGATTTAAATAAAAATAGAGCCGCTGGCGAAAATTGTTTAAAAAATCACGCGATTTTTTTTAATTTGTTTTTAATTTTTTTTATTAAAAGATATAATCACCTGTTCTAGAAGGGTTAAACTAAGTTTTAGAAGTTATAAATTCTTTTAAATTGTTTTTTTTTTCAACTGAAAAAGCGACGCAGACATAAAATTATTTAAAAAATATCCGGCGATTTTCTTCAATTTATATTTCATTTTGTTTAATAGAGAGTATAATCTCCTGTTCTAGAAGAGTTACCCCATCTAAAAATGCGTTATATAAAAGGTTAATATGTTGGCTACAAGACTAGATCTTAAAAATAAGCATTTTTATAGTTTCTTATAGATCGATAAATACATAAAATGAGCATTTTTTCAGTTATGAGGCATTTTTAGTAAAAAGTCGTGAAAAATAAAAATGTTGCTATCGCTTCTTATTGGTTTGACAGATCGAATAAATGTAAGCATCACTGGAATGATATTGAAATAAGCTTTCCAAAGATACTAATAATAAGGAAAAGTTTCACTGACTATCTTATTTATACGTCTGAACTTTCTAGGCCCATTACTCGAAAACTATTTTTATTATTTTACATTTTCTACTTAGAACCAAAAAATCTGTCGATGGTGCAATTTTGGTGTCCGTGCGAGAGTTGTTACTAAAATAGATTTAAGCCAAAATTTTTACCATGTAATTGAAACAAAACGTAACAATTCAATTTTTTGCGGCTACGCATAGTTTTCCTAGTTACGGGACCCAAAGTTAGAAAATAAATTTCTTTGTTGTTCTATCTTTCTCATCGGGCAATCGGGTAAGGGCAATATAAGTATTATTGGAAACCTTGTAAGAATGTCCAACTAAGAAAAGTAATTGTATACAAACAAGATTTGTTCCCAAAGGACAGCTAACCGAGAAAGACTATATTAAATCGCACTTCCGTAGTTTAAGGGGAGAGCCTTAATTAAATATTACCCAAAAATCAATTAATAGTCAACATGAAATTGAGAAATGACAAGGCATACACAAAAATAAAATTTATAAATGTCTATATATTTTAAAAACCCTCTTACTAAAAAAAACGTCCTGTAATCGACTTTAACCCATTCCTGCCTAATGGGTATTTAAATCCAAAAAGTGTTGATACATAAATAATTTTAGCGTGGACCAGGAGAGCGATATCGCGGTATTTTTTTTATAGAAAAGAAAGATAGATTTGGCTAAATTAATTTTTTTTCTTTCCACTTTTATGGTCTTTTGGACATAAATTTTCAAATTTTATAAAAATCGTACGGCTCATCTATGAGCAGGCAGTAACGGGTTAAGAAAGGATACACCCTTCGCTAGATGTACATAGACCGCGGATAAACCTGAGGATTAAAAACTGGCCAGAGTTTGAGATAGATAACTTTCAGCTGTCATAGTTTAACTAAGACGCCAGGTCTTATTTTAACCTTTTTTACAATTCACAGCAAAATTTGTTGTCTAGGTTTCGTCTGAAACTGAACTCACCAACGGTTTAGCTTTTTCCGAAGCTTAAAATGTCTCAAAATCTCTTAGATACACAATTAATTTTAGTTATTTTATCAATAGTAAAAGTTTATGGGCTATTTTTAAAATATATTGTAAAATTTAAAAATTTTCGTTTGCACTAGCCTCTGCTTCTTTCAATATTTTGTGCGTTTTGACAAATACTTTTTCAATGGGTATGTTCAGTAAGTGCCAAACAATTCATATTGTCATGTTCATGTTCAGTGTTGTAAAGTTTTCGTTTTCTGTAATTATTTTGTAGAAAACAGTGTTTTTTTTTTGTATGATTTCAATTATAGACATTTCATTTTGTATGATTTCAATTATAGATTACACAATAATACAGATAGTGGCATCAAGTACAGCAATAAAAGAAAAATAGGTAATTTGTTTTTGTTTAATGTTGCTGGTTAAAATGTTCAAATGCCATTTCAAGTTTGTGAAATTAATCTTGACAACATTGCTTGCAAATACAACGAAAAACGTACAAAATCAGCTGATTGTCGACACTACCTGCACTATTGTGCCATGTAATTGAACTTAAGTTTGATATTGACATTCTATCCATTTTAGTATTGGTCTTTTTTGAAATCGTCATCGCTGGTTGTGCCACTGTACAAGCAAGCAAAAAAATAAAAATCACAATTTTCCCACATTCTGTTAGCATTTAAGCATTTTGAAAGAGTAGCCGTAGAAAGGTCTAACTTTAATTACTTTTTGTGACAAACAAAAATGCCTTTATTTAAAAGCCCCAGGGAGTGGGATAAAAACTGAAAATGACTTTTCTCTCCACAAAAAAAGGGTTGTGTAAGCAGACAGAATAAACGACTACCCGCAAAGAAGAAATGCCATGTGGAAAAAAAGAGTTCATAAGGAATGAAATGTCGTAGAGCGATGATAACTGCATGTCATCAAAATTACACGCAAGAAGGAAAAAATATGAAACTCCCTGCCGTGTAGGAAGAAAACGACGAAATGACTGGGTCAGCCATTCCATGTCATTACTTGGAATTTGTACACACCATTTTATGAAGAAGCTCAAATTATATACTTTTTGTTGTTTTGAAATCCACAATATTTTAAAGTATCCTAAGCGAGAGACTTTCTTTTTTTGAAACAATTTCACATATTATTCTTTCTTTTTTGCACTTTATATTATTTATTTTAATGATTTTGTTTTTTTCATTTATTCAGTCAACATCGTGTGCAAGACTGACAAAGAATGAAACTCAACAAGAACGTCATATGAGGTACGGGAGAAAGATTAACTACAGACACAATAAAACATATGTACCAGGGATGGGAGTAGTCGTTGGATGTTCTTAGTATACACACGTTGTACGAAACAAAGGCGGCGTTAGTCACACGTAAAGTAATCGTATCGTTATCGTTGAGTTGAAGTTTTGCTTATTCGTTTTTTTTTTTGGCTTTGTTATTGATCATTTTGTTCTTATTACTTTTGCGAGTAAATTACTCCACAAACTATATATATACGGAGGATATATTTTGTTTGATTTTTTGATCGGTTTTAGATTCATTTGTATAATATTAAGGTTAAATGTGAGTAACAATCATCACGCTTAAAATGCGATATTGTAAAATAATAGACATTAGCATTAGCGTAAGTAAACGGAAACAATTTCTTCAATGCAGTACGCCTGTTTGTGAACAAAACAATTGTCACTGCAGTTATACAGATTTTTTTCTTATTAAGTTTTACACGTTTTTATATGAAAATATGATTTTAGTACCAGGGCTCTGTTTATCAAGGCACTGTTAACGAAAATGTAGATTCAAATTTCGTACTTTTATCACTTAGCATTATTTTGTCTGTAAACAGAATTATTTTCAGCAATGAAATGTAGTACGCCAGGTTTTGATCAAAACAATTTTTTAGTGTAAATGTTGATTAAAACTAAAAGTTTTATCATCTAGCTAGAGTTCCGAAAAAATCATTAAATCATTAAATTAAATTGTTCAGCAAAACTATGTATGACAAATGCCAATGTTAGACGCTAGAAGGGGCAAAATGCCTTGCCACATAAATGCCTTTCGGAGACAATGCGAATTGTTAAAGGAAAATAAACTTCGCAATTGGCATCTACTTATAAAGGGTGTCCCAAGAAGAGCGCAATTCTGTCCATGGTCAGCTGGCTTCAGTTCCTGAGTCAATTGAATTTTGTATGCATGAAGATGCAAATCTTTCGTCAAAATTCGCTGCAAAGTGGATTTGGAGACACCAATTTGCTGAGCTCGGTGTCGAATTGAGGTGGATGGAGTTTGAGCGACATCATCACGTACAGCTGCGACATTTTCGGTCGATCGACCTGGTCGATGGCGCGTTGTTGTCTTTACATCACTAACAGACCCAGTTTCGGCAAATTTATCCTTTAATCTCTTTACAGTTGACTCTTTTGGAGCATTATTGTGAACCCAAATTGATCGCAATTTGCGAACTGTAGCCGCAAAACTTTCACCATTTTGGTAAAACAATTTCACAATGAGAATGCGTTGTTCATTCGTGTAGCGCTCCATTTTTACTAACCTCGTACCTTCTACTAACAAACAATAACAATTGTTCAAATGTCAAACAATGACACTTCGAATGTTGCCAGATTTAAAAATTGCGTTCTTCTTGGGACACCCTTATAAAGCATACAAAAACCTAAAGTTGAAATATACTTATAAATAATAAAAAAAAAAAAAAACGTCAAGAATGAATAAGTTATATTTCCAGCAGTTAACACATGCCATCCCTGAGTCATTCGAAGAGAACCGAGTTAGCAGCGAATGAGAGACAAGGCATAGTAATGAAAAGTGACTAAAGTGCTCTCTCAAAATATAGCAAAATCATGGGTTTTTTCGTTTCCAATGAAGAAGAAACATGTATGAATAATAAGAATATGGATAAATGCGACTTTTTTAAGGGAAATAAGAAAAATGTAAAAAAAAACAAAAAAAAAACAAATGAAAAAGGGGGGAGATTCAATAGCATCTACAAATGCCACCAAAGGATTATTTTTCTGAAGAAATAGACATTCAAATAATTCTATTGATTTTAACAGATTTTTCTGAAATTTTCCATTTGTATACGATTTTTTTCTATTTCTGAATGTTTCTTAACAATTACGTATTTTCTTTGGTATTTTCCTGATTTTATTCGCCCTTGCTTTCCATTTTATCACTTCTATGATACAGTTACAGTAGTTAAGCCCCCTGGAGACGTACCAAAAAACCCATCAATCACAAAGTTGTGTGCGTGCGTTCGTTCTTTTTCGGCTACACGTACATGTTGTCGGCAATTGATTGATGAAAATCAAAAATTTTTGATATTTCTATTTGATGGCTGATTTGTGGTATGTCTCCTGTTGTTTTGACAAAAAAAATTCATTTGCTTTGTTTTTCCCGTCATGTAAACAAGTGCGCGGACGAAAACAAAAAATAAACATACATACATACGTACATATTTTGTGTTTGGTAAGAAAACAAGTGAAAAGAAAATAAGTGAAATAATGGAAAAGTGCTTAGATGAACAAAAGTTTATATTGCGTTTCATTGAAAACTATCAAAATTTGCCAGCTTTATGGAATGTAAAACTCTTTCATACTTTTCTTTTTCCTCAACAACACTGCACAAGTAGTCAATAATAATAAATCATCATCCGACGACGACATGATTAGGTGCGAACGCTACGAAGTCAAAATAGAAATGGTGATTGATGTGTTTATTTGTACGTCTCCTCAAAAGCTTCAAATATACGACACTCACACATATGCACTGATTGATGTGTTTTTTGGTACGTCTCCAGGGGGCTTTAAAATACAGAAGTGGGTGTATGTAATAAAGAGGAATAACAGTAAGAAAAACAAACAACGACGACGTGAAAAAAGAAAAACAAGGGAAGAAGGAAATAAAAACAAACTACTTTTTCCCATATTGTTTGTTTGTAATTGTTTTTTCATTCCTCTTCTACTGCGGTTGGTGCGTCGTGTCCATCGTCCACTGGTAGATTTCATTATAATGTCCGTGGTGGTTGCTGCTTTTTATCTGCTACTTTTCATTTCGTCTACGTTTGTGGTAGAGTTAACAACACTCGGCGAAGAGGAAAACAAGACGAAAAATTCACAGCTCAGAAAATAACATAACGTAACCAAACATACACTCGCACACAAACTCTCATATAAGATAGCTAGCCAAGTAGTACGTAGAGAGGGAGAGCTGTATATTGAAAATCGTGTGTAGTCAAATGGAAATTTGACAACATTGCTCTTAACTGAAGACTCTCCTCGTTGGAGAATTCAGCGTAAGAAATCACGTTAACCAACACTGTTTTTTTATTTTTCTATTATTAAACACTTACATTTTTCTTGAAAAGATAAAAGTGGAGGCAGCAGATAATAGAAATCCTTTAATTTGCTTTCGAAATAATCCAAAAAAGTATAGATCACAGTTAATTGAGAGTAAATCCGTTGGTATGTTTTTTTCTGGTGTTTCTTGGTAGTGGAGGAGGATATCCTTGTTTGCAGAATTTTTCACTGGTCAGTCGTCGTAGCTTGGTATTTTGTAAAGCATAGAAATTGCACTCGTATTGATGTTAATCCAATTTATTAAAAAAAAAAACCAGAAAGCTATCACAATTTTAAGTTTGAAGTTGTTATCCTTGCTTCAATATGCTCGCTGGTGGCTAGTAGTTGTTATCCTTTAGTTTGCTATTTCGTTCGCTTGCTCTCTCTCTTTTGGTATTTCCACACCACACACACACTTTACTTTTTTGACAATTCTCCTTTATTTTGTGAATCACCACCACACACACTTGACGTTTTTCTTTGTGTCTCAGCAGAAATTTTTTTCAACGTACAAAAACTTTTTCGTTTTTCCAAAGTAATAATTTTATTTTTCCGCTTGCTTTAAAAAAATCAAAATTGATTTTCGATTGAGGTTTTTGCGGGAGAACGAACACTCTCTTTTCTTGGTACTTTTATCTTGAATTTGTATTTTTTTCAAAAACTTTTTTCCACCAAAACTTCCAAATTGCACTTCTTTTGTAGCAATTTTGCTCTTTTTTCAGATTTTCTCCAGACTTTCTGTGTATTTTTCTTTTTATTTTTTGCTTCTTGTACATTCACAATTTAATTTCTTGATTTCCTTTTTCTATTCACATGAAAAAACACCCATGTAGAAAAAAATGTAGATTTTGATAATTCACTTCTGTGTTGTATTGTATTATTCTCACAGAGTTTTGCCAATGCAAGTAATAACGTGGATTTGATCCTCCAATATGTGAAGTCTCCAAGCACTCGTTTACGACTAAATGTGAAAATTCACATGAAAAGTTGTTGGCTGGCTGAACGAATCACTAAAAAACCCAACACCACCATTAAAGCGCACACACACAACCAAAGACACAGTCAGCAATTATATTATAAGAGGAGGTAACAGCCCGTAACACAACACAGTCATTTATTATAATCTCGAACACAAGCAGCAGAGCCGTACAAAGAAACCATAAAACTCAACACACCCCACATAAAAGAGCAATATGTATGAGGAAACAACAACAGCCAACAACACAAATAGCAAACACAACGCACGTACTCACTCAGCACACGGAGTGAGTGGTGTATCAGCCACATACCACTCATCGAGTTGAATATCTGCAAATGAGGGGTATTTCTTATTGCTTTATGTGTCTTCTACTCGTGACGCCCCAGCCGCATTCACCACACTTTTAAAGCAAAAGTTAAGTTTAATGTTGGAGTGGAGTGTTGGCTCGTTGGGGTATTATGTCGTTCGTGGAAGTGTCATTGTATTTAGCCAGCAGCAGAGCATTTACTAGAGGTGAACAACAAAAACATGTACAAACTCATGTAGCATGTTGAATTGAGTGAATGTCTATTGAGCTGTTTGATTTTTTAGTTCTTTTTTTGTTTCGTTTTCGGGTGGGCATGCTACACTTGATGGAGTGTACATTTTGATTGTGGTGAAAGTTTGACATTTTATTTTATTACTTGATATGTGCTCTTTCGAAAAGAAAAGAGATCGTCATTATCATCACTACTTTGTTATTATGTACTACGTACACATTGCCGATGTTCAACAAAAGGGTATTAACTCAACATTTTTTGAATTTCACTTTTTGTAAGAAAACAGTTTACGGTGGTCAACTTTACCCACTGTAGAAATCTTACTTAGATATCGCAAGTCATACATCAAATAAAGGATATGACACTCGTTTTAAAGTACTTCAATGGCATAAGCATATGGTTATTTTGATATCCCGAAATATCAGATAAACAAATTGAGTAAAATATGTAATTTGTTTAAAACTCAGTGATTTATTTCTTTAGAAATGTACACAATTTTGAAAAATTAAAATGTAAAATGTTTATACGATACATTTCACAAATTCGTTTCGTCCACGAATTTCCCCGTATACGAGGGCAGATTATTAAGTCCATGACTTTTCCAACTTCCCTCTTAGTTATAAGAAATGCAAAACTGCCGCCATCAAGTACCATCTGTTAATAGACTGCTTTAGAATTTTGAGAGAGTTTGTTACTTAGTTTGTTTTTAACAGCTGTTCAAAACATACAACCTCGTGGATTTTGTTAAACATGGAAAAAAGTAAATTTCGCGTGCTCGAACAATATTTTTTGCGGAAAAATTAACGTCAATCAAAACAAGGAAAAGCTTGATAAATACTATTTGTACTCTGCACCTTCGATTTCAATGGTAAAAAAAGTGGTTTGCTGACTTATGTTTGGTCGCGCAAGTACAAATGACGCTGAACGTTCTGGAAGATCAATTGAAAAAATGTCGAAAAAAATCCACGATATGTTGTTGGCTGATCGAAGAGTAAAAGTGCGCGAGATTGTTGATGCCATACGCATTTCATATGGCAGTGCGTTTTTGATTTTACATGATCAGTTAGTTGGGTTTAAGAAAGCTGTCGCGATTACCATTTCATCAGGATAATTTACAAGTGCATACGTATGCAGTCTCAATGGCAAAATTGCAGGAATTGGGTTACGAATTAATACCTCTCCCGCCATATTCTCCGGATTTAGCCCCCAGTGATTATTTCCTTTTTCCAAACCTAAAGAAATAGCTTGGTGAAAAGTTAATTAGCCCCAACGATAAAATTATTGATCAAACAACTGCCTATTTAATGGACCTCGAAAAATCCTATTTTTTGAAAGGAATACAATAATTGGAGAAACGTTAGACTAAGTGTATTGGGCTTAAAGGAGATTATGTTGAAAAATAATTATATTTTTTGCAAAAAAAAAACTTTTATTCGAAAAGTCACGGAATTATTGACCTCGTGCCTGTTTATACAAAAGCTGTTTTTTCAGATTACTAAACTAGCATTTGTATGAAAGTGACTCGGTTAGCAACCGATTTGACCTTAAGTTGATAAAGAAACAAGTTACAGATACCACACTTTTCCAACAAAAAATTAAATATGACACACCCCGTTTAACTCTCTGCGGCTGACGTGACTTATTGTTCACTTTTGGACTGATGTCGGTAGTACGTCAGACTCTATATCGAAGGCTAATATTTTTTAAGATTCAGTATATTAAATACCTACTGAAAAGATTTTCTGTTTAGTTTAAGGGCAGAAATTGTTATTAATTATAATCGTGTCTATTATGCATGCGGACGGATAGAATCGATCCACATTCGTATCACTTCCTAAGGAAAATGGTATTATGCAAACGGCCGGATGATCTCTATTATCGACATGCAGTCGGTGCATGCAGTAAGCTGTCAAATTACCATTTTGGCTGCCATTTTGCAAAACAAACAAAAATTGAGAACGCTTAATGAATTAATTCATCAATTGGATTTTTTTTAACATGAAAACAAATCGTTGTACACGAAAAGAAGATCGAAAGAGAACTGTTAGTGTTTTCAAATTACCCGGTGCAAAGTTCAAATACGAGCAAAGTTTGGAAATCATTAGAATTACTACCAAAATTCTGAGTCGATGGTCGCAATTTTAAAAGCGCTTACTTCAATTTTCGGCCGTAATAATCGTCCCACCCTATAGGATGAGCGATGAAGCTAATTTCTGGCTGAGTGGTTTTGTAAATAAACAAAATATGTGTTATTGGACAGCAACATTCGCAAAAAAATGCGGTGTGGTTTTCATGCCGGAGTTGTGATTGGACCGTATTTTTTCGTCGATGAAAACAATCGTCAAGTTACGGACAATGGAGAGCGATATCGCGACATGTTAGAAAATTATTTTTGGACAGAATTGGACTAGCTTGACATCGCCGATATATGGTTTCAACAAGACGGTGCCATTAGTCACACAGCACGCGTTACAATCAACAATTTTTGAAAGGCAAATTCGGTAAACGTTTTATCTCGAGAAATGGTCCGGTCGAATGGCACCTCGTTCATGCGATATTACGCCATTATATTTCTTTTTATATGGCCACATCAAGTCATTGGTCTATGCCAACAAGCTAACAACTTTAGACGAGCTCATTAACAACATCCAACGCGAAATTGCCAACGTTCCTGTCGAAATGTTTGCAAGTGGTGGAAGATTGGGTCCAAAGAATAAATCGCTGTACACGGGCTCGAGGTGGCCATATGACCGAAATCGATTTTATTCTTAAAATTTAACATTTGTACTACACCCAGAATGAATTTGACTTTATATCTTAAAGTTTCTGTGTTTTATTAATACATACTCGTACATACATATATAAAATTGTTATGTCCTTAATCAAAAAAGTTTTTATAGTTTTTTCAATTTGAACACGCATTTCATGTTACAAGGTATTTATTGACATAACATAAAGAGACAATCGAAATATTTCTGTTTCTTGGTGTTTGTCACACTACCATATCAGTCGCAAAGGGTTTAAAAACGCACGTTTTTTTTTTTGTTTTGTATACGATACTAAAAAATAATCAAACAAGAAGAGGTCTTATAGGCGAATTCGTTCTCTGTGCGAGATGGGATGAGTGAAACTAACTAAAACAGACGATGTAAATTGTGAATAAAAAAAGTTTTAGAGAATTATTATATTATTTAATACTATTATAGTATTTATTTATTATTATGATAAAAGGATCTATGACAACGATATGTGAAATATTGGCCAAATGCTCGGTGGTGACACCACCTTTGTCCGATAGTTCATATTTTCAATGACTCTAGGACATAATGAAGGTTCAATGTCGTTAATGTGCTAAATTATATTATTGACATTTTTAATTATATTATTAAAATCGCCACGTCGTGAGATAACACGGCCATTGAATTTCTCGCGCCATTGTTTCGTTGGCTGTGTGGTAAGTGTCACCATCCTGTTGAAACCACATATCGTCCAGGTCAATATCCTCAATTTCCGGCCACGAGAAGTCTGTTATTACACGCGATAGCGAACACCATTCACGGTAACTGCTTGGTCCACCTCATTTTAGAAGAAGTACAACATAATGATGCCGCCAGCCCAGAAACCAACCAAACAGCTCTTTGTGGATGCATCGGTTTTTCAACAATCACTCGTGGATTCTCATATGCTCAAATGCGACAATGCTGTTGTTGTTGTAACGGCAACCCCTTCCGGGCTGACAGCCCTTGGCCGCAGAATGGCTGCTTCGGGTCGCGGTCCCGAATGCGACAATTGTGCTTGTTAAGAAATCACGGTCATTTTCGTAAAAGGCTTTTTAAGATGCTCAATTGTGCATCTCTTCATGGTTGATTTTCGCAAACACTGAAACAAAGAAATGTCAAATTAAGTTGGGCAAAAAACTAGACGTTAAGAAGGTGTGACTCACAATTAACATCGTGCATTATGGTTGGACCAGCCGTTATATATATAAAGAGATCAGCAAAAACAACAAAAATATAACGTTGGGAAAAAATGTCCCGCGCGACAGTGCTAACATTAAATAAACGCTTGCTCATTACGCCACATACAAAATTTTGTCGGGTATTATTAGCGTCCTTGGTGTGGGGGCTATTCGACAGCATGGACCCATATGGTCCAATGTTACAGGGATCACCCATGCCCATGCTCCATGAGAAATTTGGCTGGAATCGGATGTAAAATGTGGCTTCTGTGGCAACCAAAATTTGGGCGTGATCGGGTTTAATTTCTGACTTCTAGAACTGCAAGAACTCAAATCGGTAGGGACCTTTGTGTGGGACCCATTTGAAAACATGGACCGATATGGTCCAATTTCACTAGAGATATGTGATGGTCAATCGTTATGCTCTGTTCAAAAAAGCGTGTAATATGTGGCTATTCTTAAACTTTCGGATTTCAGAACATGATCTTTAAACTTCCATTGTGCAAAGGGTATACAAAAATATGGATCAATGAGGTCCAGTTTCACAACTGTTAATTAATGGTCGCCCGGAATGTACCGTGCGAATTTGGATGTGATCAGGTTAATTTGTAGATCTTTGCATGAGAGCTATTCGAATACTTGGACCGAATTAACGCTAAATAAAAAAAAATAAAGTGAAAGCGGCAAAGAACGTGCGACGTTCTTATGTCTTTGAGTTTAGTCCATATATTAGATCTATTTATAAAATAGGGCTTGGGAAACAGTTTTGAGTTGCTTCGTTAGGGACAAGAGCAGAATTGGTTCACAGGTGAAGCTATGGTGATGATGGTCACCTTTAGGGCAGAAGTAATCGCTAAGTCGTAAGATAGTTTCGACCTGATAATAGGTCGAGGTTATTTTGAGGTTAGCGGTTAAGAACTAATGGGGTTTGCTCCAGGGATAGAAAAGGCGATTAAAATTCGATTTAAACTCCAAATATACTGTCAACAAAAAATACCTGGTGTTTTAGAGTCAATCCATCCTACATTTGCCCAAGAGAGAAGAAGAATAAGTTGCGGCATGAACGATCGAATCTATTGTGGACGCTCACTCGCTCTATTGTTTCCCACGATATTTCCGATCTTCGACTTCCTGAGAAGCATATTCAAATTTGAAACTATGGACATGTTGTGGTCATAACAATAAATATCTGATGACAATTGGAGACCCCATTAATGTCGGCAGAACAACCAAAGATCAGGCGGGCGCCTTTTAACGACAGCGATCTAGACCGTAACAAACCATTCAAAAGACAGTTTTTCCTATTTGTAGTGGTGAACTACTAAAAGACATTTAAGCGACATTTGGGTAAAGACGAAGAAATAAGGGAAATTATTTTCGATCCATTGTGTTCGAAATTTAAATGACTTTAGGTAATAATGAAAAGAACAAAATCATGTTCGGAATTCTTGAAAACACAACAAAATAAAACTCTCGCGAGAGACAGAGAAGACAACAGGGGAGCGGCGGCAATAACAAAAAAAAAGAATCTCCGAAGAATGGGTCATTATCAGAGATGACCTCAATTAAAACAGGAAAAAAGCGTTGTGTGTGAAAGAAGAAACACTCAATTTTTATTACAAACAAATTGAGTGAGAAAACTGAAAACCAAGACAAAGAGTTGAGGAAAATGGAAACAAAACAAAAAACGCCACAAACATGATTACAACACATGGACGGAGGCACATCGGGCACCGAGTACCGAATGTATGCATGCATGCAACCAAAATAGGCGCAAGCAGTCCGAGTGAACACATGGTGGTGTGGTGTAAGAAAACCAGACAAAAACTCTCTGCAGCCGCAGCAGCAACAACAACGGAACTGTAGGCGATGCATGCGACGAGATGGTGCCCAACGCCCCTCTCCAAACACCACACAAATGTGTTCAACCATTCCACCTCACCCACCACCCCCCCTTCCAACATAACGACAATAACAAAGCACCAGCAGCACAAGAAGGAGAGAAAGAATAACAAAGTCCATCCATTACTGCAACAACAACTGAACGCAGCAGCACCCAGCGCACAGTGTGCCTTAACATGACATAATTTAGTTGGGAATTTTTATTTCTGTGATTGCTGAATTTGCTTTCGAGCCTTAAGTCTAGTACATACTTAGATCACCATATTATGTGAAAATGTGTTAGAATAATCTGTAAAATTGCCATTTTATAAGATCGCCATTTTATCTGTAAAATGGCAGTAAAAAAATGGCATTAATCAATATGTGGCACACTGCACACTATTAAACCGAAGGGTGGTTCAACCATAATGCACGATGTTAATTGTGAGTCACGCCTTAACGCCAAGTTTCTTGCCCAACTTACATTGGCATTTCGTTGTTAGCAGCGAGTTAAGATTGTTGAAGCCTCTTACGGAAGTGGGAGTTAAAAAAAAAATACATTTCTGCAATTCGTGATTATTTTGTTCAGCATAATTGACTAAATGTCTCCACAATGTGCGCAAATTTCAGCAAACCGATTCTGTAGGAAATGTGAAAACTCCCTGCTCGACCAGTTCGGTCTGCCATTGTTCTTTCATCGGGCCCTTCTTCGAAAATAAGGTCAGCCTAGCAGTTACCAGAAATGGTGTTCGCTATCGCGAGATGATAACGGACTTCTTGAGGCCATAAAATTAAGGATATGGTATTGACCGATATGTGGTTTCAACAGGATGGTGCCTCTTGCCACACAGCCAACGAAACAATGGCTATTGCGCGAAAAATGCAATGGCCGGGGTATCTCACGTCGTGACGATTGTTAATTGGCCGCCACGATCATATGATTTGATACCGTTGGACTACTGGCCAAGAACAGTTCAAGACTTAATGGATGAGATAGTTCGGCACATTAATGACGTTGAACCTCCATTGTCTCAGAATCATTGAAAATAAGGACCATCGCAGACGTGGGGAGCCTTTGAGCCGAAATTTGGACGCCCATACTATTCGATTCCCCTGGAAAATAATGTTCATTTATTTTGATGTCTAATGAAAAAGTTTAGCAAATTTAATTTATGATTATTTTTCAGGATTTTATTCTTCAGGATTATATTCAAAGTGAACCAGTGCACGCAAAATAGAAAGGGACCTAAGGTTAAAAACCAGTTTTGTTCAAGAGAGCCATTTTAAAGATTAGGTCCCTTTTTATTTGCGCTTAGAATCGTCGACTTTACTTTCATAAAACGCGTATATCTCTGGGAGGGCACACTTTTGGGGCATGGGATCGGTCTCATTCGATGCTCAGATGTTGTCCACATCAAAAATTGATTTTTTACCCTTAGGTCCCTTTCTCTATGCGCTGTCACATATGTAGAAAGTACCAGCCCAGTTAACCAAATTTGCCGACAATGTCTAATATCACACAATTCTGAACAATATCCGAACTCTATCGAGAATTCTTACAGAAATCGTTACGAATTCTTTTCGATTTGTCTGACGATTTTTATTTATGTTCCGAAATATCTGAACTAATTCGGCCCGAATTCTGTTAGACTTGTCTGTGGGATTTTTTTTAAAAAAAATTTGGTCAGAATTCTCCTACGAACTCGCAATGAATTCTGAACTATTTATCTGAGGTAGTCTAGTCTTTTTAAATTTTTGTTTTTAGCTTTATATTTTACAGTTATTGTTATTGTGTTCAGACATGTCGGAAGTAATTCTGAACGAACTCTTAACTGTTTGGCTGAGGTATTTTTATGTTTCAAATTCTTGTTCTTATCGTGTATCAGCAAAAAAAAATGTGACGATTAAAATAATGTATAAAAATTTTTAAGACGTTTTGGTATAATTTGTTTGAAAAAAAAATAATTTTAGCTAAATTTGTTTAGTTTAACATGTCTTGTCAAGCCTTCAGAAAAAAAAAGTGAAAAGAGAGGCACAACACTTTCTAAATTTCTTATTTAAACCAGAGAAACCAGATGAAAAGGTCAAGGTATTTGGTGTAGCGATGCAAATGCTAATGAAAATTCTAGTCGGAATAGTTTGCAACAAAGCATCGCGCAAAGCCACAGAGACATTAGCCCCGGATTCGTTCAGAATTCGGTTCAAAATGTCGGCCAGAATTCTTATCCTTAAGAATTCGATCCTAGAAATCGAAATTTCCTTTCAAATTTCCCAAGACTACAGTTCAGAAATCGGTTCGAAATGTCAGCAAATATCAGAATTCCCTCAGAGAAGTAGTTCAGAATTCGTGTCAACCCTCTCATATGTTTGTCGTTACAAGCTTGATAAGAATTCTAATCCGAAATCGGAACATATAGCCGATTGTCGTACAACAAAATGACCAAATTCTGAACGTTTGGTTAGCTGGGAGGTTTTAAAGAGAATAGATTTAGTTTTCACTTTCGTGTCAAAAGGGAACCCAAAAACTTTTATGTTTTTTGTATAGCAAAAAGTATCAGTTTTATAAACAGGTTCCGTCAGATCTCTTTCTGGGGTCTATGCGCCTCATAATATTAATTTACCAGACTTAAGCGGATACGACTATTTACACATTTTGATATTATAACTTCGAGTGATTTTCCTAGTTTTGACGATAACTTCATCTCATACTCATAAAGAGAAAGTAATTCCAAGTAAATCAATCAAGTAAATTTAGGATGTTCTCTCAGATTTTGATAAAAAAAATATCCAAATATGTTTATTTAAGAGCGCTGAAGCGAACACGTTTTTGAATTTTCAAAATTAAAAGAAATTTTCAATTTTAGCTGTATTTTTTGCTAGTTGATCAATCAAACAAATGCATACTTAAATTGTTCATAAGGAAGTTGATTTCATAAAATAAAGAAATCGAATTATATTTTTTTAAATTTTTAAAAAAATAAAATAATTTTTTTCAACTTTTTTATTAGTTAGCTAATTTGGTTAGTTAGCTTATAATGAAGTTTCAGAATGAAAATAAATAAGAAGTGGAAGTAGTTTCGTAAAAAATTTGTTGTTAATTTTTAATTATTGAATTTAAATGTAATTATCAATGTTTATAAAAATTGTGTAGATTATGTATTTTTGTTAGATCCCGAGAAGATAACTTACGAAGTTAGTCGAAATATCAGGAAGAAATAAATATAATTTTAAAAACAATTGCTTATGTTAAGAACTGCAAGCCAAACGATAAACCAACAAATAATTTTTATTTCAATTAAAAGTAATTTTGATTTAAATTTTTTAAAGGATGAATGTATTTTTAATGATAAGTATAATGATGAATTTTAATTTTATTGTCTGATTTTTCTATTGAGCAGTCAAAGTGTCCTTTAATTATTAACAAAATAAAAAAAAAATAAAAAAAAAACGCAGAAACATAATACTTTTTCTTTCTTAATAGTTAAATGAGACGACATGCTGTAACTTACAGGGTACTTTAATAGAGCTTTAAGCTATTTAAAATTTATTATCATATGTAAATCTGGTTCGAGACTGTTGTTTTTTCAGAATCAACATAAAAAATTGGTGAAATGTATTGGCTTGGTTGCCGACAAGTTTTTTCTTCAGCAGTCTTTAGCAACAAATCAAATGACTTATACGGGACTCTTTTTTATATCTGAGAACTACTCTTTGCGTAGTCTTCGAACTGTTCGTACAGCAATCTTCAATTACATTTAAAATTTATTTAAACAAAAAATTGTAAACAAAATCCTTTTTACTTAAAAAAATATTTTTACAAAACTAAAGATAGCCAATTAAAAATCTTAAAAGTATAATGTTTTTGTTTTAAGCAACTTAAAAGAAATATAAATATAATTTTGATTTTAAAAGCGAAATGAATAAATTGTATACAGAAACGGAATGCATAGAAGTTTAAAC
This sequence comes from Hydrotaea diabolus, assembly GCA_963513945.1. Taxonomy (NCBI): domain Eukaryota; kingdom Metazoa; phylum Arthropoda; class Insecta; order Diptera; family Muscidae; genus Hydrotaea; species Hydrotaea diabolus. The sequence goes on along the minus strand of OY740716.1, from coordinate 220,600,653 downwards.
AACATTTCTACTGCAGTTCCTTTATAAAATTTCAGTTTGTATATGTGCTATTTCATATATCAAACGACAGACAAAACTCAAGTGAGTGATTTTACCATTTCCATTGGCACAGATGTCATAAGAAGCACCCATTTTTGTACTTACGTTGTCCTTCGAATGGATTTTCGTTCGCTTTGTCGTTCTGATGCATATTGCTGAGACAAATGTAAATTATATTTCTGCCGCATAAAAGGCAAACGTTCGACATCGTGACCCAGACAGTTGAAGTTCATTTAAGCTTCCTTTTTTCACATCCATCGGTTTAATGCTTATTCGAGGCTCATAATAAGATTTATGTATGAACTTTTAGAGGACTGCCTTTGCCTACCTCGGCTTTACGTAGAGAAAAAAAATATTTGTACAAATACTTATACATATACAATACAACAACGCAATACCTAGCATGCGATCCACTCAGAGAACTATTTAAGTATAAGGGATGTTTATTGCTAAGGCAGAAGAAATAAACCACAATACGGCTCCTGTGCCGAATTCTGTAGGTCGCCCTAGGCTGTAAAATGACTCAGATGGCCGTTTGTAACTTGGAAGGACTTTGGAGCCGAGCACAATTAGAGTGGCAAGTGAAATCATACAAAATTTAGTTGGAAGCATGTCTAGACGTATGAAAAAACTTATTTCAAACAAAGGATTGTAGATTCCGTTCTCTGCCTTACTAATAATAAGATCAAAACTGAGTGAATACTGCTGGCTTATTTTTTCCAATGAAATTGTTAATTCTCGTTAATTTTATTTTTTTTTATTATTTTAAAACACCCTGACATTTTCGTCTATTATTTTTGACACCCTAAGTAAGAATATGGCAAACATGCACTTGGTTTTGATCGCCAGTGTATTGGCCTATTTGAAGTACTTATTTCGCTTGCTGCATATTTAAATAAAATAAGAAGTTCAATTTGTGTAAAAAGTACATACAATGTAGCTGCCTTAGGTAAAATTCAATAGTGCATATGAAATTTGAGGTCAAAATTATTTTTATTATCCTAACGCTGTTGTTAATTCTTGTAATTACTCTTGGATTTTCTTTTTTAAACCACTGTGCAAGCACAGGGAACGACAAAGGAAAACAAAGTACCGTACAATCAGAATATTTTATGCACATAATTTACTGTCACTGCAGCAAGAGCAACAACACCAGTAACAACGTAGGTCGGCCTTATATTGAAATGGAAAAGAATTGAAAAATTACACAGAGAAAAAAAAACAGCCACATAGTAACGTAAAGTTAGAAGCAGAAACTGAAAAACGACAATGATATCAACTCAAGGGAAAACTGCATAAAAACAATGCAGTTGTTGAAAGAGAGAGAGAGCGCGAGCCAGTTAATGAGAGAGGGCCTGTGTATACAGAACAGCACTCGTTCTCATTACTTAACGAGAGGAATATTGTAGATTTTTAATGTCTTGACGTTGAGAACATGTTGAGTGTCAGTAAAGGAGAAATGAAAGAGAGAGCGCTCGCCAATATGTTGAATTGAGTCCAAATAAAAAATGCGTAGTTTTTAACAGTGACGACGAATACAACGGTGGCGACGCAGAAATGATAAAACCAAATCGAGAAGACAAACAAATGTCACAGTCATATCAACAACAACATGAGACTTAATGAATAAACAAAAAAATAATAGAGAAAGAAAACGAATGAACAAACGAAAACACCACACCACAAAGTTTTTTTTTTGTTATCAGGAAACAAAACAAATCTCATTCGGTTGTTGTTGTTTTGCACTGAAAACATATGTTAATAGATTTCGATTGATATCGCAACTACACCACAGGGATGCGAACATTGGTACAATTGTACCATTTTTGGTACAATGAAGAGCTCAAAAGTACAATGGTACACCAATGACTTATTTGGTACAATTTAAAATTTTCCTAATTTATCGACATGGGCTGATTTACTATGACAACTCATTGTTGCTGTCATTTTGTAAATGAATGCATTTTGTATTTACGGCGACGACGACGAATGACCGAGCGACGTTGAATATTCGTCGTCGATCTCAATTAGGTTGATCCCTTATACCTGTTCGCAAACAACTGCAACCAACTTAACACCACTCACTGACATATACTGCGGGACTGAAGTTGATACTTACATTTCCATGAACAACGTTGATAGGAATATTGTCATGATTTTTAGAGAAAATGCAAAACAATTTTATTTAACATTTTGTCAAGTTCTAAGAACAAAAGTGGACTTTGATAACGAAATTTTGAATTGGTTTCATAAATTCACTCCTGAAAATGTTGTTTCTGGTAAAACTGGCAGTATAGTGCCATTTTTAGTAAAAATGTTTCCAAATGAACATCAGCATTTTGACTCCATCAATACTCAATTTAGGGCTTTAGCTGATTTAGAAATATTAAAATCTTTTAAAAACGAAAATATTTGCAATTTTTGGGCCAAAGTTTCAACATTGAAAAATGAATTCAATGAATTAATGTTTGACGAGTTATCCAAAGTTATTCGTGGAATATTATCGATTCCACATTCATCAGCGAATGTAGAAAGAATATTTTCCTACCAAAATATTATAAAATCTAAAGAAAGAAATAGGTTACATGTCCCAACAGTTTCCAGTCTGATTCAAACAAAAGATTTGCTTAAGTCATCTAATTCGTGTTGTTATAATTTTAAAATTCCAGAAATTTGGTTATCCAAAAATGTATAATATTGATCTCGAAAATTTAAAAACTATGTACCTCATTTAACATACATATACATATGTATGTTAAATAAAATGAAAAAAAGACTATAAGTATGTTGCAACAATATATATGTTGTTTCATGATACTATATGTGAGACTCTAAAACGGAGCAAACATTTTTTTGGCTTATTTAGAAGCTTGTAGAATGGGAGGCTTAGTCGAGTGGAGAATTATACATGAATAAATATGAAATATTTTATGAAAATATCTTTCAAACGCATTTTCACGCGTCGAAATATCTGAACTATGTCAAAAGTTAGTTCGTTTTGCAGATAATCCCACGTATGGATATTTTTGTTTTTTGTTCCTTTAGTATACAACTGAATGTTTATAACCTACATGGTTTCTGTTAATTTGTTTTAATTACTTTAATTTTGAAATAACAAATAATTTGTTTCCTTAAATATACTTTCTATGTACCTTATTTTACATATATATGTAAAACGTATGAATTGTTTTGTTCCTTTTTAATGTTACTAAATAAAAAATATGTAAAAAAAAAAATTATGTTTTGTTGGTACAATTGAGGTCGAAAAAGTACAATTTAATATGCAAGATGGTACAAAATGGAGAGAGTCATTTTGCATCCCTGCTACACCACTTAACCAAATGGCAATGAAAGAGAGTAAACAAAACACAGCAACAGCGGACAGAGTACAAAACATAAGACATCATATCCGAACAGTGACGCTCGGAGGCAGCGCTGCTCCTAACTAAAGTGGCTGACAAACAACACACCTGTGGTACAGGGACATATTTAACAACGAAAAACTGCGTAAACAACTTCAAATGTTTTCAAGCAGTTCTTGCAAAGTTTAAAGTACACTATTTTTTCTTTGGAAAAGACGCCAAATCGTAACTGTTTTGGAAGAGACATACATACGTCGTGTGTCTAATTTGTATCGACTGTTGATGTCGATAAAACAGGCAGGCAACATCGTAGGTACTTCGTAATCAGTTTAAATTATTATGAGCCATAAATTCAACGCAATCAACATTTAAATTTGAATTTATACAACGACGCAGCAATAGCAATATGCGTTCAATCTCGAACGTTACCTTCACGGAGCGTTTAATTTTATGCGTCTGTCCTCATTGTCGACTGCGACATAATAAGATACAACACGTAAGAGTGATAGTTACCTAGACGCGGTTAATGTAAAGCGGATTGGACAAATAGCTGTAATAAAAGAGGATATTTAAAGTAAAAACACTGGAAATAAAAAATGGCACAAAATCAATTTAAGATATTAGTCTTGGGACTATAATATGGGTCAACCGTGACCGATAAAATAATATATCAACAAAAGCATGTTTTAGTAATATATACTTAGTAGGGACAAAAATACTGTTACAACATTCAACACACCCACACGCAGAGAAAAGATATGGTCACCGCATCAATAATATGTTCTTTATAATAAAAGCATGTCGTCGCAACCATAGTATTGTTATTTGAATTTCATTTTGACAAAAGTATGATTGCGACAATATTACTTTTGTTGAAATGTAACAATAGTATTATTGACAAATTTAGAAATGAAAATATGGTTGTAGAAATCATATAAACATGGTTGGCGCAACAAAAGGCAATCATACAGTATTGTTGCGACTATGAACATAACACTTAATTGTAAATAAAAGCAGAACGCATTAATCGATTTCTATGATCTGTCGCATTTTGTTTATAGGTTATGTGACTTTACGTGAAAGTTACAAAACTACACGTTCTTCCGTTTGGGATTTATATGTTTTTAAAAAAAAAAATTTTTTTTTTTGCAAAATTTTCTTCATAAATTTATTTCTAATTGCAAAATTGTTGATTTGGTAGAGAAACAGTATATTAATGGATTAAAGAAAATGTAATTATTAATTTTTCTCAATTTATTTCAGCAAAATCGAACTAGTCGTTCTCGAGTTATGTCAAACTACGTTTTTGCTAACATTTTACAACTAAGCGAAAAAACATCAAGATAAGGAAAAAATGTAAAAGGTCATAAAAAAAATGGCACATACGAACGCAAAACCCTTTGAGGGTTTTAATATACTGACCTAGTACCATCACCCTGACTTGGAATTTCTCACCCCCCAGACAATAACCCCAAAAATGTTCCACAGTGTAATGAGAACCGTATCGCTTTAATAGCACTTTTCAAGTGTGAAATGAAAAAAGCGATATTTTCAAAACGCTCCGGCCACTAGGAATTCGCCACATGTTCGTCTACCGATGCACAAAACTGTTTGAGGAGATTGGAGATGTAAAAGACCGCCACCGGTCGGGACGCCCACGCTCTGTTTGAACACCGCATGTCATCAAAGCCGTTAAATCCAGAATTCACAGAAATCCGCTCCGAAAACAGAAAATCATGGCCCGTGAGATAAATATCACACAAAAGTCCATGAGTCGAATCATTAAGAAGACTTGGGGCTTTCAAACGACGTACCGGACATTTATTGACTGCAGCTTTAAAAAAAAATAGGATTAAAAACGCAAATGTCTTTTGGTGAAGGACGCTGATAACTTGCACAGAAAAATTTTGTTCACCGATGAAAAAATTTTTACCGTTCAGGAAAAATTTAACAAGCAAAATGATAGAGTGTATGCGCGGTCATCTAAGGAAGCATCTGAACTGATCCCAAGGGTGGAAAAGGGTCATCATTGGGTCACTGACCTGCATTTCTATGTATAGGTCAAGATAAAAAGATTGATAAAATTATATATTAACAAAAATATGTTTTAGTAATATATACAGTGACTCACAAAAAATTTTTGAATGAAGTAAAAATGCAGATTAAATCTTTTAGATTATAGTTTTAATAGAGAAAAAAACATAAAATTGTATCATTTCATGGAAAATTCATTTTTAATCTATGATTAATAACAGAAACACTGAAAATGACCCACCTAAATTTAACCTCAGTACATTTTTTAACAACAAGAAACTGAGGAGTTATTTTGTTTAATTTAGTTATTCCTGATAATGTTCTTCAGAGAGGAACGAAATATCGAATAAAGAGAAAAGTATAACAAAAAAATAACCTTGGCCTCGAGCTCGATATAATAACTATTTAGTAAAAATTAACAAATAGTACTAAAATTTATTTTACTGACCTCAGTACTTTGTTGGGAACCCCCATTGTTTAATAACACACTTAAGTATATTTTGCATAGATTCTACAATTTTGTTTTGAATACGTGGTATTAATTCTATACCATTCCAGTTGTAGGACCCGTTTTAAATCATTTTTATTCGATATTTCGTGTTTTCTTATTTCGTTAGCCAGTTGTTGCCACAACTTTTCGATAATATTCAAATTTGGAGACTCTGGACCAGTTTTAAAAACTCGGGATCAAGTTTTAATAACTCAGTCATTCCTTAACGATCACCTATGTTTGCTACGGGTCATTATCTTGGTAGAAGTGAAAAGTCTCTTGTATTCCCAATTTCTAAGCACTTTGTTTAAGATTTTCTTTAAGAATGTTTAAATACTGATGTTAGCTCATAAAGCCCCCGCCATGTTTAAGCATAGGACGTAAATGTTAAGGATGCGGTTCGGCGTTTGGTTTTCTCCACACATTTACTCTGCCATCAGAACCGAATATGTAAAATTTGCTTTAGTCTGTAAATAAAACATGGTTCCAGAACAAAATTTCTTTCATATTGTAGTTATGAGCAAACTTAAACGAACTTTGGCGAAAATAAAAGTTTTTCTTTTCTGGCGATCGGACCATTCAAACCGGCGTTTCGCAAAACTCTTCGAACTGTCTCAACACAACAGGTAAATTGTTTTTCAATCATACTACTCAGTTTTGGAGCATTTGGCGTTCGGTATTTTTTTAAACTTTTTTAGATCTTTTTGTTCTTTTTGTTGTCTCAGTTTTGTATTTTTTTAATAATGTTTTTACTGTTACCCGAGGCACTTGCACAATTCTTGAAATTTTTCTTTGACTTTTGCCATTATTTGAGTGATAAACTATTAATTCTAACGATGTCGTTAGAAGTATGACGTCCCGTCTTTTTGAACTTGACAAAGTGAACCCACCTTTCACAAACATAGCGTGGTAACGACTACGAGAACGCCGACAGTTAAAACAAAGCTTTATGCGCCAACCTGCTTTACAATCTACCTTTATAAAATAAAATTGTTATGATGGGTCATTTTCAGTGCGACTTCATTTTACTTCGCAAGTATATTCGAGTGCTCATTAATTTAAATATGTGGGATATTTTAAGAGCAAAGGCCACAGTCTTTATACAAATTAGGGCAATGTTTAGGAATGCTAAGAAAATTTTCTAAAATTACACTTAAAACTAAATTCCACGTGGTGGGCCATTTTTACTGTATGGTCAAATTTTATTATTTGTTAAGTTTACCAGCCTTACTCTGTTGGTCCCCATTTACAAGAGGCAACTTTAATTGCCACAACTCTCCGTTGGTAGGAGAGAGAGTACTGTCAATTCCTTTTGTGTTTTTCGAAGTGTGAAGTTAGCCGCAGATTACGCAAGTATTTTTTCACACAAAAATTAGAACGAATAAATCACAGAATGTAAGAAAAGCTAATAATGAAAACAAAATTGCCGTAGGCGAAGTTCTAACAAGTGTAAATGGGGACTTGCTATGACGATAAAAATAAGTGCAAATCAAAAATTGTCCTTTTCTCTAATGGAAACTTAAGGGTGGTTCCAGAATAATGCACGATGTTAATTGTGAGATACCTTCACGTCAAGTTTTTCCCAACCTAATTTGACATTTCTTTGTTTGACAAATTCAAACATGGAGAGGTACACAATTGATCTGAGCTTTAAGAGTGTTAACGACTTTTGACATTTCTTTGACATTTCTTTGTTTGACAAATTCAAACATGGAGAGGTACACAATTGATCTGAGCTTTTAGAGTGTTAACGACTTTTACGAAAAAGGGCGTTTAAGTCAAAATAAATTACGTGCACTTCGTAATTTTTTTGGTCAGCAAACTCGACCAAATGTTTTCACAATGGATTCGTTAACTGGCTTTTGTCAACTAAAAAGGTCTCACTCTAACGTTTTAGATTTTTAATAAAAATTGTTACGTTAGTTTATAAAATTCATTTATGTGTAGATAATGACATGGTTCACATCTTCTTTTAAAGCTTTGTACAGGTCCATCTTTTTGTTTGCTTGCACTAATTCAATGTTGCAAAGCCGGTGTAGTAAACCGTGGCAGCTTATAAATCATTTCAAGTAGTTTATTTTGTGAAACCTGCAGTTTTGTAAGGTGGCATTTAGCTGAAGACGAAATTTTTATGTGGAATTTTTATTGGTAATTTGAAAGGACATTTTGTGGCATTTATTTTTTGAAAATAATTTCCTTCAAATGTTGGCAACTGCATTATGGAAATGAGCGTTCGGTGAGAAACGAGACGATCCGCTGTTTTCGACCAAAATTTTGTTCAGTGATGAGGCCCATTTCTGGCTCAACGGCAAAGTCAATAAACAAAATGGTCGCATGTGGGCTGAAGAGCAACAAGAAGAGGTTCAAGAGGTGCCATTATACCCAGAGAAAACCACGGTTTGGTGCGGTTTATAAGCTGGTGGAATCATCGGTGCATATTTTTTCAAAAATGATGATGGCCAGAACGTAACCGTGAATGGTGCTCGCTATCAAGGCATGATATCGATCTTTGTGCTACCTAAAATTGAAGCCCGTCATCTTGACGACACTTGGTTTCAAAAGGACGGTGCCACTTGCCATACAGTTGCTAAAACAATGGATCTATTGAGAGGTCATTTCGAAAAGCAGCTAATTTCAGGTTTTGGACAGGTAAGCAGCTAATTCCAGGTTTTGGACAGGTGAGTTGGCCCCCTAGATCGAGTGATATCACACCTTTAGACATTTTTCTTTGGGTTTACGTAAAGTCCAAAGTCTATGATGACAAACCAGCCACGATTCAGGTTTTGGAAGCCAACATTACGCGTGTCATTAAAGCCGTACCAGTCGAAATGCTCGAACGAGTCATTCAAACTGGACCCTCAGAATGGAAACCCTGAGGCGTAGTTGCGGCCAACATTTGAAGGAAATCATATTCAAAAAATAAATGCCATGAAATGTCCTCTCAGATTACTAATAAAGATTCCACACTTGATTTGAATTTTTATATTTTTTTTTGTTCTGTGAAAATACCACTAGATGGATCACCCTATATAAGGAATTTGGTTTTTCTATCAATTGCAATGGGATATACCAGACAGAATAAAATGCTGATTTGATGTCCAACAACACCATCCCTCTGGATTTACCATCACCAATATTTGTATGAACCATATATTTGATTTTTATCAGTGGTTGAGATGTATTATGCTCCCTTTTAAAGCCTATTTGTTGAGTAGGAGGTAGTATATTATTTCTGTCAATAAAATTTAGTAATTTTTTTCTAATAACCTTTTCCAGAATTATGGATCTGTATGAGAGAGGAATTTCGGCTGGTTTATTCGGCATTAATTAATATGGGGACAGTTTTAAAGCACTTCCAAAAGTATGGGATATACAGTGTCGGACAAAACATATTGAACTGAAATTATATTTTTAATATTTTGCACTTTGAGCTCACAATTATAAAAACGGAACTTGTAATTTGGTTTCAAATTAATATGTATACTTCGTTACGTTTTTAGCTAGCAAAATTATTTCAAAAAAGGTAAGTACTGATTTGATTTCGTACTGTTATCATCAAAATGAACTCGAATTACTTGAAAAGGTCGCTACAAAACAAATTGGACTATTGCCAATGTTATCAAAACAAAGCTGCAAATGTCTTGTTACAATTCGTAGCATAGAATAATAGGACTATAATGAATATTGGAACATTTGAGGCAATAATTAGCTATTGTTAGTCGTTTAATAATTTACAAAAGTTAAAGGGGGCTGCCTACGGAATGAATAGTGACATTTTTATTAATTTTTAAAGTTAAAATGGCGCAAAATAAATACAACGCACAGTTCAAAGAATTAATAATTGAAGATTTTCAAGACGGATTATCACAAAAGGATATATGCAAAAAGTATGGTTTTCCGAAATCAACCGTTAGCTTCATTAGACAAAAGTTTACAACAACCGGAATACTTGAAACTGCTCACTGCGGTGGCCGACGACCAAGGGCCACACATCGAAAGACGATGCAATAATAGTAAGAGAATTCAAAAAATATTCTAATAGATACGCTCCGAGTGTGCTAGAAACTCTCAACCTAAATATAAGCAGTCGGAGCGTACAAAAAAGAGCATGTGCTGCTGGACTTAAAAGTTATCGGGCTGCAAAAAAAAACATTTTTATCGGAAAAATAGAAAAGCTCGAATAAAATTTGCCGATGAACACATCAGTTGTTGGAACACAGTTATATTTTCGGATGAACCAAAATTTAATTTAAAATGTTCTGATGGAATGAAGAGAGTACGAAGACCAATAAATAAGAGGTTAGATCCTCGATATTGCCAAGTCACTGTAAAACATGGGGGAGGTAATGTGATGGTCTGGGGTTGCTTTTCTGGAAATGGACTAGGACCCATACACAAAATAAATGGGATAATGGATAGATTCATGTACCAAGAAATCTTGCAAAGTGTTAGGCTTCCCCATGCAGAATGGAATATGCCACTGGTATGGCAATTTCAGCAGGACAATGATCCGAAACACTCCTCAAGACATGTAAACGATTTGAATAGAAAATATTCAAGTAATGAAGTGGCCAGAACGATCTTCGGACCTAAATCCGATTGAAAATTTATGGGAAATAGTTTATAAAAAGATAAATATAGAAGGTGTGGGAGGAGATAAGAAAACACTTTTTGAAGCCTTGGAAGATGCTTGGATTGCTATAGAAAAAACAACGATAGACAACCATATTGCTTCCATGCCCAGAAGATGTGCAGCCGTCCTCAAAACAAAGGATTTTCCACAAAATACTGATTGCATTGTTTGGTTCAATATGTTTTGTCACGTAAATTTTTGACATATTTAAGGTTTGTTTAGCTCGTTTGTTTTATTTCGGTCTGTTGGTGGTTGACTATCAACAATTGCAGCAAAGCATTCTGAAGATGATGATAAAAGCAGTGTGCAGCCACGAAAGTCAATGTCATTTTGCCATTTTGTTAAAAACTTCTCTTCTATTGAAATATAGAAGCAAGAGGTCTTGAGCCGGTTGATTCCTGTTCTATTTAAGTTTTTTCATTACAAAAGTTGTGTTTTTTATAAAATGTTGTAAGTGAATAGTTGACCTTTGGTGTTGTTATTTTATAAAATTATTTTTCGGGTTAAGGTCATTTATTTAAACTCGTTGTTCTATGTGTTGTTTAATTTTTATTTATTATTTTATAAAATGTAGAATAAATCCTATTTGTTTTTAAAGAATAAAAGTTATATTTTGAATTTGAATGCATATTTGTTTTTAAACTTGAATAATTTTATATGTTTATGAGGTTTAATGAATTGAGTCCAATATGTTTTGTCCGATACTGTACATAACAGTTTTTTTAACAAGAATTCAGGATGGCTTGTAGGTGTTTAATTCATTTTTTTGGAATATTTTTTGGCTTTTGTTGATTGTTTGGTCTACTCCATGAGCTTAAACCTCCATTATTTCATTGGAAATATGGAACACCATAGAGGTAGATATGCCACCAAACCCGTGGCGAGCATTTGGACGATATTTTATTTCATACATCCTTCTACCATAATAAAAAATATTAAGATAATTCTCTAAAAACTTATCATTTTTTTACAATTAACATCGTGCTTTTTAGTTGGACCACCCTTTAAATACAAGAGCAATTGGAACTCTAACTCATGGAAATAAAGCGGACAAAAACAGATTTGCAAATCTGCAAGAGCGTTTTTAATTTAATTTTATTGGAAGATTTTGTGAAAATTATGATTTGGACCACCCTGTCATTGGCTGACATTTTGTAATGCACTCCATCAGAGCGTGTGCAAATTTCGTACAGAATACCATGGAAACTTGGCATCTCTGTCAAATGAAAAGATTGCAATACGTCCAATACAAATGGCGAATGGGTTAAATTAATTGTAAAAAAGAAAAACTCATACCAAACGGTATGACAAATTCTATTGAACGCTCGAATGAAAATATACAGTCACAGCCAAGTTAAGACTACGAGTTAGTAAGGTGCTGCGTCATCACCAGTACCGTAAAGCGCAATGACGACGCAACGCAACAGCAGAATAGCGAACGCAACGCAAGGCAGATAATAACAAACCAAACTGCGCCTTAAGCAAAACAAAAAACAGCAGCGGCAACAACAACAGGCGACTTTAAGTGAAGAATAGTACCCCACCACATGTATCATTGCCACCACCACCGCCGCCAATATCATCATCATCTAAACTGCGGAGAGTGGAAGAAAGCAACGCCAGCCGCATAAAAATGAACTGTCATTAACATTTGCTTTTTATTTCTCTTCTTCTTCTGGTTTTCTGTCTTTTTGCATTTGCACAGACAGACGACGTACGACGTAAAAATATTTCGTGTTGCGAAATAACAAAAACCCCTTCATTTTGTAGCAGGTTTTTCTTTTTGTTATCAATGCTGTTTTTAAGGTGGAGTGAGGTGAATATATGACACGTACTATGGTGGTACTGATAGGCAATTCACCACGAGCAAACTAAACACGAGCGGGTGAGAGCGAGAGCGCCAAGCGGACGTGTGTACAAGTACGAAAAGGCAGGCAAACGTTAATTTATCATGGATTACCCAACCAAACGCGGCACATACTGACGACGACAACAACACACATTTATAAAAGCCATAAATAACAAAGCAAAAAGAAAAGAATTAGAAAAAAAATGTAAATTAAAAGCACGAAGAATGGAGCACAAATCTAACCAAACACAAAACGCAAGCCAATTTAAATCCTCCAAAAGAATCTTCGAAGAGAATCTCGAAATAACACAAACAAAACGAACGGGCCGGACCAACAGACCACAAATTAATGGTTTCTCAAGAAATACCTCAAAATATAAGCTACAAAATACAAAGAAATCCAACATAAAAAACGTCGTGAGACAGACGAGAGACTGTTCCGAAAATACACTCGCACACTGCCCCCACAACAACAACAACTAAAACATCATACACTTGAGTCAAGCCAAAAAAAAATCATATTCAAGTAGAAAGACAGACCAGGCCAGACACACACAGAAACGAACGGAAGGACGGACAGCCAAACATATCACCGCATACACCCATCCATACATAGAGAGGGGAGAGAGAGAGCGTCAACAGCAACGAACGAATAGACAGACATTGCAATACACACCATACACGCAGCAGTTGTGTATGATAATAATATTATTTTGTTCGTACTCCCCACCATACATACTACACCTCTTATTTAACGTCGACGTATGTACATTCTCCTCACTACTTCTACATCATACAACGATTTGTTGTGTGGATTATTCAAAACAATGTGTACTAAGTATAGGGTTGCCAAATTTTGTACAACTGCGTACTTTTTTAAAGATACCCGATCAGTGAGGTGCAAATGTGCTCAGCATATACATATTTGTTTGATGAGATCTTGCACAGGGTGGTCCAAATACAGGTAGCCTTCTGTACTCTATGTTTGCATTATAAATATAAGGTGGTCCATCTAGAGGTATTTTTTCAGAACAATAAAGAAATATAAAAATTTAAATCAAATGTGAAATCTTTATTGGTAATTTGAAAGCACATTTTATGGCATTTATTTTTTGAATATAATTTCCTTCAAATGTTGGCCGCATCTACGCCTAAAGGTTTCCATTCTGAGGGACCAATTTTGGATGACTCGTTCGAGCATTTCGATAGGTATGGCTTTAATGACATGCGTAGTGTTGGCTTCAAAAACCTGAATCGTGGCTGGTTTGTCAGCATAGACCTTCGACTTTACGTAACCCCAAAGAAAAATGTCTAAAGGTGTGATACCACTCGATCCAGGCGGCCAACTCACTTGTCCAAAACGTGAAATTAGCTGCTTTTCGAAAAGACCTCTCAATAGATCCATAGTTTTAGCAGCTGTATGGCAAGTGGCACCGTCCAGTTGAAATCACGTGTCATCAAGATTACGGGCTTCAATTTTAGGCAGCATAAAGATCGATATCATGGCTTGATAGCGAGCACCATTCACGGTTACATTCCGGCCATCATCATTTTTGAAAAAATGTGCACCGATGATTCCACCAGCTTATAAACCGCACCAAACCGTGGTTTTCTCTGAGTATAATGACACCTCTTGAGCCTCTTCTTGTTGCTCTTCAGCCCAAATGCGGCAATTTTGTTTATTGATTTTTAGCCAGAAATGGACCTCATCACTGAACAAATTTTGATCGAAAACAGCGGATCTTCCCGTTTCTCACCGAATCTGTATCATTTCCATAATACAGTTGCCAACATTTGAAGGTAATTATTTTCATAAAATAAATGCCATAAAATGTCCTTTCAAATTACCAATAAAGATTGCACACTTGATTTGAATTTTAAATTTTTTTTTTGTTCTGAAAAAATACCTCTAGATGGATCACCAATTATTAAAGTTTTATGTATTCAAATTTTTAATACATTAAAGTAAAAAAATGGCCTACAATATTATACCCTGCACTTCGTTTTCGACAATTGAAAACGGGTTTTCGGAGGCCTTGGTTCAAATTTCTGACTGGCTCTTAATTTATCCAGACTAAAAATAATGTCATATTTAAAAAAATTGCATAATTTTTCGGTTTTTGTGCAACCGTGCATCATCTTGATAAAAAATAACTTTTTTCTGGGCCATATGGAGTCGTTTTTTTAAATCCTTTTTAAATCGTTCCAATAAGTTGGCATAATATTCGCCGTTTATTATTTTTCCCTTTTGACGGTAATCGATGTGGATTACCCCGCGTGCAGCCCAAAGGACTGTTGCCATCACCTTATTGGCCGACAAAATCACCTTGGCCTTTTTCAGGGCCGGTTCACCCAAAGAACCCATTGTTTAGACTGCTGCATGGTCTCCGGAAGTGTTTAAATAAATCCATGTTTCATCCACAGCTCCAAACGCCGCAAAAACTAATACAAATTACCGTTAAAACACTCCAAACAATCCTTTATCACACGATTACGTTTATGGTAATCGCGGCAGCCATATTGCAGACAGCTTTCTTAAACCCAACTGATCATGTAAAATCGAAACCACACTGCCATATGAAATGCGTATGGCATCAACAATCTTACGCACTTTTACTCTTCGATCGGCCAACATCATTTCGTGGACTTTTCCGACATTTTCGAGTGTATTGAACTCAATTGGCCGTCCAGAACGTTTAGCGTTATTTTTTACTTGTGCGACCACAACGAAAGTCTGTAAACCTCTTTTTTATTATCTAAATCGATGGTGCAGAGTCCCCTTAGTATTTATCAGTCTTTTCCTTGGTTTGATTGAAGGTTTTTGTCCGCAAAAAATAATAAAAAATAATGTTTAATGAGCACTCGAAATTCACTTTTTTCCATTTTCAACAAAATCCACGAGGTTGTATTTTTTGAACAGCTGTTAAACACAAACTAAGTGACGGAACTCTCTCAATCTATTTACATATGGTAATTGATGGGAGCAGTGTTGCATTTTATTTAACTACGAGGGAAGTTGGAAAAGTCACGGAATTATTAATATGCCCCCGAAAAATGGGTATTTTGTTTTTCGACCTTTAGTTTAAATGCTAAAGGGTGGTTAAATATTAAGGACCGATGTTGAATGTGAACCACACCTATACGTCAAGTTCCTTTCTGCATTTCATTTGATATTTTTCAATTTCAGACTAACTCAATTTGAACCATGGAAAGATACACAAGCGAACAACGCGTTAAAGTTATTCAGGATTATTATGAAATTGAAAATCAATTTTCGAAGAAAATCCACCTCAGTGGATTCGTCAATAAGCAGAATTGCCGCATTCGGGCGAATGATAAATCCAAGAGTGATTGTCGAAAAAACAATGTCCCCACGAAGAGTGACTGTTTGGTGCGGTTTATGGGATGGCGGCATCATCTGGCCGTATTTTTCCTAAATGAGGCCGGGCAGGTAGCCAGTTACTGTGACTGGTGTTCGCTATCGTAAGTTTTTACGAATTGGAAGATATGGAAGTGGTTTTAACAGGACGGTGCCACTGGCCACACAGCTAACAAAACAATGGCTCTTTTGCGCGACAAATCAACATCGGCCCTTAAAATTTAACCACCCTAGTGTAATAATTTATCGAGATCGAGGTATGTTTAAATAATAACTTTTTTAATTTAATAAGTTTCCTATGTTTTGCAATTCTTTGAGTTGCATCCTCAGGGAACAGTACAAAAACAAAATTGTAACAATAATTACAAAAACGTCATAAAACATGACTAATATAAACTTCTTACATAAAAACAACTTCGAAAATTGACTAAAAACTAGCATAGTTTGATATTTTGTTACAAGAGCAAAGAAAATACTTTTGCAATGGAATTTTCGTAAGCAGAGCTGATTTTCAACTAATCATTTCTTTTTCTCCGTGTATCCTTAAGCTGAACAAGGGCAAAATGTGGAGGACATATTTTATTGCTTTTGTAAATAATGCAAGACTACGCTTCATGATTGTCGACTTTTCCTGAAAATCCTTAATTTTGATATTGAATATATCATAGGAACGGGGCATCCCTGCTTCCCCCTAAAAGTAAAATCCCGATATAAGACACTACAGAGATCGCATACATATTTTTATTGAAATTATAAGATAAACCGCAACGTGTTCAATTCGTTTTGATAAATACTACAATGTATAAAAACATATAGCCCGTCGCGCTGCGTCGTTCGTCCATCAGCAGCGTATTTTCTAATGTTTGCTCGTACGTACGAGATTAATCCACCATGCGTCGTAAGCTTCGTTCGTACTTCGCTCTTCTTCATGTTTTCGCCGTTTTTGTTGTTTAGCGAAACGAAACGTAACGAATATCAAAAATCAAAAGCCAAAAACAAAAAATTAAAAAAAAAAAAAATAAAACGAGAAATCGTTACTAATGAATTGAATGAATAATAATAAATAAATAACACACATAAAAATATAAACGAGAAACGTAAAATGTTCGACGACGATGATCGTCGTACTCGTGTATGTTTTTTGCGTCATTTATTTCGTGTGTTGTGCTTTTTAAAAGCGCCACCCTAGGATGGTCGGTAGACTTGTTATGTCATGTCGTTTGCCACGAACTGAAACTTGGAATTCCATATGAATACATTCTCATTAGAAAGTCTAGACTTATGTAGCAATTTATATGCATTCGTTTCAAAACACCATTACAAATTACAGTTTCAATACTGTTCTCTGTCATATACCTTTGGTCCATGAGCAATATAATCGAACATAGCCAGCATGTGGACTCTGCATTACAAATTTTGAGCTTTCTACAAGTTTTTTGATTTTTTTTCAAAAGAATTTCAGGAGGTTCAAATTAAAGTGAATATTTTAATTTTTAATAATTTCAGGGTAGTGTTTAAAGTTTCAGAAAACTGACATTTCAGGTTTTTCTCAAAACCGAGTTTTAAAAAAGTAAAAATCGGTTTTTAGAAGTAAAAAACCTACAATCCGTTTTTAGTCTTTTACCTTAGAATGGAAATTATTTTCCCAATCAGAAATAAAGTAATTGCCTAATCTCTAGACTTTCGGTTTTTTTTCAAAACTGGCTGCCGGTTTTTTTTAAATTAAAACGCCAATAGTTTTTTCGTTTTTTTGTTATTTATTCGGTCTTTTATCATTATTATGACTTGAGCAGTTTTTTTTATTGTGGTTCGAGACCTTTATGTTGTTTCTTTTTCAACTTAAAAAGAAGAAATTGGTAAAATGTATTTGCTACGGTTGCCAGGTAGGCTGTACAGCTGTTTCTAAACCCGCCAAGGTTTTTCTTCAGCAGTCTTTGGCAACGATTACTTCGGCCACAAATCAAATGACTTATACGGGAGACTCATTTTTATTAATGAGAATTACCCTTTGTGTATAGTCTTCGAACTGTGCGTAGAGAAATCTTCAACGCGCAATATCATTTCCACCAATTCCGTTTCGCATGGGTCTTCGTTGAAAACCACTACATTACCGACATTCAACAAACTTTTTACACGAAAGAAAGTTTTGTTGTACTATAGGGAATACTACATCAGATTATTTGCTCCTCGAAAACGGAGTGCCGCCAGGCTCTGTTTTAAGCATTACACTTTTCTTATTAGCTATCAATGATGTGAAATCAGTATTATATGCTGATGACCTCGTTTTGCATTGCTCAGGTAAAAAAGATAGCACCATAATAAATAAAATACAAATGACTATAAATAAGTTAGAGATTTGGAATAGAACAAGTGGATTTCAGTTTAAGGAAGAAAAAACTGTAGCAATTAAATTTTCATATAGGACTAAACCAATGTCAAACAATGTATCTCTTAATCTTAATGGTAGAAATATAACATTTGCAAAAGAATGTAAGTTGCTCGGAGTAACATTTGATGAAAAACTTAGCTTTAGTACTCACATAAAAAATATAAAGGCAAATTCAAATCTTAATATAATTAAAATGCTTAGGTATTCACAATTTGGTTCTGACTCTAAAACCCCACTTAAAATTATTTTCTCTATTGTCCTTCCCACTGTAGTCTACGCCTCAAATTTTTATTCGTCAGACCATGATTCGAAGCTGAAAACGTTAGATCCAATTTTAAAAACAGAATTTCGACTTTCAACTGGTGCTTTTAAAACTAGTCCAGCTAAATGCTTACAAAAAGTATCTTAATTTCCTCCCCATTATCTGAGAAGACAAAAATATTTATTAAATTAAACTTAGTAGGGACATAAATACTGTTACACACGTTTTATGCTGTAAAATAAAAAGTACTGAATGTTTTCGGACCAAATATTTTTTAATATATTTAATGATGTATATTGTATCCACAAAGAATCTACTTATTCGAAATGTCCGCCTTTTGCCTATACACACGCCTTAAGTCGCACTGGCCAATCGTCAATAGCTGAACGAACCTCGACCATTGGAAAATTGGCCACAGCTCGAACTAAAGCAGTCTTAAGAGATCCAATGTTGGAATATCTTTTGTGACAAACCTTTTCCTCCAAAAACCGTCCACAATTTGTAATCCAATGGATTCAAATCAGGACTGCCTGAGGGTCATTCTTCAAAGAAATGAATGCTGGCAAATTGTTTCGAAGCCAGGCCTGGGACGTTTTAGCATTATGGGCCGGCGCAGAATCCTGCTGGAAAGTCCATGCACGCAGAGAAAAAACATGGTTACTACATGGTCACGGCAATAATAATATGTTTTCCGCAATAAAAGTATGTTCGTCCCAACCATAGCATTGTTAGCTGAATTTATTTTTGACAATAGTATAATTGCTGCAATATTAATATTGTTGAAATGTAACAATAGTATTATTGGCAAATTTAAAAATGAAAACATGGTTATAGCACAATATTAATATGGTTGGTGCGACAAAAGTATTGTTTATTGGTTTTTCTGTTAACAATGAAATATTACGGTAATCATACTGTATGATTGTAATTATTCTTCATTTAAATATGCTTTAAATATACAAGCTGCTTTGGCTTTGTTTAACTGATTTCTTTTTTAATAAAAACGCTTACGTTTATTTAAACTTATTTTTTCTACTGTGAAATAAATCAATCCTATTATTTTGAATTTAATGTATTTTTGAATAATTTTCATAATTCAAATCTATTTGTGACAACTTGAACCAATTCTAATAAATAATATTGTCGACAACTTAAACAAATTCTAATAAATTATATAGGGGATCATAGTATAATTGTGTGTAATAATACTATGGTTGTAGAGATCATAACATGGTTGCGTGTGAATCATACTATGGTTGAGAGGATCATACTATGGTTGTATATGAAACATACTATGGTTGTGAGGATCATACTATGGTTGTGGGGATCATAGTATGGTTGAGTGTGAATAATACTATGGTTGTGGGGATCATAGTATGGTTATGTGTGAATCATACTATTGTTGTGAGGATCATAGTATGGTTGTATTTGAACTATACTATTGTTGTGAGGGTCATTATATTGTTGTACCACAACCATATACCCAACAATAGTATTATCCTCTTCGAATATTGTCACCACAACCATACTTTTTTTCTGCGTGTGGCTGGTTTTGGAACAGGGAATTGCTAAGAGGCTTCACAACAGCTACCAAAACGGTTTCTAGGTAAACTCTGGCCGAAGTTTTGACTCCTTGTTGGCAGAAATGGCCCCATCGTACGAGCCACCCAACCAACCCATGACTGAAGCTGGGTGATGTCCCTTTGCCACCCTTGGGATCAGTTCAGATGCTTCCTTAGATGACCACGCATTCACTTTATTATTTTGCTTGTTAAGTTTTTCATCGGTAAACAAATTTTTTCTGTGCAAGTTATCAGCGAGCTTCACCAAAAGACGTTTGCATTTTTCAATCCTATTTTTTTTTAAGCTGCAGTCAATAAATGTTCCGTACGTCATTTGAAAGCTCCAAGTCCCAAGTCTTTTATAATGATTCGACTCATGGACTTTTACGTGACATTCATCTCACGAGCCATGATTTTCGGTTTTCGGAGCGGATTTCTGTGTATTCTTGATTTAACGGCCCGACCGGTGGCGGTCTTTTACATCTCCAGTCTCCTCAAACAGTTTTATGCATCGGTAGACAAACATGTAGCTAATCTCTAGTGGCCTGATTATTTTGAAAATATCGCTTTTTTATTTCACACTTGAAAAGCGCTATTACAGCGATACGGTTCTCATTATCTGACCACTCCATGATGAAAGTTGAAACAATTTTAAAATCCCGTTACAGACTAACGCTATTGAGGTTAGCTTTCAAAACCCATGTAACATTAACGCGGTACGTTCAGTTCTACTATTGAAATGGGTGTGTTCAATGTTGTAACAGTATTTATGCCCCTAATAAGTATGTGTGACAGCGCATAGAGAAAGAGACCTAAGGGTAAAAAAATCAGTTTTCACTTTTTTTTTTTGATGTGGACAACATCTGAGCATCGAATGAGATCGATCCCATGCCCCAAAAATGTTCCCTCCCAGAGATATGCACGTTTTATGAAAGTGATGGTACACCAAAGATACACGTATGTATTTAAATCTTTAAAATGGCTCTCCTGAACAAAACTGGTTTTTACCCTTAGGTCCCTTTCAATTTTGCGCGTCACATATGGATAATACTTGCAACCTCCAGCATTCGGTTGGCAACTAATCTGATCTCTGTGTTGGGAAAAAATATTTAGTTTTGAAAAATCTGGTATTTTGGGCAAAAACAAAATATGCATTACAACCAATTAATTAAACAAAATATAAAAAAAAATAATTTCTTATCAAAATATCCAAAAATATCACTAACTTAATGGCGATTTATTCGAAAATGATTGATTCGCAAAGATATTAAATCATAGTTACTTTCATATTGACAACAACAAATATGCATTTGCATAGAATTTCGATCCCTAGACATAAATATCTGCACTCCACCACCACTTAGCGTGCACATTAGGGTGGTCCGATTTGTAAGGACAAATTTCAGTCGTATTTCTATTCTCTCGCGTTCAAATGTTATATTGTATGTGACAATCTATATTCATTTGTATTGTATGTCACCTTGGAAAGGTTATAACGGGTGATTTTTTAAGAGCTTGATAACTTTTTTTTTAAAAAAAACGCATAAAATTTGCAAAATCTCATCGGTTCTTTATTTGAAACGTTAGATTGGTCCATGACATTTACTTTTTGAAGATAATTTCATTTAAATGTTGACCGCGGCTGCGTCTTAGGTGGTCCACTCGGAAAGTCCAATTTTGGGCAACTTTTTCGAGCATTTCGGCCGGAATAGCCCGAATTTCTTCGGAAATGTTGTCTTCCAAAGCTGGAATAGTTGCTGGCTTATTTCTGTAGACTTTAGACTTGACGTAGCCCCACAAAAAATAGTCTAAAGGCGTCAAATCGCATGATCTTGGTGGCCAACTTACCGGTCCATTTCTTGAGATGAATTGTTCTCCGAAGTTTTTCCTCAAAATGGCCATAGAATCGCGAGCTGTGTGGCATGTAGCGCCATCTTGTTGAAACCACATGTCAACCAAGTTCAGTTCTTC
The DNA here is from genome assembly GCA_963513945.1 of Hydrotaea diabolus. NCBI lineage: Eukaryota > Metazoa > Arthropoda > Insecta > Diptera > Muscidae > Hydrotaea > Hydrotaea diabolus. The sequence goes on along the minus strand of OY740716.1, from coordinate 220,578,683 downwards.
CATTTTTGGCAACAAAAAGTTTGTTAGCATCGAACGATAGCGATCGCCATTCACCGTAACGTTGCGTCCAACAGCATCTTTGAAAAAATACGGTCCAATGATTCCACCAGCGTACAAACCACACCAAACAGTGCATTTTTCGGGATGCATGGGCAGTTCTTGAACGGCTTCTGGTTGCTCTTCACTCCAAATGCGGCAATTTTGTTTATTTACGTAGCCATTCAACCAGAAATGAGCCTCATCGCTGAACAAAATTTGTCGATAAACACATTTCGAACCGAACACTGATTTTGGTAATAAAATTCAATGATTTGCAAGCGTTGCTCGTTAGTAAGTCTATTCATGATGAAATGTCAAAGCATACTGAGCATCTTTCTCTTTGACACCATGTCTGAAATCCCACGTGATCTGTCAAATACTAATGCATGAAAATCCTAACCTCAAAAAAATCACTCTTTATATAAAAAATATTTTTTTATTACTACTAAAAAAACCTTAAAAATAAAAAGAAAAAAAATTAAAATTTGGGGGCCTCAGAAAAGTTTTTTTTTATATGTCACAGGGAAACTTTTTTCCTCATGCCAAAAAATATCGAAAAATCAATGGCACAAAATCGATTGCTAATCGACCCACCCTAGTGTACATAGTTTACTAGTTTTTATTTAAAAGTGGTACTTAGTTAGAGAATTTGATTCAAATCGTATCGAATCATATCGTATGAATGACAATGAATGTAAATATCATGAATCTGGTTGCGCTATAGGGATGACACTTTGGAAAGCCCATTCTGTAATCCACTTTAGCCATATCTGTGGTTTAGTTATTAAGTGTTATTGGGGAACAAATATATATATACGAAAATATAATTTTTCATAAAGATATCTATAGTCAGCTGCAAGTTAGCAGTGTCGTATTTTTACAGCAGAGATATAATTTTTTTGGGAATTAAGTTTTTGAATTTGATTCATTCAGTCATTTTCAATAACACGATGACATCGCCATCTGTAGGGACTAAACTAAAGAGAAACCTTCCAACGGGCTTATGTATTATATGGTCTAAGTTTGGTGTTATCGGTCAATCGGTTCTCGAGTGTTTCGAGCTCGTACACCGAACATTACATTTTGAATAAAGGGTGGGCGAATTAGCATTTTAAATTTGAAAAAGAAAATAGTATTGAAATTTTTTAAATTTGTGTTTTTTTTGGAAAGGTTGAACTTTGTCATTTAATAATGGAACACCATCCGATGCGTGTGTTTATCAGGAGATGAAGAATTTTACCGAAAAATCGTCTTTTCAGATGAAGCTCATTTTCATTTCGACGGCTATGTCTATTGGCTTATAGACATAGCCGTCGAAATGAAAATGAGCTTGATGAATATTATAAAAAAGTTTATTTATTTTATTAAAAAAAATTGTTTTTTTTTTAAATAATATCAAACTGCATCTTGATCTATTTTACAGTTTTGGTCGGCTACAAGGGGTTTTGGTCGGAAAAAAATGCTTATAATGGCAACACTGTGTAGGATATATAAAAATTTTAACTTTTCCGGCCCAAAAATTACTGTTTTATAATATTTTTTGTACCAACTCGCCAATCTCGTTTATCATTACTAATCTAGAATTGTAGCTGACAAAAAGTGCAGGCAGTCGTTTTTTACAAAAGCCGTCGTTTTTTACAAAAGCCGTCGTTTTTTACAAAAGCACAAAAAAGAAAATCGCTTAACTAGTCCTTTGATTAATTTGATTGCCAAAAGAAGAGCGAATTTATTCCCGGTAGTGACTAGTGGTTCTCACAAATGCACGAGTTCCTTCCTATACAGCCCAAATGACACGTTTTCACATGCACTCCATGGCGTAGAGTATTCGCAGTTCGGATGAATCAAACTAATTGAGATTTTTTACTTATTTTATAACAAAAACACACAACTTTTGTATTTTTATTTTTTTATGAAAAATAAAACAGCTTTAAGTATTTATTTTTATGTACGTACCTTTGTATGTATTCATGTATGTGTGAACATACATATGTACGTTTAAAGTCACAAGGTCGTTATCAGTCACTAGTGTAGTATGTACTCGTATAGTTTGGTAAAAAAGAAAAACAACAACACTAATGGCAACAAAGGCAAACAAAAAGACGATAGACCAGACACCAACAAAGAGAAGTATGAGAAGCAGAGAAGAGATTTTGAGATGTTTGCGAGACAATAACTGCATGCACACAGCCAATACATATGTATGTATGGATGTATGTTTTTTATACATTTGTAAACTAAACGTATGTAAATATACATATGTATGTACGTATGAGCGAGTCAGTATGCACGTATTCACGTAATAAACATTGACAATTCGTTTAGTTAGTTGACTTTCAGCGAGCAATTAAATGTCGAGTTGAAAACGTGCAAACATCAGAACCATGAAATCATAACCAACAAAAGCGGGGAAATTTACAATTGTCCGTCCATATTGGGAGAGGTGTTTTCGTTATTTCGGGTTCAGGAAATCCTCGGATTGGATGGCTTTTTTGGACATGCACATACATGATGAGGTCACACATGTGAGTGATAATACTTCCTAGAAAATACGCGCGGGACGGTAATTCAGAATTTAATTTTACTGGACAAAAATACAATTTTTATCATTGACTGAAAATTTGAATGCCATTCAATAGAAAACATAAGGAAACTAAGGCAGTCAAAAAATAAACTCAAAATATTTATTGTTGTAACAACAATATATGTGACAGCGCATTGAGAAGGGGACCTAAGGGTAAACAAAATCAATTTTCACTTTTTTTGATATGGACGACATCTGAGCAACGAATGAGACCATGCCCCAAAAGTGTTTCCTCCCAGAGATATGCGCGTTTTATGAAAGTGATGGTACACCAAAGATACACGTACATATTTAAATCTTTTAAATGGCTCTCCTGAACAAAACTGCATTTACCCTTAGGTCCCTTTCTATTTTGCGCGTCACATACATATGTATTTTGTTTTGAAGAAATGTTCGTTTATAGGGATCTGCTTCCATATCCAGGTGGAAGAAACGCGCCATTTGAACTGCATGCGTCCACAGAGACCTGGGGGCCAGCTGAGTTGGCTTGGCCAAAATCAATTTAAGTCCGCGACTGCTAGTTCTATGTACCGGATTGACCTGAAGCAAACACTGTTCGGCCAGGTGCAGTCACCTTAACAAGATGTGTTTTTTGTTCGTCCAAAATATTTGTTGTTGTTGTAGCGGCAACTGAGTGCCGGGTTGTAGCCCTTGGCCGAAGAATTCCTCCTTCGGGTCGATCCTAATTATTTGTAATTGTGGGCGCAGTGTAAATTGTAAATTTTTGTACAGGGTGGCCCAAAAAGGACTGAAGGATTAAAAATAACTGTATTTTTTTTGTTTTTATTTTTTATTGTATTTTTTTTATGTTTTTAAATATTTAATTCATGGAAATTTTTTACATTTAAGTGTGAAATATAACATCTCTCAAATGGTGTCCATTTTCTTGCAAACAAAAATTGGCTCTTTTAACCGCATTTTCCATTACTGCCCGTAGAGTTTCTGGTTCCAAGTTGCTTATTTCTGCTTGAATGTTGTGCTTAAGCTCTTGAATTGTTTGTGGTTTATTGATATACACAACTCCTTTCAAATAGCCCCACAAAAAAAGTCTGGAGCGGTCAAATCTGGTGAACGTGGAGGCCAAGCAAAATCACAATTTCTGGAAATTATTCGTTCACCAAAAATGTTATGAAGAAGTTCCATTGTCGCTCTTGCTGTATGCGCAGTTGCTCCATCTTGCTGATACCAAATGTTTTGATTATTCTCAACATGTGGACGCAAAAAATTGTCTATCATAGTCCTATACAGAGCCCCGTTAACCGTTTCTGGGTGACCCTCCACATCTTCGAAAAAATATGGACCGATAATTTTATCAGCCATAACCCCGCACCAAACAGTACATCTGGCGGGGTGTAATTCATGCTGATGTAATGCCCTAGGATTGTGAGTGCCCCAAAATCTACAATTTTGTTTGTTTACATAGCCATTTAAGTGGAAATGAGCTTCATCGCTCATTATAAGATTGTTTAAAAAGTTATCATTTTCTTCTTTTTCCAGAAGAATAAAAAAATTCAATGATTTCGACGCGTTTCTGCACATCATATGTAGCCATGATTTATCTCCAAAAACCAGTAAATAACCTGCAAAAGACAAAAAAAAAATTATTAAAAACAAAAAAGATATAACCATTTTTAATCCTTCAGTCTTTTTTGGGCCACCCTGTAGAAGGAAATTGCCACTTCTCGCAAACTATAATCGATAACGGGTTTATAAAGGTTAGGTGGGTACACACAGAGAAAAAATCAGTTCGAAGTAGGTCCGAACTAAAAAAATTCACTTGGATAAACCGAGTTTCTGTTGCAATATCAACATTCAATAGTATTGATGGTAACATGGTTCGAGATATCATATGATGGTTGCAACAAACATATCACAGTATTCACATCTAATCATACAATAAATTATAAGTATATAGCAACCAAATTAAGTTAAACTACTGGTGGCGACAACTGGCGGTTAAGACAACCAACCAATTGTGATGTACATGTTACTTCGGTACCAATAATTGGTGGTGACAACAGATAAGTTCTTTGTAGGGATTAAACCCTGTTAAGTTGGCTGTTGTAACATAATATTGGCCGTGTTCTAATGGTAACTCGCTTAGGAGGTCACTAACGCGATAACTTCACCCCATTGTGTTTTCAATAATTAAAGTTTTTGGGAAGAAAGTTATTCAATAAAAACCTCTAGCGAGTTTAAGCGAGCTCGGTAATTACTCGCTTATGGTATTTCTTGAATATTTTTTTTTTCTACAAATTACAAATTTTCAAATCAAACGGTTTATGATGCCCAAAACCAACCAATCAGTTATTGTATACAAAAAAATTAAAAAAAAATTCAAGTAAAATTTTGTAGATATTGCCTCAGCGACCGCTTACTCGTTGACTAAGCGAGTACCAATAGAACACGCCTATTGTTTATTTCAACATCAAAATATAAACCCTTTAATATTTTATCGGTTCTATCAGAACAAAATCTTTGTTTACAACAAAAACATATTTCGAAATTCCTAAAAAAATTTGAAAAACAAAAAAAAATGTCCAGACTTAAATAAACGAACTTTAAAGAAAATATTTTCCAGAATATAGAAACAGGCTTAACTGTAATTCAGCGACATTACACAGACTTCATGTGAGTTTTCGCCTTATTTTACAAAACAACAACCAATTTTTTGGTGGCGACCCATTTTTCCCGAGTAAGGTCCACCCAAATTTTTTGTTATATATCTTAATTAATTCTTTTTTCGAGATTTGGGGCATCATTGCAATGCTTATCAAGACATATGTGACAGCGCATAGAAAAAGGGACCTAAGGGTAAAAAAATCAATTTTCACTTTTTTTTGATGTGGACAACATCTGAACGTCGAATGAGACCGATCCCATGCCCCAAAAGTGTTCTCCCTCCCAGAGATATGCGCGTTTTATGAAAGTGATGGTACACCAAAGATACACGTATTTAAATCTTTAAAATGGCTCTCCTGAACAAAACTGGTTTTTACCCTAAGGTCCCTTTCTATTTTGCGCGTCACATATATCCAAAGACGTATTTCTTTTTTATTGATTAGTTGAACCATTGCAAGGCGGTATACTATTAAATTTTTTCAAAAAGTATTTATAACCAACAATTTATAATAAAACGAATACATGTACAAAGCCAGTTCCAATTATGATCTTAATCTGTTGGGATAACTGTTTTCTTTAACCGAAAGTGTCAGTTCCCTTTACTGAAAATTGCTGTGTGCCCAATCAACATTCGGTTGGTTGTAACGATGAAATACATGGATAGCTCGTGCAACCACCAACATTCGGTTGTGACAACAAACCTGTTCCCCGTGTGTAGCAAAGTGTCATTAAGAAATGGTATATTCGTATTACTGTACTGTTCACACGTGGTGTATTATTATATGTTTCTACTGGTACTATACAAAGAGAACAGATTTGTTGCCACAATCGAATTTTTTGCTAACCGAATTTTAGAGGTTGCACATACTACTCATATACTCCATAGCTTCAACCAAATGTTAATTAGGTACAGGACAGTTTTCAGTTGTCTGAAATGAAAGTACCGGTTGAAGAGACAAAGTATTGGTAGCCCCAACTATTTAGTATGTTTATTGGAACTGAATTTGTAAATGTATAAGTCGTTGTTATAGATTATTGGCTTCAAGTACTCTAAGAATTCGGTTGTCATTACCAGAAGCATTTGTTAACTGGACTAACTGATGGTTACATTTAATGTCCTCGGTTATCTGACCGAATTAAAAAAGTTTTTTTTTAACTTTTATATTTTTAACGATTTGAAAATGTTAATTTGTTATTTGACTTATGAGCAGATCATTTTAAAACTTGGTTTTTACTTTCGAAACTAATAAAGTTTGTACTCGTATGCACAAGTGGAATGATTTTATGCATCAAAATCGTAAAGTGGGTCAACAAATTCTCATATAGTTTAAAAGTGTCAAAAAAAAATTTAAGACAAAGCTGATCATAATACGAGTCAATAACACTGTGGAACATTTTTGGGGTTATTGTCTGGGGGGTGAGAAATTCCAAGTCAGGGTGATGGTACTAGGTCTGTATATTAAAACCCTCAAAGGGTTTTGCGTTCGTAACTTCACTTAATTGTAAATAAAAGCAGAACGCGTTAATCGATTTCTATGATCTATGTCGCATTTTGTTTATAGGTTATGTGACTTTACGTGAAAGTTATAAGACTCTACACGTTTTTCCGTTTGGGATTTATATGTTTAAAAAAAAAAAAAAAAAAAAATTCGCAAAATTTTCTTCATAAATTTATTTCTAATTGCAAAAATGTTGATTTGGTAGAGAAACAGTATATTAATGGATTAAAGAAAATGTAATTATTAATTTTTCTCAATTTATTTCAGCAAAATCGAACTAGTCGTTCTCGAGTTATGTCAAACTACGTTTTTGCCAACATTTTACAACTAAGCGAAAAAACATCAAGATAATGAAAAAATGTAAAAGGTCATAAAAAAAACTGGCACATACGAACGCAAAACCCTTTGAGGGTTTTAATATACTGACCTAGTACCATCACCCTGACTTGGAATTTCTCACCCCCCAGATTGTCTGTTGTACTGTGTAATTAAAGTAGAGTAATATGGAAATATAAACCTAAATATTTCCGGCTACACAAGGGTCAATGTGGGACAAGGTACCTCAAATCATTGCTTAAAGTCTTGGCTACAGATGTTAAAAAAAATTATACTTTCATATCGATCATATTATGTAGGTTATTTACAAAAAAGTGTGTGGAAAAAAATGTATATTCAAATCGCCCCTATGAATCGATTGTGGTTTCAATTCTGAACCTAACTTATTCATTTTGTATTAAAAAATTATTTTTTTTTAAAAAAGACGAAGACGAAAAAATCTTGTTCTTATAGATATTTTGATTTAATTTAGGACGATCTTTACTTAAATAATAACATGTAGAAGTAACTTAGTAAAACATTTTAACCCAAAAACGACCATTTACATAGGGTGATCCATCTAGAGGTATTTTTTCAGAACAAAAATAAATATAAAAATTCAAATCAAGTGTGGAATCTTTTTTGGAAATTTGAAAGGACATTTTATGGCATTTATTTTTTGAATATAATTTCCTTCAAATGTTGGCCGCAATTACGCCGCAGGGTTTCCATTCTGAGGGTCCAATTTTGGATGAATCGTTCGAGCATTTCGACCGGTATGGCTTTATTGATACGCGTAATATTGGCTTCCAAAATCGTAGCTGGTTTGTCAGCATAGACTTTGGACTTTACGTAACCCCAAAGAAAAATGTCTAAAAGTGTGAAATCACTCGATCTAGGCGGCCAACTCCCCTATCCAAAACGTGAAATTAGCTGCTTTTTGAAATGACCTCTTAATAGATCCACTGTTTGAGCAGCTGTATGGCAAGTGGGACCGTCCTGTTGAAACCAAGTGTCGGCAAGATTACGGGCTTCAATTTGAGGTAGCATAAAGATCGATATCATGTGCGATAGCGAGCACCATTCACGGTTACGTTCCGACCATCATTATTTTTGAAAAAATATGCACCGATGATTCCAACCGATGATTATAAACCGCACCAAACCGTGGTTTTCTCTGGGTATAATGACACCTCTTGAACCTCTTCTTGTTGCTCTTCAGCCCAAATGCGGCAATTTTGTTTATTGACTTTGACGTTGAGCCAGAAATGGATCCCATCACTGAACAAAATTTTGGTCGAAAACAGCGGATCTACCAGTTTCTCACTGAGCGCTCATTTCCATAATAAAGTACAGTTGCGAACATTTAAAGGTAATTATTTTCAAAAAATAACTGCATTACATAAAATATCCTTTCAAATTACCAATAAAGATTCCACACTTGATTTGAATTTTTAATATTTTTTTTGTTTTGAAAAAATACCTCTAAATGGATCACTCTATACAATTGCATCAACAAAAATACACTTCGAAGAGTATTTTAGAAACAAATAGGAGGAAGATGTTTTAAGTTACCTTTAAAGAAAAGTAAACCCCTGCAGCACAGAGATATAATTGGAACTGCAATATAAAATAAATGTTTTCGTCAAAAACAAAAAAGATGGATGGAGTAAACAAAGTTTGTATAGCACCTTTGCTAACTGGTTAGAGGACGAACTTGGTGCTGTTATTGTTGTAGCGGCATATAGTGCCGGATTGACAGCCCTTGGCCGAAGAATTCCTCATTCGGTTCAATCCGGTGCATAGAAATAGAACGGCTGTCGTGGGATCGACGAACTTGGTGTCTAGATATCTTCAGAAATTAAAAATCAAGAGGATTGCGGGAGACTATCTTCATCAAAATCTTCATCTTTTTGATATCATCATAACCAAAATCAAGAACTTCGGAACTTAGAAGCAAAAGAGCTGCTGGAGGACAGAAATAATAGGCACGGTCTGTTGACACTCGCTTATTAAACGAGTAAGAGGTCGCTAAGGCGATAACTTCAAAACTTTAGGAGCATTTTAAAATTTCTTTCGAGTACAATATCGCTTGACTTTATTCATCATAAACCGTTTGATTTCGTTTTGGGGCTATTCACCACGATTCGCAAAAGTTGTTCCGGAGTAAGTCTATTCATTATAAAATAGCAAACCAAACTTAGCATAAATCAAGTGACAGCTGTCAAAAAGACAAACTCCGAAGAAAGAGTGGCCAGATTAAAAATCACTCACATAAAAAATACTCTCTTTATGTGACGCGCAAAATAGAAAGGGGCCTAAGGGTAAAAACCAGTTTTGTTCAGGAGAGTCATTTTTAAGATTTAAATACGTGTATCTTTGGTGTACCATCACTTTCATAAAACGCGCATATCTCTGGGAGGGAACCCTTTTGGGGCATGGGATCGGTCTCATTCGATGCTTAGATGTTGTCCACAAAAAGTGAAAATTGATTTTTTTACCCTTAGGTCACTTTCTCTATGCGCTGTCACTTATTTTTTAAAATTCCAAGGAAAAAAAGCTTGGCGAAAAATTTTATTTCATTTTTCAAAATTTATTATTAAAATGGTTTATTTATTTCTGTAAATAAATAAAAAAAAGATAAAACAGAAACAAAAAAAACCCGCGTTTCCATGCCAAATTTTAAAAAATACAAAAGTTCAACTTTGACCCTTAATACTACTCAACCGATTTTATTAAAATTGAAACTTGAGTAATGCTTAAGGAGTTTTCTCTCGAATTACTAAAACATCTCTATCAAATTCAATAGTTACAGAGTTTTGACCATTAAAAAACGATTCTGATTTACTTTGCGTCGTCTTATTACAGACGTGAGCATTTGCGTTAGTCTTTTTAAAGCTTTACTATAAAACTTTAAGCCGTTCAGATTTGAAAGAAGTTCCCCGTTCGTTCCTTAATGTAATGTTGAGTGAAAGTTTTCGTTGAAATATATTCCATTGCCTGATTTTAGCATGACAATTGAGTCCACCTCTTAAAAGTATTTATTCATCAATCAAGAGTGTTTTTTAGAATTTACAATTAATGCAAATTTGTTCTCCAGTTGTTTTTGGTTGGAAAATAGGAAGGAAGCCGGTTTCTATGAATTCCCAAAAAGAAAGGAAATGTTTTATTCAAAATAGTTGACGTTTCGAAACCGATACACGATAGTTTGAATGACCCAATTGAATATTTAGTATGTGGAGTGACACAAAATAAATGACTGATGAATAAAAAAAAAACATGGTACGTTTGACGTAAGTAAAATTTAAATCAAATTTGGCAGAGAGTTTGGAGACTTGACGATTTGGCTTTGAAGTATCTGAATAACATAATATTTAAGTCCGAGAGGAGGTTTATTTGTTATTTATACCCGACATCACGCTGTGGTGAGAAGTTTTATGACTTAGTGCTGAAGTTGCTCATGATCGGTACATGTGATATAATTTCAAGGTTTCTTGGGCCCTGGGGTGTAATAAACGGCCCCCTCTGACTATCGACATGTGGGTATTAAAACAATAAAATTTCGTCACGACTCCAAATATATTATAAATTCCGCGAGGAATTGACTCATGGGTCAAATATCCTTAGGGTGCCAAAAAAAGTTAATTTTAAACATGGACATATTAGCACTCAGAAACAGTAAAATTTTCTGAAAAATCTGAATGTTTCATTAATTTTACGATTTTGTCAATAAGCGTGGGCCCTGGGGCCCACACATCGTCCCCTAATACTCTAGGACATATGGGTATGCGGAAACGGTGAAATACTCTCACAAATCCAAATATGAATCCTTATATCAGATTTTGATTAATTTGGACTTACCCATATAGGCTCTAGGGGCTACAATAATCGGCCTTCTTAAAATATAGACAAATGGGAATTAAAAAATATTAAAATTTCGTATGCTGAAACGGTGAAATATTCTCACAAATCCAACTATGGATCCATATTTAGGGTTTTGACCAACTTGGACTGACCCATATAGGCTCTAGGGGCCCCAATAATCGGCCTCCTTAAAATATAGACAAATGGGAATTAAAAAATATTAAAATTTCGTATGTGGAAACGGTGAAATATTCTCTCAAATTACAAATATTGATCCATAGTTAGGATTTTGATCAGTTTGGACAGGCTCATACAGGCCCTACGGGCTCCTATAATCGGCCTTCTAAAACTATAGACATATGGGAATTTAAGAACATTAAAATTTCGTCACCTATCAAAAAATCACATTTTACGAGGGCGGTTCGGAAAGTTCTTAGACTATCAATGAAAGGGAATAGTTAGTTTTTCAAAAATATTTTTATTTTTCAATATAATCTCCTGAAACTTCAATACACTTAGTCCAACGCTTATCTAGCAATTCTATCCCTTGATTAAAATAGTTTCCCCCAAGGTCTTCAAAATAGTGGTTTACAACTGTAATAGCATCTTCATTTGAGGTAAAACGCTTGCCAGCAAGGAATTTTTTTAGATTTGGGAACAGGTAAAAGTCACTGGGAGCTAAATCAGGAGATTACGGTGGGTGGTCAAGCAACTCGTACTTTAATTCGTTGATTTTAGCCATTGTTAAAACACTCTTGTGCGCTAGTGCGTTGTCTTGATGAAAAATTATTTTTTTGTGTTGTAAGCCAGGACGTTTTTCTCGAATTTGTACATTTAATTGATCTTGAAGGTTGCAATAGTACTCTGAATTGATTGTTTTACCCTTTTGCAGATAGTCAATCAATAAAATACCTTTGAAGTCCCAAAAAACCGTTGTCATAACCTTACCAGCCGATTGAATTGTTTTTGCCTTCTTTGGGGCACTTCCTCCAGCTTCAGTCCATTGTTTGGATTGTTTTTTTGTCTCTGGAGTATAGTGGTGGATCCATGTCTCATCAACAGTTATGAAACGACGCTTAAATCCATTTTATTTCGCTGAAAACGATCCAAACAAGCTTGAGAAATGTTCATTCTTATGCGTTTTTGGTCGAAGTCAGAAGTGCGGCACCCATCTTGCAGAAAGCTTTCTCATCTGTAGTTCTTCATGCAAAATTAAATGGACTCGATCATTTGAGATGCCCATGATATTAGCTATTTCACGCACTTTTATTCGTCGATCATTTAATACCATATCATGCACTTTGGCTACAATTTCTGTTGTTGTTGCTGTTTTTGGACGTCCACTACATGGTTCATCTTCAATGCTTGTACGACCACGTTTTTATTTTTTACTGTTGCATATGAATTAAGACAAATTTTCAAAGGGAAATTCGACTGTTTCTGAAAAGCATATGCCGATGTTCGAAAGAACTTTATATGCGGAAACCTAGTGACCTTTTATGGGCCAAGGTCTTAAATATGAATTTCTTGTCCCGATAAACCTTTTTTATGTAAATATTTAATGACACCACGCATTTCTAATTTTTCCATTGTAAAAAAATCGCGGATGCGTCTTTTGTAAACACCTGTTTCTATATGAAGGAGTTGCCAGATCGAAACAAAATTTAACATGTGTTCATAGCAGAGATGGAAGTTTCAAAACACTTAACTTTTTTCTGTTTATACCGCGCTTTTTGTGCTAGGCTAAGAAGTTTCCGAACCGCCCTCGTACGGTTCAAAGAAACTTAAGGCTTTGACCCATGGACCTAAGGAACCTACGGCGCCAAAAAATTTGTCCTTTCGAACTTTGACAGAAATTTTGAACTATTCTAAATAATCTGAATATTTGACAGCGCATAGAGAAAGGGACCTAAGGGTAAAAAAAATCAATTTTCATTTTTTTTTCTTTTTTTGATGTTTTTCTTTTTTTTGTTTTCCCTCCCACAGATATGCGCGTTTTATGAAAGTGAAGTCGACGATTCTAAGCGCAAATAGAAAGGGACCTAATCTTTAAATTGGCTCTCCTGAACAAAAATTTTCATCAACTTTTCACTTTTTTTTGATGTGGACAACATCTGAGCGTCGAATGAGACCGATCCCATGCCCCAAAAGTGTTCCCTCCCAGAGATATGCGCGCAAATAAGAAAGGAATCTTATCTTTAAAATGACTCTCCTGAACCCGCCCCGTCCCCATCGGAGTCATATGGTTATCCAGAAACACTTAATTTTTTTTATAAAATATGTACCTGTGTTTAAGGTTTGTGCCAATTTTGAACGCGGACCGGCGCATATGGTCCTTAGGGACTCAAAAAACGGCTCTCTTTAACACTTAATTTTTTTTTATCAAATATGTACCTGTGTTTAAAGTTTGTGCCAATTTTGAACGCGGACGGGCCCATATGAACCTTACGGACTCAAAAGACGGCTTTATTAATTTTGGGCACATCGGTATAAAACAATTAAATTTCGCCAGGATCCTTATATCATATACATTTTAAGATTTGACCAATTTTAAGGCATTGACCATAAGGTCCGTAGGGTGCCGAAAAATAGCATGGACATATGGAAACAGAGGAATTTTCTGATGAGTTTTCATTTTATGATTTGGCTGAGTTAGAGGCCTTGACATATGGGCCTTGGGCCCAAAATGGAAGAGTAATGGGTGTTCTGAAACAGTAAAAGTTGCTTACAAATACAAATATGTAACTATACTCGTATTTAAGATTTGGGTAAAATTTCCACTCGAACCGGTCAAAGGGGCCTAAAATCTGCTTGATTTATCAATAGACAGTAGGTATAAAAAAAACGTATCGTTACGAATTCGAAAACGTATTGGATTGGACTATATTTGAGACCTTGGCCCAGAAAAGGTCGCTAGATTTCCGCATATAAGGTTCTTTCGAACACCGACATGTGCTTTTCAGAAACAGTCGAATTTCCCTTTAAAAATTTGTCTTAATTCAACTTTAGAGATATGACATCTTTAAAACAATGAAATTCACGAATCAGAACAGGACAACTGTTTATAGAGCCGCCAAAATTTAGTTCTGTCAAACATTGACACTATTGGGTTGGTGGGGGCCACCAACCCAATAGTGTCATTGTCATAAACAATGCGGTTCATGGTGAAAAGTATAAAAGCTTCGGCCTGGCCGAACTTACGATATGACGACTTGTTTAGTTCTAAAACGCAAATTCTCATTTTTTTCAACTTTAAACAACTTTTAAATTTTACATTTATTATAGACTTTTAACCGATGGATCGACTTTTTCTGGCCCAGTCTATGGTGATCTGGCTTTAATTTTTGTGCCAGCAGAATCGTATACAGGTGTAGCACTTGATGCAACCGCAAATCAGCCGGCGTTGCCCAATTAAGCTGTTCGGTACCCATATAAGCCTTTTTACTGGATCAACTTCGATATTGATGGCTGCAGCGCTGAAGTCATCATGATGACCGACCCCACGAAGATGTTCACGTTGTGTCTTTACAACGGAGACGGAATGCATGAATTAAGATTTTCCTTACTGGATTCGTCCAACCAACTTCATCCGACTACTCTGTTGGCCATTAATTTAGAGTAATGAAGACACATTGGAGCAGAAATACCATTTAAATGGCAATAAATTAAAACGGAATACCATAACAACGAAAGCAGGAAACTACAACAATAATTTGACAGAATATCAATCATACTTTTCATGTGAAAACCAAACGAAGTTGCCAGATTTGATAAAACGCTCCTTACGTATTAATATTTTATTAATTTAAGAATAAGTCTAGATCGGCATTTATCGACCCAATAAAATAGGAATTTCAATAGAAGAACGTTCAAATAGTAAAGAGGGAAGGCAGAAGAAAATTAAGATGAGAGAGTATTCCGGGTTCCATAGAACCGTTTTGTACGGTCGTTTTTTTTTTGGGCCAACTAGCTTATTAACTAGTTAGTTGGCTAATGTTAATCTGGGAACGGTTTTTGCACTATGTTTACACCAGAGAGAATTGAACAACAAGAGGTTACATCGGCGAATTCGTCAAAAATAGACAATAGAAACCTTAAGATTGTAATAAAATAATCAATGTCATATCAACAAATCAACTAATTGTTAAACTTTTGCTTTGTAAAAATGTATGCAATTGCTTTGAACTATCAGTTTGAGTTTATTTATATAGGGTGATCCAAGTAGAGATACTTTTTTCAATAGCCTTTTTATGCAGATCACGTGTGAGTCGTCATGCTGCCATGTAATTTTTGTATAGAATTGTTTGGCATTTCATCATGGAAAGACTTACGCCTGAACAACGTTTACAAATCGTTCAACTTTATTGCAAAAATGCACGTTCTGTGAGGAATGTGTTTCGTGTACTTCGTTTAACTTATGGTCAACATGATCGGCCAACATTTCTGGCTTAATGGGTATGTAAACAAGCAAAATTACCGCATTTCGGACGAAGAGCAACCAGAAGAGGTTCAAGAGCTGCCACTTCATCCAGAAAAAACAACGGTTTGGTGTGGTTTGTGAGCCGGTGGAATCATCGGTCCATATTTTTTATCGTGCTATTATAACCGACCTTTTGATGCCTGAAATTGAAGCTCGTGATCTCGGCGACATTTGGTTTCAACAAGACGGCGCCACTTCCCACACATCGCATCAATCAATGGATTTATTGAGAGAACACTTCGTTGAGCAGATACTTTCACGTTTTGAGCCGGTCGATTGGCCACCAAGATTGTATGATATCACACCGTTAGACTTTTTCCTGTGGGGATATGTAAAGTCTAAAGTTTATGCGGACAAACCCGCTTCGATTCAGGCCTTGGAGCAAAACATCACGCGTGTCATTCGCCAGTTACCAGTCGAAATGCTCGAACGAGTCATCAAAAATTGGACTCGACGGACCATCTGAGACGTAGCCGCGACCTACATTTGATAGACATAATCTTCAAAAAATAAATTCCAAAGAATGTTCTTTGAAATGATAAAAAACATTCCCCATTCAATTTGAATTTTCTGTGTTTTTTTCTTTAAAAAAGTAGGGAACCTCAAAATTAATCACCCACTACAAAGTGGGCCAAAAGTTTTTTTTTTTTTTCTCCGATTATATAGTATACAAAATGGAAATTTTTTTACGCTAATCATGAAAATTAATGTCACTTAAATCACCCCTGTTTTCAGCTTCGCAATGATAGGCTCCTTTTAGAGCATTTTACATCCCCAAAATTTGTGGCTGTAGCGTTCGAATTTCTGCAACAATATTGGCCTTGAGTTGAAGGATTGTCTTGCGCTTGTTCACACATACTCGTTGCCTGAAATAATCCCAAACATTGGTGACATTTCTAGCGATCGCGCTGGCCAAATAATTTTCGAATCTCTGGAAATTATTCGCTCTCCAAAAATTTGACTTAAAAGTGCTATTATGTCGCGGGCAGTGCTAAAACCACATCTCAGGTCTTTTTTTAAGAGGAGAATTAAAAAAATTTTCTATCAGAAACCGATACCGCTCTCCATTAACGGTTGCAGTACTTTCTTCTTCATTCTCGGAGAAGTAAGGCCCAATGATATTTGCAGATGAGATCCCACACCATACTGTACACCTAATGGGGTGCAATTAGCGTTGATGAATGGCTCTTGAATTTTCAGAACCCCAGCACCAATAATAAAATTCTACTATTCTGGTTCTTTGTTCAGTTGTAAATCTCTCCATTATTTATTCTCCAAGTGATATTTATATACTTATAATCTGAAAAAAATATATAAACGAAAAAGTTCTTAAATTTTCAAACCCCAGGTTAACTTTTGGCCCAACCTGTAGTTTCACTTATTCCATCTCGTGCAGATGTGCCCAAAACGATGATGAGATTAGAGTGTCCAAAAAACCTGAGTTTTCGCTACAGCGCTGACCGGCATTTTGGGTTTTTTCAAAACCGTGTTACGAGGGTAGCTATATATATTGCTGGCCTATGCAACACGAAGTGTTGCTTGGCGCCATCTGACATTTCCATTGGAAAGTTTGTTATCTTTTTGCATAAACGTACTCAGATCGTTTTGACGTACGACCATCATTTGCGTTGTTTACAGTGGCTTGAAAAAATCAATTTGGCAAAAAAATAGAATTAACTCGTGAAAATTTTCGTGCGATCATTTTTCACAACTTTTGACGTGGATTATCACGACAAGAGTGCATCGATGAACTTAATTCTTTGTATGGCGATAAAGCACCATCCTATATCAATGTAGAAAACTGGCCGACGCTCGCTCAAAAACGAAGGTCGTCCAAAAACGGCCGTTGTGCCAGAGAACATTGATGCCATCCGTGAACTGATAATGCAAGATCGTGACATACCATGTGACATACCGTGGGATAGAGGCATTCTTTGGGCATTTCTTCCACCAGCATACATTCGATATTGCATAAACACCTGGCCGTAAAAAAGGGTTTGTTCTGTTGACAATCGCTAATCGCTCAAAAAAAGGCTCGTGTCGATTGGTGCAAAGAAATTTTGAAAAAATACGATTGCTGTACTTCAAAAGACGTTTATAAGATCGTCACAGGTGACGAATCAGGGGTCTATGCCCATGAGCCCGAAACAAAACAATAATCGACTGTGTAAGTCTTCGAAGTTGATCCAATTTAACGAAAGTTCTTCGTGGAAGAAGCACTTCGAAGCAAATGGTCGCCTGTTTCTTCGGCAAAACTGGTCATGTGGCGACTGTTCCGCTTGAGCAACGTAGGACGGTCAATTCTGAGTGGTACACCACAATTTGTTTGCCTGAAGTCTTCGGAGAAATTCGAAAGAACGAACAAGAGAAGACGAATCATTGTGCACCATGGAAGTGGGGACAATTTCCTCATTTCTCATCGGGAAAATATTTTCCTTTAACGGCAAAAGTTTTAGTACGACGTCTGCTATATATATTTCTGACCTTATAATGAAAATGCGAATATTTATCATCAAAAATGGTTTTATTGTTTTTCAAAGTGTTCTCCAGCATGATTTATACATTTATGCATGCGCTCAAACCAATTGTCGAAGCACTTTTTTCGCTCCGATTGAGGCACCTCCAAAACATGGTTTTTGAACTCTCCAACAGCTTCTTCTGGCGACGAAAATCGTTGACAACGCATTTTTTTCGTGATGCCAGGGAATACGAAGAAGTCATTGGGTGCTAAATCAGGACTGTACGGTGGATGGCCCATTAACTCGACGTTTTGGCCGGTCAAAAAGGCGCTGGTTTGAGCCGAGCTGTGTAAGAGCTCGCATTGCCATGGTGCACAATTATTCGTCTTCTCTTCTCAGTTTTGCCGAAGAAACAGGGACCATTTGATTCGAAGTGTTGCTTCCACGAACAACTTTCGTTGGATTTGGCTCGTCTTCGAAGACCGACACGGTCGATTGCACTTTCGTTTCGTATAGATCCATGATTCGTCACCTGTGACGATCTTATAAACGTCTTTTGAAGCACCGATTAACGATTGTGCGGGATACAACGAGAACAATCCTTTTTTACTGCCAGGTATACATGCAATCTCGAATGAATGCTGGCGGAAGAAATGCCCAAGGATGCCTCAATCTCACGGACGATCTTGCATTATCAGTTCACGCACGGCATCAATGTTCTCTGGCACAACGGCCGTTTTTGGACGACCTTCGTCATTGAGCGAGCGTCGGCCACGATTGAATTCATTAAACTAGTATTTTACAGAGCTATAGGATGGTGCTTCATCGCCATACAAAGATCTAAGTTCATCGATGCACTCTTGTCTTGACAATCCACGTCGAAAGTTGTGAAAAATAATCGCACGAAAATGTTCACGAGTTAATTCCTGTTTTTTTGCCAAATTGTTTTTTTCAAGTCACTGTAAGCAACACAAATGATGGTCGTACGTTTATGCTAAAAAATGTTAAACTTTCCAATGGAAATGTCAGATGGCGCCAGGCAACATTTAGTGTTGCCTAGGCCAGAAATATATGTATATAGCAAGCCTCGTAATGTCGTGTTTAAAGCAAAGAAGTCGTACGTTTATGCTAAAAAATGTTAGACTTTCCAATGGAAATGTCAGATGGCGCCAGTCAACATTTAGTGTTGCCTAGGCCAGAAATATATGTATATAGCAAGCCTCGTAATGTCGTGTTTAAAGCAAAGAAGTCAATATGGTATAAAATCTTCTTGTAGGCGGGGGTAGACTGGAAAGGCTCTCTCACAACAAAGCGGAAGTCCGTGAAGGGCAATTTATTCACTATATTTTATCACGCGTGGGAGATGAACTGGCTCACATACATATACTTATACATTGTCGTAGACAATTTAATGTTATTTGAAAGAACCAATTTCTCTAACGATATCCGTAAAAGCATCTTTATTTGTTCCGAAGAGTGCTACAATCTGAAAAAATTTACTGTGTGTCTTGCAGATGGCGATGCAAAGTATTTACGAACAGTTTGGCATATCCGTTTGATTCGATGCATCCCTTTGCCGACGCCATTTAACACGATCCAGACCTACTTGAAGTCTTCGGGAAGCCATATATTTTTTAAACCAAAATTAAAAAAACTTATGTTTTTGTTGTTATTTATTGAACATAGCTTGAATTATACTTAACACAGTTTTTCTCTCCTGAGTTTTAAATGAGTAGTTTCCCTCGAAATGAAGCATACCATTTTTTTTAAAAAAATGAGTATTTAAAATAATGTGGGGATTAAAAAACTTTCGGAAAAAAGGACATGGGAGAATATGTATCAGAATATATCTATAAGTATATTTACGTGTGGAAGCTAAATAATTTTTTTTATTAATTTTCTTAAAAGTCACCTTACTGGTGGTCAATTTTCTTATGATCAGACAACAATTTCGACTTTTAGTTTGATTGCAAGCTCTAGATGGACAGCAGATGGAAGGAGGGTCGACCAGACAGACATCGTTATATCGAATAAAATGGTGAATCCGAGTCGATCGGTACACTTATTGATAGTACTGACCCAAACATTTTTGGCAGTTACGTATTCCGTAAATGCAAGTTCTGATTTTTTTTTTTGCTTTTTTTATATAAAAACCGAAAACCATGACAACAAAAAATTGGGTAAACCGACATGTCGGATTAAAACTATTTTTGGGAAACCGACTATCGTTTTTGGACATATGTATAAACCGAAATGTCGGTTTGGACACTCTATTTCTACTGTATTATGACTTAGAGCTGATGCTTACAATACCTTAAAGCAATCGTTGTCCGTCCGTCCGTCTGCACATATTTCGTTCTTATCAAAATTCAGGTGGCAGTTTGAACCGATTTCGATGAAACTTGGTACATTCATTGAGCTAGGGCTAAGGGCGAACCCTAGTGTTCAACATCGGTTCATATTATATAAGCAGTCCTCACGGGGTACTGCTTAATCGGGACTATGGCAGCGCGTTAAGGCTTCCCGTGAAGACACTTTTGTAGAAGTTGCCAGGACGCAGAAGAAGAGGGATTGATAAGAGGAGCATTTGCTGTGCACATGAGCGGGTCTTCAAGAAGGGATACTTACCTACTTAGGCAGTAGATGCATTAATGCCCCAGCAGAAATAGCGAAAGTACCTTTTAAATTAATTTGTTGAACTGTCAGGCTGGTTCCGAACAACTCGAACCAGTTAATAACCAAAATGGATAGCAAAATAAAACTAGAGAATCGACACATATCTTTCTTTTATATATACACTCTCTTTGCTTTTTACAAATCTTCACTCTCCCCCATCTCTCGTTCTCTTCCCTTCATCAGGGTTTCACAATGATCCTTACAGACTTTCGAGTGAACTCTCCATTTCCTTTGGCGATCTACCCTCTTAGCCTAAACTAATAGCAGCCCCAAATCAAACATCTGGCAACACTCTAACTGTAAACAAGCCAATGACAACCACAACAACAACAACAAAACAACGGTCATAGACATACATTTTACCTTTGTTTTTGCCGAAGAACAACACAAAGAACGGACAGCCAATTATACAAGAAGGACAAGGAACAAGAACCGGGAAAACGAACGAAAGGAACCGAGTCCAACAAATTGGAAATGACAACAACACAAAGAAAAATCTCGTATGAAAAATTACGAATAAAATACAACACACAAATAAATAAATTAAATAGAAGAACAACGAAAACAAAAGAAAAGAACGGGAAATAGAGATAAAGTTAATGAACTTTAAAAGGCACGTACAAAAAAAAAGAAGAACCCAGACATGAAATAAGACCTACGACCAACAGACCAGGCGGAGAACAGACAAACAAACAACAACAACAACAAAATGAAGGTAACCAACAGCCCCAATAAGAGTCAGCAAGCAGGAAAACATGCGAAAAGAGCAATGAAACAGACAAAACAGAACATCAAAATCAACAACAATAACACAAGGTTACTGGCAAACAACAAAATTGGCGATATAATTTATGACATAAAAATTTTTAAACAAAAAAGTTTTTAATTAATAACGGTAAAAAAAAAAATTAAGTTTTTTAAACTAAAATTTCCGGCATAACAGATAATTACGATGTTTGAATTTTTTTCGCACCAACAAAATGACAAGGAAATAAAATTTCTCACCTGTTTTGTTATATCTCCGATTTAAACTAGAAGCGGCTAGGCTAGCGAATTGGTAGAGTAGAAGCTGCGGCTTAAATCAAAGATCAACAAAAACAAATGCCTGCTCTTGCCTGAGGTCGTAGAGCCAAAAAAAAGTGCCAAAATTAACAGACATTTACAAACAAAAAACATTTATAGAGAGGCAGTGAGCATTATCACAACAACAACACCACAAAACTATCATAAAAACAAAACAAAGAAACACACACCCATACATGCTTCTACAGGCTGTAGTGTGTGTGTGTGTGTGCACACAGATACTACACACTACACTTGCAAAGAGGAAAAGTGATTCTTGGCGTTTCAATGGAAATGAGGTTGAATTGTGAGGTGAACTAATTAACACCACAACGCAAAATATGTAATGTCATAAGAGAGAGAGACTTACGCTCTCTCTCTGATTTACTTGAGAGACCCCAAGTAAGTCAAATTAAAAAATTGTACTCACGAAGAGCAGGAGTAGGAGAAACATTATCAACCACAGGGGAAATGACTTGTCAAAAGCTGATGGTGGATGTAAAATTGCTTTGTGATGAAATAGGGGCATTTTTACAATACAACTCAACGCACAGTGGGTTGTTTCTATAACTTAATTAAACAATTAAGTAATTATACAATTATTGTGACTACACAATAATGCAGCCGCCATTCAATTATTTAGTGATTGCACCAGGTTAACTGCACAATAATGTTTAATTAGGTTATTTTGTTTATTATTCTGACGATTTAATCGTAAAACCAATTTATTTGTTACTATATTACAAAACAAAGTTTTCAGTGCATATCCAGTGATTCAATTATGTACAGCCAGGGATAATAAAGTTAATACTTTGGTACTTTTTGGTATTTTTTGACTTACAAAGGTACCCCCGCTACTCTTTTAAAGCTTTCGGAAAAAATTAACCTTTTGTACAAATGACTTAATTTCGAAAAATAGTTATAAGTCGCACAAAACCCTCTATGTTTTTTCCAATCGATCTGTAAATGTAAACTGTAGGCCGGCCGGGCTACATCAAAAGATGGACCAATATGGTCGACCTTCGTTACACGCAGAAAAAAAGTATGGTTGTGATGACAATATTCGAAGAGGATAATACTATTGTTGGGTATATGGTTGTGCTACAACAATATTATAGTCCTCACAACAATAGTATAATTCAAATACAACCATACTATGATCCTCACAACAATAGTATGATTCACACATTACCATACTATGATCCCCACAACCATAGTATGATTCACCCTCAACCATACTATGATCTCCACACACATAGTATGATCCTCACAACCATAGTATGTTTCACATACAACCATAGTATGGTCCTCACAACCATATTATGATTCACACGCAACCATGTTATGATCCCAACAACCATAGCATGATCACACACTATAAACTATGATCCCCAAAATTATTTAATAGAATTTGTTTGAGTTGTCGACAATTGATTTGAATTATGAAAATTATTCAAAAATACATTAAATTCAAAATATTAGGAGTGATTTATTTCAAAGTAGAAAAAATAAGTTTAAATAAACGTAAGCGTTTTTATTAAAAATATTTCAGATAAACAAAGCCAAAACAGATTGTTTAAAAAAATTTAATTTCGATAAAAAAATACTATTATTGCATTATATCCGTACCAATAACATTTGCTCTAAAAAGCATATTTAAATGAAGAAATCTTACAATCATACAGTATGATTGCCGTAATCATATCATTGTTAACATAAAACGCAAAACACAATACTTTTGTCGTACTAACCATATTTATATTGTTGCTATAACCATATATTCATTTTTAAATTTGGCAATAATACTATTGTTACATTTCAACAATATTAATATTGCAGCAATTATACTATTGTCAAAAATTAATTCAGTTAACAATGCTATGGTTGCGAAGAACATACTTTTGTTGTGGAGAACATATTATTATTGCCGTGACCATGTAGTAACCATGTTTTTTCTCAGCGTGTAGGGTTGGTTGAAGTCGGTCATAACGCCATCGGAATTAATATGACACTTCTAGAGCGGTAGGCCCTCTAATCAGTATGGAACTTAATTTGGGGGCTTCAAAAAAAACTTGGAGCGATATGGTTCAATACTACTAAAATTGAAAAAAAAAAATCTCTCCCATCAAAATCCGAACATCGAAAGAAGTGGTAAGATTCAGACATTTGTGATTCCGAATTAATGAATTTTATACTAGCTTGTCATAAATCGGATGATCTTTCTTTAAAATGTTGTAATTGTTTCTTAAGGAAAGCTTACGATCCTAGTTTTTATAACTTATTTCATACTTGTTATTTGTAATGGCCAGCTAAATCGCATAAAGAATTTTGATACTCGTATGGCAACAACTCACTCAACTCAATTAAGATGCAATATACTTGTGCTTGAACTCGAGACCATCCGAATTGAATGAACGAACGTGCCCGTCTAACCTACCCTTGCCAAAAGAGCTTCTTGAAGTAGATAAAAATAAATTCTGTATAATTATATTTAATGTGAATTTTGGACTCAATGAAATCCAATCGCATCTTTAAGAAGAAAATAAAAAACAATTGTTTGTAAAGTAAGGGTGGGCGATTTTACATGTTAAATTTGAATCGGCTGAAAAAAAGTACGAATGGGTTGAACTTTGTCATTTAATAATGGAAAACAATATCACATATATGACTACCACAACTGGCTCGGCAAGCCAGTTATCATTACATTGTTTTGGGACTCAAACCACAGCTCCGCGGTGGCCAATTGACATCACAATTTTGGCTGGTTAATCGGTTTTCAAAAGCAGTGCGTAAAATATCGATGTTTGAGTTGGCTGTGTGACATGTAGCCCCGTCTTGTTGAAACCAAATGTCGTTCATGTCATTTTCTTGAATTTTTGAAAACAAAAATTTGTTGAGCATGGCGCGGTATCACTCACCGTTGACGGTAACGGCGGCTCCTTGCTCATTTTTGAAGAAAAAAGGACTAACGATGCCGCCAGCCCAAAATACACACAAAATAGTAACTTGTTGTGGATAATTGGCTTCTCAATAGTAACGTGTAGGTGCTTTGTGTGGCAATTTAGCTTATTGACATAGCCACCGAGATTAAAATGAGCTTCATCTGAAAAAAAAAAGAATTTTTCGTCAAACAATCTTCAAACAATCTTGTTCTAATTGGACCATTGCGCCTCAAATTAAGTTATTTTACATTTTAAAAGCCCGATAGAACAATATTGAGGATCTAATTTTGCATCCCAGATTAACATTTATTTTTGGTTGAGAGAATAAAAATTTCAAACATTTGAAAAACCAAAAATTTAAAACATTTTATTTTTACACAAAAATTGTTTTTAACGATTTCATAGACTTTTAAGTGACTTAATTCCCTAGTACAGTTTCGCCTTGTTTTTATAAAAAAGACAAATTTTAATCCCGCAAACTCTTTTCTACGACCTCATCAAGAAATGCACTTAGCGCCATTGGAGTCATCGTAGTCGATTTAGTTTTAACCACCGGGTGCCCGCTTGTCTATTTTTTTCGACTAGAACAGTATAATCAATTTTTAATGTGTTATACGTATAAACAATTCCGTGATTTTACCAACTTCCCTCGTAGTTATATGAAATGCAACACTGCTCCCATCAAGTACCATCTGTTAATAGACTGCTGTCAAATTTTGAGAGTTCCGTCATTTATTTTATGTTTAACAGCTCTTCAAAACATACAACCTCGTGGATTTTGTTAAAAATGAAAAAATTGAATTTCGAGTGCTTATTATACATTATTTTTTGCGGAAAAACCGTCAATCCAACCAAGGAAAAGCTTGTTAAATACTTTAGGGACTTTGCAGCATCGATTTCAATGGTAAAAAAAAGTGGTTTACTGACTATCGTTGTAGTCGCACAAGTACAAATGACGCTGAACATTCTGGACGGCCAATTAAGGTCAATACACCTGAAAATGTCGAAAAAATCCACGATTTGGTGTTGGCCATTTGAAGAGTAAAAGTGCATTAGATTGTTGATGCCATACGCATTTCATATGGCAGTGTGGTTTCGATTTTACATGATCAGTTGGGTTTAAGAAAGTTGTCTGCAAGATGCGTGTCGCGTTTGCTCTCAATTGACCAAAAACGTAATCGTGTGAACATTTCAAAAGCTTGTTTGGAGTTGTTTAACCGCCATTCGAATGAGTTTTAGCAGTGTTTTGTAACTGATGATGAAACATGGACCCATTACAACACTTCGGAGACCAAGCAGCAGTCTAAACAATGGGTTTCTTCGTTTGAACCGAGTCCGAAGAAAGCCAAGGTGACTTTGTCGGCAACATTTTTTTTTGAATGCACGCGGAATAATCTGCATCGATTACCTTCAGGAAGAGAAAAACAATAAATGGTGAATATTACGCCAACTTATTGGATCGATTTATCGAGGATTTAAAAAGAAACGACCCCAAATGGCCAAGAAAAAAGTTCTTTTTCATCAAGATAATGCACGTGTGTAGTCTCAATGACAAAATAGAATCACTGGGGTTACGAATTGGTACCTCATCCGCCATATTCTCCGGATTTAGCCTCCAGTGACTATTTTGTATTTTTAAACTTAAAGAAATGGCTCGGTAGAAAGAGATTCAGCTACAGCGACTTAATTATTGATCAAACAAATACCCTTTTTATGGACCCCAAAAAATCCTATTTTTGGAAGGGATACAAAAATTGGAGAAATGTTGGACTAAGTGTATTGATTATGTTGAAAAATATTTTTTTTTGCAAAAAAAAATGGGGTTTGTTCGAAATGTCACAGAATTTTTGAAATCTCCTCGTAATTTTTCGCTTTTGCATTCACAAACCAAATTTGGAATATTCGAAAAAAGTATATTCCAATATTCGCTTTCGCTAAAACCACCTCGTTACATCCCTAATATACACACACACATAGTCTTAGTTCAGGATTATTTTTTTTTGTGGCATAAGTAAAAATATTAAAGAAATAGTGAAAATAAGGAATTTTCCAAAATTTGCATTAAAGTTGAAAAAGTGACACAAAAAATCAAAAAGTTGCACAAAAAGTATCACAGTAAAAAGCAGCATAAAAGTATCAAGGCGGGAAAAAATGGTAAAATTGCCACTTTAGTGGTAGAACGGTAACTCTGTCCGAGGACCACTGTTTCTAAGAGCAGAGGGGTTGATAGACGGCGTAGTTGAATTTCACTGATACACAACAAGTGTTGAAATTCATTAGAAATCTAACTCAGAATAATGAGGCTTCGAAATACACCACAGCAAACAGAGTCAAAAAAAGATTACCTTAGAACGGAGAGAGAGAGTGAATCAAACGCAGAGCAACAAAAACTAGAGGAAGGTAGTGACTGATTTAAGCAGGAAAGAAAGAAAACAAACTCACACACACTCAATACAACAAGAAAGAAAACTTGTTTCTTTACTACGATTTCATTAAAAGCAATACAAAAAATAAATCAAAAACTATAAAAAACCAACACAAAAAATCGACGAAAAAAAAATCTGAAAATATCTCGTAAAATATGGAAAACATGAAGAAAACAAAAAAAACGAAAACAGAAAGCAAGGCAAACTGGTTCATGATGATGTTGTTGTAGCTGTTGTTGTTGATAACACCCCGTACACTACAGACAGTTACACGTACACTGAGCAACTAAAAGTCGTGAAAATCATGAAACGAAATAAATTTTCATTAAAAACAACTGATAAAACACAGATTGGTAGAGGCAGCAGTCAGTCGGTCGAGTGGTACGAGTATGTGGCGTAAGGCACGCACTCACAAAACCACAACAGAACATAATAGAACGAACGAACAAAAAAAAAATACGAAATTTAGAGACAGAATTTAGCTAAAAACAAATCGACAACTTGATACAGATAACAACCGACAGACAGACATGTTGTAATAGGATAAATGGCGATAAAAATAAACTCGTCGCGTCGTTAGATGGAACCGAAAATAAAAATCCAAACAAAAAATAAACACAATTTCAACTCAGACAGACAATATGACTCTGGGCCTGACATTCGTACTGTCGAACACACACACAGCAAACATTCTATACTCCTGCACACACATACATACACCGTACAGAGATCCACAACATAAACCCTCATTTACGATACGACGGGTGGTATGTTCTCAGTGTCCGCCGTTCAGACATTTTCCCATTTTCCTAAATTCTATTTGTTCCTTAACAACCAAAAACAAAAAAACAGCAGTGGAGAAACATTTGAAAGGCAATGAAGAGAAGTGGAAGCGCGTACATTGGTTCGCACTCGTACGCAGTAAAACCACAACAGACTGATGCATGGACTGGCGGACAGACGGAAATAAGGGCCCACAGATATGAAGCAAACGAGGTATGCACACGAGGTATGCGTAATCGGCAGGAGAATGATGAGAGCGACCGCCGTTCACACGAGTCTAACTAAACCACAGAAGCTATCAATGCTGCCCATAACGCAGCGATGCAGGGCGTAGCAACACGGAGCGAAACTAAAGTGTTCAAAATCAAAAACCGACATTTCGGGTTTAATGTCGAAACCCGTAGTCGTTTTTTTTACTCAGAATCACCAGTTGTGGCGATTTAACGATATACGAATCTGTTGTCACTCTGTTTTGTATCTAAAGCTTGTCATGAAATTTTGCTGAAGTAAGTTTTTATGGACCAAGAACGGACGCTTTTGAAATTTAAGAAAATCGGTTACGATTTAGATTTAGCTTCGACACAAATTTTCAGCCGGTTGTATGTTTTAAGCTTTAGAAGACATACATTCCAAGCAATCCCGATGAAATTTAGCAAACGTAAGTTTTTTGGGCCAAGGAGCAGCTCTTTGAAATTGGAAAAATCGGTTTAGAATTAAATAACACATATGTTTAATCTACATTTAATTTAGAAAAAGTTTTGTGGACAAAAGACGGAGGCTTCAAAACAAATCGGTTAAAAATTGAATAAATTTAGATAGCTCCCACCCATATGTCCAACCGATTTCATGTTCTAGAAGCTAATATATGTAGCATTCATTATGATGAAAATTGGCTCACATAAAAGTGGGTGATACCGATCCACGTTTTGATATAGCCCTAGTACAAATATCCCAAATATACATACAAAACTCTAAAACACCATATAGTTTTCGATTTCAATTAAATTTAATATAGTTTATAACGATGAACAAACAAAAAATCTTGCACCGATTTAGATCATATAAGATAATTTTTTGATATAGTCCGTATAAATTATCTGAGACCCAAATAATGCCTTCCTATATACATGGACATATGGCTTTGAAATAACATTATTCTTTCGCCATTTTTGAAAATAATCCACTGTGTCAAAATATGAGCGAAATGGAGGAATGTACGAGGGCGGCTCGGAAAGTTCTTAGCCTATCAATGAAAGAGAATAGTTAGTTTTTCAAAAATATTTTTATTTTTCAATATAATCTCCTGAAACTTCAATACACTTAGTCCAACGCTTATTTATCTAGCAATTCTATCCATTGATTAAAATAGTTTTCCCCAAGGTCTTCAAAATAGTGGTTTACAACTGTAATTGCATCTTTATTTGAGGTAAAACGCTTGCCAGCAAGGAGTTTTTTTTAGATTTGGGAACAGGTAAAAGTCACTGGGAGCTAAATCAGGAGAATAAGGTGGGTGGTCAAGCAACTCGTACTTTAATTCGTTAATTTTAGCCATTGTTAAAACACTCTTGTGCGCTGGTGCGTTGTCTTGATGAAAAATTATTTTTTTTGTGTTGTAAGCCAGGACGTTTTTCTCGAATTTGTACATTCAATCGATCTAAAAGGTTGTAATAGTACTCTGAATTTATTGTTTTACCCTTTTGCAGATAGTCAATCAATAAATTACCTTTGAAAAAAAAAAAACCGTTGCCATAACCTTACCAGCCGATTGAATTGTTTTTGCCTTCTTTGGGGAACTTCCTCCAGCTTCAGTCCATTGTTTGGATTGTTCTTTTGTCTCTGGAGTATAGTGGTGGATCCATGTCTCATCAACAGTTATGAAACGACGCTTAAAATCCATTTTATTTCGCTGAAAACGATCTAAACAAGCTTGAGAAATGTTCATTCTTATGCGTTTTTGGTCGACTGTTAACAAGTGCGGCACCCATCTTGCAGAAAGCTTTTTCATCTGTAGTTCTTCATGCAAAATTAAATGGACTCGATCATTTGAGATGCCCATGATATTAGCATAAATTCAGCAACCCAATTTATTACTGTTGCATATGAAGGAGCACTTTCACCTAACACATTCACCATATCATTATGTAGAATTTAGAGACAGAAAATCGAAGCCCCGTAGAGTTAAACAAGGAGTTCCCCAGGGTGGAGTTTTATCCCCGGCTCTGTTTAACCTCTACCTCTCTAAAACTCCAGCACCACCAGACGGCGTTGAAATTGTGTCGTACGCTGACGATTGCACAATTCTGGCATCAGGACCTAAAGTGGATGACATTTGCGAGAAAATCAACTATTACCTCACTGACTTAGCACGTTTCTTCACTGCGATATGAAAATATCCGCCTCCAAATCATCAGCCACACTGTTTACTGCTTGGACCGCAGAGGTGCGGTTGTCACTCAATGTGAAAGTCGATGACGTCAACATCCCGACCACCAACTACCCCAAAATCCTTGGGGTCACATTGGACAGCCTTTTTAGATCCTCTGCACATGCTACAGCTATTTGCGATAAACTCAAAAGTAGGAACAAGGTCCTCAAGTCACTTGCCGGCAGTACTTGGGGAGCCGACAAAGAAACCTTGTTGACCTCTTACAAAGCGATAGGTCGGTCTGTAGCAAACTACGCAGCACCTGTATGGTCGGCGAACGTGAGTACGACGCAGTGGAGGAAAATTCAGACTTGCCAGAATGCCGCCCTTAGAACATCAACAGGGTGTCTTCTTATGTCCTCTGAGGACCATCTACATGAGGAGACGAAGGTCCTTACCGTGCGCAGACACAATTTCCTGTTGTCTAAGCAATACCTGCTAGGGTGTTTTCGCAACAGTCATCCTAACCACCATCTCTTGAACAGGATGCCTCCACCCAGGCAGATCAGGTACGATCTTCATGATCTAGAGAGAGAGGTCCAGCGGTATAAGAGAGAACCTTTAGATCATCGAAACTATCAGGCAGGTTTGAACAACATTCACGCCGATGATGTCACAGCAGCAGTATCCAGCTACCGTGTGAATGCAGTGCTAGGGGAACATCCCCCGGAGATTTCACCTGAGGAGAAGGTACTACCTCGGCAGACGCGCGTGGTTCTGGCGCAGCAGAGATCTGGATGGTGCAGCCGCCTCAATTCTTACTGGGCACGAATTGATGCTAACGTTCCGGATATCTGTCCCGCCTGCCATCAGGGACCACATGATGTACTGCACCTCTTCAATTGTCCGGCCAAGCCCACTCAGCTGACCCCCAGGTCTCTGTGGACGCGTTTCCTTCACCTGGATATCGAAGCAGATCCCCCATAGACGAACAAGACTTCAAAATAAATATATTGTTGTTACAACAACAACAACAACAACAACAACCATATCATTATGGATTTCTTGTCCCGATAAACCTTTTTTATGTAAATATTTAATGACACCACGCATTTCTAATTTTTCCATTGTAAAAAAATCGCGGATGCGTCTCTTGTGAACACCTGTTTCTATATGAAGGAGTTGCCAGATCGAAACAAAATTTAACATGTGTTCATAGCAGCAAGTTTCCAAAACACTTAACTTTTTTCTGTTTATACCGCGCATTTTGTGCTAGGCTAAGAAGTTTCCGAACCGCCCTCGTATTTCTGATCACATATCCTTAGGGTGACATATCATTAGGACGCGCTCAAAGCCGAGCGGAGCTGAAAGCTGATTGAAATTCTTAAAACTGTGTCCATACAAATTAGTACAAATCGGCGTCGGGTGGCAGAGTGCGCGCCGAGCCGAGCTGAAATCTAATTGAATGGAACAAAACGGTTTTGAAGCGTTTTTTCGAGCTAATTGGTACTGATATTTGATTGTATGTGTAAAGATTTAAGTTGTTTGTAATTTGTAAACGGTTCTTGACGTGAAATAATTCACTCTGTTGTTTGACAATTTTTTCAAATATTGAACAAAATTATTTAAATTTGGCCAATGATTTTTATAATTAATAGATTATTCAAAGTTCAGATTAATCAGAAATTTCCATTATTATATTAATTTATTAAGCACATAATTAATTAATCAAAATTTTGACAAACAGATATAAACTACATTCATTCATAAATAAAAAAATATAAAAAAAAACACAAAACGCACAGCAAAAGCAGTGCAGATTCAGCGCCGATTTTAGCGTTCACTCTGCCATCCTCAAATTTCATATAAGCAACTTAGTTCAGTTCTGTCTCCGCTTTGAGCGCTCACTCTGCCTTAGCCAAGACTTTAAGCCTTAATTTGGACTCTTTCGTGTTACACTAGCCATTAATTAGGCGTAAATAAAATTATTGAAAGTTCCAAATTTTGTATTTTAATAACATATCAATTTTCTCTTTAAATTGCTTCTGGTACTTTAAACCAAAATTTAATTTTATGACAACTAGTCAAATTTAAAGAACCAAATCATGCCACTTGTGCCTACAAACTTAATTACTTAAAAAACCATGCTTTCAAAATAACTGTTTTCAATTCCAATTACAGAATCAAAAATGAATCTTTAAATATAAAAATTAAATAAAACAACGTATTTAAGTTCGGTCAAATAAACGAATGCATAAAATGCAACCATCAGTTGGTCCAGTTCACAAATGTGTAATGAGAACCGAACTCTCAGAATTATTATAACCAACAATCTTTTACAATACAATCACTACATGAAAAAAATTAAGTTTCAATGGTCATCTGAATTATCTAGGGTTACCAATACTTTGTCTCTTCAACTGATGGTGTCAGTTCGCTCTACTAAAAATTGACATCTGCTCAATAAACATTCGGCTGTAGCGGCAGAGTTTATAGAAAGTACGTCAACCACAAACATTCGGTTGTAGCAACAAATCTGTTCTCTGTGTGTTGGAAACCCGAATAAATTCTAGAACGATGTCATATTTTAGTATAAAATGAAAACAATGCTCGTATTAACTGCAACAAAGGGTTGAACACACCTGCCCAAAATCCGGAGCTTAACCCTCGGGCTACGTGCATTCCACACTAGCCATACTTGTCTCGAACATATGTTCTTAGTTGAGTTTGTTTGTGAAAGGCATGACAGTTACATGTGATTTGCTTGTTTGGCGATTTTTTTTGTTGAACAAATAGATCAAAGAATTTGCTTCAAATTTTGTATAAAAATGGAATTAAGTGCTCAAAGGCACTCGAAATGTTAAGAGTGGCTTATTTTGATTGTACTCTAAATCAGAAAAATGTTTACAAGTGGTACAAGTTTTTCAAAAGAGGTCGAGAAGATGTGAATGACTACGCTCGTCCTGGAAGATCCATCACATCAAAAAGTAAGAAAAAATGTTGAGAAAGTGTAAAAAATTGTTTTATAGAAACGTCGATTAGAGAAGTGGTAGACGTATATTGGTGGGCTCATGCTATACAATTTTTTCGAAAATTTTGGGCATGAAGTGTGTGGCAGCGAAGTTCGTTCCGAAATTGCTGCTACCGACGTGGATTATCACGACAAGAGTGCATCGATGAACTTAAATCTTTGTACGAAGATAAAGCAACTTCCTATAGCACTGTGAAAAACTGGTTCAATGAATTCAATCGTGGCCGACGCACGCTCAAAGACGAAGGTAGTCCAAAAACGGCCGTTGTGCTAAAGAACATTGATGCCGTGCGTGAACTGATAACGCAAGATCGTCATGTGACAAACCGTGAGATAGAGATATCCTTGGGCATTTCTTCCACCAGCATACATTCGATATTGCATGAATACCTGGCCGTAAAAAAGATTTGTTCTCGTTGGGTCCCGCATAATTTGACAATCGCTCAAAAAAAGGCTCGTGTCGATTGGTGCAAAAGAATTTTGAAAAAATACGATGGCGGTGCTTCAAAATACGTTTATAAGATCGTCACAGGTGGCGAATCATGGATCTATGCGTATGAGCCCGAAACAAAACAGCAATCGGCCGTGTGGGTCTTTGAAGACGAGCCAAATGCAACGAAAGTTGTTCGTGGAAGAAGCACTTCGCATGTTTCTTCGGCAAAACTGGTCATGTGGCGACTGTTCCGATTGAGCAACGTAGGACCGTCAATTCTGAGTGGTACACCACAATTTGTTTGCCTGAAGTCTTCGGAGAAATTCGAAAGACGAATCATTGTGCACCATGACAATGTGAGCTCTCACACATCGGCTCAAACCAACACCTATTTCACCGGCCAAAACATCGAATTGATGGGTCATCCGCCGTACAGCCCTGACTTGGCACCCAATGACTTCATTTTATTCCCGCACAAGAAAAAAAATGCGTGGCTCACGATTTTCGTCGCCAGAAGATGTTGTTGAAGCGTTCAAAAACCATGTTTTGGAGGCATCTCAATCGGAGTGGAAATAGTGCTTCGACAATTGGTTTGAGCGCTTGCAAAAGTGTATAAGTCGTTCTGAAGAATGTTTTGAAAAACAATAAAAACCATTTTTGATGATAAATATTTGCATTTTCATTATAAGGCCAGAAATTTATAAAGCAGCCCTCGTATAAGGACTGCTTCAATGAGTATAAAAAACGATGGAACAATTGTATTATATCTGAGGGAAATACTTTGAAGGGGACAAAATAGATAAAATGAATAAATAATTACATTTGAGAAAAATTAAATTTCACCTTTTTTATTGATAAGACCAAGCACATTTTAATAATCCATGGTTTATACATCTGTTTATTTTAGTAATGAAGGCATATTTACCAAACTTAATAAACCACCTACACATATAGCTCTAGCCTGAGAAAAATAAAAATTAACAGCACAAAACTTACAGTAAACATTCTGTACTCTAGGGGCAAATTCACATATGCAGAAAAACAGAGTGCACATACACACAAAAAGGGAGAGAGTAAAACTGTTTTGGAGAAGAATAACAGCGACTCAAACAACAGAGAGGAGGTGGTGCTCCCTGTTAATTTCATACAACACCACTTTTCCGCAACAACAAAGAAGAACCAGCACCAATGACACCATCACCGTCAGTCACTCTGGCTGCAGTTGTTGATAACATGACTAGACATAATAAGGTACATACCAGTACTCACTCACTTACTCACCTACCCACCCAACATCCTCCACTTTACTTCAAACAAGAGCAACAGAAAAAAATTGCACTTTGTTCTCAAAGTAATAACATTTATGGGTCTCTTGAATGAAGTTAAGCTGCTGCTGCCAAGTAAATAAAACAGAGAGCGCGAGTGATAGAAAACACAAGTGATAGAGAGAGTAAGAGTCCGAGAGTAAGAAGGTAATATAAAATTGCAGTAGAGTTCATGTACCCTTTTACAAACTCACTCTTCTCAACGACATGGTTGGTGCTTTCTTGTTTCTTTAAATGAAAAAAAACCCATTGAGTTTAAATTGAAATGGACGCTGCTGCTATTGTTGCAGTTACTTTAATTTTTATTATCATTTGCAAAACAAACGACGAGAAGTTTAAGTCTAAAAGGAAATAGAAGAGGATTTATCATGTCTTTTTAGAGAAAAACAATGGCAGCCCTAACATCGGATATTTAAAACGAAAGGAGTAGGGAGTAACGAAATCGTTGGTAAATACCGGTATATTTCGAAGCAGATGTAGCGTACGTATTGAGTTCGTTTTTAACTACTTTTTCAAATAGAAACAGACACAAGTAAATGGCAAACACCGACCGTAACGATAAAACGATTACGATATTGCAAACAAAGCTTTAATGTGTTAAGGGATAAATGGAAGTTAACATTTTGAAGAAATTACGGAATCCGGGTTTTGCTTGGTGGCGGTACGGTTTATTAGGATAGGTACCGGGACTAGGTGGTGTTTTTTTGTCTGGAGTGTCCCAAAAACCGGGGTATTCTGAAAACCGGCATTTCGGGGTTTAAAGAATATAATTTTCTCTTGATAAACAAGAGTTATCGAGACGAATAAGGTTCATTAAAGGGCCAACAAAAAGGGATAAAATTAAAAAAGGTGCCGAAAGAAAATTTAATTTAGCAGGATAGTGCACAAAATGTGCCCCTTTGGTCGTTTTTTTATGCACGCATACATACATACATATGTATATCCAATAACTCCTCGAGTAGCTTTAACCAAAATGAATTTTTTTATTGCGACTGAAAAAATAAAAGTCACTGTTGATTTTTATTAAGGACTTGTATAAAAAAGCCACCGACTGACTTTTATTGATGACTTTTGAAATGTAAGTCATTGACTGATTTTTTTAAGACTTGTATAAATAAATATCACTGACTGACTTTTCTTTCTGAATTTTATAAAAAAAGGCATCAATAAAAATCAAAATCAAACCATTTCGATCAATCTAAAAACCATTTTGTATCTTTATGTCAACGCTCCCTCAAACTTTTTCAATGACCTTTCGGTGTCAAAACATTAGTCGAAGTTAACTTGCGAGCAACGTTTGGAAATTATTAAAAATTACTACCGAAATTCTGAGTCGGTTACTTTGGCAAAGTTACACGAAAATTCCGAATTTCATCGAAAAATCATTTTTAGCGATGAAGCTCATTTCTGACTGAGTGGTTTTGTCAATAAACAAAATATAAGTATGCGTTATTGGACAGCAACAAACCCACATGTGTTTCAAGAGACACAATTGCATCCGCAAAAACTACTATAACCTAAGGGTAAAAAAAATCAATTTTCACTTTTTTTTGATGTGGACTACATCTGAGCATCGAATGAGACCGATCCCATGCCCCAAAAGTGTTCCCTCTCAGAGATATGCGCGTTTTATGAAAGTGATGGTACAGCAAAGATACACGTATTTAAATCTTTAAAATGGCTCTCCTGAACAAAACTGGTTTTTACCCTTAGGTCCCTATTTTGCGCGTCACATGTGGTGTGGATTTCAGGACGGAGATGTGATTGGGCCGTATTATTTCGTCGATGAAAACAATCGTCATGTTATCGTCAATGGAGAACGCTATCGTGCCATGCTAGAAAATTATTTTTTGGCCATAATTGGATGAGCTTGAACATCGCCGATATGTGGTTTCAACAAGACGGTGTCACTAGCCAGTTACGCGTTACAATCGATTTAATGAGAGGCAAATTCGGTGAAGGTTTTATCTAAAGAAATGGTCCGGTCGAATGGCCACCTCGTCCTAATTATGGAATTTACTTAAAATCTTTCTGTTCCGGAACGGATTGACCGATTTGTACTGAATATACGAGGGCGGTTTGAAAACTTCCTAGCCTAGCACAAAAAGAGCGGTATAAACAGAAAAAATGTTAAGTGTTTTGGAAACTTCCATCTCTGCTATGAAC
The DNA here is from genome assembly GCA_963513945.1 of Hydrotaea diabolus. Classification (NCBI taxonomy): domain Eukaryota; kingdom Metazoa; phylum Arthropoda; class Insecta; order Diptera; family Muscidae; genus Hydrotaea; species Hydrotaea diabolus. The sequence goes on along the minus strand of OY740716.1, from coordinate 220,541,615 downwards.
ACATGTTAAATCTGGCAACTCCTTCATATAGAAACAGGTGTTCACAAAAGACGCATCCGGGATTTTTTTACAATGGAAAAATTAGAAATGCGTGGTGTCATTAAATATTTACATAAAAAAGGTTTATCCGGACAAGAAATTCATAATGATATGGTGAAGTGTTAGGTGAAAGTGCTCCTTCATATGCAACAGTAAAAAATTGGGTTGCTGAATTTAAACGTGGTCGTACAAGCATTGAAGATGAACCACGTAGTGGACGTCCAAAAACAGCAACAACAACAGATATTGTAGCCAAAGTGCATGATATGGTATTAAATGATCGACGAATAAAAGTGCGTGAAATAGCTAATATCATGGGCGTCTCAAATGATCGAGTCCATTTAATTTTGCATAAAGAACTACAGATGAAAAAGCTTTCTGCAAGATGGGTGCCGGACTTGTTAACAGTCGACCAAAAACGCATAAGAATGAACATTTCTCAAGCTTGTTTAGATCGTTTTCAGCGAAATAAAATGGATTTTAAGCGTCGTTTCATAACTGTTGATGAGACATGGATCCACCACTATACTCCAGAGACAAAAAAAAACAATCCAAACAATGGACTGAAGCTGGAGGAAGTGCCCCAAAGAAGTCAAAAACAATTCAATCGGCTGGTAAGGTTATGGCAACGGTGTTTTGGGACTTCAAAGGTATTTTATTGATTGACTATCTGCAAAAGGGTAAAACAATAAATTCAGAGTACTATTGCAACCTTTTAGATCAATTAAATGTACAAATTCGAGAAAAACTTCCTGGCTTACAACACAAAAAAATAATTTTGTATCAAGACAACGCACCAGTGCACAAGAGTGTTTTAACAATGGCTAAAATCAACGAATTAAAGAACGAGTTGCTTGACCACCCACCTTATTCTCCTAATTTAGCTCCCAGTGACTTTTACCTGTTCCCAAACCTAAAAAAATTCCTTGCTGGCAAGCGTTTTACCTTAAATGAAGATGCAATTACAGTTGTAAACCACTATTTTGAAGACCTTGAGAAAAACTATTTTAATCAAGGGATAAAATTGCTAGATAAGCGTTGGACTAAGTGTATTGAAGTTTCAGGAGATTATATTGAAAAATAAAAATATTTTTGAAAAACTAACTATTCTCTTTCATTGATAGGCTAAGAACTTTCCGAACCGCCCTCGTATATATACCGAATCATATAAAAGAGAGTGTACACTAGTGTACGACAAGAGAAACGGTCTTAAATTTGTTTAAGTTAAATCTGATATACTCTCAACCAGAGTTAGTGAACAAAGAAAACTGTTTCATTATATTAGCCGAATTTTGGTAGTACTGCCATGTACTGTCTCAATTTGTTATTGCAACAATAACATTCAGTTGAAGCCACCTCTATCTCCAAAGAATACAAGAGAATCGAACAGTAACCTATTAATAGCCGTGTTCTTTTGCAATATGGTAATCTGGCAACATTATACACCAAAGATAATTGCACAACATTAGGGTTCATAGGTGACTTTGTCAAAAGCCGAAAATAAAAAACTATAAATTTTAATAAAATAATGATTAATAAAAAATAATAAATTAATTAATTGCTATACTTTTGCTTTGAAAATATTTGAAAATTTCTTTGAACTGCCGTTTTGATGTCGAGCAGATGTATATAATACGAATTTGGCGATGAGACCTCTTCTTGTTTAAATATTTTTCTGTAAACGAGCACATGGCAAAAACATATGTATGTTTTTATATAGAAAAGTGGTGACTTTAACTCATTTGTTTAGCAAACCAAGTAACTTCCATACGAATGCAGGTTAATTAATCTGAGAAGAACGCAGCTAATGAAAATGTTAGTGAAAATGTGCATCGGGTACCGATCTACATTAGTGTTTTGCCCATAACTTTAACCATTATGGTGATCCCAAATTTAATTACTGTTTTGTATTTGTTGGACTTATGCGCAAATTTTGGAAAAATTTATAAAAAATCAAAAAATACGAAAATTGTTGTGTGTAATGTAGACCTTTTTGTTGTTAATTGTATTGCGTTTATTTGGCTGTTAGGTCTTTCTTCAAAAACAAAAAAACAAGTAAATTTCGTTTGTTTTGATGATCTTAATTTTATTTTCCAATATTTCGATCAAAGTCGTTGATCATCTTCAGGGAATCTGTTATTTAAGCAAGAGAATATGTTTTTGAAGTAAGACATAACAGCCAGTCGAAATTAGTTGTTGTTGTTGTAACAACAATATATTTATCTTGAAGTCTTGTTCGTCTATGGGGGATCTGCTTCGATATCCAGGTGAAGAAAACGCGCCATTTGAACTGGATGCGTCCACAGAGACCTGGGGGTCAGCTGAGTGGGCTTGGCCGGACAATTGAAGAGGTGCAGTACATCATGTGGTCCCTGATGGCAGGCGGGACAGATATCCGGAACGTTAGCATCAATTCGTGCCCAGTAAGAATTGAGGCGGCTGCACCATCCAGATCTCAGCTGCGCCAGAACCACGCGCGTCTGCCGAGGTAGTACCTTCTCCTCAGGTGAAATCTCCGGGGGATGTTCCCCTAGCACTGCATTCACACGGTAGCTGGATACTGCTGCTGCGACATCATCGGCGTGAATGTTGTTCAAACCTGCCTGATAGTTTCGATGATCTAAAGGTTCTCTCTTATACCGCTGGACCTCTCTCTCTAGATCATGAAGATCGTACCTGATCTGCCTGGGTGGAGGCATGCTGTTCAAGAGATGGTGGTTAGGATGACTGTTGCGAAAACACCCTAGCAGGTATTGCTTAGACAACAGGAAATTGTGTCTGCGCACGGTAAGGACCTTCGTCTCCTCATGTAGATGGTCCTCAGAGGACATAAGAAGACACCCTGTTGATGTTCTAAGGGCGGCATTCTGGCAAGTCTGAATTTTCCTCCACTGCGTCGTACTCACGTTCGCCGACCATACAGGTGCTCCGTAGTTTGCTACAGACCGACCTATCGCTTTGTAAGAGGTCAACAAGGTTTCTTTGTCGGCTCCCCAAGTACTGCCGGCAAGTGACTTGAGGACCTTGTTCCTACTTTTGAGTTTATCGCAAATAGCTGTAGCATGTGCAGAGGATCTAAAAAGGCTGTCCAATGTGACCCCAAGGATTTTGGGGTAGTTGGTGGTCGGGATGTTGACGTCATCGACTTTCACATTGAGTGACAACCGCACCTCTGCGGTCCAAGCAGTAAACAGTGTGGCTGATGATTTGGAGGCGGATATTTTCATATTCCTTGCAGTGAAGAAACGTGCTAAGTCAGTGAGGTAATAGTTGATTTTCTCATCTATCGTAGTGTTCTCTTTCATATCACAGTACAATATTTTTCAGGTGATTGATTCGGGACCCAATTCTGATAATTGTTTGTGGAAGTAGCCCCAACAAGAATAACTTCTGCATCATTCGTTTGGTCAAGGTACATCAAATAATAATTTAAAAATTAATTAGAAGTTAGTAAGTATCCTATAGGGAAATTTGTCACGCTTTAGGATCTTTTGTTTGTCATAACTCGAGAACCACTAGTCCGAATAAGCTGAAACAAATTTGAAAAAATTAATTACAATTCCTTTAATCTGTTCATACAACTTTTCACTACATAAGCAGCAGATTCTTAGTTATAAACAAATGTATGAAGAAACAAAATATTTTTTGTCTAAAATATTAACGATAATTTTTTATTCATAAAAAATACAAAACGGTAAATAGTGTCAAGTCCTATTCACGTAAAGTCACATAACCTATGAACAAAATGAGACATAGATCATGAAAATCGATTTACGCGTTTCGCTTTTATGCACACTTAAGTGAAGGTATGAATTTCAAGAATTTGCTCGAGATATGCACAAAATTCTTTGGAAAAAACATTGATGACTTTCTTATTGATTCTTTATTTTGCATGAAAATACACATTCCGATTCATATTACAGCTATTCTTACACAGAACATATGTGTTGTACTGTGTATGATTCGTATTTAGTACAAATCGGACAGAAAGATTTTAATAAATTCCATAAATGAATTTTTGGACCATTGTTAAATGTTAAACCCCACCACTCTGGCAAACATTTTGAGCGGAAAGTTGGTAATTTCGCGTTTGATGTCTCTGAGCTCTTGTTGTACACTAGTGTAATCTTTCTTAAGCTTTCAGTTGACTTGAAGTTGGTAAATCTGAATTACAGCCCGTATCTCTAAAATCCGATTATTGATTGTAGAAAATCCAAAAAAGAAAATGATTAACGAAAACATACAAATCTATAACTACAAAAAAGATCAATTGCAATAAAAGAAGAGGAAATAGTAAATAGAAAATAAAATAAAAACAATAAGGAATGCTGCGACGATATAAATATTCCCGAAAATCAATCCGAATAATTCGAGCGTTTAGAAAAAGATTACGACGAGGGCCAACAAAGGAAAACTGACAATTGTACTCGTACCAGCAGATTATTTCAAATGTTCTTGAACGTTGTTTGTGTTTTATTTTCTGGGGTAACCGACTGGTGGAGTGTACGTTCACCGATCGGTTGATTCCAGCACTTGAGAGTTGTGTGCTGTTTTCTGTTTTATTTTCTTTAATTTAATACTATTTTCGATTCGGTTGTTTATCATCAATTCACTCATTCGCTACCACTAGTGCACGGTATAAAAATGATCTCACGGTGACGGAGAAGAAAAAATAAGTGTGTAAAAATTCATGAATATGACGACTGTGAATGGTAGGATGAATGCATGACTGGCGGGCTGAGACAAGGAACAATGTTCATACAGATTAGCCTGAAAATTTAATTTTCAACTCACTTGGTGGTGGTGTTGTTTGTTGCCTTCTGGCAGACTCGCTGCCGGTGGTGGTAACTGCTGCTGCAGTTGTTTTTGGTGGTCGTAGTGCTGATTTGGGTTTCGCTGCAGCCACATGATGCCAAGCCTCGAGCTTGTAAGGTTTTTGGATGCTGCAAATGCATTAATTTTCCTCCAACTGCTCTAAAACTGCGGTGCATTTCAACAGTTCTTTGAAAGGATCTCAAATAAGAATCTCTATATTCGATCCGACCATATGATACTCTACATCACTGTGGTATGCAGAAGACACATGCAAAAATTATAAAAATTAAAAAAAAGCAGCAGGGCCTCGATTCGGGGGCTACTCGTACATGGAAACATTCAACTTACTCAAATGGCCGTTATCAACCTTAATTTTTCTTTAGCCTCGATTGGATGACTTCCAGTGGTTTTAACTCACATTCCTAAGGTTTCGCTGAACTTGGTCTTTCGAGTGGAGCCTCCGTCGGATACTTCTGCGAACAGTAGAAAACTTTCAGGGTCACTGTTGCCAACTCATCAGCACAGAAATTGGGGAGACTTCAGTTTTCAACTGTTAGAAGCGGCGGTCTAAATAATGACAAAAGATAAATCTGGATTAGCAAGAGTCATCTTAAAGTTTCGAAATACACCATTTCCAATAAGAATTGAGAAAATACAAATTGAAATTGTGAAAATACAAATTGAAATTGAGAAAATACAAATTGATATAGAGAAAATACAAATTAAAATTGAGAAAATACAAATTGATATTGTGAATATAAAAAATTAAACAGAGAAACGCATATGTGACAGCGCATAGAGAACGAGACCTAAGGGTAAAAAAATCAATTTTCATTTTTTTTCTTTTTTGATGTGGACAACATCTGAGCATCGAATGAGGCCGATCCCATGCCCCAAAAGTGTTCCCTCCCAGAGATATGCGCGTTTTATGAAAGTGATGGTACACCAAAGATACACGTATTTAAATCTTTAAAATGGCTCTCCTGAACAAAACTGGATTTTAGCCTTAGGTCCCTTTCTATTTTGCGCGTCACATATGGAAATGGAAATTTCCAAATTTATTAATTTTTATTGAGAAAAGACAATTTGAAGCACAAATTGATATTGAGAAAAGTCAAATTTAAATTGAGAAACGCAAATTAAAGTTGAGAAACGCTATTGATATTGAGAAACGTAAAAAAAAATTGAGAAAATACAAATTGAAATTGACAAACGCAAAATGAAATGGAGAAAATAAAAATTGAAATTGTGAAAAATAAATTAAAGTTAAGAAAATATAAAACGACAAATCAAAGAAAATATAACTTGAAATGGGAAAATACAAATTGATACTTAAACTAGCAAGAAAGACTAAAGGCGGGTATGACCTTGGGTTATATCATAAATTGGGCTTCAATGGTCCAAATTGGTCCAATACTGGTTCATCCTCCATTATTATACACTACAATAAATCGAAATAGGAATTAAAATGGGTGTTCTAGAGGGGTACATATGTAAAATCAGAAGGACCTTTGTACTGAAGCTATATCAAATCGTGGACGATATCACGCATTTTTATCTGAGCTGGTAATTGTTCGATCTTTATGATTTCATGAAGATTGTAGGTTCTATGAGGCTTCTAGAGCTATAGACATAAAATCGGTTAAACATCTTAACCGATTTTCTTTAACTTGAATTACGTCCATCATTTGTCCACAAAAATTGATAATAAATAATTTCATCTAGATTTTATGTAATATGAGACTTGAGGAAAAGACTTTCAATCAGTTGAACCTAGTTGGGAGCTGCACTCGTACAGGGTGGCTGATGGTAAATATTGCTACATTAAGAAACTGAAATAATCTTTTGGAGTTTCTGGATATCAGCTTACTGGGAAATTTTTGATGCATTTCTGTCAAAACATGCATGGCTATGTGGGGAGTTGCATCATCTCGCTGAAACCACACAGAGTTGAAAGAAATTCAACAACAGCCGTTTTTCTACGACCTTCAAAGATTTAAGTTCATCGATGTAATCTTGTCGTGATAATCCACGTCGAAAATTGTGAAAAATGATCGCACGAAAATGTTCACGAGTTAATTCTATTTTTTTGCCAAATTGATTTTTCCAAGTCGCTGTAAACAACACAAATGATGGTCGTACGTCAAAACGTTCTGAGTACGTTTATTCTAAAAAAATGTCAAACTTTCCAATGGAAATGTCAGATGACGCCAGGCAACACTAAGCGTAGGCCAGAAATATATATAGCAACCTTAATTCAGAAGTGATGTATAAAATCATTTTAAATAAAAAATATTTCATGTAGTTTTTTTTGGAAAAAATTCGAGCCACGTATAATTTTTTATTCAATTAGAAATGGAACGATTATGTGCGCCGTAAAAATTACAAAGTCGTCTCTAAGTTGCGCGAATCGATAACTGATTTTCAAAGTAAATTTAGTAGCATTGTATCTATTCCTTAGTGTGACTCTTTTTTCAAGACTCTTTATTTGAATCTTTCTAAAGTTTCGCATAAACAACTCTGCAAGTACTACTGAACTTCCCACGGTTGCTTACAAAAATGTAGGCCAACTTTTTTAATAAAACAATTTGGACTGAAGTAATCATCTTGGATCGAGGGTGAGTGAAACCATTTCAACTTACCCATTAACGCACTTTTACTTGTTTCCCTTCCCCCCGTTGAAACGGCGAAGTGCGCTAGCGAACAAGTGAGTGACGACGATCGGAAAAATGCTGAACTCATTTTCATCATAACAAACCCTGCTGGTGGTAGATACGTTCGTGCGTACGTACGTGTACGTCCCTTGTGACAACGTGTGTGTTTTAACAGATGAATGATCCATGCAGGGGGTGCGTAGACACATCAACGCAACGTCGACGGCAACGCAACGACAACCAACGACCTCAAGCGAAGAACGTAATTACGTTCTTACGAAAATTTATTACAAATTCTATGCGTTCGCTGGGTTCGCCTGCATGTGATGTGTGTGTGTCCTTTGTGGACATGCAGCAAGCACCCCTCGGCAGTGGAAGTAGCATCAACGGCAGAAGCAGCAGCAGCAGCTGATGTTTGATGGTGTGTAACACACAGTCTCTGACTGCGATGTTATGGCTCTAAAGCAACCGACGGACATACAGCCAGACCAACATTAGCCGTGTTCTTTTTGGCTAACTAGCTTATTTACCTACAAAAAGAGAAAAGATATGGTTACTATATGGTTACGGCAACAATAATATGTTCTATGAAATAAAAGCATGTACGTCGCAACCATAGTATTGTTTTTTGAATTTAATTTTGACTATAGTATGATTGCGGTAGTATAAATTTTGTGAAACTGTAACAATAGTATTATTGCAAAATTTAGAAATGAAAATATAGACACCACTCTTATTATTATAATAAATATGGTTGTAGCAACCATATAAATATGGTAGTAGCAACCATATAAATATGGTTGTAGCAACCATATAAATATGGTTGTAGCAACCATATTAATATGGTTGCAGCAAACATATAAATTTGGTTGCAGCAAATAAAAAAATATGGTTAGCAACCATATAAATATGCTTGCGGCAAACATATAAATATGGTTGCAGCAAACATATAAATATGGTTGGAGGAAACATATAAATATGGTTAGAAACCATATAAATATTGTTGGAACCACACACAGAAAAAAATAATGGTTGGGGTAACAATATTCGAAGAGCATCATACTTTTGTTGGTTATATGGTTGTAGCACAACAATATTATGATCATCACAACAATAGTATGGTTCACACACAACCATACTATGATCCCCACAACCATATTATTATTCACATTCAACCATATTATGATCCCCACAACCATATTATGATCCTCATAACCATAGTATGTTTAACGTAGTATGATCCTCACAACCATAGTATGACTTACACACAATCATACTATGATCCCCAAAAATTTTTGTAAATATTGGGTTAAGTTGTTGTTTAACTATAGAGAATTTTATTAAGTAATTTATATTCTAATATTAGTGATTTATTAAACAGTAAAAATATATTATTAAAAATATTTCAGTTATACTTATTCGTAGTTGGTTTCGAAAAAATTTAATTATTTTTACTATTATTGCGTAAGAATCGTAAAAAAAAACATTCTCTAATTAAAAAAATACAAGTTTGCCGGTAAGATTGCCGTAATCACAATAGTTAACATAAAACCCATGAAAACAATACTTTTGTTCCACCAACCATATTTATATTGTTGCTACAACCATATTTTCATTTTTAAATTTGGCAACAATACTATTGTTACATTTCAACAATATTAATATTGCCGCAATCATACTATTGTCAAATTGAAACTCAAAAAACAATACTATGGTTGGGACGACCATACTTTTATTGCAGAGAACATACTATTGTTGCCGTGACCATATAGTAACCATATCTTTTCTCTGCGTGCATATAAATATGGTTGTAGCAACCATATACTTGCAACAAAAGTATTGTTGTTTATGATTAAAGTTTACAATAATTACGGCAATCATACCGTATGGTTGTGACTATGAACAAAGGATAACAGGTGTTATAGACAAACGTAGGGATCTTTTTTGTGTTTACTTTGTTCGGTGGAATACTCTAATGCTGGCTGGTTCTCGTTTATTAAGAATCTGCCTGCACTTAAATTTATAACCATTGATCATGGTTTTATCGGATTCGTTGCTTGGGTCTGAGGCGTTCATCGAAACTGTTGTCACCCTGCTTGAAATAAGTCTTTTTGACTGTTTTTCGAACTGGGATACCATAAAGATTTTTCGGAACGGAGGACATCACCGGTGTTGCCGTTTTGAGCTTTTCCTACCAAATTTGGTAGGTTTTTCTTTCATTTCGTATTTTGGTAGGTTTTGCGATAAATATGCATTTACATAAATTCAATTTGTAGAGTAATGAACGTAGGCCGACAATTATTGGGATGCCAAATGTGTTATTGGTACCTTCATGCAAGCATAATAACGGCTAACATATGAGAAACTGATAATAATAATAATGGTTGGGCTACCAATATTCAAAGGGCATAACACTATTGCTGGTTATATGGTTGTGGCACAACAATAGTATGGTTCACAAACAACTATACTATGATCCCCACAACAATAATATGGTCCTCAAAACAATATAATTATTTACACAGCCATACTATGATCCCCACAACAATATTATTATTTACCCACAACCATATTATGATTCTCATAACCATAGTATATTCAACATACAAACATAGTATGATCCTCGCAACCATAGTATGACTCACACACAACCATATACTATGATCCCCAAAATTTTTTGTAAGTATTGGGTTAAGTTGTTATTCAACCATAGAGATTTTTGTTAAGTAAATAAGGTAAAAATACATTAAACTCTTAATAATAGGATTGATTTACTTAACAGTTTTTTTTAAATAATTCAGTTATATTAACCATAATAGTTTGTTTTGAAAAAAATAGTTTACATTTAAAAAAGTACTATTATTGCGTAAGATTCGTGAACATTGTCAAATTAAAAAAATTACGATTTTGCTGATATGATTGCCGTAATCATATTATTGTTAACATAAAACCAAAAAAAACTTATTTTCGTCGCACCAATCATATTTATATTGTTGCTACAACCATATATCATTCTTAAATTTGGCAACAATACTATTGCTACATTTCAACAGTATTAATATTGCTGCAACCATAGTATTGTCAAAATGTAATTCAAAAAACAATACTATGGTAACGTCGACCATACTTTTATTTCAGAGAACATGCTATTGTGGCTGTAACCATATATTTTCTCTGCGTGTATTTTGTGCTTGTATTGCCACTTTTTAGATGAACATTTGCCATGCAACTAGCTTATCATTTTCCGTTACATCCTGTTAAATTTGTTAAATAACTTCACAACTTCTTTAAGGTGTTAATTCAATTTGGTAGGATTCTTGAAAAAAATCGGTAGGAAAATTACATTGTCAGTGGCAACACTGGACATTACTGTCAAAAAAGGAGGACATTTGGGACATTTACAAAGAACTTTTAGAGTTTTTTAAAAACAATAATTTTTCGGTGGCGATGTACGACATAAACATGTAAAAACTATAAAAATAGTAGTGGTGTTTTAGGTTAGGCTTAGAATGGATAGCAAACCTAGACTGTATAGCAAAACCGCCATAACTTAGTCATCCATCGGTAACAAAAATTTGCAATTTTGATATCTTTAGAAAAAGTTGTGCTGTTCTTGAAAACAATTTGGAAAACAGTAAAGTGCATAAACGTAATCTTCTTCTCCTGAGTTATTTTTAATTTCGTATCTAAACTAATGTAACTCCATTTGGGGTTTCTAGCCCAGCTGCTGCTCGGATTTTATGGCATCATGTATATTTTGGCTAAAAATTGATTTTTCCGAAGAACGTGCAATTTATCTCACTGCAATATCGCTCAAAGCAATTGGAATTTTGTTATCCTCTCTCTGGCACAATTATGGCTATTGACGAGGAGTAAAATGGTGAAAACAACTAAAACCAAAAAAACGCTTCAAAATTGCTAAAATTTAGTTGTTTCTATCTGTTTTTATTATTTTGTTTCCTCATATCATATAAGAAAAACTAATCCATATTATATTAATAATTTATAGTCTGTTGATACATTTTAATACTGGAAAACGTTTTTACACATTTCCCCCATTTATATTGGTTTAAACTTAAATCAAAACAGTCAAAAGTGCATTTTCGAGTATTATTATTTCCCTGAGAATTGTAATTACACTATAAGAAATATAAGTAGCAAAATGAGAACCAATATCAATTTTTTTAAAAGGAGGGAGAACGGGATTAGAGTGATCAAAAAGGAGGACATATGGTATCCCTGCTTGAATAGATTTTTGGTTTCTTTATATGAAACATGGTCTCAAATCTGACTATGAACTGATTGTAATGTAATTTTAAATAATTTGCTTAATATAAATCTCTATTGTTAAATAACAACATAACCCAATATTAATAAATAGTTTTTAGGATCATAGTTTGTTAAGAGGAAGCTATTATAACATGGTCTTAGCGATTATAACATGTTTTCGTGTGAATCATACACGCAGAAAAAAAGTATGGTTGGGGTGACAATATTCTTAGAGGATCATACTATTATTGGGTTTATGTTTGTGACACAACAATATTATGATCCTCACAACAATAGTATGACTCACACACAACCATATACTATGATCCCCAAAATTTTTTGTAAGTATTGGGTTAAGTTGTTATTCAACCATAGAGATTTTTGTTAAGTAAATAAGGTAAAAATACATTAAGCTCTTAATAATAGGACAGGATTTTAAATAATTCAGTTATATTAACCAAAATAGTTTGTTTTGAAAAAAAATAATTTACATATAAAAAAAAGTACTATTACGAGTATTGCGTAAGATTCGTGAACATTGTCAAATTAAAAAAATTACGATTTTGCTGATATGATTGCCGTAATCATATTATTGTTAACATAAAACCAAAAAAACTTACTTTCGTCGCACCAATCATATATATATTGTTGCTACAACCATATATCATTCTTTAATTTGGCAACAATACTATTGCTTCATTTCAACAATATTAATATTGCCGCAACCATAGTATTGTCAAAATGAAATTCAAAAACAATACTATGGTTGCGACGAACATGCTTTTATTGTAGAGAACATATTATTGTTGCGGTGACCATAGGTTAACCATATCTATTCTCTGCGTGTGACAATGGAAAAGTACACAATAGAGCAGCGCTTTAAGTTTGTTGTAGCCACTATCAAAATGGGCGTTCAAATCAAAATCCATCTCGTGCACTTCGTGATTTTTTTGGTCAGCATAATCGACCAAGCAGATGAAAATCCACGAGTGATTGTTCTAAAGCCTATGCATCCACAAAGTGTGACTGGTGCGGTTTATGGGCTGGCGGCGTCATCGGGACGTACTTCTTCGAAAATGAGGTCCGCCATGCAGTTACTGAGAATGGCGTTCGCTAATGCGAGATGATAACGGACTTCTTGCGGCCGGAAATTTAGGATATGGACCTGAATGATATGTGGTTCTAAGAAGAGAGCATTTGGCCGATATTTTGTTTCACACATAACTCATAGATCCTTCTATCATAATAAGAAATATTCAGATAGCTCTCCCAAAACTCTTTGTTTTATATACAATTAAAATCGTGCGTTTTAGTTGGACCAACAAATTTTTTCGAAAGCAAAAGTGTGGCAATAAATTGATTTGTGATATTTAATTGGCTTTTTTTATTAAAATTTGTAGATTTTTATAGTCTGCTTTTAATGAATTTGCCGGTGAAGCCTATTGTTATTCAATTCTCTTTGGTGTATACGTACAAATAGAAACAACATGCCCTACTCGTATTACTCTCAATTTTGTTGAATAATTTCAATAGATTTCATTATTCATTATTGCAAACTGACTACACACAGAAAACAAGTATGGTTGGGTTGGCAATATTCGAATAACATCATACTATTGTTGGGTGTATGGTTGGCCTTCAGCAATATTATGATCGTCGCAACAATAGTATGACATACACACAACCATGCGATACCCTCGACCATATTATGTATCACATTTAACCATACTTTGATCTACAAAACCATATTATGATCCTCACAACCATAGTATGTTTCACATTCAAACATAGTATGATCCTCACAACCATAGTACACGCAGAAAAAAGTATGGTTGGGGTAACAATATTCGAAGAGCATCATACTATTGTTGGTTATATGGTTGTGGCACAACAATATTATGATCATCACAACAATAGTATGGTTCACACACAACCATACTATGATCCCCATAACAATATTATGGTCCTCACAACAATAGAATTATTCACACACAACCATACTATGATCCCCACAACCATAGTATGATTCACACTCAAACATACTATGATCTCCATAACAATATTATGATCCTCACAACCATAGTTTGTTGCACATACAACCATAGTATGATCCTTAGAACCATAGTATGACTTGCACACAACCATGCTATGATCCCCAAATTTTGTTGTAAAGATTGGGTTATGTTGTTATTCAACAATAGAGATTTTTATTAAATAAGTTATGTAAAAATACATAAAACTCTTTATAAAGGGAGTGATTTATTTAACATTAGAAACAATTCATTTATTAAAAATATTTCAGTTATAATAATCCGTAGTTTGTTTTGAAAAAATTTAATTTATATATAGAAACTACTATTATGGCGTAAGACTCGTAAAAATAACATTGTTAAATTAAAAATAAATTACGATTTTGCCTGTATGATTGCCGTAATCATGTTATTGTTAACAAAAAACCCATTAAACAATACTTTTGTCCCACCAAACATATTTATATTGTTGCTGCAGCCATATTATTAGCTTTTAATTTGGCAACAATGCTTTTGTTACATTTCAACAATATTAATATTGCCGCAATCATACTATTGTCAAAATTAAATCCAAAAACTAATACTAAGGTTGCGACAACCATACTTTTATTGCAGAGAACATACTATTGTTGCCGTGACCATATAGTAACCATATTTTTCTCTACGTGTAACCGAGAAACTTTCATACAAATGCTAGTTTAGTGAACTAAAAAGAACACAGCTATTAATTATGATGTCTTTTGTTTACGATAATGTTGGGTTTTATTTTTGGAAGGGGGCAAATCTGAGAAAATACTATGTGACATGACCACTACTTCGACGTTTGGCTGAGGATGATGCCGATGTGGTGTGGATTGATGGCTTTGTTAGCGATGATGATGACAAAGACTCTCTGACTATGACCACAATGATCTGTGACGCTGGCAGTATTTCGTTGTGGCAACATTCAAATGGTGGCAGCCCCCTTGGTGTTGCTAACACCACCAGTTTATGGACTCATTCGGTGTTGGCTCGTTCAATGGTGGCGTTACTTATACTCCACCACTCATTCATTGGAACTTTTGCTGACTAATTTCCATTTTTCCGTCGCATTTGTTTTCTCTGCTGTTTAAACCCGCTGTTCCATTGCAACGTTTTTTTTCCATTTTTGTGTTGGTTCCATTCATTGACCAGCAAGAAGATGACGAAACCCGAAACAAAATTAAGCCATAAAATTACTTTGGCAACAATGTTTTCACAGCGTATTGGCGCAATTATGAGCTTTATGCTTTGTCTTTTGACTTCTTCTTTGTGGTGTCCGTCACTATTTTTGGTTCAGACATATCAGCATTATTGGCCAGCGCATGGGTCACTGAGAGTAATACTTTGTCCAGTCAATCAGATCAAAATTACTGAGTTAGCTGAAACTAAAGGGTGATTTTTTAAGAGCTTGATAACTTTTTTTTTAAAAAAAACGCATAAAATTTGCAAAATCTCATCGGTTCTTTATTTGAAACGTTAGATTGGTCCATGACATTTACTTTTTGAAGATAATTTCATTTAAATGTTGACCGCGGCTGCGTCTTAGGTGGTCCACTCGGAAAGTCCAATTTTGGGCAACTTTTTCGAGCATTTCGGCCGGAATAGCCCGAATTTCTTCGGAAATGTTGTCTTCCAAAGCTGGAATAGTTGCTGGCTTATTTCTGTAGACTTTAGACTTGACGTAGCCCCACAAAAAATAGTCTAAAGGCGTCAAATCGCATGATCTTGGTGGCCAACTTACCGGTCCATTTCTTGAGATGAATTGTTCTCCGAAGTTTTCCCTCAAAATGGCCATAGAATCGCGAGCTGTGTGGCATGTAGCGCCATCTTGTTGAAACCACATGTCAACCAAGTTCAGTTCTTCCATTTTTGGCAACAAAAAGTTTGTTAGCATCGAACGATAGCGATCGCCATTCACCGTAACGTTGCGTCCAACAGCATCTTTGAAAAAATACGGTCCAATGATTCCACCAGCGTACAAACCACACCAAACAGTGCATTTTTCGGGATGCATGGGCAGTTCTTGAACGGCTTCTGGTTGCTCTTCACTCCAAATGCGGCAATTTTGTTTATTTACGTAGCCATTCAACCAGAAATGAGCCTCATCGCTGAACAAAATTTGTCGATAAACACATTTCGAACCGAACACTGATTTTGGTAATAAAATTCAATGATTTGCAAGCGTTGCTCGTTAGTAAGTCTATTCATGATGAAATGTCAAAGCATACTGAGCATCTTTCTCTTTGACACCATGTCTGAAATCCCACGTGATCTGTCAAATACTAATGCATGAAAATCCTAACCTCAAAAAAATCACTCTTTACAAGAGCTGAAAGGAAACGCAATTGTAATATCCGAGTAGAAAGATGAAATTGGGCGATTTGCAAGGTGAAGTCAACGCGCCATTTGAACTTGATGCGTTCAAATAGACCATGGGGCACTGACTTTATCTTTTTTTTACTAGTTTTAAGATGTATAGGTTTTAAGAGATATTTGGTCTCGTATGTACGAAAATATGTTCTCATTTTGCAGCAAAATGAGAACAGTCAACTCCAATTTAGCACAATTTCAGCAAAATGAGAATATATTTTTGTACGAGTACATACTCGATCACACAACTCTCAAGACTTTACTAGTCTAGTCAAAAAAGGTAAAAGTAAATTAATTTTTACAGTTTAACTTAATATCAAGTTTTCAGTTTTAAAACATGTTTTTACCTCCCTTAGATGATCCAATAAACACGGGCGATTTTTCCAGATTAACAATTTATACCTCTTTTTTTAAATACAAACCATTTTCCTTTTGAATAATTGGAAACCTCATGTTTTAACCATTTTCAAAACAGGAAAACATGACCCTTAAGTCTCACCTTTGGGGAATACATCCGGTTTTAATGGCTAGCAGGACCAACCGAGCAACTCACTTTCAATTCATGTCACAATTCGAAACAAAAGATGACAGGCGTATAAAACACGTTTTCATCTTTATCTTCACTATTTTAACCCCCAATGAAACAGATGGTGTTGTCGTCCTAAAAACGAAAAGGCAAAACGCTGTAACCGTAGCTGCACTGAAAACCGGATACCGCAACTGATCAAGCTGCTGACGTCGGTGGTTGGAAGATCAAGTGACATATTTATGTGTACATGATGAGGGTGAGTAAGAGAGGCTGTCAACAGAGCGTGAACTAGTTTTGCGAATATTACATTTTTTTTTGAGGGAAATTATTAAATGTGTTTTTAAAATAGAAAGACAATAATTATAAAGAGTTGGCTTTTGCGGATTGAACGGCAGGGTCCTTTGTATACGCACACACAGGCCAATGATTAGTCGGCAATCGGCTGAGATCAAAAATATTAACACAGTTTTTGTTTTAAATCGGCCAGTTTAGGATAATTTCATGTAATAAAAAATGTCTCTAAGACGAAAAACAAATGGCAGTTTATGTTTTTTAGCAAAATTTTGTTGTATCCCTACCCCAAATCGAACCAAATCGCATTTTTTACTCTTAATTGATGGACGAAAAATTGTGCGGCGTACACGCAGAAAAAAGTATGGTTGGGATAATAATATTCGAAGAGCATCATACTGTTGTTGGTTATATGGTTGTGGCACAACAATATAATGATCATCACAACAATAGACTGGTTCAAACACAACCATACTATGATCCCCACAACAATATTATGGTCCTCACAATAATATAATTATTCACACACAACCATACTATGATCACCATAACCATATTATTATTTACACTCAACCATACTATGATCCACAGAACCATATGTGACGCGCAAAATAGAAAGGGACCTAGGGTAAAAACCAGTTTTGTTCAGGAGAGCGATATTAAAGATTTAAATACGTGTATCTTTGGTGTACCATCACTTTCATAAAACGCGCATATCTCTGGGAGGGAACACTTTTGGGGCATGGGATCGGTCTCATTCGATGCTCAGATGTTGTCCACATAAAAAAAAAGTACAAATTGATTTTTTACCCTTAGGTCCCTTTCTCTATGCGCTGTCACATTTTATGATCCTCATTACAATAGTATGTTGAACATACAACCATAGTATGTTTAACATACAACCATAGTAAGACTCACACACAACCATACTAAAATCCCCAACATTTTTTGTAAGGATTGAATTAAGTTGTTATTCAACAACAGAATTTTTTTTTAAGTAAATTATGTAAATGTAAAATAAATTTAATAATAGGAGTAATTTATTTAACAGTAGAAAAAATTCACTTATTATAAATATTTCAAAGTACTTATAGTTTGTTTTGAAAAATATTAATTTACATATTTAATATACTATTATTGCGTAAGATTCGTAACAATAACATTGTCAAATTAAAAAAATATTGTGATTTCGTCGGTGATCATATTATTGTTAACATAAATCGCACCAACCATATTTATATTGTTTCTACGACCATATTTTAATTTTTAAATTTGGCAACAATATTATTGTTTTTCAACAATATTAATATTGCCGCAATCATACAATTGTCAAAATGAAATTCAAAAAACAATACTATGGTTGCGACGATCTTACTTTTATTGCAGAGAACACACTATTGTTGCCGTGACCATATAGTAACCATATCTTTTTTCTGCGTGTAAGCCAATGAAGCCCTCAATCCTGAAAAGCGAATGTTACAACATGGAGGTGGTTCGGTCCTCAGGAGCCGGCAATCGTCTGTTCATTTAAGGTATTAAAGACAGACAGGTATATACTCGTATGTCCATTTTAAAAGAAACCAACCATGGCCGGTGGAATCATCGCTCCATATTTTTTTCAAAAATGATGATGGCCGGATCGTAACCGTGAATGGTGCTCGCTATCGCGTCATGATATCCGACTTTTTGCTGAAATTGAAGCCCGTATTTTTGACGACATTTGGTTTCAACAGGACGGTGGCACTTGCCATACAGCTGCTGAAACAATTGATCTATTGAGAGGTAATTTTGAAGAGCAACTAATTTTACGTTTTGAACCGGTGAGTTGCCCGCGTAGATCGTGTGATATCACACCTATGTAAAATTCTATGCTGACAAACCAGCTACGATTCAGGTTTTGGAAGCCAACATTGCGTGTCATTAACGCCATACCGGTCGAAATGCTCGAACGAGTCATCTAAAATTGGACCCTCAGAAGGGATACTCTGAGGCTTAGTTGCGGTCAACATTTGAAGGAAATTTTATTCAAAAAAAAAATGGCATAAAATTTCCTTTCGAATGAACAAAAAAGATTCCACTTGATTTAAATTTTTTTTTTTAGTTTAGAAAAAAAAACCTCTAAATGTACCCTATATATGTACATTAGGGATACAACTTTTTAACAATTTTTTAAAATATCAAAATTGGCATAGCACAGTCCAATAGAGCATAAAAAACTATAAGGGAACGTATATTTATTTTTTCGCTAAGGTCAAAAAAGTTCACGCACCAACCGCGATGAAGTTTTGAAAAATTTTAATTTTCTTTTTGGTTAAGAAAACTTAATAATATGTTTATTTAAAATAAAAAAAAACTTAAGTATGAAATTGCATTAATATTTACAGATGGTAAGAGATTTTTCCAGCAAACCAAAACGCATCTTTAACCTTTTTTAACGAAAAAAAATAAAAATGTGTAACGAATAATCTCTCATAATGCTAATAGTTAATTCGTTTACTAACACTTGCAACATTTATCGCAGGTGGCAGCCTGTTGATAATTGACCAATGAGCTATATATGTAACTTTCAGTAATTTAAAAAATAATAAAAATAAAAAAAAAAATTAAAAAAAATAAACAAAATCATAAATTTTTAAATAATTTTTTTTACAGCTGTTTAGAAAAACCAATTGGTGCGTGAACTTTTTCCAGAAAAATTACAAAAGATTATGATTTTCGTGGTTACTAGGACATGGTTGACCTCATGGTACTATGCCAAAAAATTGGTTGTATCCCTAATGTACATATGTTACAACAGCGAACTAGACGGGATTTGGTAACCACAAAGAACTTATTTGATTTTACAACCAATTATTGGTAATATAGTAACATGTTTTTCATATTTGGTTGATTTCCATAACCACCAGTTGCGGCAACCAATAGTTTTAATGAATTAGGTTGGTATAACCGATTTATTGGCCGTGTGTGCCATAATATAATCGTTGCTATCATCTTATGATATGTCGAACCATGACATGGAATGTTGCTAATTGCAGCAGAAGTGCCCGTTTTTCAGTTTTTGAAGTTCGGACTGATTTCCAATTGTTTTTTTCCTGCGATCTCAAAAGTAACAATTGTTGTTGGTGTGGGGATTGTTCTTACCATTTTTGAAATTGCGGAAATTATCTAAAAAGTAGGTTGATCAATCTAAAGGTATTTTTTTACAATAAAAAAATACAAAAATTCAAATCAAGTGTGGAATCTTTTTTGTTCATTCGAAAGGAAATGTTATGCCATTTATTTTTTTGAATAAAATTTCCTTCAAATGTTGGCCGCAATTACGCCTCATGGTGTTTTTAGATGAGTCTTTCCATGATGAATTGAAAAAAAAAGTTTAACACAACTCACGCGTAATCTGTGAAAAAACCCGCATTGAAAAAAATACCTCTAAATTCGAAAAAATACACCGATGATTCCGCCGACCGTACCAAACCGTGGTTTTCGCGGTTTAAGTATTTCCTTGATGAAATGGCAAACAATAATGAAAAGAGAAAATATAAAGTTTAACACAACTCAGCGAAAAAAAACGCTGTTGAAAAAATACCTCTAGATTGATCACCCTGTATCTCAAAAATGTTTTTTTTTCTAATTAACTTCCAAAATAATTTTTCCCAACCATTGTGTCCTGAAAAAATTTATCAGCTCATGTTTTCGCCACACAAAGGTTGCTTTGAATTAAAGGTCCGGTGGCTGTAGTAGACAAAAATTCGATTCAATGTAACTCTGGTAAAATTCAAACATATCGTTCCATTTTTTTTCCAATAGCCCTCTTTTTTAAATGTTTTATATCTCCTTAATATTTACATAATTATTTTTGGTGCAAGTTTCTTTTGTTTCATGGCATGACAAGGATAGAAGACAAGACGACGACAGATTTCATCAACCGCACAGAAAGTCGTTTGTCTTCGTCCACATGTTGCCACCAGAGTTTGTTGTCGTTTACTTCTTCAGTTGACCGGGGAATACGGATAGATCCACATACTTTCAGTTTAATGACCTTTTCTACGTATGAACTTTATTGAACTCGACAACTTTATGGTATTCGAATATTCCCTATTGCGACCTTCTTTGTTGCACTCGTTCCTTGTGATGTTTCTACGAGTCTCGAGTCTGCCCAATATGGGAGGAGTAAACAAGACATAATTTCAACAAAGGCTAGCAGGAGGAAGGCCTGTTGTTCGCATAGCTTTTTTTAACCAATCTACCAATAGCCACTGTAAATCATACGTCCACTCCGCTTCGGTGCATGATGGATGCATCATCGTTGGAACGAACGTACATGGAACAAATAACCGAAAAATACGATATCATAAAGAACATTTGGGAAATTTCCCTTCCAATTACAAGACATAAAAGTGTATGTACACGTTTTATTCGTATATGGCGGCGAGGATGCGTGGGTTAAGTAATAAGTTTACAAAATTGAACGCTCATAAAAGAAACATGCTTAAACAGTGACTCATTTTTTGTATATCCTTCAGTATAGAAGAAATTGACCGGATAAAATTCTTACTACGTCCGTCACTGGTCTGTGAAAATCATGATATCGGCCAAAATATGATATAGACAGAGAAAAAATCAGATGGACATTGGTCCGAACTACAAAAAATCGGTTAGATAGATGGAAATTTTGTTACACTACCCAACATTCTATAGTACTGATGGTAACATGGTTCGACATGTCATAAGATGGTAGGCACAATAATATCACGGTTATACCAAGCGAATTTAGTAAAACTATGGGTGTTCACAACTGGTGGTTATGGCAACTTACGAACTATGAGGTACATGTTACTTTGGTACCCATAATTGGTGGTGTCAACAGATAAGTTTTTTGAAGTAACCAAGCACCGTTTTTTCGCTATTGTATCATAATATTGGTTATCCCAACATCAGAATGTAATCTCTAAGATAATTTATCGGTTCTACAAAGTCTTAATTTAAGCTATTGGTTGCGACAACTGGCGGTTATGGCAACCAACCAATGATCACAGCAAAAACTATGTTTACGAAGAACACATATTTCGAAATCCCCCAAAAAATTTATAAAAACAAATAAAAAATTGTCAGACAGTTTAAGTTTCTTGGATTAGATAGATGGTTAATGCTTCCAAACGATACTGCCATATAAATAAAAATAATTTCCAGAATATAAAAGAAGGTCTAACTGTAATTTACTGTGACATTTTTCTAATCGGTTGGCCCATTTCATGGCGGTAAAATGTAAAATTTGTTCAAAAAGTACTAAAAATCAACAATCTGTTACCACAACAAATATATGTACAAATTCAGTTTCAAGTATCAACTTAGTCTGTAAGAATTAGCGATAATCGGTTTCTTCAACCGGAAGTGTCAGTTCCCTCTAGTAAACATTTTTGTTTTCCCAATCAACATTCAATTGTAACGATGGAATACATAGATAGAACATGAAACCACCAACATTCGGTTGTGGCAACAAATCTTTCCTCTGTGTGATATGTTCAACCATCCTGAGGCTGTAAATTTTTTTTTTATTTTTTTAATCAATTTTTTCCTAAAATAGCCCACTGTGCCAAATTAAATATATATTTCTTATCACATATTACCCAGACTTCAATTGTCCATTTAATATCTTTTGTGTCATATTAAACTTTAACCCCCCGGCGGGTGAGAAGGTCCCTGGGGACCTTTTTCATATTCAAACTGAATATACTCCTTCATGGTCCATGGGAAGAATGCCCGACCCCCAAATGTATTCCAAGGAAATTTTATCTAGAATCGTTTTAAAAGAACCTTCAAAGCGATCCGACCAATAGTTTAGTTTCTAATTAGATTTAAATGTGCTTAGTACAGGAACGTGTGAAAAGGTCCGCTGGGACCTTGTACTGAAATTTCAAGAAATCGTTAATAAATGCACTGTCTTTTGGCTTGTTTTATTGTTGGAACACACAACAAATGTGTTCCTTTTTTTGCTTTTTGGATTATTTTTTGTGCCTTTCCTTGAAACATAATAAACTTTCCGTCCCTTTTTGAATTTTTGTTACCGTCCCTTTTAAGTTGTTTGAATTTACCCTTACTTTTTACTCATACTCTTACCTATTCTCACTCTCACATAGACGCAGATGTTCAAGCTAGAAGACAGGTAGACGTAGAAAATGGTATAAAAGCGGCTGTAGTTTCGTAAACCAAATCAGTGAAAGTTGAGACAGTGAACATCGAGTGCGAAATTTTATTTTGAATTTTATAAAGAGAAATAAAAGTACAATACAATGGCAGAGGAAAAATTAGACATTGCTGAATTTGTGGTACGTCGTAGTACACGCTACCAGCAAATGAGTGATTGATAGATTTGCAGACTTCATGAGTGCGGAGATGAGTGATGACGATAAAGGTGCTATTCCTGCATTTGGTCTGGAAGGTGCGGATGATGACGATTTCACATATCAAGCGAATTTTCATGCGGAAACTGAACCACATATAGACTTCAATGAAGATATTAGTGATGATGAAGAGGTAGAAACTAATGCTCAGCAAACAAGTGACAATTACTTCATTTTCAAAGATGGCACCAAATGGACTAAAAATGCATCGACTACACAAGGAGGAGTCCGGGACCAGTAGGAACAACATATGATCCCTTTACCATATTCCGCTCGCTCATCCCGAAGACATGGCGTACATTATAATACGCGAATCAAATCGGAAAGGCAGAGAAGTGAACGCTGCATGGAATTTGGCAAATCCAACTAACACAAAGGAATGGAAACCAATCACTTTGAAAGAGTTCGATGCTTTTTTGGGTATTATTTTGTATGCTGGACTCACTAAATCGAATAGTGAACCTCTTGAAGAGTTATGGGGCCCAACGCGCTATACAATATATAAAGCTGCATTATCATTAGATCGTATGAAGTACATAAAACAAAGCCTTAGATTTGACAATGGAAATACGCGACAGCAGCGACTAATCAACAGCAAAACTGCGGCTATTGATGATATTTGGCAAATGTTGCAGTCTAACTTGGCAGCAGCTTACACTCCGCATGATGCAGTGACCGTTTATGAGCAGTTATTTCCATACAGAGGCCGCATCCGGTTCACACAATAGTACAGTATAAATTTTTGGTGGTTGTGCGACTCAAAATCATTTTATTCTGTCAAAAGAATGATTTACTCTGGGAAATTGCTTGACCAGGCACGAGAGGTGAATAAAGGGCAGAATGTTGTACTTCAACTTTCGGAGAGATATTTGAATACAGGCGATATAGCGCTATGTTCATATGTGCCCAAGAAGAACAAAGCGGTAATTTTGCTGTCGACACAACATTATACTTGCGGTGTGGACATGCATACTGAATGAAGTAGCAGTTTGCTATCTTGGATTACAACGCCAACAAATCGGGCGTTGATACAATGGACCAGATGCTTGGCACATATACATGCAAGTTCTTAACAAACCGCTGGCCATTGGCCATGCTTTTTAATATGGTGGACATTGCTGCATTAGCTGCATTTATTTCATAGAACGAGATGAAGCCAATAAAAAGAAGTGACAGACGAAGGTCATTCCTACTGATGCTGACAAAACAATTGGCACTACCAAACATAGAGGAACGAGCGCTGAACAACCGCATATCCAAGGATACGGAATGCAATGGAAAGAAAGGAAAGGAAAGAAAAAACAATTCTAATGTTTAAAAGCAGTATAACTACATAATTTTGTTCTTTTTAGATATTATCAAGACCGGCAGACGGAGCTGCACCGTCGTTTGCGTCTAGAACGAACAGATCGTCATGTCGCCTATGCCGTTCTGAGTACGGACGGCAGCGGAAAACAAGGGACTATTGCCATTCCTGTAACAATCCAGTTTGTGCAGAGCATTCAACACTTATGCATCGATACTTCACCTGCACAAAAAATATGTTGGACGAGGGACAATCTACACAACAATAGTTTTTAGGCTTTTTTCATATAAAACGCATAAAAAATTAATTAGTTAAATTAAATTTATCATTCATTATATAATTAGTAAATAATAATAAACCAAACCAAAAAAAAAATGTAAAAAAATGCGGTTTCATATAAAACTCCATACAAATAGAAATAGGTCCCTGTGGACCTTGTACTTCGTATAAGGGCAACGGATGACTCAACCGTCGGAGGGTTAAGTAGCCGGCAATGTTTAAGTTTCAAACCCCATCCATTTAATTTATTCTAATAACATATCATACTCGTAAACCTAAATTTAGTTTAATGACCCACTATATAAATTAATGCAAAAAATCGATCCACTTTTTTATACTTATACAAACAAAAGAAATAAAGTTTTCAAAAAAAACTTTCATAATTCAACTAAAACAAAATTTTACCATCAGATGGTCCAGTTAACAAATGTTCATGGTAATGATAACCAAGTTCATAGATCTCGAATAACCAACATACTACAAGTATAAGTATAACAACTCAATCATGTTCAAATTCAGTTGCAATAACCTTAACTTTAATTATTTAGGGCTTCCGATAACACTCTGCGACAAATGGTAAGGGTCAGTGATCGGTTTGGAATGAAACCACCGGGGAAAGTTATATTGGTAAAAAAAAGTCATACGTGTTCCAGCGTTTCGCTGGGTCTCATCTAGGAATCGAGATATATCGATTTGAAGTTAGTAAGTATCGTATAGGGGAATTTGTCACGTTTTAGGCTCTTTTGTTTGACATAACTCGAGAACCACTCGTCCGATTTAGCTGAAACAAATTTAGAAAAATTAAGAATTACAATTCCTCTAATCTGTTCTTAAACCGTTTTCCTACTTAAGCAACAGTTTCGCAATTATAAATAAATGTATGAAAAAAAAAAATTATTATTACTATTTTATTTGGAAACTATTATTTTTAACTTGGAAACTATTACTTGTAAAGGAAAATAATATATGAACAGATTAAGGGAATTGTAATTCTTGGTTTTTTAAAATTTATTTCAGCTAAATCGGACGAGTGGTTCTCAAGTTATGTCAAACAAAAGAGCCAAAAACGTGACAAATTCCCCTATACGATACTTACTAACTTCAAATCGATATATCTCGATTCCTAGATGAGACCCAACGAAACGCTGGGACATGTATGACCTTTTTTTGACCGATATAACTTTCCCCGGTGGTTTCATCCCAAACCGATTGTGGCTGTCGCACAGTGTAATTTGTCTTTTCAACCCCTTTACAGAAAGTTGACGTATACCTAATCAACATTCGGTTGTAGCGATGGAACTTATGTACAGTACATGCAACCACCAATATTCAGTTGACAATATATTTGGTTTTGGCAACTAATCTGTTCTCTGTGTGTAGGACCCTTTTACAGATTGGTGGTGCGTGGGGCGATATGCTTGGGCGAAATCGGAAAAATGTTCCCCTAAAGCTCAAAATACATTTTTTGAGTATTTGCTCAGTATACGATATGAAGAAAATATTATAACATTTTTCAGAAGCCGGTTTGTAAATTCGTTAAAACTCCTTTACTTTTACAAAAAGCACGAAATGTACAGGGTGAAGCGCGGTGATTTTCTTATTTGGGAATAAAATTAAAAAAATTACGAACCTTAGAAAAATTTATTTTATATTTTAATTATATTGAACAGTAAGGAAATTTTTAAATTACATAGTTCTAAATAGTGTATCTGGCAAATGTTGACTTTCGCCATCCACACACCGCTGCATACGTTTTCTGAAGTTTTCATGAACTCTAACAAGCATGTCGACTTCTGCCAATTCCAGCCTCAATATTGTTAATTAGGTCTTCCGAGGTGTTGGGACGGTTGATATACACCTTCGACTTCAGGTAACCCCACAGCAAAAATCGCATGGGACTATGTCTGGTGAGCGTGCCGGCCAGTTCACATCACCTCTCAAAGAGATAGGCCGTCCTTGAAACATTTGTCTTAAACATTTCATGGTAACCCTCGCTGTGTGTGCAGTGGCACCATCCTGTTGGAACCATGTATCCTCTTATTGCATTGCCTCAAGAGCCGGCTGAAAAAAATCCTGTATCATAGTCAAGTACCGTTCGGAGTTCACAATTGCGGAAGACGGTTATCCTGGAGATTGCAGTACTGCTGTTCCAACCCTCTCGATGTTTTGTGGTGTTGTAATCCTTCTCTCAGGTCCCCTTCGTACACATGACAAATTCCCTGCTGTTCCCAATGAAGTTACCCAATTTACAATTGATTGCCGCCCAGAAACACGTCCGCGTGGGGAAACAGTGAATCGTATAAGAAAAGCACGCTGCACTGTAATGATCGAATGCGCATTTGAAAAATACGCTTCATCACAAAATTACCTCTCCTCAAGTGGCCAATGCATGATGGCAACTAAAAGGCAGACGAGTACAAATCTAACCAATGCATGATGGCAACTAAAAGGCAGACGAGTACAAATCTCTAGTCAGCCATTATAAGCCAAGCACATTCTCCACTCTCTTCGACAAACAGTGCCGCCACAGCCTGAAGTGCAAAATAGCAAAAAACCGCGCTCCATCCTGTACAGGAAACTTCTTTAATAACATGAAGAATATACGAAGAACGTTATAAAACAATGTTTCGTAAATTGTACTAACATAATTCGTTCAGTGTAGGCATTAAAATAGTATTTATACCCTACATCATACTGTGGTACTGTATATTATGACCTAGTGCTGATGTTTGTAACACCTTAAAGGAATGAAGATAACCCTTCTTTTTACGTTTACCAATTGATTTAGAATTTAGGAAAAAAGACTTTAAACTTTTGAAACTATCGACGTAGTACACTATACTACCGTCTGATTATTCGCAGTGTGCAGTAGGTAAGAGTTTCAAAGGAACTACGGATGCGTATAATTCTGAAGTGTGTAATTTATTGGTGTTTGTGGCAGTTTTTCATTACTAACTGCCTCACTTTTGCATGAATGTTTGTGTAAAGAAAATATATATATTGGACAAGTGTTAGTGTGTTTTATATACTTCACATGTATTTACCTTTTATGGCGCATATAAAAATTTTCCGAATTGTGTCGTTGTTCTTTTCCCGGTGTTTGTTTAATGCAATTTTTCTTCTTTGTCTTTGGTGAATGAACGTCGCAGTTTTCCACCAACGCGCACAATGGGGAAATTCATAAAAAATATTATGAAACAATAGGCTATTTCTACACGGAGAAAAAATATGTTAAAAATATACAGGAAACATGTCCAAAATGTTTAAAGCATGCTCCGCTCCAGAAATCAGAAATCCGATTGTGCTCAGATTGAATAGAGAGCGTTTCCCGTTATTCCATTACACAAAGAACAACCATCGTTTGCAGAGACAAAGTATCGGTAAACCTTACAAATTAGGACGATTTCTGGAACAGAATTTGTATATGTATTAGTTATTTTTATAGATTAGTCAGTGTGACCGTTTTAGCATTTTTGGAGCTAAATTTAGCATTTTATTTTTGTATTTAGCCGCAAAATTTTCAATAAGCATTTAGCATTTTTCTTAGCTTTTAGTAATTATTAATTTAGCATTTTTTAGCATTATTCTATCTAAAAAATTTCAAATATTTTAGTACTTTTTGTTATAAAAAAAATCTAATAACTTTTAGCTGACTAAACATTTATACATACATCTATGGCGATTCAGCTTTCAGTGTCTTCAGCATCTTAAACGCTACCTGATGAAATTCAGTATTTGGTTATAAAAGCATTTACGCTGCGATTAATGATTATTAAAATTGGTAAGAGCTTGTGCCACTACATGGCTGTCAATTTAATAAGCTGTTAATCGCAAAAATTGTACACTGACAAACATATCTGAAATTTTTGAGACCTTCGCTGTCAGATGTACAAAAAGTAAATAATATGTTTGAAAGTAATAATGCTGACCCTACTCTGTTGCTATCAGAACTATATGTTCTTTTGAAAGACCTTTCCCAACAAATTGTTTTAAAATCAGACACTTTTGATCCTTAAATTCGCGTTTAGAATATTTTTTGTTCCAACACCATGCATTAATTACAACTTTGAAGAATTTTTAAAATCAAAGAAAGATGTAATCAATTCTAAAGAAGAAAATGAGATAAGAGTTACTTGCCGAAAGTTTAGAGCTCAGTACATTTGAACAACAAATGGAAGATTTCGCAATGGACGAAATTACTATTTTAGAAAAGCAATGGCAAAAGCTTAATACATATGAATGGGCAAACAAAAACTCAACAATTGATTTCTGGATATGTGTATACGAATATAAAAATGCTTTAAATGAAAACCCGTTAAGGAATTGTCTTCTTTTGTTATGAAGTTTCTAGTTTTACCATTTAGTAACGCAGAAGTTGAAAGAGTTTTCAGTGGCATAAACCTTATAAAAACCAAAATTAGAAATAGAATGATATTGAATACTTTGAATTCACTTCTTTGCATTAGATGCAGATTGAAAAGGTGAAATAAATGTTGCGAAAGTTTAAAAATTACCAACGATCTCATACAAAAATGTGATAAAAACAAGTATGATAATGATATTTCGACCGACGGAAGTTGAGGAAGAATATTCATTTGATAATGTATTTAGTTTATAATTAAAATTTATCATTTGTAAACAAATGATATTTAAAAATGTACTGAAATGCTATTAAATATTTTTATGTTATTTTTTTATATAACTATACATATTGTATGTATTGATATTGAATTGAATGGTCACTTTTTCTTTTATGTATGATAGACTCTTTATGTTTATTTTTTATTCAATAAATAGTTTTTTTTGTTGTTGTTTGCCATGGCTCAACAATACATGGTTGAATTATTACTTGACATTGTTGTATTCTAATGAAATATATTTCTAAGGCAACATTGAATACAAAATTTTAAAAAATAAAAGCTTTATAGTGATAACTTTTATAAAAAAAACGTTTTTATAATTTAGCATTATTTTTCGACACTTTATTATTTTTTTTTAGCATTATTTTAATGCTGATTTAGTTGCAACACTTTTTTAGATGTGGTCACACTGAGATTAGTTGCTATAATTACTCCTTGAACTCGGTTGTTAGCATTTGTTATCTAGACCAACTGATGGTTAAATTTTATGTATTCGCTAATCTGACCAAAATAAAAAAAGTTTTTAAATGTTTTCATATTTTACGGTTTTAAAATATTTATTCAGTTATTTGAATTATAAGCAAGATTTTTAAAAAAAAATCCATTTTAGTTTTAAAGTGTCACAAAGTTCAAGATAGAGCTGATTAGGATTAATTATTTAAGTGAAGTTAAGTAGAATTTTAAACCTAAATATTTTTGGCTGCTTAAGGGTCAATGTGACACAAAATACCTCAAATGAATTCTTGAAGTCTTCGTGAAAATAGTATATACATATTTCCATATTGGTTTTGTAGGTAATTAAAAAAAATGGGTGAAAATATATTTAATAAATAGCCCCTTTCGGTTCGATTTCATTCTGAACATAACTTATTTATTAAATGTTATTTAAAAAATTATATTTTTTTGATAAAATGACGAAAAAGGCCAAGTTTTCTAAAAGGATTAATTAAACCCATTTATACAATATCATTAGAAAAGGACGCGACACAACTGAAATTGGAAAATATTTTGATATAAGTATGTACTGAAAAAGTACTTTTTAAAGACCAGAAAATACAAAATGAAAAAACCTACTTTACATCCCTGGCTACTACCAAGCCAGCTGATCTTCTTAAAGTGGGGGACACGGAGGGAAGGATATACATGTCTATTTCGTCTAGGAATTTTACGACGATTGTATATGTACTTCATAGGGTCTTCGATCAATATTCGACCTTCGCTCAATATGTCATGGTGTCGAATTGGAATGACAAATTTAGTGTACCATCACTCATCGGTTGAGGGAATAACAATAATTATTAAATTTTTTTTTTATCAATAATAGAAAATCGTTAGTTCATTTTAATAAAGTCTTGATATCTTATTAAACATCTTATTTTGTTTTAATGTACATACTAATCATTGTACTACTTCTATTTATTTATGCGATGAAATCTTTCCACTTCTTATTTCACATTAACTTTCTTCTTCTGTTCCATATTTCGATTATTTGTTTTTTATGCTTTTATTTCTTCCTCCAGTAGTTCTGGATTCATCTTTCTTTCATATTTGTATATTTTCCATTTCATTCGTTTGCAATCGCATCAAAAATGATTTTGTGTTATTTTGCATTGACAATTACACCCAAAGGTCTAATAGTAAGAAGAGGTGCCGTCTCAAATTAGGCGGATTGAAATTTTTGTTTCCAAAATTACGGTGTTCTGAGAATGAATTGTGAAAGAGAAGACAAAAAAGTACACGTGTGTCAGCGAATTTAATTTTAGAGGCGTTTTACCACTGTAAGAAACACCTCAAAAGGGGGAAGGGCGGGAATGAATAGTCTACAAAAATGTTGGCCATAAACTTTTACTATAACGCGTGATCCATTCCGAGGTTCCCTACTTTTCAAGAAGAAAAAAGCACAAAATTCAAATTGAATGGGGAATGCTTATTATCATTTGAAAGAACATTCTTTGGCATTTATTTTTTGAAGATTATGTCTAACAAATGTTGGCCGCGGCTACGTCTCAGATGGTCCATCCGTTGAGTCCAATTTGCGATGACTCGTTCGAGCATTTCGACTGGTAACTGGCGAATGCTCGTACAAGGATTCTTTTATTATCAGCTATGTTAATGAAGTTTGGATTCTTTAAGCATTTAACTTAGGAATACAGTTTTATATCTCTTCTCTTTTTAATTCTATTTTCCAAAGCAGAGGAGTTAAAATTCAGCAGTTATCAAATTTGTATTTAGCCGACAAAATACTTTAAATGCCATTTTTAATGGCTCCGAACTTGCGAATGAGGTTGAATCATTATTTTTAGAAAATCTCTCTCACATTTTGGTAGATGAGAACCGCGAAAAATTATAAATTATCTTGTAAAATAAGTCCCTATTGTTTTAAAATTGACACTTAATTGGATGAGTATTTGTCTAATGTTATTTGAATTTTTCTGACATTCAGCGGAATTCATGATCTTGTTTACTTCAGACTGATTGATGAGTTCCTTTCAAATGTCTTATTGGGCCGCTAGTGATTTTTCCTTTGATGTTTTAAAACAGATAAGCCAATAAAAACAACCAACGACGCTATATTTTCCCGGAGGACTTCAACAGACTACAAAAAAAAACAAAAAATTATCGGTTTGCAACCAAAAAAACATACGCCAATTTTCTGAAGAAAAACCTAATTACAACGATAGATGGAATGAACAGCGGACGGACATCGCTTAATAAAAACTGTTAGTGACTTAAAATAGATCGGTATACTTACCGTTGGATCCATCTCCGTTCTCTTAAGATATTACAAAACTCAGCACTAAGTCATAATATCCTGTACCAAGGTGTGGTGTAGGGTATTAACACGTTGACTGCCAAGGCCATTTTCAGAAAATTGGCCAAAAATTACATTTTGATTTTTTCACATTAATTACTAATAACATTACTAAAAACTCTATTTCTAGATGATAGGTATCATGAAAAAGCAAATATGATGTTTTTTAGAAGAAAAAGGGCCTACGAATTATCTCATAGTTGGCTTCTGTGACAGAAATCGCTACGCTTCCTATAATATTTTGTTTTATAGTTATTATAGTTTATTATAATTTTATTATTATTTTCTTTCTTTTTAGATTTATAAACATTCTCTAAATTTATTGTTATAATTAGAACCCAAAAAGAAAAAGAGAACCCAAAATGGATAAGAAAAGGTCACTGAATCAATGTAAAATTGAGTACAACGCAAATCTAAGTGATTCAGAATATGACGGAATTCTCAGCGATGATAGTAACGACATTTATGATCCTTCTGGTAGTGGTAGTGAAAATGAACCTGAAGGCGGGTCCGAACCTGATGATAATGACGATGATCTACAAGCAACAACGTCAAATGAGAATGATGATTTGTGGACAGAATTTCAACAAAATCCTGATTTATTTCTTTTTTAAGAAAATGTTGGTGTGAAATTAAATACATTAAATTTTTCAGTACAAACGATGGTGGATTTATTTTTTTCGGATGAGTTCCTTGCATTACATAGAACAAACTTATTTATATGCTGCGCAAGAAATTGAAAAATCTGAAAATGGGATTCAAAATGCTATAAAAAAACCAAAAGGTTATCAAATTGGCAAGACGCAAATGCTGCAGAGATGAAACTTTTTATTGCACTTTTATTGCAAATGGGACCTTGTACTTTTCCAACAATAGAACATTACTGGCTATATAATGTAAACTTTTGGCGCTCACATATGAGCTGAAATCGATTCCAGTTGCTACTTCGTTATTTTCATTTGGTTGATAACTCAAACGCACCTACCGACAGATTATACAAGGTGAGACCAATCCTAGATCATTTCAACAATGTTCTGCGTGAAAACTATGTACCAAGTAAAAATATTTGTATTGACGAATCCATGATGCTATGGCGGGGAAGATTGCTTTTCCGCCAATCCTTAAAAATTAAAAAAAAAACGCAAATATGGCATCAAACTATATGAACTATGTGAGTCCGACCGTCTTGTAATAAAAATTTACAGCGGAAAATCTGAGAAAACTAACAATAATGTATGTAGGTCATACTGCTGACGTTGTTTTACATTTACTTGAGGACTATCTCGATAAAGGCTACGCCCTTTACATGGATAATTTTTATAATTCAATTAGTCTTACAAAACTGTTATATACACGAAAAACTTATGTGTGTGGAACCCCGCGAAGTAACAGAAAAGGAAACCCCAGAGATGTGGTAAATCGTAAACTGCAAAATGGTCCTGTTTCTGTATACAAATGGAAAGACAAACGAGAGGTCCTTACCATTTCAAACATGCATGCTGTTGAAATGGTAGAGGTCCCCAATCGCAATGAAAAAAATTCTATGAAACCGAATATAGTTCGAGATTACAATAATGAAATGTCTTGCATAGACCGATCAGATCAAATGATTTCGTACTACTCATCTCTAAGAAAGACTATTAGATGGCTAAGAAAGGCTTCGCTACATATTATTACAAAATGCCCACAGAATTTTTCATAAAGTAACTTCATCTAAAATAAAACTGATAAAGTTCAGAGAAGAATTCGTCCTCGCGTTGATTGGAGATTTTCAACCAAAAATAGAAGTCAAGAGCTCCCTTATTTAGAGTGTTTGCCACCAACGGAAAAAACAGCGGCCGACAAAGCCATGTCGTGTATGTACCCAAGCAAAAAAACGCCGAGAAACGCGTTACTTGTGTGGAAATTTTTTTTAAAAACTACCACAAATCATAAAATATTACTTTATTTCTTCTATTTGAGTTAATTTTTCCATTATATTGAATGAATTTTCACATTATATTGAATAAATTTTTCCATACTTTTTTTTTAATAAATGTTCAGCTCACGCAAGCCAAAACTATCTTTTTTTCTTTTCCCAGAAGCCATTTTTCGATACTAGCACTGATATGATACGGTTTTACTCGTAACTACACAAAAAGTGGCAGTTTTAGATAGTACGAGATAACTCGTAGTTGGCTTCCTGGAAGGGAAATCAATTTAGGAGTTAACTCAACTTGTTAAAGGCAAAATCGGAACTTTTGGAAAATGTTTAAAAAAAAATTTTAAATGAGCCGCGGTTGTATAACAGTACTTTAGATACCGAAAATCTATCAAAAAAGTACAATTGGATCAACTTTTGCATCCTCATTCTCAGTGAAAGTCAAAGGCCTTCTATTTAAAGCGAGATCAAACTTTTTAAGAGATGCTATTAATTTAGATTTATAAAAAATTGGAGTCTCAGAGAAAAAAAAATTTCGTTAAGCAAAACATGGTCACTTTTTTACTAAAGTGAATGATGTCACCTCTTGTTGCTATTGACCGCCTTGATAACACCTCTTTCAATTTGAATAATTACCAAGAAATACAAAAAATTTTGCTGCTCTTCTGTGAACGAACCAAATTGTTGCAATTTCTTTCTTGTCAGTTTTTGTCTCTTTTTCTCCAATGGTGTGTTGTTTCTTTCTTCGTAATTTTTTTCTTTTCAAAGAATTTTGCTTCATTTGTTTCTTCGTTTGTTGGTTATTTTCCGGTAATCAGTGAATGGATGGGGTTTTTGCTATATGCATATATTGTCTTACATTCATAAAAAAAACTGAAAATCTATTCCAATTCATGTCATTGGGAGAAATCTGTTGAAAACATGTTTAATAACACTTCAAATGGAACAGAAACCCTGCTTGTGATGTTAGGACTCATAGGCCAACTATGTCATGAGGATACACAATATTCACTTAAAAAAGAAAATTTTCTGAGTCTGTTATGGTATGGATAAAGTTAACTTTTTTTCTATGGACCAATATCGCCCATTTTTAACTTTTCTAAAAGAAGAAGTGATAAAAAACTTGACATAAGCATGAAAGCTTCGACTCAACAAATTCTAACCAAAAATAAGAATGATTAAATATCGGCAAAGGGCATAAGATGTTTCTATTTGACACAACCATAGGCAAGGTGCATTTAAGTTTACAGGGATACCCTACAAGCCGTATAAAATTAATCGAAACTCTTGGATTTACTGCATAGACGATGCAGGATAATTACCAATTAAAGATCGGAGAAAATTGGAAAAGAAAGTTAGACTGCGCATAACTTTTAAATTATAGAAGATTTCAAAAAAACGTTACACGTTTTTTGTAATCTCTAATCTTCTAATCGTTTATAATGTATATGTGACGCGCAAAATAGAAAGGGACCTAGGGTAAAAACCAGTTTTGTTCAGGAGAGCACTTTTAAAGATTTAAATACGTTTATCTTTGGTGTACCATCACTTTCATAAAACGCGCATATCTCTGGGAGGGAACATTTTTGGGGCATGCTCAGATGTTGTCCACATCAAAAAAAAAGTGAAAATTGATTTTTTTACCCTTAGGTCTCTTTCTCTATACGCTGTCACATTTGTATTTTTTTAATATGTGAAAAAAGCTATATTTTTAAAAAATATTTAAGTCAAATGGTATTATTTTTTACGATGAAAAAAAAAATGTAGGAAACTTTTGTAACAGGAAAAAAACTATAAATTTCTAACAAATGTCATAAAATTTCTCATAAAAATTTTTCAACGGTCTTGTGCAATCTTTAAGATCAGCTATTTATTGAACATAACAAAAATTTAAGGACAATCGGGACGAAAAAGTGAAAAGAGATAATTAAAAACCAAGTCATCTGAGTAGCAAATGATTTTTGATTTTTATCAATTTCCACTGAACAATACACACAGAGAACAGATTCGTTGTCACAACCGAATTTTTGGATCAACCGATTGACCGAATGTTAGTTGGTGCTCTGTAATTCAGTTATTGGAACTGCAGTATCTTTGCAACATACCAAGTATCCAAGCCTTTAGAAGAAAACTTTTGGATCTAAAATCCACAGACCGAACTTGTTCAACGAAAAAAAATAAAAATTTTATTCAGAGGCAAAAAACTGTTGGCTTACACAATTAAGGTACTGGAAGTTCCCATAGGAAGGGTCATGACAAGGAAAAAGTGGAAAAGGTGACCACCAGTTGTCGCAACTAAAAACCTTTTTCGCATTTTATTGGTATGACCAATAAATAAGTTGTGGGTACAGTTAAATGATCATACTTAGTAGGGACATAAATACTGTAACAACATTGAACACACCCATTTCAATAGTAGAACTGAACATACCCCGTTAATGTCATGAGTTTTGAAAGCTCACCTCAATAGCGTTAGTCTGTAAAGGGATTTTAAAATTGTTTCAACTTTCATCATGGAGTGGTCAGATAATGAGAAACGCGTATCGCTGTAATAGCGCTTTTCAAGTGTGAAATAAAAAAAAAACGATTTTTTCAAAATGCTCAGGCCACTAGGGATTAGCCGCATGTTCGTCTACCGATGCATAAAACTGTTTGAGGAGACTGGAGACGTAAAAGACAGCCACCTGTTCGACTCTGTTCGAACACCGCATGTCATCAAAGCCGTTAAATCAAGAATTCACACAAATCCGCACCGAAAACAGAATATCATGGCCCGTGAGATAATTATCACGCAAAAGTCCATGAGCCGTATCATTTAAAAAGACGACACTTTCAAACGACGTACCGGCGTAAAAAGATAGGATTGAAAAATGTAAACATCTTTTGGTGAAGCACGCTGATAACTTGCACAGAAATATTTTGTTCACCGATGAAAAACTCTTACCGTTCAGGAAAAATTTAACAAGCAAAATGATAGAGTGTATGCGCGGTCATCTAAGGAAGCATCTGAACTGTTCCCAAGGGTGGAAAAGGGTCATCACCCAGCTTCAGTCATGGTTTGGTGGGGTGTATCTTACAATGGGGTCACTGACCTGCATTTCTGTGAACATGGAGTCAAAACATCGGCCAAAGTTTACCAAGAAACCGTTTTAAAGCTATTGTGAAGCCTCTTAAAAATTCTCTGTTCCAAAACCAGTCATGGACTTTTTAGCAGGATTCTGCGCCGGCCCATAAGGCTAAAACGTCGCAGGCCTGGCTTCATTTCCTCTGATGAATGGCCTTCAGGCAGTCCAGATTTGAACCCATTGGATTACAAATTGTGGACGGTTTTAGAGGACAAGGTTTGTCACAAAAGATACCCCAAAAATGGATCTCTTAAGACTGCTTTGGTTCGAGCTGTGAACAATTTTCCAAAGGACGAGGTCCGTGCAGCTACTGACGATTGGCCAGTGTGACTTAAGGCGTGTGTAAAGGCAAAAGGCGGACATTTCGAATAAGTAGATTCTTTTTGGATACAATATACATCAATAAATCTATTAAAAAAAATATTTGCTCCAAAAACATTCAGTACTTTTTATTTTACAGCATAAAACGTGTGTAACAGTATTTATGTCCCTACTAAGTATTTATCATCCTGTGATATTTCGTACCGAATATCCATTTCGATTATAAATATTTGGTGATTGCATCGAAATTCCCTTTTTTGTAACCGAAGCATTGCAATTTCAACCAGGGTTTCAAAGGCTAACACAATGTTTGCCAAAGCCACGAATTTGTTAATTTCCCTTAGCTAAAATATAAGCTCAGCTAAAAAAAGCCAACGGTTAGCCGACACCTGCTTTTAAAGCCTGTTTCAACAGATGTCCAACTAATTTCTTCTCTGTGTGTAGGCAATGGACTTGTATAAACTGTTGGATGCATTATCAAGTCCCCGCTTAGCAGTTATTAAAATTAATAGAGATTCAAGTTATAAATAAATTCAGGAATCTTAATTCGTTGACTCCATTTGTGTTCACAGCCAAACCAATGAAATTTGAATTTTATGAGTTTTTAATTATAAATTTTAAATTGCAACATAAATAATCTAATACGAGTATATTCAATTGAATACAAATGACTTACTCGTAATGTTGTAATCAAAATACAGTTTTGTAAAATTTCCTTTTTATTTTGAAACTTTTGGAGAGTGTTGTGTATGTGAAGATTCAATTCGTGATAAGATTCAATCCAAAAACGATTTATAATGTTACTAGCTGAACCCGGCCCGCTTAGCAGGTCCCAAGTAGTCCTTTGTTGTCGTTTCGCTTTATGATTTAAATCGATGTCAAAGCGTGATTGGATATGGATTCTTAAATCATCGCTGTGAATGCATTTTGTACCTGGAGCCCGGACATGTTTGAATAAAAACGGCAAATTAGTTGGAAACAGAACAACCACGCCTTTAAACATTATCGTTGGAGTCTTAGTTATTGCGCAAATCTGTGAAATTCCTTCAATGCTTCTTGCCGATTTAGTTCTTTGCAATTTTTCAAAAATTTTCGGACCACTTTGCGGTTCGCCTTTTTAAATTATGGACTCTTTGTTAATCTCTATTCAGGTTTTGAATTTCTATTCTACTTGTATTTTCCAATTTTTATCTAAGAAATCTCACTTTGATTTTATAAAATTTTATAATTTTTTTGTCGAATTTTCTTACAAACCTCTTTCGCACAAACCTTTTGCTGATAATTGTGAATGAAATTAAGGTGTCTCGTAGTCTTGACATAGACTTGACTCCGCTGCCACTGAGCGAATTTCATCAATTACATCTTTAAAAATAAACACAATTTTCAAAATCGGCTTATGAAAGGAAAATTTATGATTTTTTGAACATTAAATTTTTGGAAAGTAGTCGAAAATACGATTAGTACCTGTAATTTAAAAAATCGAGCTGATGGTGAAAAATGGAGATTAGATTTAAAATCAGCGACTAGAGTTCCAAACAACATACGAAAAGTATCATTTTGTTCCCTTGTGTTATTTAATGACAAAGTTCATCCTTTCCAAAAAAAAACAGAAATTTGAATAAATTATCAGTCCCTTTTTACAGCCGACTTAAATTTAAAATGCTAAATAGCCCATCCTATACTAGTATGTGGACTATCTTCCTATTTGGGATCTTGCCGTCCTAACTGCGGTAAATTTCATCAGACTTAAATGACATTTTGTTTGTGGCGTTATTTTGTACAAAGGATAAACATTGCTGAAAATGGACCAGATTGGTCAAAATCCTTATATAGCCCGCGTACAAATATGCTTTCAGATTTTGCACATTTCATACGAAATTTGGCGTTATTTTACATACAGAGTAAACATTGCTGCAAATAGACCAGATTGTTCTTAATCTTGATTTAACCCTTATTCAAACGTTCCATTCGAATTTTTGTTCTAATCGGCCAAACAGCGATATAATTCATTGGGTTTTTACGAAACTTGGTCTGTAGTGTGCCGGTGTATGAGCCGGTAGCGTGTTGTGACCCTGTAGAAAATGTCGATACTGATTCACTATTGACTTTGTCACCAGTACTACTGACCAATTATTCCCCAGGCAATGCTTTCTGCTATAAACATTTAACATGTGCTTGTCATTGAGACATTGGAACCAGTGATTCACTACTTATTTGTCATAATAGTTGATGACATTGTGAATTTTTAATCAATTGTCACACTATTGACTATACAGTTTTAATGGCATCATATAAAAGACATTGGAACTAGAGATTCAGTGGTACATTTTAATAATCGTAGTTAACGCTTTTGGATTTGTATACAAAAACAATTGGAAAGGATATTTTTCACATAAGCTTTTTTCTCGAAATTAATTTTCTACCGCGCTAAAAACAAATCGGAGCTATATCCGTGAAATTTATTTAAGCTCCTCCTATACAATGTGAAGTCTCTACGGCAAAAACAAAAGAAGTGTAGACGCTTCGTTGACAATGTCAACAAAAGTCTACCAAAATAGTAGACAGCGTCCGAGTGTTTAACGTGATTCTCGCTGTGATAGCTTTAATCATGGTGCGCCATCGCAACTGGAGCCATTACCAAGCGACGGCCAATCCCGCCGATACCAATTCGAAGCGTGCTGTATGGACACAACTTCCCCCTTGGTCAGGGGCCGAGGCCTATTTAACACCTCTGCTGTTCTATAGGTCACAGCACCGAAATAGTAGACAATAGTATTGACTTAAAGTCACTTGACCCCAGGCTTCCTTCAGGGAACCTATCTTTATTTAAGAGTGTTGTTTTTGAATAAAATCGCATTATAATTACAAATTGATGGCTTTCGATGTGGAGTCTTTGTAGAGGTGGCAAGAGTGAGTTGTACTTTCGTGGGCAATTGTGTGAAGAAAACTTGAAAATTAAGGTTTGCAACAGTAGTTCTCATTCGTTTGGGGAGAGCCTGGCCTTATAGAGTTCGGTTTTACTTTCAACAATTGCAGCAAAGCTTAACATAAATACTGTTAAGCTTGTTACAACATTGAACACACCCATTTCAATAGTAGAACTGAACATACCCCGTTAATGTCATATGGGTTTTGAAAGCTTACCTCAATAGCGTTAGTCTGTAACGGGACTTTTCTATTGATGGCTCTCGATGTGGAGTCGCTTTAGAGGTGGCAAGAGTGAGTTGTATTTTCGTGGGCAACTGTGTGAAGAAAACTTGAAAAGTAAGGTTTACAACAGTAGTTCTCATTCGTTTGGGGAGAGCCTGGCCTTATAGAGTTCGGTTTTACTTTCAACAATTGCAGCAAAGCTTTCTGAAGAGGGTTGTCACGGACCCGAAATCATGGTAAAAGCAGTGCGCAGCCACGAAAATCAATGTCACTTTGCCATTTTGTTAAAAACTTGTCTTCTATTTACCTAGTAGGGTCATAAACACTGTTACAACATTGAACACACCCCTTTCAATAGTAGAACTGAACATACCCCGTTAATGTCATATGGGTTTTGAAAGCTAACCTCAATAGCGTTAGTCTATAAGGGGATTTTAAAATTGTTTTAACTTTCATCATAGAGTGGTCAGATAATGAGAACCGTATTGCTGTAAAAGCGCCATGGACTTTCCAGTAGGTTTCTGCGCCGGCCCATAAGGCTAAAACGTCCCAGGCCTGGCTTCGAAACAATTTGCCAGCGTTCATTACCTCTGAAGAATGGTCCTCAGGCAGTCCAGATTTGAACCCATTGGATTACAAATTGTGGACGGTTTTAGAGGACAAGGTTTGTCACAAAACTTTGGATCTCTTAAGACTGCTTTGGTTCGAGCTGTGGCCAATTTTCCAATGGACGAGGTTCGTGCAGCTATTGACGGTTGGCCAGTGCGAGTTAAGGCGTGTGTAAAGGCAAATGGCGGACATTTCGATACGTCAATACGTCAATAAATATATTAAAAAAAATATTTGGTCCAAAAACATTCAGTACGTTTTATTTTACAGAATAAAACGTGTGTAACAGCATTCATGCCCCTACCAAGTAAATATAGATGCAAGAGATCTTGAGCCGGTTAATCCCTGTTCAATGTGTAAAAGCAACAGACCAAAATAAAACAAATAAGCTAAACCTTACGAAAAACTGTAATTTTTAGACGCCAGCGCCACCTAGCGGGACTATACTTAAAAAAAGGGCTTATGATACATATGGGCCAAGTTTGTAATTAATCGGTTAAGCAGTTTTCCAGGTTACGGCGTTCGTACACCGAACATTATGTTTTT
The DNA here is from genome assembly GCA_963513945.1 of Hydrotaea diabolus. Lineage (NCBI taxonomy): Eukaryota > Metazoa > Arthropoda > Insecta > Diptera > Muscidae > Hydrotaea > Hydrotaea diabolus. The sequence goes on along the minus strand of OY740716.1, from coordinate 220,499,490 downwards.
ATATATTAAGATATAAAGCTCCCAATTTTTCTGTTTGATATTATGTTAGTTACGACCTTTGGCATTGGTGCCAACAATATATTTTACATAAGAGACATGGAATGCAACATTTGAATGTCAATGCGAATGCAAGTGGAAAGTGTCGAATAGCAAAAAAAACGTGTCTCTGCAATGATTTCTAACAAACAAGAAAACACTCGGTGTGAGTGACATGAACCCTAAGCACTTTCCATGAATTGTGCCACTCAATAGCGAACAGTGGTGAAAGCGGCGCATATGTCGCAATGATAACCCAGTAAAGATATATATTTTTTTTAAATTCTTTTAGTTTAAATTTATTGAGCCTTATTTTTAAAAACATTTTCAGATATTTACTTAATCTATAAATATACAAAAATATATAAAATAGAAATACAATTCGAAAATGTTCAGTTATGTTAATGGGACAACGCCATAAATGAAAACTTTGCCCCCTCTGTCCGGTTGTAAAGGAAATTTTGTTTTTCTACTTTTTAATCAAGATAAAGAAACCGCCCTTACGAAAATGTCGAATAAATCGTTAAAGAATCCTGTTATTATATAAAACGAAATAGTAATATTTCCATGTACACCTAATCCTGTTTTTGCACGGTACATGTGGTTCCAGAAAATATCGTGTAAAAAAAATAGTGTAAATAAAGACACTACTTAATGGAAAAATGTTAGATTGCTTCAGCAACCCAAGAAAGCCTACGAAAATTAATACATAATTCGGTAAAATAAACATAAATTTTATTCTTCAGTATACCATGCCCATTTTATTTCACGTATTATATATAGGAACTAATTTTATATAAAGGAACTTAAAAAATAAAATCATTTTAAAGTTTTTAAGCAATAATAATCCAATTTAAAAACAAAAAAATCTTCTATGCAAGGAACATAAAAAAGTTGTATAGAAATATAAAAAATGGTATAAGGGTAAATTCTATTCGGTATTAGTTTCTGAATGTAAGCGCATTATTTTCTGCTGCGTTGGAGCAATATCTGTTTCGTCAGTAGAATTGTTCAGTTCTACGTCCACATCTTCAACTGCGTTCATTGGTAACTGCATATCAGAACTTGTTTCAGGCACAGGTTTATTTATTTTAATAGCAAATTCAGTTATAGTACGTTGCGATCCTACTTTGGAGAGTTCTTTGTACAGTTCCTTGTATCGAGCCATACAGGATTGTAGATCTGATTCAAATTTCACAGCTCCCCTAACTATCGGTATAATTTGCAATGAAATGTCAAAATCACATTGTGTTGCCATATTTAAAAAACATACGGAAAAATAATATTTGAATGGCAGTTCCTTGTGGAAACAGTGGCAAAACTTCATTATTAACTGGCAATGCTGAAGAGAGAAAAAACTATGCATATGTAGATAAAATCACAGTTAAATTCAAAATAGATTTTATTTCCGTCTAAAAAAACGTGTAAAAACAGGATAAGTGTTTTCCTGCTATTTAGAAAAACGTGTAAAAGCAGGATAAGTTTATTTCTGTCGACCGTGTTATTTCAAAATAGTGTAAAAAAAGACCGTGTAAAAACAGGATTAGGTGTACTTAAATAGGTCCCGCACAAAGGTCACACCCGAATTGAGGTCCTTTAGTTCTAGACGCCACAAATTATACTCAATCACGCTTAAATATTCCACAGGGTGGAGCACGGTAATTTGCTTTTTGCACTGCAGAATGTAGCGGCAATATTGGGCGAAGAGAGTGTGCGTGGCTTACAGTGGCTGACGGGAAATTTGTATTCGTCTGCCTTTCAGTTGCCATCATGTATTGAACACGTGAGGAGAGGTCATTTTGTGTTGAAGCGTATTTTTAAAATGCGCACTCGACCATTGCAGTAGAGCGTGCTTTTCCTCAGTGGGGGTGTAAACAAACAAAATATGCGGTACTGGAGTGAAACAACCCCCAGAGACCTCAGCATTTGGAACGCGTCATTGTGTGACACACCATCTCACGAGTAGGCATTATTGTTTGAGGCAAATGTTTTCTGGACGGCTTATCTCTTGGAGGGGTGATGTGAACTGGTCGGCACGCTCACCACACTTAGCCCCATGCGATTTTTTCTTTTGGGGTTACCTGAAGTCGAAGGTGTATATTAACCGTCCCAATACCTTGGAAGACCATATTAACAATATAGAGGTTGAAATTGGCAGAATACCAGTCGACACGCTTGTTAGAGTTCATGAAATTTTCAGAAAACGTATGCAGCAGGGTGTGAATAGCAAAGGTCGACATTTGCCAAATACACTATTTAAAACAATGTGCTTAAATTTATAAATTCCCTGTATGTATTGTATGAGCGACAAATAATTAACTCTAACAAATTAAGTCCGACCCTGCTCAAGCTTCAGACAAAGGTGCTTAATCCTCTAAATAGTGCTAAATCCTCATAGTCGGCCACGTCCGATTTTATAATTTTTAACTTGTTATTTTTTAATTTGTTTCGAAGCGAATTTTTTTATGTTTTTTCAAGTTCCATAATTGTTGAAGTTATGTGCAAAAAATGGGGTAAATCACAATTTTTGAAAAAAAATAATATATATTTTTTTTAAAAATTGCAATTTTATTAAGAGCTCGTGATCGCCTATTTTTTTTTTAAATTGCGTACAACTTGTAGTGAGTTGCAGCGGTTTTTTGTACACATCATTCGTAGCGATTTTTGCTTCGGGAAAGTTGGCAGCACTGTGTCGATCGGTATAATAAACAGTGTGACCAGATCTAAAAAAGTGTTGCAGCAAAATCAGCATTAAAATAATGCTAAAAAAATATTAAAATGCCAAAAAATAATGCTAAATTAAAAAAAGTTTTTTTTTTAAATTATTACTATAGTTATCACTATAAAGCTTTTATTTTTTAGAATTTCGTATTCAATGTTGCCTTAGAAATAAATTTCATTAGAATAAAACAATGTCAAGTAATAATTCAACCATGTATTGTTGAGCCATGGCAAACAACAAAAAAAACTATTTATTGAATAAAAAAGAAACATAAAGAGTCTTATATACAAGAAAGACAAAGTGACCATTCAATTCAATATCACATTGGTTTGTACATACATACATATATGTATATTTATATAAAAAATAACATAAAAATTATAATATCTATTTAATAGCATTTCAGTACATTTTAAAATATCATTTGTTTACAAATGATAATTTTTAATTATAAACTAAATAAATTATCAAATGAATACTCTTCCTCAACTTCCGTCGGTCGAAATATCATTAACATACATGTTTTTAGCACATTTATTATGAGACCGTTGGTAATTTTTAAACTTTCGCAACAATTGTTTAACCTTTTCAATCCGCATCTCATCATTCTTTTTCTAATTTTTGTTTTTATAAGGTTCATGCCACTGAAAACTCTTTCAACTTCTGCGTTACTAAATGGTAAAACTAGAAACTTCATAACAAAAGAAGACAATTCCTTGAACGGGTTTTCATTTAAAGCATTTTTATATTCGTATACACTTATCCAGAAATCAATTCAAAATTCTTCAAAGTTGTAATTCATGTATGGTGTTAGAACAAAAAAATATTCTAAACGCGAATATAAAGGATCAAAAGTGTCAGATTTTAAAGCAATTTGATAGGAAAGGTCTTTCAAAAGAACACATACTTATATTTCAGATAGCAACAGAGTAGGATCAGCATTATTACTTTCAAACATTTTATTAACTTTTTGTACATCTGACAGCAAAGGTTTCAAAAACTTCAGATATAATAAATGTTTGTCAGTGTACAATTTTTTTAAAATATTGATGACATGATGCTTCTGTTGCGGCAATTTTAAAATGAGTTTTCAACTCTAGCCATTGACATTTCTGTGCGATTTACAGCTGATTCAATTGACAACCATCTAGTGTCACAAGCTCTTACCAATTTTAATAATCATTAATCGCAGCGTAAATGCTTTTATAACCAAATACTTAATTTCATCAGGTAGCGTTTAAGATGTTTAAGACACTGAAAGCTGAATCGCCATGGTTTTATGTATAAATGTGTAGTCAACTAAAAATTATCAGATTTTTTTATTAAAAAAGTACTAAAATGTTTGAATTTTTTTTGGATAGAATAATGCCAAAAAATGCTAAATTAATAATTGCTAAATGCTATGAAAAATGCTTAATGAAAATTTTGCGGCTAAATACAAAAAAAAATGCAAAATTTAGCTGCAAAAATGCTAAAATGGCCACACTGATAATAAACATGGAACTATGTCGTATCGTAACAAAAATTCCAACTAATTTAAAATACCTCCAACCACACTGTGTATAATGTAGGGTGTTATCACATCAAAGTTGAGTGCATTATTTGACGTTTCATGTTTAAGCTAAGCTGAAAAAGTGCTCCAAAACAAAGATATGACAACAAACGGTGCTAATATTGCCACCATCGGCTAGAACGTGAGATAGAGTGACACGCGCAGCTTGCGAGCGACAATGGATGTCACCAAATTGTTAAAGACGGCCTGTTGTTATGCACATCCAAAACAAAAAAATACAAATAATCACAATACGAGTGAGTACAAAAAAGAAACTAGAAATAAATTTCAATAAAACACGGTAAGCTAAGTAAGCCGCCACACACAACCAGCCAAGCAAACCAAGCCAGCGAAACGCAATAAATGCGACGGCAATTAAGTTTATGCACGCTGTCGTCGTCGTCGTCGTCGTTTTGGTTCAAGAGAAACTATGAAAATGGCAAATTACAAATATAAACGGATAAAAGACATACGAAGTGACGCCAAACACAATAAGGCGAAGCTAGACCCGAAGGGTACAGAGAAAGAAATAAAAGAATGCCGTTTATAATGAGGCATTTCAAAAATTACAAGTGTGCAGAGTGCTAATGGGCAAAATACACTTTAAGATATACAGTGGGTGGGATTAATCTTTCAGTGACCAAAAGTCGTAAACTTAAAGTATTATTCTTTGTGCTTTTGGAAAACACTCAATAAGAGTTTGTAGTTAAATCTAAGTCCTAAAGGCTGAACTTAACACTGGGCACAGTTGAACTTCGACTAACCGTGATGCTCGGGACCAGGCTAAATCAGGTAAAATTTTACATGTAAAATTTTTATTATTTTTATTTATTTTTGACAAAACATGTAAATCTGCGTCTATAAACAACTTATCATATCTCTAGGAATACATACATTTATTTAAAAAAATCTTTAATGGAAGTCTGTCTTATGTTTTTAGCTTTTGATTGTTCTTCCAACAAATGAGTTTGTATGCGATATATTTGCATTTTATCTGGTTCTGAAATACTACTTGGACAATTTAAGTTTTCTAAAAAACCTAACAAAATACTACTAGCCTCTATTGCCTGAGCCAATGTAGGCGTTTCGTCCGCATTTCCTACATCTGATTCCTCGGAATTTGAATCAAGCTCATCTTCTTGGCTTTGGGTAACCATGTCTACGAGCGACATCAGAGTCGCACACCATCCACTTTTCGACAGCATCAATCGTACATCCAGACGGTATGGTTATATCTGTTTGTATCTCAACAAGGCTATTTGGAGCATCTTCATTATGAGATAGTAAGTTATTCCAAACTCTTTTTAAAACTTGTGGAGTTACAGAGTCCCACGAAGCTGCGGCTGCCCACAAAGCTGTCTAAATATTCAAAGATTTAACGAACTCACGTCTGTCATTAGCACCAACAAGTTTTTGAACGATCAGTTTACGGTAGTGACATTTGAAGCTCCGAATTACTCCTTGATCCATAGGCTGAATCAAGGATGTGCAATTCTGTGGGAGATATTTTACTGTAACGTTTTCAGATATCATAGCATTTACATCTGGGTGTGCTGGACAGTTGTCTAATAGTAAAAGTATTTTACAGTTATTTTTGAGACCGATGCGCCGTTGATGTTCCTTTGCTTCTGGTACAAAATTTTGATTAAACCACTCCAGAAATAGCTGTTGTGTTACCCAAGCTTTCTTATTAGATTAATAAATCACAGGAAGGTGTTCAACGTTTTTTAAAGCTCTTGGATGGGCACTTTTTCCTATTATCATCAATTTACACTTGTGAGTTCCTGCAGCATTTGAACAAACTAGCAATGTGGTTATCTCCTTGGATTCCTTCTACCCTTCAATAGAATATTCATTACCACTGGCCAAAGAACTCTCTTGAGTTTTGAGTATTCATTAATCAGCTCCATTTTTTCTTTAATTGAAAGAACCTTTCTTGCTCTTTTCGCGGATTTAGTTTTTGACGGTGGCATTTCACACTGATGAATGAATACATATGAAGTTTGATATGAAAATTACACTTTCGTGAAAAAGGGGAATCACCGAATTTTAATATGAGAGATGTGTGTGTATTATACGAAAAAACAAACAAGAAGTCATAAGGACATGTGCATCACGGATAAAAGAGGTAAATCACGGTTAATAGAGGTAAAAAATCAACCACTCAGCATCACGGTTAATAGATAATCACGGTTAATAGAGTCACGGTTAATCGAAGTTCAACTGTATTTATCCTTTCTTATTATCGAGGCCAGATCTGAAAGTAGTAAGCATACTAAACTATTTGTAATACTGTCCAGCCAAATATTTTATTTAATTTTTGTGGTGTTTTTGATGCACCCAGTAATACAGGGTGGCGCAAGAATCGTGCTACGAAAACAAAACGATTTAAATTTGTTTTTCTGGAAGGTGAGTAGTTAGATTTATTATCATACTTATAAGTATAACGAAACAGGTTTATGCTTCTACTGAAAAATATTTTTTTTTGTTTAAACAAGGGCTGCATGTGGACTTTAAAATCCAAAAAATTTTTCTTTAGGTTCAGATTCTCCGTATTTTCTACCGATACTTTAGTTACAATTACTGAACCTTACAGAGCACCAATTAACAAGATATCTGCACGCAGAGAAAAAACATGGTTAAAACATGGTCACGGCAATAAAAGTATGTTCGTCGCAACCATAGCATTGTTAACTGAATTTAGTTTTGACAAAAGTATAATTGCTGCAATATTAATACATATTGTTGAAATGTAACAATAGTATTATTGCCAAATTTAAAAATAAAAATATTGTTATAGCAACAATATAAACATGGTTGGTGCGACAAAAGTATTGTGTTTTGCGTTTTATGTTAACAATAATATAATTACGGCAATCATACTGTATGATTGTAATTTTTCTTCATATGCTTTTAAGAACAAATGTTATTGGTACGGATCTAATGCAATAATATTACTTTTTTATCGAAATTAAAATTTTTCAAAAAAGCTGCTTTGGTTTTGTTTAACTGAAATATTTATAATAAAAACGCTTGCGTTTATTTAAACTTATTTTTTCTACTGTGATATAAATCACTCCTATTATTTTGAATTAAATGTATTTTTAAATAATTTTCATAATTCAAATCTATTGTTGACAACTTAAACCAATTATAATAAATAATATTGAGGATCAAATCTATTGTCGACAACTTAAACAAATTCTAATAAATTATATTGAGGATCATAGTATAATTGTGTGTGATCATACTTTGGTTGTAGGGATCATAACATGGTTGCGTGTGAATCATACTGTGGTACTATCATACTATGGTTGTATATGAAACATACTATGGTTGTGAGGATCATACTATGGTTGTGGAGATCATAGTATGGTTGAGTGTGAATCATACTATAGTTGTGGGGATCATAGTATGGTTATGTGTGAATCATACTATTGTTGTGAGAATCATAGTGTGGTTGTATTTGAATCATACTATTGTTGTGAGGATCATAATATTGTTGTAGCACAATCATATACCCAACAATAACATTATTATCTTCGAATATTGTTACCATAACCATACTTTTTTTCTGCGTGTGCGAAAGTCCGAGTTCTCGCGGACAGCAGATATGTATGTTTTTCACAGAACTTGCGTTTGGTTGATGTATGTCAGACCAAAGTTGAATATGTAATCGTCTACGAATGAAGTCCCTGTAAACGATAAACACTTTGTTACTTGATGTTGACAACTGACCTTTCTTTTACGGTTTTTCTAGCCAGTCTTAGTTATTAAGTTACTGGCAGTTAGAAACCAGTTTAAATCCCGTAGTTAATAAAAACGACACTATTGTTTGAAAAACCGAAAAAACTAAAAAATTGCCAAATGATGAAACAACACATCCACTTTAAAATTCTACCCGTCCCTATTGCGAAACCTTTTAGTATGTGTACTTTAAAGGAGACAAGCGATGATTTTAATTGACACAGGAATCATGATTCAATATCAAAACACACTTCACCCTAGTCCAGTGAACAAACAGGCCATCAAAAGGGCATTAAAAGGGAAATAACAAAAAACGCCGAACATAAAATGCCCCAAGAATGACTAAAAAAAAGGAAGCATCGAAGAGGAAAAAAGTCTAAAGTAAATAAAGAACGCAATAAAACAAACTGCGCTGATGTTTAAAGAAAGACACACGACACCATGGCGAACCACCACATCATTCCATGCCCCGCTATGCTACACCATTCATCCATTTGCACAGTCCCACCATATTGACGGACCGTATTCAGGTTGCATCCAGAAGTTACGCTACGATCGACCAACCGACCGACCACTCAACAAACCAGCACAAGTATTGAGTTTGGGAGGAAAGTATAAACGCATGACAAGCATTAAAATGAACATCTTTAAGTCGGGCAGCGTGCACGCACTCACGTTGCTGCGATAAAATGCAACAAAATAAAAAACAACATTTGGTCTCACCGTCTTCTAATATCGCTCAATACCAGAGTGGCAGAGGAAGACCAGAAGAAAACACACAAACACGAAATATGCGTGGCAGTGGTTGGTGGCGGCACGGCACACAGTGTGTCCTTCCCATACATTCGATGGCCAAAAATAGAAGGAGTTGTACGAGAGTAATGAAATTTGGCACGAGTCCCTAATATAATAGAATTAAGAAAATTTCAAAGTATCGACAAAATTGACCACGCCCATCGCCCACCGCCCATACAAACTAAAATCATTTTTGGCTGTTAAAAATTAACTATTGCTACAAATTTCCTGAAAATTGCTGGAAGAACATATCTATGCAACACCTTTTAAAAAAAAATTATTTCATCAACATTGACCACGCCCATCGCCCACCTCCCATACAAATGATATTTCAAAAATGCCATATCTTCTGTAAATTTATAACTAGAATGCATACAGCATCTATTAAATGCTGTTTTGAAAATATGAAGAAAATCCGCCCACTGTAACACCCACCCCCCATACAAAAATTTTACAGTTCACTCTATTTAATTTATTAACAACATTTTCACATCTTCGTGATAATCTAATTTTTTAAGCTTCAATTTCGTTCTTAATGAATTGATGTATGGGTCGGAGGATATCAACAAATGATGCATTACGTCTTCGTTAGTAGAACAGCGCCCAGTCTTGCGCGAGTTATATAGCCTATAACGTTTATAGTCTTTGTTCCTCGCTTCCTGCGCTTCTTCTGATAACATTCCTTTGAAAAATAAACCATATGTTAATTCAAAATGTATGAAACAAATCGTATCTTTAACCTACCTATAGGTAGAATGGCCTCAGATACAATTTTGCTACCACGTATCAAAACTTTATGCACTGTGATAGGCATGTAGTACCATCCATACAAATCAATGTACAATTTTGCCGTGTCTAAACAATATATATGGAACTTCTCAGAGTCTATTGCCTGACTTCAACTTATTGTGGATAATATAATTTTTAACCTATGAATCAGTTGTTCATTTACTCTGGTTATGTCAGCTGTAATTTCAGGGTTTTCAAAAAATCGTCGAGCTGTATTCCCATCGTTGCTGGAACCCATTCCTTGTTTTACCACATCAACATTTATTCCCAATACTAATTTAAGGTTTTTTTGAATTGTGGCCTTGGCTTTTTCTTTAATTTGTCTTGTATCTTTATTTGTTCGCCATGCTGCAAAGCTTTTATTGTAAGCGATATGCAATATGCATTCCATAAATTTTATGCGCGCATGCAGAGGTGAAATACCAAATTTTAAAGCATCTCCCGAATTTATTTTAAAAAAATAATAACTGATATGATTTGAATTTCAGTGTACGAGCACTTTATACACAATTATCTTACAAATATACTATTTATAGTAATAGACATGCACACAGACAAAACAACAACAAGCAGTAACGAAAGAAAGAGTGCGCAGTTGTTTATGCACGCGTAAAATAACGCATATTTTTTACTGTATTTTTTTGGTTTCCCATTGTTTTTTTGGCCGCGGGCAAATTTGGGCACAATTTTTTTGGAATCTGTTAGCTGAGACCCTCAGCTTTAATTTGGTATAGGACTCCATGTTTCGCACTGCTTCGCACACAACTAAAAGTCTAACGGAAAATCATAAATGTTTATTTTTTTGGCCCAAAATAAAAAAAAAAATTAATTTTTTTTTTCAATTTTTATTTTTATTTTTTTAATTTACATAATGCTTGATGCTTATTTTAAGTGAAAAAAAATTCTATAAGGTACACTCGGTGTATAGTTTATAAGTAACAAGGTTTTAAATATGACATAGAAAACTAACCCATTTGAGACTTGTTCACATATGTCAACTTTGCGCTGCTCGGGACAGAAAACCAATGGAGATATTTGCATAAAATTTTACACACATGACCTTTAGATAGTTTTTAACCATGTGCAAAAATCATCAAAATCGGAGAGCAGGTCCAAAAAGATTTATTGCCGCAGCGGACACAGTGTGCGGCACTCGTTGGGTTTTCTGCAGCTACTCGTACGTGTATAAGAAACGGCCGCCGTACACGTGTGTGTAGGGTTACAAAATCGAAACAAAAAGTCGACTTTAAAAAAAAATAATAAAAATATTAAAGGTCGATTTCCGACATATCGGGCTTTAAAAAGTCGACTAATCGACTTATTTCGACTTTTTCCTATTCGAGATTTTAATCACTTTTACATATTTAAATAATCCACCGAAGAGTGGATGGTATACTAAATTAGCCATTCCGTTTGTTACACTACAACATATGGATCGGAGACCCTATAAAGTATGTATACGAGGGCTGTTATTTATATTTCGGGTCCTAACAATATTAGTGTTCCCAGATGCAAACTGGAACTGCCATTGGAAACTTTGACATTAGCATAACTTCACTCAGAGCGTTTTGTCATTTGAGGGCGAATTGTTTTGTCACAGTGTGTTGAAAAATTCAACTCAGTCAAAAAATGGAATTATCCCGTAAACATTTTCGTGCGACGATCTTTTACGATTTTCGGCGTGGGTTATCGAGACAAGAGTGTTTAAATTAACTTGTTTCGATTTTTGGAAATGAGGTACCATCAAAAACCACTTAATCGCTGGTACCAAGAGTTCAGTCTCGGACGCCGTTCGCTCCAGGATAAATTTCGTGAAGGACGTCCAACTTCGGTCACTTTGCCAGAAACCATAGATGCTGTGCGTGAACTGATTAAGCAAGACCGCCACGTGGCATACCGTGAGATTGAGGCATCCTTGGGCATTAGTATGACAAGCATCAATAAGATATTTCATGTTCATGTAGCCGTGAAAAATATTTGTTCTCTTTGGATCCCACATAATTTGACGAATTTTCAAAAAAGGCTCGTATTGATTGGTGCAAAGAGATGTTGAAAAAGTATAACTGCGGAGGCTCAAAGCCAGTGTATAGCATTGCCACAGGTGACGAATCATGGATCTAGGCATTTGAAACCGAAACAAAGCAGCAATCGACCGTATGGGTCTTTAAAGACCAAACAAATCCAACAAAAGCAAATGATTGCATTTTTTCGGTATATTTTTTCGGCCATGTTTCCACAGTGTCTCTAGTGAAACGCAGGAGGTCAATTCTGAGTGGTATACAACCATCTGTTTGCCAACAGTGTTCGAATAAATGAGGAAAGATAATCAGAGAAGATGGATCATTTTGCATCACGACAAATCGAGCTCTCACACAGCAGCTGAAACGATGAGCTATTTGACCACTCAAGATGTTGTTCCCTAGCATCAAGAAAAAAATACGTGTTCAACGTTTCTCATCGCGCGAAGCAGCTGTGAAGCGTGCAAAAATCATGTTTTGGAGGTGTCTCGAAAATTGGTTTGCGCATGCAAAAGTGTTTTTATCTTAAAGAAGAATATTTTAAAAACAATAAAACCATTTCCAATGATAAATTATTTCCAGACCCGAAATATAAGGAATAAAATGATCAGTAGCTTTATTTGGAATTGAAGCAGCTAAATAAATTATCCAGCAGCTTTGGCTTTTTTAATGTTTTTTTGTATATGAATCTATCATGAATCATGTCACCCAGGGAATATATGTTTTCCTCTTAATGGACTTATACAGGGTTGAGCGCGGTAATTTACGTTTTTGCACCGCAAGCTGTGGCGTCACTGTTGGTCAAAGAGAGTGGAAAGTGTGTATTGCTTATAGAGGCAAGCTTTAAATTAAACCAAGTCCTGATTCTGAATCGATCGGTACACCTTAATGTGGGTCAAGCTCAAATATTTTTGGTAGTTTCAAGCATTTGGAGTGGAGTTAACTTAAAATACTCTGTAACATATTTGTTTTACAGGCATTAAAAAAATAGTTTAACGCACAAATTGATCGAAATTGGACACAAAAGTCGATTGCAACTTTTTAAATTTTTCCAAGAAAAGGTCGATTCGTCCACATATCGATAGTCGACTTTTAGAACCCTACGTGTGTGCATAATCGCATACGAGTATTAGGGTGGCTTTTAAGGATTTTCCGATAGATCTTTAACGCTAAGTTGTAAACAGAAAGTTATTAATAAATTCAGTAAAGAAGCTGTGAGCAATAAAAAAGGCTTGGATGTTTAGCTCTAGATTCTAAAGTCTCAACAGAATTTACGATCCATTTAATTAACAATGTTATTTGACACTATAAATGGTCAAGAAAATAAATCAATTTAATAATGATGGTTACATTTTACTTCCGATCTTGCTCAAATTTGGTATTGTGGGGCATTTATAAACATTGTAAAAGATTTGAAACTAACTCTAGTAAAATAGGACCACTTATTCCATGGCCCCACATAAAGTCCCTTCGATTTAAGATCCTGTAGCTCTAGAAGCTATTTTTTTAATTCGATATTGCCTAAATTACGCATAGTACGTTATGAGCGAACGGTATCCAACCATGATGAAAATGTTTGTTCTTATTTTATATTCGAACTTGCAATATATAACTGGTACAGAACAGTAAGTACATAAAGAAAATCTATAACAGGCCCAAATAATATCGGACCACATTGAACAATGTTGTCCCGTAATACCTTAGCCCGAAGCAACATTTTAAATCTGATAATGTTCAATTTTAATGTTCACGGCCTTTCCAAAATTTTGTTCAGTGTAAGGCCCATTTGTGGCTCAACGGCGAAGTCAATAAACAAAATTGCCGCATTTGGGCTGAAGAGCAACAAGAAGAGGTTCAAGAGGTGCCATTATACCCAGAGAAAACCACGCTGGTGGAATCATCGGTGCATATTTATTCAATAATGATGATGGCCGGAACGAGGCCCATTTCTGGCTCAACGGCAAAGTCAATAAACAAAATTGCTCTCGCAATCGCGCTATGATATCGATCTTCATGCTACCTGAAATTGAAGCCCGTGACCTTGACGACACTTGGTTTCAACAGGACGGTGCCACTTGCCATACAGCTGCTCAAATTATGGATCTATTGAGAGGTCATTTCGAAAAGCAGCTAATTTCACGTTTTGAACAGACCGCCTAGATCGAGTGATATCACACCTTTAAACATTTTTCTTTGGGGTTGCGTAATGCCCAAATTCTATGCTGAAAAACCAGCTACGATTCAGGTTTTGGAAGCCAACATTACGCGTGTCATTAAAGCCATACCGGTCGAAATGCACGAACGAGTCATACAATATTGGACCCTCAGAATGGAAACCCTGAGGCGTAGTTGCGGCCAACATTTGAAGGAAATTATATTCAAAAAATAAATGCCATAAAATGTCCTATTAAATTACCAATTTTTTTGTTCTGAAAAAATACCTCTAGGTGGATCACCCTATATACCAGTATATATTAAAAATTAAATATTAATATTTACTAAGACATAGCAAATTTAATTGTATCGAAATCCTCCAGATAAATAAGACAAAACAACCCTCTACTGTTCAATTTTCTTTTTGCCGCTTACGTCTTTTTTCGCGGTTAGGGCTCGATTTCATAGTTAAACAAATTATTTTTTGCGTTTCGTTCAAAATAACTCTCCTATTTATGTCCGTAACTGTAAATATTCAAGTGATGTACAATTTCACTAAGGGAAATATTAATCAGTTTACAAGTCATTTCGGATTTATCAATTAAAAATTTTTTTATGTCATGATTTACTTACTTTTGTTTCCAATTAGGGTTATATTCTCTGTACAGTGTGAGACTTAGTGATCTTGTGATAGCAGTTGCTACACATTTTGAATTTTGTATGGGTACATCTGAAGGTATATGTAAGTATAGAATTGTCTGCGCTCTTGATTTGGGTTAACCCAATTGGCCGGAGCGGTGGCGAGTTTAAGAATAATGGATCATTTGCAACACTCTGTCGCATAGCATTCACGTTGTTCTTAAAAGGGAGGACTAAACTTCTAGTTATGGGAGACGAGAGCTGATCTTTAGTTAAAATAACAGCGATAAGTTCGCCACGTAAGCTTAATCGTTGAGAAGAATATAATTATTCGATGGATTCCATGCATTATAGTGTTCTGTATTCATTTTTAATGTCAGAGTTCAGGAATAATCTGCAAAAGGTAAAGAAAATAAAAGACTTATTTGTTTTTCACTACATCAGTTGGTCTAATTTGAGACACCCTGTATAAATTGATAAAAATTGTGGCTAATATTCCACACCAAATAAATGAAACCTGTAATATGGAAATGCATTTGTTGTGGCCTTTGAGAAAAAATGCACTAAGTCCAATATTTATAATTTTACTGGAGAAACAAAATAATTTCTGTAAATGTTTTACCAAGATTTTTTTGAAATTGTAAATGCAATTTAACGTTATTTTAGCTTCTTTTTTAAACCATTGTAATGGAATATACTTAGTAGGAACATAAATACTGTTACAATATTGAACACACCCATTTATAGTAGAACTGAACATACCCCGTTAATGTCATATGGGTTTTGAAAGCTAACCTCAATAGCGTTAGCCTGTAACGGGATTTTAAAATTGTTTCAGCTTTCATCATGGAGTGGTCAGATAATGGGAACCGTATCGCTGTAATAGCGCTTTTCAAGTGTGAAATGAAAAAAACGATATTTTCAAAACGCTCCGGCCACTAGGGATTAGCCGCATGTTCGTCTACCGATGCATAAAACTGTTTGAGGAGACTGGAGATGTAAAAGACAGCCACCGGTCGGGCAGCCCACGCTCTGTTCGAACACCGCATGTCATCAAAGCCGTTAAATCAAGAATTCACAGAAATCCACTCCGAAAACACAAAATCATGGCCCGTGAGATGAATATCACGCAAAAGTCCATGAGTCAAACCATTTAAAGAGACTTGGGACTTGGGGCTTTCAAACGACGTACCGGACATTTATTAAATGCAGCTTTAAAAAATAGGATTGATAAATGCAAACGTCTTTTGGTGAAGCACGCTGATAACTTGCACAGAAAAATTTTGTTCACCGATGAAAAAATGTTTACCGTTAAGGAAAAATTTAACAAGTAAAATGATAGAGTGTATGCGCGGTCATCTAAGGAAGCATCTGAACTGATCCCAAGGGCGGATCACCCAACTTCAGTCATGGTTTGGTGGGGTGTCTCTTACGATGGGGTCACTGACCTGCATTTCTGTGAACAAGGAGTCAAAACATCGGCCAAAGTTTACCAAGAAACCGTTTTGAAAACTATTGTGAAGCCTCTTAACAATTCCCTGTTTCAAAACCAGCCATGGACTTTCCAGCAGGATTCTGCGCCGGCCCATAAGGCTAAAACGTCCCAGGCCTGGCTTCGAAACAATTTGCCAGCGTTAATTTCCTCTGAAGAATGGCCCTCAGGCAGACCAGAATTGAACCCATTGGATTACAAATTGTGGACGGTTTTAGAGGACAAGGTTTGTCACAAAAGATACCCCAACATTGGATCTCTTAAGACTGCTTTGGTTCGAGCTGTGGCCAATTTTCCAATGGACGAGGTTCGTGCAGCTATTGACGATTGGCCAGTGCGACTTAAGGCGTGTGTAAAGGCGGACATTTCGAATAAATAGATTATTTTAGGATACAGTATACATCAATAAATATATTTAAAAAATATTTGGTCCAAAAACATTCAGTAAAATTTTAACTGATTTTATTTGAGATATTATATTGTTCAGGCAATTGGAACAAGCTTTGGTAAACATAGACAAGGAGCGATAATCAGTAGATAAGTGATGAACCAAACATTTTATGAAAATTTTCGTACTGCAAGAAGTGAACTACGCGAGTTGCGTGATTTTTTCGGTTAACATGACCGGTCATTTGAGTCAACAACAAAGAAGGCATAGCATGACATTTTTTTGTTTTTATGTTTTCAAATTGATGCATTTCGTACTAATTTTGCATTCCGAGTCCAAAAAACACATTTCAAAAAAAGTAGACTTAGCATCTTTTCTCTCTTAGGAAGCGAAGCGAATAAAAGGTGGTTAAATTTTAAAGGCCGATGTTGAATGTGAACTACACCTAAACGTTAAGTTTTTTTTCTGCATTTTATTTGATATTTCTCAATTACAGATAAATTCAATTTGAACCATGGAAAGATACACAAGCGAGCAACGCGTTAAAGTTAGGCAAGAGTGGATGATCAATTTTCGAAGAAAATCATCTTCAGTCATCAATGAGGCACATTTTCACCTCAGTAGATTCAGTAGATTCAATAAGCAGAATTGCCGCATTTGGGCGAATGATAATCTAAGAGTGGTGTTGAAAAAACAATGCACCCACAAAGAGTGACTGTTTGGTGCGGTTTACGGGCGGCGGCATCATCGCACAGTGGTCGAAATGGACCATCTCGCGGGTTTTAATTCAAATTTTAAAATTTAAAATTCCAGTGTTGTTTAATTTTTTATTGATTAACAACACTCCACTGTACCTATTGAAGTTTTCCTTTTTGTTTTGTTATCAATATTCGCATAGTTGTTAGCTTTCTTACGTAACATATGTACGAGGGCGGTTCGGAAGCTTCTTAGCCTAGCACAAAAAGCGCGGTATTTGACTGAATTTAAAAGTGGTCGTACAAGCATTGAAGATTAACCACGTAGTGGACGTCCAAAAAAAAAACAACAACAGAAATTGTAGCCAAAGTGCATGATATGGTACTTAATGATCGACGAATAAAAGTGCGTGAAATAGCTAATATCATGGGCATCTCAAATGATCGAGTCCATTTAATTTTACATGAAGAACTACAGGTGAAAAAGCTTTCTGCAAGATGGGTGCCGGACTTGTTAACAGTCGACCAAAAACGCATAAGAATGAACATTTCTCAAGCTTGTTTGGATCGTTTTCAGCGAAATAAAATGGATTTTAAGCGTCGCTTCATAACGGTTGATGAGATCCACCACTCCAGATACAAAAGAACCATCCAAACAATGGACTGAAGCTGGAGGAAGTGCCCCAAAGAAGGCAAAAACAATTCAATCGGCTGGAAAGGTTATGGCAACGGTTTTTCGGGACTTCAAAGGTATTTTATTGATTGACTATCTGCAAAAGGGTAAAACAATAAACTCAGAGTACTTTTGCAACCTTTTAGATCAATTAAATGTACAAATTCGAGAAAAACGTCCTGGCTTACAACACAAAAAAATAATTTTTTTATCAAGACAACGCACCAGCGCACAAGAGTGTTTTAACAATGGCTAAAATCAACGAATTAAAGTACGAGTTGCTTGACCACCCACCTTATTCTCCTGATTTAGCTCCCAGTGACTTTTACCTGTTCCCAAATCTAAAAAAATTCCTTGCTGGCAAGCGTTTTACCTCAAATGAAGATGCTATTACAGTTGTAAACCACTATTTTGAAGACCTTGAGGGAAACTATTTTAATCAAGGTATAGAATTGCTAGATAAGCGTTGGACTAAGTGTATTGAAGTTTCAGGAGATTATATTGAAAAATAAAAATATTTTTGAAAAACTAACTATTCTCTTTCATTGATAGGCTAAGAACTTTCCGAACCGCCCTCGTATGTTAAAGAAATTAAACTAAAAAAAGTTGGCACATCTTTACACAGTGATCAAATTTTGAGAAAAAACTGCAATTGATCTGTAGTTTTGTAACTTAAGGTGACTTATTGAAGTAAAAGGCCCGATGGATCGGCCGTATTTTTTTCCAAAATAAGGCCGGTCAGGCAGTTACTGTGAGTGGTGTTAGCTATCGTGAGATGATAACGAACTTTTTATAGCCCGAATAGGTAGATTTGGACGGGACGAGATGTGGTGGTTTCAACAGGACGGTGCCACTTGCCACACAGCTAACAAAACAATGTATCTTTTGCGCGACAAATGCAATGGCCGTGTTATCTCACGTCGTGGCGATGTTAATTGGCCGCCAAGATCATGTGATTTGACACCGTTGGACTTTTTTCTTTTGGCTTATTTGAAAGAAACGGTGTACGTCGATAAGCCAACAACAATTCAATAGCTAAAGGATGAGATAATTCGGCACATTAACCGCATAGAACCTCCATTATGCCTCAGCGTCATCGAAAATTTGGACCATCGGATGGAGGTGTGCCGCCGAGGTCGCGGCGGCCTTTTGACCGATATTTTGTTTCAAACATAATTGAACCATACCAATATTATCGTAATAAAATGAAATGACAATAATTTCCTAAATAATTTGTGTTTTATTTAAAATCAACATCGGCCCTTAAGATTTAACCACCCTATAGATAACATTTACAAAATGAATGCTGTGAATAACGACAATGATTATTTAATCGAAATTGAGATATTTAGATTAAAAACAAATCCTTTTTGCGGTAGACAAATTCAATTTGAAAATTGTTCATCAATGTGACCCACTATGACACCACAACTGACACACTCTCGTCATAGACGAAACTAGGTCAGATAAACAGATGTGCATACAATGGACTACATAACGACACAGACATACAAAGTAATACATGTACATAGTATGTACATGTACTGGTATATAAACATGTACGTAACATATGTACATAGATAGGCAAAAAAAGTTTTGCAATACATAGGTGACCTTACTCCAAATTCCAAATGTATGTGCGAGTACATGTGACAACGACAAAACTTGAAAAAAAATCAACGCCCCCTTCCTACCCACCCAGACAGGCGGACAGACATCAATTCAAACCTAACTCGACAACATGTGTCAGTTTTCCGTTTCCATGTCATCATCACCACGATGCTTATGACGATGATGAGGTTAAAAAGTGATTATCGTTCGGAAACCAAAAGGATTTAAAACAACAGGAAATTTTTAAATTGAAAAACCAAAAACAAATAGTCATAGCCGAAAGAACTGTAAACTGAACTGAAATGATAACAAAAGATTATGGCAAAAACCAACATCATCAGCAACATTATTTATAATGAAAATTCTATGCTTGCTGTTTGATTGACATTAAACTGGGAGAGGGAACAAATACTCGTAACATCACACAATACTAGTTTTTTTTCCCCGGTATTTTTCGTTTGCCGGAAAAACGGGGAAAATATTAAAGTTTTCCAAGATCCCATTCGGAAAAACTTAAAGTTAAATAATTTTGACGTTGAACCACTTTTTGTAAGAAAACCATTAAGAAAGTAAATACCTTTATTTTTGAATAGGAACCTGGGTTACAGTGTTCCGCTCCATAAACAACTTCGTAAATTTTCGACCCTTAAAAATAAATCAAAATCTTATCCTAAAGTTAAACAGGTTATTTCATTCACGACTGGACAAATTTCGTATTCCTTGGCTCATATCATGAAAATATCCTAAAGTTAAACAGGTTATTTCATTCACGACTGGACAAATTTCGTATTCCTTGGCTCATTTCATTAAAATCATTACCTAAACGAAGGCCAGAGATCCTACCGTTCTAAAGTTACGACTATTTGACTAAAATGTAATTTTTTTGTGTTAATTTTAAAAAAAAAAACAAATAAAAATGTGCTGGTATTTCGCTTCAACTTTTTTTTCATTTCAGTCAAATGGAACGGTGGGACCTCTGGACTTTGTTCAGGTAATTTTAGAAAAGAGGTAGGGCTATCTTTTATGAGAAAAACAAGAAAAAAATGCGGCCACTGGGCCGAAATAAGCAATTTTACCCTAGTACCCTCCGACCAACAATCCGAAAATTTTCAAACTGCAGGCATGCCGTCACCTTGCATTTTCGGGCATGATCGCCGGACAAAGTTTCATGTAATGAGCCAAGGAATACACTGGTGAAATTTATCCAGTCGTGATTGAATCACCCTGTATATAGGTAATAATTTTAAAGGTATCCAACCTTTCTTGTACATAAGTAAGCGACTGAATATGGATTTACAACATAAACCTGTAAGTTTTTTTTAAAAAAAATTATATCGCAAAAAATAGTGTCGTTTCCTCAGTTTTGGAAAATACGAAATTTCGACTACTGTTGCACAAGGAAATATATAGTGGGCGACGCTGGTGAAATTTATCCAGTCGTGACTGAATCACCCTGTATATAGGTAATAATTTTAAAGGTATCCAACCTTTCTTGTACATAAGTAAGCGACTGTATATGGATTTACAACATAAACCTGTAAGTTTTTTTTTTTAAAAATTTATATATCGCAAAAAATAGTGTCGTTTCCTCAGTTTTGGAAAATACGAAATTTCGACTACTGTTGCACAAGGAAATATATAGTGGGCGATTTTAAATTTGAGTCGCGTTTTAAAAAAAAGTACTGATAGTTTTTTTTAAATTTCTGGTTTTTTTGGAGAGGTTGAACTTTGTCAATTAATAATGGAACACAACTGGCTCGGTAGTACCTTATCCGATGAACCCGAAGATATATGGCCCAATGATGCCGCCAGCCCAAAATCCACACCAAACAGTGATTCGTTGTGGATTCATTGGCTTCTCAATAGTAGCGTGTGGGTTCTGTAAAGCCCCTATGCGGGCAATTTTGCTTATTGTTTCATCTGAAAACACGATTTTTCCGTAAACTTCTTTATCTCCTGCCAAACAATTTAGGCGAAGCGAAATCGCATCGAATGGTGTTCCATTATTTAATGACAAAGTTCAACCTTTCCAAAAAAAACCAGAAATTTTAAAAAATTATAAGTAATTTTTTTTATAGCCGATGTAAATTTAAAATTGCCCACCGGAACCAATTAAGCCTACTTTAAACTTGCATTTTTTCTAAATTGCATCCATTGAAAGTTCGAATAGAGAAAAATAAATTTGCGTGGAGTCTGTTCTGTCGAAATTCAACCCATCCATGAGAGAAGCTAAAGGATGGTCCAACCGTAATGCACGATGTTAATTGTGAGTCTCACTTTAACGTCAAGTATTTTGCAGTTTAGATTCGTTAACCATCAGAATTGCCGCATTTGGGCAAATGAGAATCATCGAGTGATTGTTGAAAAGTCGATGCATCCATAAAGAGTTATTGTTTGGTGCGATTTATGGGCTGGCGACACCATCGGGACGTAATTCTTCGAAACTGAGGTTGGATAAGCAGTTACCGTGCACTACTTGTGGCCGAAAATCGAGGATATGGACCGGGGCGATATGTGGTTTCAGCAGGATGGTGCCACTTGCCACACAGCCAACAAAACAATTAAACTTTTGCTCGAGAATTTCGCTGGCCGTGTCACGTATAAGTATCTCACGTCGTGGCGATGTTAATTGGCCGCCTCGATCATGTGATTTGAAAACGTTGGACTTCTTTGGGGATATTTAAAAGAAGAAGTGTACGTCAATAAGCCAAGAACAATTCAAAGCTATAGAATGAGATAGTTCTGCACACTAACGACATAGAACCTCCATTATGTCTCAGAGACATTGAAAATATGGACTATCAGATAGAGGTATGCCATCGAAGACGGGGCGAGCATTAAGCCGATATTTTGTTTCACACATAATTGTCATAGATCCTTCTATCATAATAGAAAATATTAAGATAATTCTCT
This sequence comes from Hydrotaea diabolus, assembly GCA_963513945.1. Classification (NCBI taxonomy): domain Eukaryota; kingdom Metazoa; phylum Arthropoda; class Insecta; order Diptera; family Muscidae; genus Hydrotaea; species Hydrotaea diabolus. The sequence continues at coordinate 220,477,266 of OY740716.1, read as the reverse complement.
GATGACTTTTGGTTTTATTTGCAATTGGCATCGTTTGTTTTAATTGGACTACCCTTTAAGGACTTAAATTGTCCTTAAATCGATACATTTTCAACTACCTTAAAAATGTTCTCTTTTATAAAAACATATCATTACAGAATTCCCCGCTTAACTATATGTACGCTTCATTGCCTTTCATGCTTAATAGCCTTTATTTCTGAATATCGGTTAGTTTTTCGATCTTTTAACTCAAAAATCCATGGTCAATTACCTTCATTTTCATTAAATTACCAAAATACATTTTTCTTAAAAATTTAGTTTTTTTTAAATAGCCTTCTCTGTATTAAGCCACCCCTATATCACAGCAAATTTGCGCAAATGTTTGCGAAATAAGGTGCCGATCTTCTCTAAATATACCTACTAACCATATAGTCAATATGGATAAATTCCAGCAAATTTTACTACAAATCCAAATATTAATTTATTTATCATGGACCAAAGGGGAGCAAAACCAGACTATTTTGTTCAAGCTTCAATAGCGATGTCATATAAGGTTCGTAGTGCCTTTCGCTTAGGATTAGCCATTAAAAATAGGTTTATGTAGATATTTCTGTAATTACCCAGATGAGGTATCTAACCGTATTCCTTTAATTTTCCATATAAGGTAATTACAAGTATTCCTAATTTGTCCTTATGAGGTAATAAAGCGTGCTCCTGTAATTACCTTACACGGATAATTACCTAGAAATCTTAAGATTTTTAAAGAGCTAATTAAGAGGAGTTTACTGTGTATAATTTTTTTTTTACAAATCAAAAACATCTCTTCGTATTTATCCTGCAAAAAAATGAAAATAGTTAATTGGTGGCCAATTAAACTCTTATTCCAGCAAGTTATATTATCCAATATAAAATTCACTTAGTGTTATAATCGTCCACAGCGGAATTTTGAAGCAAAATCGGCAGGGTTTTTTAAAATTCTCTGAATCATGGTGAAAATTTTCCCGGGAAACCGGGAAATACCAATAACTGAAAATCCCGGGGAAAACCACTACAGACCACATATCCCACTTTGTAAAGATTAAAAAGAATGAAACAATTCACAGTCGAATGTGAAATGTTATCACGTAAAAGACAAATTATCATGCAGTAGTCGGCGACCATTGGTTGGAGTAGTGCTAGTCTCCATGACATATGTTAAAATATCACTTGGCAGTGAGTGGATTAACGTCCTATTTGTATTTGCTTTGGATAACGACAACGACGACGATGATGATGATGATAGTGCTGATGGCTATATTATGTGTTGACCATATGGCGGCTGACATGTGTCATTTGTACTAAGTAATCACGATTTCGCTATTTGCCTATCGCACAGCAAAAATGGCATGATAAGGCCGAAAATTATGAAAGGGGGAAACAGCTATTTTATATTGCCATTGCGATAGTTTTTTTGATAGTCCAATATTGGGCGTTTTTTATTTGACAAGCGAAAGAGTCCACTTAAAAACCCCGATTAGGCGTTTATTTTAAGTCGTTAACCAAAAAAAATATTGTAGAAAAAATCGTGTTTTCAAAATGTTGATTTATAAAAAAAGTTCTTAGAAAAAAACCCTTGTGGAGTATACTCGAATATTGAATAACTTTTTCCTTAAAATTAAATATTAAAAAAAAAACTATTTCTGATGCTTTTAAATTCTGATAGGCTTTTAACGGTTTGAAATTGTCGTTTTTCGCTTTTCAAATAAAAAACGGCCATTGTCACGTTTCCATTGCACTAAAATATGACATTCGCTGTATAGGTCCGTGATCATTCACCCCATTTATAATAAGATTCCTTAACTTTTTTGTTTTTTTTCCCTAACCTAACACGATCGAAAATGATTCCTCTTTATTATGAAATAAATTTTAAGGATTTTGTTTTAAATTTTAAATAATTTATTCTGCAGCGTGGGCGATTTAATATTTTTAATTTAAATCGTCTGTAAAAAAAAGTACTGATAATTTTTTCTAATTTTGGTTTTGTTGGAAAGGTTGAGTTTTGTCATTTAGTAATGGAACTCAATATCATTCATATGACTACCACAACTGGCTCGGGAGAACCTTATCCGATCAACCCACTTTTCGAGTTTATTTTCGGTTGTTTCGGGTCGAATCTCTTTAATGGCAACTTCGATTTCATGTTTCAACGCTTCAATTGTCTCTCGATGCTTTGAGTCACATTTTTCCTTAATGGCACCCCACAAAAAATAATCCAAAGGGCTTAAATCACAGCTCCGGGGCGGCCAATTGCCATCACAATGTGGACTGATTATTTGATTTTTAAAAACAGTGCGTAAAATATCGATGTTTGCGTTGGCAGTGTGACATGTGGCCCTGTCTTGTTGAAACCAAATTTTGTCCATGTCATTCTCTTAAATTTTTAGAAATAAAATTTCGTTCAGCTTGGCGTGGTTACGCTCATCGTTTACGGTAACGGCTGCTCCTTCCTCGTTTTCTAAGAAAAATGGCCCAATGATGCCGCCAGTCCAAAATCTACATCAAACAGTAACTCGTTGTGGATGCATTGGCTTCTTAATAGTTACGTGTGGGTTATCTAAACCCCATATGCGTGCGATTTTGCTTATTGACATAGACACCGAGATGAAAATGAGCTACATCTGAAAACACGATTTTTCGATAAAATATTTAATAAAAATGTTTAACCAAAGTTCCAAAAAACCAGAAAGGTGGAAAATTATCAGTACTTTTTTTTACAGCCGATACAAATTTACATTTTTAAATGGCTCACCCTATATATCCGTGTTATGTTAACAAAAGCTCGAAAAAGTTAACTTAAAAAAATAAAAGAATTATTAAAAATTGTCAAATCCTTTGATTTCGAACGGACAAAATAATAGCGTGATTTTAAATGACCGAATGATATAAAAAAATTATTTATAAAAGCTTAATTTCGTAAAAAAGTTTTCGTCTTGTTGGCATAAGACCCATTAAATACTGTCAAGTCCTTTCAGAATAGAAAACCATGCGTATTAAATGATTCCCCCATAATTTGGCCTTATTCCTTGATTTTTTGGTCACATATTTTCCTTGATTATTTTTTTAACAATATTCTATATGAATTAGACCAGCGACTTCTGCATTCTCGTTGTTATTTCGAAAACAATTTGCGAAGCGAGTTTTGCTTTGCTTCCCTTTGAAATATTTATTTTAAGGAAATTTTTCATTCTGCGAAGTAATGCTGTACTTCGCTTAGGATATGGAAGTGTAGATTTTTATCCATGAATTTTGAAATCCGTTATATGGAACATCTTAAATGCCTAATAAAGCACCCCTTATCCATGATTTTACATCTTCCATGCTTATAGATTTTTGTTGTGTAAAGGGAACAAAGTTCTTTTTTTATACCATCTAACTCACGGTTTTACATTATTACAAAATAAATTAATTTTATATTCGTTTAAATTTATTTAAGACTGCACGGGTTCAATGTGCGGGACAATCAATAACTCCGTGACTTTTCCAATAAAACACAGTTTTTTTTAATTTTAATTATTTTTCAACATAATCAACTTTTAGCTCAATACACTTAGTCCAACGTTTTTCCAATTTTGAATCCCTTCCAAAACATAAATTTGCCATGGCGGTCACCGATGAGCAACGCATGGACCACATTATTGCTAAACTTGAGAACCGCCAAAAATGCAGTCAACTTAAATCACGTCGAAATATGGTTGATTAAAATTTTCATTATTTCATTTTACCTTAATTTTGTTAATTATTGTTGTATAAGTTGAGATATGATGTGTAAGTATAAAAAGGGGGTTCTTGAAGTTGACTTGAAAAACAGAAAAATTGTTCTCTTCGAGACAAAAGCATCGATGTATCACACTTTAAGATTCGGCTGTAAATACAGAATATATAAAGAAAAATGTAAAAGCAAGACCCCGACTTTTGGCAAAAAAATAAAAATAAATGTTTCGAAACTACCTTGCATTAAAACTTCATATACGAAGGTGCACGGTAACTTTTTTTGAGGTACGCCCTAACCAAGATGAGCCCGTGCATCATCTTGATTAAAAATAACTTTTTTCTAGGCCATATATATGCGTTCGTTATTTTTTAAATCCTTATTAAATCGGTCCAATAAGTTGCCATAATATTCGCCGTTTATTGTTTTTTCCTTTTGAAGGTAATCAATGTAGATTATCACACATGCATCCCAAAAAAACTGTTGCTATCACCTTATTCGCAGACAATGTCACATGGAGCCAGTTCTTTGGAGCCAGTTCATCAGGAGAAACCCATTGTTTAGACTGCTGCTTGGTCTTCGGAGTGTTGTAATGGATCCATGTTCCATCCACAGTTACAAAACGCCGCAAAAACAAGCAATCCTTTAAAGTTGTCACACGATCAGGTTTATGGTCAATTGAGAGAAACGCAGCACTCATCTTGCAGACAGCTTTCTTAAGCCCAGCTGATCATGTAAAATCGAATCCACACTACCATATGAAATGCGTATGGCATCAACAATCTCATGCACTTTTACTCATCGGTCGGCCAACACCATATCGTGGATTTTTTTTCGACATTTTCGGGTGTATTGGGCTTAATTGGCCGTCTAGAACGCGTCATTTGCATTTGTGCGGCCACAACGAAAGTCAGGAAACCACTTTTTTACCATTGAAACCGATGGTGGAAAGTCCCCATCAAGCTTTTCCTTGGGATGATTTTTTTTCGCAAAAAATAATATTTAATGAGCATCCGAAATACACTTTTTTCCATTTTTAACAAAATCCACGAGGTTCTCTGCTTTGAACAGCTGTTAAACACAAACTAAATGACGTAATTCTCTCAAATTTTGACAGTAGTCTGTTTACAGATGGTACATGATGGGAGCAGTGTTGCATTTCATATAACTACGAGGGTTTTGTATTTCAAATTATATGCGATTTTGTCGTTGTCGTTTTTTTACCTCTGTGACATTTCGAAAAGAATTAAGTGTTTTCTACTGATCGGCGTCTCACATTTATAATCGAAATTTCAACTTGTAGCTCAGTTTTAACCACCCCAGGAGTCTTAAAAGGTTGACAACAGGGTTACCGTTGACAAATTTCAAAAAGTAGCACAAAAAGGGGATTATTTTTTAAAAAGTGGCACAAAAAGGGTATTTAAAAAAAAAAAGTCGCAAACTCTTCCTAAGTTAATTTTATTAAAACAATACATTTAAATTTAATAAGAAAAGTAACAAACATCACAGTAAAAACTAAGTTCCATGAAATCAGAGGTAAAATACACTTTCAAACTAAAGAACCCTCCACTATACGATAATAAAGCGAAAATTTTTTTCAGCAAAATTAGCTTTAATTTTAGTTCCCATATGTTCATATTGATCTTTAATAGTCCGTTTTGACCATGCAGTACACCTGAGCATAGCCTTTTAGCAGCTTAGCTCTTTTTTGGGGTATTTAAAAAGGTAAAAGCTTTTTCCCCACGGGCCGATTTCACCCATTTACAATCCTAAACAGCTTGTGACCATAAGCCTGTATCATGCAAAATTTCTGAAAACTAGGTTGATCCCTTTGAACGATATCGTGCTTTCAGAAAACTTGCGGACGAACATGGCTAGATTGTCTCAGAATTTTACGACAATCAAGATTTACGACGGTCCATATTTCGTGGTGCTGCAAACGGAATGACAAATTTAATATTCTCTTGCGTGAAGGGTATAAAAAAATCCAAACATTAAAAGTCGGGCATGGCAAACTATATTATGCCCTGCTCTTCTGGATGCGCAGATGAGCCAACTGAAACTAGGTTTTTGGGCTCCTTGAAGTCATGAACCGGGTTCTTAATATATCCAGATTTTAAAAATAATTGTATATGGATTCGTTCGGTTTGTTTTAAAATTTTAAACTTTGGTACCCCCATGTCCTTGAACGGGCCGGATTTTCGGCCAACTCAAATCAAGGTTGCAAAAGATAATACAATAGAACTTTTTTGATACATTTTCAGCATCGAAAGTACAGTGACAACCGCGGCTCATTTACTGCTTACTTGATACATTTTACAAATGTTCCGAATTGTTGGCATTTTACTCTAAATGCAAACTGTTGTGAAGGCTATTCTACGAAGCATTTTCACACACTACGAGTACCCGTAATGCCTAGCGTGAGCGCCAGGTTATAACCAAATAAATTATAGTCGTTTTTTTCCCGGAGCAACCTTTAACCCTCGAAATAATACGCGTATCTTTTAAAAGCAATACACATTTCGAGTTGAGGAAATTAGTAAAAAATTTAAAAAAGTGGCAAAAAAAGGGAATTTTTTGAAAAAGGGGCAGCAAAAGTAGTATGGCTTCCAAAAAGGGTCAAATTGCAACTTTAGTCGCACAACGGCAACGCTGGTTGACAATTTCTTAATGTGGGTAGCTTCTTTATCTGTTTTTTTCGAGGTCTAGCTTAAATATTTTTTTATTTTTTAGGCAAACTGAAGTTAAGTTAGAAATGTCGAGTGATGGAACACTCCCTGTCCTACAGTATATAGCTGTACCTATATTTTTGGTATTACATATTTTGTGAGCAAGAAACCAAAAATAAAATTATATTTATAGTTTGACTAAATTTTGCTAATGGATCGTAAGCTCGAAGATCTAATCCATTTAAACATGGACATATAAGTACCAAAAACAATGAATTCCAACAAATTCAAATATGACCTTTATTTTTAAATTCCTATGCGAATCAGAAGACAGTGCGAGGGTTTTTTTCACTGTGTTAACTTTGTTTGGTGGAATACTCTACTGCCGCCAGGTTCTCGTTTATTTAGAGCCTGTGTGCACTTAAGTGTTTAGAAATTGGCATTCGTTACTGGGATCTGAAGATAGTGAAGTATCGTTCACCAAAACTGCTGTCACCCCTGCTTGCAACTATACTCGTAAGTCTGCCTTTTGAAAAACTTTTTCGTTTCTTTTTGAAACATGGTCTTAAATCTGAATATGAAATAAGCTTACTTAATTAACTTTAATTCGTATTAAATATTTCCTTAAATTGCAGACACGCTTAGTAAAAACCTCTGCTTAGTTTCGTGGAATGTACGACCACGATCATGTACGATCATCGTCATCGCAAGTACTTTCACAAAAATATTTTGAAAACATTTAACGTTTAAGTTTTGTGCTGTTTCTCAGTATTTTGTTACGAGTAAACAAATTACTCTCGTATGTTTTATTTTTTCAAATTTGTTTTTTTTTAAGTCGCATGCTTGATTTGAACACGCTTACGCAAAGTATTGTGAAAACAATGTTTGACGCTTATAATGATTACAATAGATGACAGATTTTATAAAATGCAATTGTTTGTATCTAAAGTGGCGGGCAAGACTAATAAGATTGTACTAATGCATTTGCCATATTTGCGAGGATTGCAACAGAGTGTAGCGAAATACGAGTACTTGATATTTTATGCAAAATTCATTTTAAGACGAACTTAATTAACTATGGGCATATATTACTTAATTTATTCAAAGTATTGCCCCTGCATTTAAAGGGATTACATTAAGGGCCGATTTCTGTAAGAGGACTCCCTATACGATTAATAAGAAAGCTTAGTACTAAAGGGTGTTTTTTATTGAGGTATAGAACTTCGAATTGAAATAAAACACAAGAAAATCGTTTTAATGTCCATCAATTTGGCTTTATTGGAAGGATAATTTTATGTCATTAATGTTTAAATATGATTTCAGGCATGTGGCCGCCGCGGCTGGCTCGAATAAAGCCAATTCTACAGGTCCAATTTTCAACCACTTTTTCGAGCATATGGGGCCGTATGTTGGCAATAACGCCACGAATGTTGGCTTCCAAGTCCCCTAACGTGTTTCTGGTTTGTTGGCGTAGACGAGCGACTTCACATATCCCCAAAGAAAATAATCCAATGGTCCATGTTAACCGATCCATGGTTAACCGAATTAATTGCTCTGATGGACGATTATGTCGACCATAAAATGGACGGAGCTTGCGGTGAACTTCGCGAACGGAACCATTACTTTCGAAATAAATTTGCACGATTTGCAAGCGTTGTTCTTTTGTCAACCTGTTCATGATGAAATGGCAAACCAAACTAAATATTAATCACTTGACAGCTGACAAAATGGCCGCCAGTTAAAAAAGTGATGCCAACTTAAAGTTCTATACCCCAATAAAAAACACCCCTTATTAACAAAAAAAAATTATGAAAAGACGAAAAAAAGTATAAAATATCAGTTGGATTAACAATCTTAGATACTCGTATACCCTTCTTGTTGACGGTCTTTTTTAAAGGCTTAAACAAGGCATGCCTGTAGAAACAAGGAAAACTTCCACATCTGACTTTTGGAAAACCTGTTTGAGATCGTCCATAAGACAATGCATCCTTTGAGAATAAACGTTTGGTGAGGATTTTGGAGCGGTGGCTTCATTAACCCTTTTCCTTTAGAATAAGCCAATGATGACTCAATAATAATAGTTTATGAGACATAGAAAAAAAAGTTGTAGTGTAGTTATTTTATTAAATGTGAAATCAAATCTATCAAGTCTAAATGTATGTAGAAACTCAAAAAATCAATCAATTTAACAATTATTGATGTGAATTTATAAATATTCAGGCATTGCAACGTTAAGAAAATGTCGATGAGCGTATTTTTTGGTGCTCGGTTATTTAGCGAGTAAGAGGTCGCTAAGGTGATAACTTTAAAACTTTCAAAAAAAACTGTAGAAATTTCTGTGTACTCGTATATGCAACCTGATCAACTCTATGCATCAAAAACCGTTTGATATGAGTGTTTGGAGTTTATAGAAAAAAAGTTACTCAATAATTACTATAAGCGAGTAACATTCGAGCACGATAAAGGTCATTCTTGAAGACCTTTTCCGCAAAACCTAAAATTTCGAAGAAAAAAAACTGTTATAACGCAAATTGTAAACACAGGGTGGCGCAAAACTACTGTTGTGGTTTAAACGTTAAATAACTTTTTAAATTTATTTATATTTATTATTTCAGAATTTTGTTAAGCAAACTTGGGGAACAGAAACAGCGATCAGGAATTGTTGAATTTTATTTTAAATATCAAGAAAATTGTTTTGGCGCAGCGTGCTTATCGTTGATTTTCCAATGTGCGTACTGGACCTTCAGACCGTTTGGTTGGAAATTTTCGACAACATGGTACAGTAAGACACCTTCCATGTACCGGAAGACCACGTACGGTCCACGCGGACGGAAATATCCAACGTTTTGTGGATAGTGTGCAAGACAGTCCAGAAACATCAACATGAAGACTTTCGACTACTGGGGCTATCGCTGAAAGAGCACAAATTTGCGCAGCTGAAAATATCCACCACTTACGGGATGTACATTTTCATGCTAAAGCCAAAAATACTATCTAACAAAAAAATAATAAAAATTATTAATTTATAAATAAAAAAGTTATTAAACTTTCTAACCACAACGGTAGTTTTGCGCCACCCTGTAGTTTCTGTTAATAAAGATTTCTTTCTATTTTGGTACAATGGTGCGAAGTTATAGCATAAGCGACCTCTTTTTCGCCTAATAAGCTTGAACGAAAGAACACGTCTAATGTGCACTTCTAAACGAATATCAGCACTACCTGTGGGCAGTTATTCGATTTGATATATTTATTTTGGGTTTATGGGGCATAGCACCCTCAAAAAAAAACTCCGATTGGTATACAATTTAGCATTAGGAGAAAAGGTAATGCTCATCTTTTCATTTAATTGCCTAGATTTTGAAAGTTGTTCAGAAAAATATGAGAATAAAAATCCCTATCTTTCAAGAGTGCAATTTCTGGCGACCATAAGTACCACCCAAAAATGGGAAACCCTTTTTACCTTTCCGAGTGGTTACTGCATCCTTTAAAAGAATTTGAAGGAAAAAAGTTGTGTTGGTCCAAAGTCGTTTATTTCCAAATCGATATTTTTTAAAAAGTTGCTACAACCAAAATTTATTTAGTTCAAGCAACATGGGGAACCCTTTTACCTTTCAGAATTGGTAATGCACCCTAAAAAGGCTTTTAAAGGAATGAAGTTATGTTGGTTTTAGGAAAAGTCATTATTTTTTAAAATAGTTTCTACAACCAAAAAAAAAATTGGTTTAAACTTTTGTTGACTTCGTAATATAGATAAGAAACCACTTCATAACAAAAAAAAAATGAGTAAAATAGATCTTAAAAGAAACACATTTTGACAAATTCGAAAACTGTTGTCATTTTCAAAACGTACAATTCAAGATGGTTTATAAGATAAAAAAATATTGACTATTGGCCGACGGAAATGGATGTCGACCTCTGTGCGACATTACAATTGATTTTTTCTGTGCATAGTTCGGTAATTTTAGGCGATGTCAACTGGCCGTGAAGAACCAATGTTATTCCAACCAAAGACGACAAATTGTACAAGATGGGCGTTGACGTTCTCATTTCTGACTACATCTTGAGAAACTCAGTCCAATTTAATCGGATTTTAAAGTTTATTAGCTTATTGGACGCGAATTATTCTGAAATACGGCAGTGGTAAAGAATCCAAAAAATTTCGGCAATTTTTTGTCACAAAAATTCGAAATTCTTATTCGAAATAAAAGCGCTGCATATCGTTGAAAAGGTGTCCTCCAAACACCACGTTCAAGTTTTTGAAAATCAGTTCACAAATAAAGCAGTTAGGGGCCCTATTTTAAAAGACAACGAAAATAACGGGCTATACCAAATTAAGTGTTGACCAGTGTTGTTACTGCAAAAAAAAATAATTTTTGTTCTTCCTTCTTTTTTCTTTAATTTTAAAATAGAAACTGGAATTTGGATCACCCTGTTTAATCTTACCCGCTAATGGTCTTTGTATATATGTTACCCGAAACATACCTGCTAAACATTTTCTGTGGTCTAGTTATTCCACCAATAAAAGTTCTAAATGCAGACGACATAGACGTTGTCGGGAGGACAAAACGAGATGCAACTCGAACTTTTTTAAGAATGAAATTAGGTCTGGTGGTAAGAAAACCAAGACCAAAACTATGCTGGCTACTGCTAGAGAGGCGCGGCAACGAATGTAATGCAGTTGCAACGCCGAGGTATTACCTCGAATCCGCCAAAATAGAACGAAGGAACGTGTAGGCAAATAGGTCCAATATTGGGCTCGATAAACAAGCTAAAACGACGATAACTACTACGGATACAGAAAAGATCGAGATTCTGGTGTAGAAATTAAGTATAGGATGATAACAGAATTCTGGGTATTAGAAACTGGAGGAAGCACGCTTAAGACCGCAGTGCTTTTAAATTATTTATTGAATAGGTCCACCCCAGCAAGAAGTTTTGGAGCAAACTCTGTAGGTAGGTGTAGGCCGTCTACACATAACATCACATCCGGCAGCCCAATTACAGCTAAACTCTATACGTGGTGAGATGGGAGTGTGCTCGAATATTTATGCCTCTTACAATTTTTAGCGGCGGGTTTCCACCTCATAAATGCTGGCGACTTTTCGAGTATGAGAATTACCTTTAAGGCATGTAAAACTTCTCTATAAAATGCATAAGCCATTCGGAGCCGGTATTAAACAGTAAGTATAAAAATAATATCGTACACAGCTCACTGATTGAAGAGAAGTTCCACCCTGTTCCTTATTGGGATAATGGGCTAATTAAGTAGGTATTTTTGAAGATGTTTTCAGTTTTGCTCGATACTGTATATAAATGCTTAAATTCAAAAATATTGATTACAAACAAACATTCAATATTATAAGAAAATAATTGCATATTGATTGCTTATTGTTTTCTATTCCATATGATTTGTATGCTGTGAATATAAGCCAGTTTTCAATTCGAACATAGCAATCGAGTTTTATGAGTAAACAGTAGATGGTTGCGACCTTTTAAAATATAACATTGAAATATTTTATGATCGTTTCCCGTAATTTTGTTTGTTTTCACAATGTCGTTTTATTTGAAATTCCATTGGAATTGCATTCAAATCGAAAATCAAACCGTTCCGTGTTTCATACAATGTTTTTATAACAGAGATGTGTTGTGTCAATTTATTTCAGAATAGTTTCGTGCTTCAGTTGTTGGTCGATGAAACTGCCGATGATACATAGTGGTATGACGTCACGTCATTCTTTCAGTGGGAGTTACAAGCATAAGTTTCCAGCTGTCACCAGCACGCCATTCTTTGATTCTTGTTAATGTATTAGTTGTAAAGGGTGGGTAAATTTACACGCAGAGAAAAAACATGGTTACTACATGGTCACGGCAATAATAATATGTTCTCCGCAATAAAAGTATGTTCGTCACAACCATAGCATTGTTAACTGAATTTAATTTTGTCAATAGTATAATTGCTGCAATATTAATATTGTTGAAATGCAACAATAGTATTATTGCCAAATTTAAAAATGAAAATATGGTTATAGCAACAATATAAATATGGTTGGTGCGACAAAAGTATTGTGTTTTGCGTTAAATGTTAACAATAGCATGATAACGGCAATCATACTGTATGATTGTAATTTTTCTTCATTTAAATATGCTTTTAAAAACAAATGTTACTGGTACGGATCTAATGCAATAACAGTACTTTTTTTTATCGAAATTAAATTGGTTTAAACAAGCTCCTTTGGCTTTATTTAACTGAAATATTTTTAATAAAAACGCTTACGTTAATTTTAACTTATTTTTTCTACTGTAAAATAAATCACCCGTATAATTTTGAATTTAATGTATTTTTGAATAATTTTCATTATTCAAATCTATTGTTGACAACTTAAACCAATTCTAATAAATTATATTGGGGATCATAGTATAATTGTGTGTGATCATACTATGGTTGTGAGGATCATACTATGGTTGTATATGAAACATACTATAGTTGTGCGGATCATACTATGGTTGTGAGGATCATAGTATGGTTGTATTTGAATCATACTAATGTTGCGAGGATCATAATATTGTTGTACCACAACCATATACCCAACAATAGTATTGTCTTCTTCAAATATTGTCACCACAACCATACTTTTTTTCTGCGTGTAAAGGGCCGATGTTGATTTTGAATAAAACACAAATTATTTAGGAAATTATTGCCATTTCTTTCTATTATGGTAATATTGGTATGGTTAAATTATGTATCGGACAAAATATCGGCCAAATGGGCGCCGCGACCTCGGTGGCAAACCTCCATTCGATGGTTCAAATTTTCGATGACGCTGAGGCATAATTGAGATCCTACGCCGTTAATGTGCCAAATTATCTCATCCTTTAGGTCTTGAATTTTTGCTGGCTTATAGACGTACATCTTTTCTTTCAAATAACCCCAAAGAAAAAAGTCAAACGGTGTCGAATCACATGATCTTGGCGGCCAATTTACATCGCCACGACGTGAGATAACACGGTCATTGAATTTGTCGCGCAAAAGAGCCATTGTTTCGTTAGCTGTGTTGCAAGTGGCACCGTCCTGTTGAAACCACACATCGTTCACATCCATATCTTCCAATTCGGGCCATAAAAAGTTCGTTATCATCTCACGATAGCGAACACCCTTCACAGTAACTGGCTGAGCGGCCTCATTATGGGAAATATACGGCCCGATGATGCCGCCAGCCCATAAACCGCACCATTGTCACTCATTGTGGGTGCAGCGTTTTTTTCGACAATCACTCTTGGATTATCATTCGCCCAAATGCGGCAATTCTGCTTATTGACGAAACCACTGAGTTGAAAATGTGCCTCATCACTGAAGATGATTTCCTTCGAAAATTGATCATAATAAGCCTGAATAACTTTCACGCGTTGCTCGCTTGTGTATCTTTCCATGGTTCAAATTGAGTTTATCTGAAATTGAGCAATATTACATGAAATGCAGAAAAAAACTTGACGTTTAGGTATGGGTCACATTCAACATCGGCCCTTAAAATCTAACCACCCTTTATAGTAACGACGGTGTCAATGTCGACCACTTATAAAGGCTGCTTCATTAGACGTTTGAGAACTTGAAAATAGTTGTGTGCGAAACATGGCGAAAATAAGGAGTGGTCCAAATTAAAAGCACAATGTTAATTGTAAATAAAACAAAACGTATTAGAGAATTATATTAATATTTTTAATCATGGCAGAAAGATCTATGACAGTTATGTCTTTAATGTGGCGAAATACCTCTTCCTTTAGCTCCTGAATTGTTCTCGGCTTACTCGTATTGACGTAAACTTTTTCTGTTAAATATCGCCAATGAAAGAAGCCCAACGGTGTCGAATCACATCACGACGTGATATAACACGGCCATTGAATTTCTCGAGCAAAAGACTCTTGAAATGGTCGGGAGGCTTAAGCTCTTGAGTCAATTAAACCCTGTAAGCGTGTAAATTCAAATCTTTATTTAAAATTCGCATAAGTGACGACGAATCGAGGTTGAGGTTGACACACTATCGCAAAAACACTAATGTTTTCCGCAGATCGAACTGGGCGAGCATGAGCGGGTGTTTGCACATTTCCTACAGACCCGGTTTGCTGGAATTTTAATGGACACATTTGGACGATCGTCGCGTGACCTAAAAAATCACGAAGTGCATGAAATGCATTTTGATTCTCGTAAAGGCTTAATGTACTGCTGAATTGTGTACCTCTCCATGGTTGAATTTGTCAGACACTAAAACAATGAAATGTCAAATTAAGTTGGACAAAAAACTTGACTTTAAGGTGTGAATGACAATTAACATCGTGCATTATGGTTGGACCATCCTTTATAATTGATCGTCGCAAAATTGTTAAATGATCTAGCCATATCCGCCCGTCCGAATGTCCGTTGAAAGCACGATAATTTAAATAGGTACTGTTTGTTGGGACGCACTAAATACCTCAAAAGATGGCATATTTGCTGCACGTTTTGGCTCATGTGGCCCTAAAAACGTCCCACAGGGTCAAAACGGGCGGTAAAAGTCAATAGCGAGTTTTGGCTGAGATTAGGGACGAACGCATAGGTCGAAAGGTCCCAAAGAAAGCTGATCTTTATTGCGCTTTATAAGCGTAGGGAATGTTATATAATGTTATGTTATATGGTATATAAGGCTCGGCGTAACACTTAACGACGTTTTACATGTTGTGTACCAAGTGTGTCGTTCCGTTAACGTACCTCAACATTGACCTTATCAAGTACAAATATTGGAGCGAAAGTGCCAAAAAACGGTCCATTTGGCGCTTTAGTAAGTTAGTGACGGTGAAGGGTGTATAGCTACGGATAGGCCAAACTTTACGGCGTTTTTAATTGATATATTTTACGTTTAATTAACCTTAACCAATAATGAGAAATTTTATATCTTTAACTAATTTTATTAACAGTCTAATTCTCGACTATACTTTTTTAATTCTTAATTTTACTTCTTCAATTTTGTAGCTTTATACAATTAATGTTTGTCGGTAACTTTATCACTAAAAAAGCTAATGAAATTTGTAAATAATAATGAATACACGAGTACATAGAAATGTATGTACCTACGAAGGCGGTTCGAAAAGTTCTTAGCCTATCAATGAAAGAGAATAGTTAGTTTTTCAAAAATATTTTTATTTTTCAATATAATCTCCTGAAACTTCAATACACTTAGTCCAACGCTTATCTGGCAATTCTATCCCTTGATTAAAATAGTTTTCCTCAAGGTCTTCAAAATAGTGGTTTACAACTGTAATTGCAACTTCATTTGAGGTAAAACGCTTGCCAGCAAGGATTTTTTTTAGATTTGGGAACAGGTAAAAGTCACTGGGAGCTAAATCAGGAGAATAAGGTGGGTGGTCAAGCAACTCTTACTTTAATTCGTTGATTTTAGCCATTGTTAAAACACTCTTGTGCGCTGGTGCGTTGTCTTGATGAAAAATTATTTTTTTTGTGTTGTAAGCCAGGACGTTTTTCTCGAATTTGTGCATTTAATTGATCTAAAAGGTTGCAATAGTACTCTGAATTTATTGTTTTACCCTTTTGCAGATAGTCAATCAATAAAAATACCTTTGAAGTCCCAAAAAACCGTTGTCATAACCTTTCCAGCCGATTGAATTGTTTTTTCCTTCATTGGGGCACTTCCTCAAGCTTCAGTCCATTGCTTGGATTGTTCTCTTGTCTCTGGAGTATAGTGGTGGATCCATGTCTCATCAACAGTTATGAAACGACGCTTAAAATCCTTTATATTTCGCTGAAAACGATTCGAACAAGCTTGAGAAATGTTCATTCTTATGCGTTTTTGGTGGACTGTTAACAAGTACGGCACCCATCTTGCAGAAAGCATTTTCATCTGTAGTTCTTTATGCAAAATTAAATGGACTCGATCATTTGAGATGCCCATGATATTAGCTATTTCACGCACTTTTATTCGTCGATCATTAAATACCATATCATGCACTTTGGCTACAATTTCTGTTGTTGTTTTTTTTGACGTCCACTACGTGGTTCATCTTCAATGCTTGTACGACCACGTTTAAATTCAGCAACCCAATTTTTTACTGTTGCATATGAAGGAGCACTTTCACCTAACACATTCACCATATCATTATGAATTTCTTGCCCCGATAAACCTTTTTTATGTAAATATTTAATGAGACCACGCATTCCAATTTTTCCATTGTAAAAAAATCCCGGATGCGTCTTTTGTGAACACCTGTTTCTATATGAAGGAGTTGCCAGATCGAAACCGCGCTTCTGTGCTAGGCTAAGAAGTTTCCGAAGCGCCCTCGTATACATATATAAATTATCGCAATACATACAAATACAATACATTTGTGTTAATTATATTTTCATACTCAGATTTCATGCTAATTTCAATCATTCCCTCCCAACCGTCCGTCCTCATGTCTTTTTCTGCTGAATAAAAACATACGATAATTAAAAGACAGAAATAATCGCAATAACAAATTAAAAAAAAATAGTAGATAAAATAAAAAATAAAAGGGAAAAAAGCAGTTCATTGTCTTCATATCACAGAATTGGTTATTGTGTTATTATTGTTATTTATTTTCGGAATGACGATGTTGTTTTCAATTTTAGCTAAAGTATACCAATGTGACGTCGTATTAACAATTTTAATTAACGTTATTGCTTTTATATTTTTACATGTAGACATATGTTCAAAGACCGCCACAGGATGTGGGAGTGCAAATTGAAATCACTTCCAATTATTTCGAGTTGTTAAGCACAAGTCACGACAGCGATCGAAAATGCCGCGAGCGGATGAAAGATCGAAATAGCATTTTCGAAAAAAAAGGTCATGAGAAACAAGGATGCCACACAGTAACTCCCATAGAGCAATCATGGTTGCAAAAATCTAAATTGTCATGTGCGTCTACGATTTTTCAACGATTTTAAAAAGGCCACCTTTAATATTACATTTTTAG
Source organism: Hydrotaea diabolus (assembly GCA_963513945.1). Lineage (NCBI taxonomy): Eukaryota > Metazoa > Arthropoda > Insecta > Diptera > Muscidae > Hydrotaea > Hydrotaea diabolus. The sequence continues at coordinate 220,459,887 of OY740716.1, read as the reverse complement.
CTTAGAAGATATAACCGTTCCAATTTGACCGAATTTTTGTTTTCAAAAAAACACACTACTTTTAGGTAATTTGGTTCCATTTCAATTGTTATATCACGAAACCTTGTCAGCGAATCGTATTTTTTTTATTAATTTCTATTGATTAATACGAGGGCGGTTCGGAAACTTCTTAGCCTAGCACAAAAAGCGCGGTATAAACAGAAAAAAGTTAAGTGTTTTGGAAACTTCAATCTCTGCTATGAACACATGTTAAATTTTGTTTCGATCTGGCAACTCCTTCATATAGAAACAGGTGTTCACAAAAGACGCATCCGCGATTTTTTGACAATGGAAAAATTAGAAATGCGTGGTGTCATTAAATATTTACATAAAAAAGGTTTATCGGGACAAGAAATTCATAATGATATGGTGAATGTGTTAGGTGAAAGTGCTCCTTCATATGCAACATTAAAAAATTGGGTTGCTGAATTTAAACGTGGTCGTACAAGCATTGAAGATGAACCACGTAGTGGACGTCCAAAAACAGCAACAACAACAGAAATTGTAGCCAAAGTGCATGATATGGTATTTAATGATCGACGAATAAAAGTGCGTGAAATAGCTAATATCATGGGCATCTCAAATGATCGAGTCCATTTAATTTTGCATAAAGAACTACAGATGAAAATGCTTTCTGCAAGATGGGTGCCGTACTTGTTAACAGTCCACCAAAAACGCATAAGAATGAACATTTCTCAAGCTTGTTCGAATCGTTTTCAGCGAAATATAAAGGATTTTAAGCGTCGTTTCATAACTGTTGATGAGACATGGATCCACCACTATACTCCAGAGACAAGAGAACAATCCAAGCAATGGACTGAAGCTTGAGGAAGTGCCCCAATGAAGGAAAAAACAATTCAATCGGCTGGAAAGGTTATGACAACGGTTTTTTGGGACTTCAAAGGTATTTTTATTGATTGACTATCTGCAAAAGGGTAAAACAATAAATTCAGAGTACTATTGCAACCTTTTAGATCAATTAAATGCACAAATTCGAGAAAAACGTCCTGGCTTACAACACAAAAAAAATAATTTTTCATCAAGACAACGCACCAGCGCACAAGAGTGTTTTAACAATGGGTAAAATCAACGAATTAAAGTAAGAGTTGCTTGACCACCCACCTTATTCTCCTGATTTAGCTCCCAGTGACTTTTACCTGTTCCCAAATCTAAAAAAAATCCTTGCTGGCAAGCGTTTTACCTCAAATGAAGTTGCAATTACAGTTGTAAACCACTATTTTGAAGACCTTGAGGAAAACTATTTTAATCAAGGGATAGAATTGCCAGATAAGCGTTGGACTAAGTGTATTGAAGTTTCAGGAGATTATATTGAAAAATAAAAATATTTTTGAAAAACTAACTATTCTCTTTCATTGATAGGCTAAGAACTTTCCGAACCGCCCTCGTAATAATAAAAAATTGTTTGCTTGGGTTTCAATATTTTTTCAACGGAATACAAAAATCTGTATTTTTCTATATTTGTCATATTTTCAAAATATGTTCTTTGATTATTCCTTTACATAATTCAAAAGGTTTAATATGCCTCTAGGCGCCACATAAACTTCTAGGGGTAAAGGTGAAAAAGAAAGACTTGGTTTAGAAATTGTACGCCGTACATCCCTTGCATATTCAAGACTTATATCCGAACTGTTTTTTAAGGTATATGATTTATATTTACATTTTGACTAATCTTATAGTTCGAAAATTGATTTTTAAGGCGGTTGCTTACCTGAGAGCCTCTGGCAACGTCTGCTTCGAATATTCTGTTACAGACACAGGATGCACAAAAAACTACTCATTGAAATTAGCAGGAAAATAACTTTGGCGTACAAATAGTCAAGCAGCAACCCAAAACAGTCTGACACTTGTATAATATCAAAATTGCATAATACAACCTAAATCCATATGTACTTTTAGACAAGGTAGCATAACCTTTTTTTTATAAACCCTTAATCAAAATGGTATCTATATGGTAAAAGATTAGACTATATACAGCAAAATAAGCATATTTCCAGGATAAGTCTACGACTGAAAGTTGGGGCAACAGAACAAAAAACATGGCGTTGAACAATTATCAAAATTTTGACCTGTTTAAAAGTAAACCACATCAAAGAACTACGAAAAATGAATGTCACCTTTGCATGCAAGGATAAGGTGTATGGAGTTTCTGCTTAAATTGGCGTATACGTACCCTACCACAAGAGAAAGAAAACTTCGATGAAAATACATCAATAAGGGGCAAGGGAAAGTTTACAAAAAAGCAAATATACAATGCTTTTAAATAAGTTGGACTAAAATAAGACATTCCCAAGTACGGATACAGAAACTCAAACGATGGAAACACTTCTAGATTATTTACGAGAACTGCTATATATATTTCTGGCCTAGTCAACACTAAGTGTTGCCTGGCGCCATTTGACATTTTCATTGAAAAGTTTGCCATTTCTTAGCATAAACGTACTGAGAACGTTTTGACGTACGACCATCATTTGTGTTGTTTACAGTGACTTGAAAAAATCAATGTGGCAACAAAATATAATTACCTCGTGAACATTTTCGTGCTTTCATTTTTCACAGCTTTCGACGTGGATTATCACGACAAGAGTGCATCGATGAACTTAAATCTTTGTATGGCGATGAAGCGCCATCCTATAGCACTGTGAAAAACTGGTTAAATGAATTCAATCGTGGCCGACGCTCGCTCTTAGAAGAAGGTCGTGACGGTAGTCCAAAAACGGCCGTTGTGCCAGAGAAAATCGATGCCGTGCGTGAACTGAATGCAAGATCGTCATGAGACATGCCGTGTGATAGAGGCATCCTTGGGCATTTCTTTCACCAGCATACATTCGATATTGAATGAACGCCTGGTCGTAAAAAAAGGTTTGTTCTTGTTGGATCCCGCACAATTTGACAATCGCTCAAAAAAAAAAGCTCGTGTCGATTGGTGCAAAGAAATTTTAAAAAAATACGATCGCGGTGCTTCAAAAGACGCCTTTAAGATCGTCACAGGTGACGAATCATAGATCTACGCGTATGAGCCCCAAAAAAACAACAATCGACCGCGTGGGTTTTCGAAGACGAGCCAAATCCAACGGAAGTTGTTCGTGGAAAAAAATACTTCGAAGCAAATGGTCGCCTGTTTCTTCGGCAAAACTGGTCATGTGGCGACTGTTCCGCTCGAACAACGTAGGACGGTCTATTCTGAGCGGTACACCACAATTTGTTTCCCTGAAGTCTTCGGAGTAATTCGAAAAACGAACAAGAGAAGAAGACGAATCATTGTGCACCATGACAATGCGAGCTGCCAAAACCTCGAATTGATGGGCCATCTGCCGTACAGCCCTGATTTTGCACCCAATCTCTCTTTTATTCCTGCACATCAAAAAAAATGAGTCGTCAACGATTTTCGTCGCCAGAAGATGCTATTGAAGCGTTCAAAAACTATGTTTTGGAGGTGTCTCAGTTGGAGTGGAAAAAGTGCTTCGACAATTGGTTTGAGCGCATGCAAAAGTGTTTAAATCACGCTGGAGAATACTTTGAAAAACAAAAAACTATTTTTGATGATAAATATTGGCTTTTTCATTATTAGGCCAGAAATATATAGGAGTCCTCGTATAAACCGCACCAATCAGTCACTCTTTGTGGATGCATCGGTTTTTTAACAATCCATCGTGGATTCTTATTTGCCCAAACGCGGCAATTCTGCTTGTTCACGAATCCACTGAGGTGAAAGTGTGTCTCGTCGCTGAAGATTATTTTCTTTGTAAAATCATCATCCACTTCTGTCTGTCTTCAATCAACCATTCGGAGTACTGACGTCGCTTGAAATTTTCCGTAGGCTTCAGCTCGTGTGTCAGTTGAACCTTGTAAGCGTGTAAATTCAAACCTTTATTCCAAATTTGCATCAGTGATGTTCGTGATATGTTCACTTGTTGGTCGAGACTACTAGTCGAGGCTCTTCTGCCACACTATCGCGAACCACATCAATGTTTTCCGCAAAATCAACTGGAGGAAAGTGCACAGGTTTTTTTTATAATTCCTACAGACCAGGTTTGCTGAAATTTGCGCACAATTCTCCCGATTGTGTGCACGAGAGTTTAATTTATCTTCCATGACATTTCGTAAACATTTAATGGAACATTTTCGTTCAAGTACAGGGTAATGCTTTTCTTTATATGTGACAGCGCATAGAGAAAGGGACCTAAGGGTAAAAAAATCAATTTTCATTTTTTTCTTTTTTTGATGTGGACAACATCTGAGCATCGAATGAGACCGATCCCATGCCCCAAAAGTGTTCCCTCCCAGAGATATGCGCGTTTTATGAAAGTGGAGTCGACGATTCTATGCCCAAATAGAAAGGGACCTAATCTTTTAAATGGCTCTTCTGAACAAAACTGGTTTTTAACCTTAGGTCCCTTTCTATTTTGCGCGTCACATATGTATTTCTATGGTTTCTTGATTATCACTTATATGCTTTCACAATTTTTTTTTCTCTTTTATTAGGAAAAACTAGGATTTTTTGAGTTGTATTTTCGTGGGCAATTGTGTGAAGAAAACTTGAAAAGTTAGGTTGTTTACAACAGTAGTTCTCATTTGTACGGGGAGAGAATGGCCATATAGAGTTCGGTTTTACTTTCAACAATTGCAGCAAGGTTTTCTGAAGAGGGTTGTCACGGACCCGAAATCATGATAAACGTAGTGTGCAGCCATGAAAATCATTGTCACTTTGTCATTTTGTTAAAAACTTGTTTTCTATTTAAATGTAGAAGCAAGAGGTCTTGAGCCGGTTAATCCCTGTTCAATGTGTAAAAGCAACAGACCGAAATAAAACAAACGAGCTAAACAAACGATATTTTTAATTTATATATTTTTTTTATACTGATTTGTGTCTAGTAGTTTATGATGTTCTATTTAACATATTTATGCATAATGTAATTTAGCTTTAATAGACCCGCAATGGGCTTCGAATTACATGTTAATAAAGAAATGAAATGCATTTTGATTTGAACGACCATTTTCGTAAAAAGCTTCAACAATCTTAATGCTCTTTTTCACTGTGTATCTCTCCATAATTGAATTTGTCGAACACTGAATCAAAGAAATACCAAATAAAGCTAAGCAAAAAACTTGACGTTAAAGTGTGACTCACACAATGGTTGGACCACCCTTTATTTGAAAAAAATATAGTTCTAAACATGATAACCACCATCTTTCCAACTTGCATCAAGCTCCTGCAGATGCTTGTTTGCATACTTTTGATACCGTATAAACCTTATTAAATCTTCGTGCCTAAAACTAGGAAATTGAAAAACTTTTCCATCATGACATATTGCATGATGTGCAATAAAAACGAAATAAATTCGCATGTTAGCGTAAAATTAATTAAAATTTTCATATTAATTAATAAAATTATAAGAAAAGGAAATGACCCCAACAAAAAAAATTAAATTGTTGCTTAACATAAGCTTCCCTATACAGAGAAACAAAAAGTGGTAAACAGAAACTGTCCATTCGACAAAGTTTCGATAACCTTGAACTTTTTCCCTGTTAATTTAATGCTTAGTAAGAAAAAAATAATAGCCACCACAACAATAGCTCCCTATAATTTAAAGGCGTTTGTTAATAAATTCGAACAAAGAATTTATTAACGACAACCTTAAGAGAACACGTGTAAAATATCGCCATACGTTGACTTCCCCCGCAACAAATATGCGCTGAAGTCGACAAAAAAGTGTAATTGAAATTTTAGAATATCGAACGATTTTAGGTACTACTGCTGAAAAACACATCAAATGAACAAACCAAATATCGTACGTCGTACGCCAACAACAAAAAGATTAATGATTTATACCAAAACAACAATAGCAGTAGAGTATCCAAAATAAAAAAAACCAATACTCAGCTATAATAAATAAAATAAATATTCTGAAAATGTATCTGTGGTTGTTTTTTTTATTACCAAAAACAAAAAACAGGTGAATGACCCGCAATTTGTTTTATTGCCTTTGTTGCTGGTGTTGTTGTTTTGACGTTGACTTTTAAACAATATTGAAGATTTAAATAAATATACAAATTATATTGTTATATACGTACGTATATATATGTGAGATATGTACACATGTCTTACAAAGTAATGTTGGAAGTAAATCCAACAATTAATGTGAGACAAAATGAGTGGTGCGTCGCACAATGGGATTTTGTCGGCAAAAATGATGATTTTTAAGTGTAAAATATCAAAAATGTAATGATGCAGTTTTGTAAAGAAAGAATTGTTTAATTCAGTGAACACAATCAATATGACATCGACTTTTTCAAGTGAGTGGAAAAGAGCTAGGATTAATCCCATAAAGAAATCAAATGTTGTAAGTCTTTTACAAGGGCGACCGCAAAACTAACTGGCCTGGCACATTTTCTTTTTTACTAGCAACTTTTTTTTGTTTTTTAAAAGCAATCTTTTATAAGCCATCTGTCAAAATTTCCGAAATATTTAATGATTATTTTCTTTGAAGTAAACAAGTTTAATAATTTTTGAAAAATGGAAAATAAAGAGTTTCGTCCGGTAATTAAACACTTTTATATGAAAGGTTATACGCCACAATTAATCAAAGATGAATTGGATTGTGTTCATGGTGATAATGCACCATCATACTCCACCGTGAAATCCTGGGTTCAACAATTTAAAATGGGTCGTCGTTCAAGTACGGTAGATGAACAACGCTCTGGAAGACCGAAAACTGCTACTACTTTGAAAACATTAGAAAAATATTAAATGAAGTGACTACAGATAAACGAATAAAGCTCAGAGAACTTGCTGATATTGTTAAAATACACGAAAAACAAGTTTGGAGTATTTTTCATGATGAACTCGTAAAAAGGGTTACCGTTGAAAATTTTCAAAAAGTCGCACTAAAAGGGGATTATATTTAAAAAGGGTATTTTTTAAAAAAAAAAAGTCGCAAACTTTTCGTTAGTTCATTTTATTAAAACAATACATTTAAATTAAATAAGAAAAGTAACAAACAACACATTAAAACTCAGTTCCATGAAATGAGAGGTAAAATACACATTCAAACTAAAAAAACAATTCAATTTTCGATCCGCATGTACTTAGTAGGGACATAAATACTGTTACACACGTTTTATGCTGTAAATTAAAAAGTACTGAATATTTTGGACCAAATATTTTTTAATATATTTATTGATGTACTCGTATATTGTATCCAAAAAGAATCTACTTATTCGAAATGTCCGCCTTTTGCCTTTACACACGCCTTAAGTCGCACTGGCCAATCGTCAATAGCTGCACGAAACTCGTCCATCGGAAAATTGGCCACAGCTCGAACCAAAGCAGTCTTAAGAGATCCAATGTTGGGGTATCTTTTGTGACAAACCTTGTCCTCTAAAACCGTCCACAATTTGTATTCCAATGGCTTCAAATCTGACCTGCCTGAGGGCCATTCTTCAGAGGAAATGAACGCTGGCAAATTGTTTCGAAGCAAAGCCTGGAACGTTTTAGCTTTATGGGCCGGCGCAGAATTCTGCTGGAAAGTCCAAGGCTGGTTTTGGAACAGGGAATTGTTAAGAGTCTTCACAACAGCTTCCAAAACGGTTTCTTGGTAAACTTTGGCCGATGTTTTGACTCCTTGTTCGCAGAAATGCAGGTCAGTGAACCCATCGTAAGAGACACCCCCCAAACCATGACTGAAGCTGGGTGATGACCCTTTTTCACCCTTGGGATCAGTTCAGATGCTTCCTTAGAGGACCGCGCACTCTATCATTTTGCTTGTTCAATTTTTCCTGAACGGTACAAATTTTTTCATCGGTGAACAAAATTTTTCTGTGCAAGTTATCAGCGTGCTTCACCAAAAGACGTTTGCATTTTTCAATCCTATTTTTTTTTAAGCTGCAGTCAATAAATGTCCGGTACGTCGTTTGAAAGCCCCAAGTCCCGAGTCTTTTTTAATGATTCGACTCATGAACTTTTGCGTGATATTCATCTCACGGGCCATGATTTTCTGTTTTCGGAGCGGATTTGTGTGAATTCTTGATTTAACGGCTTTGGTGGCATGCGGTGTTCGAACAGAGCGTGGGCGGCCCGGCCGGTGGCGGTCTTTTACATCTCCAGTCTCCTCAAACAGTTTTATGCATCGGTAGACGAACATGCGGCTAATTCCTAGTGGCCGGATCGTTTTGAAATTATCGCTTTTTTTCATTTCACGCTTGAAATGCGCTATTACAGCGATACGGTTCTCATTATCTGACCACTCAATGATGAAAGTTGAAACAATTGAACAGGCTCAAGACCTCTTGCTTTTATATTTAAATAGAAGACAAGTTTTTAACAAAATGGCAAAGTAACATTGATTTTTGTGGCTGCACACTACTTTTATCATGATTTCGGGTCCGTGACAACCCTCTTTAGAAAGCCTTGCTGCAATTGCTGAAAGTAAAACCGAACTCTATAAGGCCAGGCTCTCCCCAAGCGAATGAGAACTACTGTTGTAAACCTTACTTTTCAAGTTTTCTTCACACAATTGCCCACGAAAATACAACTCACTCTTGCCACCTCTAAAGAGACTCCACATCGAGAGCCATCAATAGAAAAGTCCCGTTACAGACTAACGCTATTGAATTAAGCTTTCAAAACCCATATGACATTAACGGGGTATGTTCAGTTCTACTATTGAAATGGGTGTGTTCAATGTTGCAACAGTATTTATGTCCCTACTAAGTACACAATGAAACTAAAAAACCATTCAATTTTCGATCCACTACACGATAATAAAGAGCAAAAATGTAGCAAAATTTGCTTTTATTGTAGTACTCATATGTCTATATTGACTATTAATCGCCCGTTTTTGACCATGCGGGATCTTTTTGGGCCACTTGAGCCTAACCGTTCAGCAACTTTGCTCTTTTTTGAGGTATTTAGTGCGTCCCAGCTAACAGTACCCATTGTCTTTTCACGAAAAATTCTGATTTGTAATGCAAAAGAGAGTGCTTTTTATCGAGGTAAGCCTGCATCATGCAAAATTTCTGAATATTAGGTTGATCCGTTTGAACGATATCGTGCTTTCAACAGACACACGGAGGGACGGGCGGACATGGCTAGATCGTGTTAGAATTTTACAACAATCAAGATTATATATACTTATACTTTATAGGGCCTACGATCAATATTTCGTGGTGCTGCAAACGGAATGACAAATTTAATATTCTCTTTCGTAAAGGGTATAAAAAATCCAAACATCAAAAGTCAGATATGCCAGACTATATTATACCCTGCTCTACTGGATGTGCAGATTTTAGAAATAATTTCATATGGATTCGTTGGGTTTGTGGTAAAATTTTATTTTTTTTGGAACCCAAATGTCCTTGCTTGATTGCGCCGAGGATGCTTACTTGATACATTTTACAAATATTATAGTACTTTTTCTCCGGAGCAACACTTAACCCTAGAGATAAGAATACGCGTATGTTTTGAAAGGCATACACACATTTCGAGTTGTGGAATGTAGCAAAAATTTCAAAAAGTGGCAAAAAAGTGGATTTATGATAAAGAGGCAGTAAAATTTGCATGGCTTCCAAAACGGGTCAAATTGCCACTTTAGTCGCACAACGGTAACGCTGGTTTTAAACAATTTTAGACCCATTGTCTTGCGGCCAGTGCTATCCAAGTTTGTTAAGCCTGTAATAAAATGACAACTTGAGGAGAATGGATTGCTTAATAGTTGTCAGTGTGGGTTTGAAAGTTTTAAAAGTACTTCCATGTTGTTGGTGGGTTTGACCAATTCCACTGGACAAAATTTCGCGGATCAGAAGATGTCGTTGCTACTGCCTTCGGATTTGGAGAAAGCGTTTGACTGGGTTGATCATTTCTATCGTAATTCGTATACTGTTGTCGTTATATGTGACAGCGCATAGAGAAAGGGACCTGAGGGTAAAAAAAAATCAATTTTCATTTTTTGATGTGGTCAACATCTGAGCATCGAATGAGACCGATCCCATGCCCCAAAAGTGTTCCCTCCCAGAGATATGCGCGTTTTACGAAGTGAAGTCGACGATTCTAAGCGCAAATAGAAAGGGACCTAATCTTTATAATGGCTCTCCTGAACAAAACTGGTTTTTAACCTTAGGTCCCTTTCTATTTTGCGCGTCACATATGGGTTTTGGCTTGGGTTATTTACTTTAGACTAAAAGTCGACTTTTAGACTTTTCGACTACGTATCAACAATATTTTTTATCAATTGTAATGGCATAGGATAGAAAAGAAGTTACTTTTTCTTACACACTTTATTTAAGTTATTTTGATACCCTTTTTTTTTTATCAATATTCACATTCTGATACAAATATTCATCTGTAACACATTTTGTTGCATAGTTTATATAGGGTGATCCATCTAGAGGTATTTTTTCAGAACAAAAAAATATAAAAATTCAAATCAAGTGGGGAATCTTTATTGGTAATTTAAAAGGACATTTTATGCCATTAAGTTTTTGAATGTAATTTCCTTCCAATGTTGGCCGCAACTACGCCACAGGGTTTCCATTCTGAGGATCCGATTTTGGATGACTCGTTCGAGCATTTCGACCGGTATGACTTTAATGACACGCGAAATATTGGCTTCCAAAACCTGAATCGTAGCTGGTTCGTCAGCATAGACTTTGGACTTTACGTAACCCCAAAGAAAAATGTCTAAAGGTGTGATATCACTCGATCTAGGCGGACAACTCACCTGTCCAAAACGTGAAATTAGATGCTTTTCGAAATGACCTCTCATAGATCCATTGTTTGAGCAGCTGTATGGCAAGTGGCACCGTCCTGTTGAAATCAAATCAATTTCAGGTAGCATAAAGATCGACATCATGGCGCGATAGCGAGCACCATTCACGGTTACGTTCCGGCCATCAACTTTTTTAAAAAAATATGCACCGATGATTCCACCAGCTTATAAACCGCAACAAACCGTGTTTTTCTCTGGGTGTAGTGGCACATATTTAACCTCTTCTTGTTGCTCTTCATCCCAAATGCGGCAATTTTGTTTATTGACTTTGCCGTTGAAATGGGCCTCATCACTGAACAAAATATTGGTCGAAAACAGCGGATCTTCCCCTTTCTCACCGAATGCTCATTTCACTTATACAGTTGCCAACATTTGAAGGTAATTATTTTCAAAAAAAAAATAAATGCCATAAAATGTCCTTTAAATTACCACACACTTGATTTGAATTTTAATATTTTTCTTTGTTCTGACAAAAAAAACCTCTAGATGTATCACCCTATATTACCAAGTGAACCTGATTTTTTTACTCGCCCATGTGCTGTGTTCCGAGAAGATTAAAATACGCACATCTTTTTAGATTAGCATTTTTTGTAAAATGGTGTGCTACATTCCGAAAGAAACCTCACATCAAAATGTGCGGAAATGTGGGATTTCCAAGAAGCAAAATTTTTTTCTAAAATAAAAAAGTGCGTCGTCATTTCCAAGCAGAAAAGATTTAAGGGAATCAGTTCTTATTTTGAAAAATTTTAATTAATTAAAAATTTTAATTAATGTGAACAATGATTTTACTAATGTGAACTAACAAAATATTAATATTATATTATTGTACTATGTTTTAATGTATATGAGCTAAGAAAAGACAAAACAAAACCATTTGGATTCGATTCACAAGGGTACATGATAATCCAAAAAAACACATACACACGATACAGTACATGGTTGTTATCCATTATAAAAAGCAACAACAGTGATTTTTATTGTGTCTACTTTGTTCGGTGAAATACTCTACTACCGACTGGTTCTCGATTCTTTAAAATCTCCCTACGGATGGTGAAGTAGCATTCACCTCTGCTGGCAACTAAAAGTATTTTCGACTGCCGTTGGAATATATATTTTTGTTTCTTGAATGAAATGTTCAACAAAACATGGCCTCAAATCTGGCTATGAACTAAAAGTAATGCAATTTAAAATAACTTACTTGATAAAAATCTCTATTTGTGAATAACAAAATTATCCAATCCTAATAAATAATTTTGGGGAACATAGTATGGTTGAGTGTGAATCATACTATGTATGTGGGGATCATAGTATGATTCACACGAGTTCAAACTGTCGTTGTGAGGATCATTGTATGGTTGTGGAGATCATAATATGGCTGAGACTGAATCATACTATGGTTGTGGGGATCATAGTATGGTTATGTGTGAATCATACTATTGTTGTGAGGATCATAATATTGTTGTACCATAACCATAAACCCAATCCTGATCCTCATCGAATATTGTCACCCCAACCATACTATTTTTCTGCGTGTAAGACGAATACTTTACGAGAAATTTTTGAAATGTCTTTGTATACAAGAACTGAATGGCTTTATACTTCATAAACCGTTTGATTTGAAAAGTTGTAGAAAAAAATTATTTAAGAAATACTATAAGCGAGTAATAAACGACCGTTATTTTTGATTAACTTTCTTTCAAAAACGGGTTTTAAGTTTTCTTTCAACAAAATCATTTATATATTTTTGTACAATATATATATTTTTAGCAACATCCAGTGAACAAAGACAATATTTGCCAATTTCAGTAATTCAAAAAAAAAATATTATTTAAAATTGTGCATTTGATTTTTTTTATCAAACATTTGTTAAAGTTCGTTTTACAGCTGTTTAAAATAAGTGCATAAGGAAAAACAAAACAAAAAATAAACAACAACAAAAGAAAATACACCAATTTTGAAGTGTTTAGCCGAGTGAATCTTGCTTATTTATTTACATATCCCTAAAAGTATACACAGGAAAATGTTATATGCCTGCCAATTAATCGATAATTTTATAGTAAAAAATTAATTTTTATTTGGATTTACTGGTTAATTCAGAAGAAAAGGCAAGCTAAAGCCCCTAATTGTTTGAATTTTCAAGTGTCAAAGTATCGAAACAAATATCCCTAAAAGTATGCACTGGAAAATTCTGTATGCCTGCCAATCAGCCGGTTATTTTATAGTAAAAATTTGATTTTATTTAGAATTATTGATTAATTGCAAAGAAATATTAAGCTAATTTTTCGCAAATGTTCAGCTAACATATTAGACTTTAGTTATTTATATAGATGTACTCGTATAAGCTGCTTTAGATCGATCACAAACTAAAGGGTGTTTTATTTGGCGCGTGGTTTTCATGAAGAAATAGAACGCATATAATTAAATGTTATGGCCAAGAATTTAGCTTTATTAAAAAGATAAGGGTTTGCCATTATGTTTTAAAAATGATTTCGGGCAAATGGCCGTCGCGGCTGGCTCTAATAAATTCCAGCCGAAAGGCCCAATTTTCGACCACTTGTTGCAGCATTTGGGGCCGAATGTCAGCTATAACGCGCCGAATATTCTCTTCCAAGGCGTCAATCGTGCCGGGTTTATCTGCGTAGACAAGCGACTGCACATAACCTTACAAAAAATAGTCCAGCGGTGTAAAATCGCGCGATCTTGGAAGTCACGCCACAGGCCCACGACGCGAGATAATGCTCTCACCAAAAGTTACCTTCAATAAATTGATTGTTTCGTTGACTGTATGGCATGTAGCGCCGTCTTGTTGGAACCAAAGGTCCTCCACACCAACATCCTCCATTTCAGGCAGAAAAAAGTCATAAATCATGGCTCTATAGCGTTCTCCACTGACTGTAACATTATGGCCGGCTTTATTTTTTGAAGTAATATGAACCAATGATTCCCTCTTCCCATAGAGCACAAAAAACAGTGACTTTTTGAGGATGTAACGGCGTCTCAACAATGACTTGTGGATTTTCATTAATCCAAATGCGACAATTTTGGTTATTAGCATTCAAGCAAAAGTGAGCTGCATCGCTGAACAAAATTTTCTTGTAAAAATCAGGATCTGTGGCCATCTCGTTTTAGGCCCACTCACCACGATTTGATCCGAAGAGCCATTCTTTGGCCAAGGGCTGTCATCCCGGCACAGTTAGTTGCCGCTACAACAACACAAACGTTGTTTCGGAGTAAGTCTATCCATTATGAAATGGCAAACCAAACAGAGCATAACTCAAGTGACAGCTGTCAAAAAGACCAATTCAGAAAAAAGTGTGGCCAGATTGAAAATCATACGTCTAAAATGAAACATCCTTTACAAAGGATTACATCAGTGTTATCGAAAATCGTAAAAAATTAAAATTTTTTTATGGGCGTGTCACTTAAAATTTAAATATAATTGAGAACTCAAATGCGAACAATGGTTTTTTAATTTTACGTTATAATAATGTTTTTTTTGTTACGCAGCGTTTTTCTTAACTGCTGGTTGTCTAAAACCACTGAAATAAAAGGAGTTCCATCAAAGGTATTTTTTCAGAACAAAAAAAAAATATAAAAATTCAAATCAAGTGTGGAGTCTTTATTGGTAATTTGAAACGACATTTTATGGCATTTATTTTTTGAAAATAATTCCCTTCAAATGTTGGCAACTGTATTATGAAAATGAGCGTTCGGAGAGAAACGGGAAGATTCGCTGTTTTTGAACAAAATTTGAGGCCCATTTCTGGCTCAACGGCAAAGTCAATAAACAAAATTGCCGCAATTGGGCTGAAGAGCAACAAGAAGAGATTTAAGAGGTGCCATTATACCCAGAGGAAACCACGGTTTGGTGCGGTTTATAAGCTGGTGGAATCATCGGTGCATATTTTTTTAAAAATGATGATGGCCGGAACGTAACCGTGAATGGTGCTCGCTATCGCGCCATGATATCGATCTTCATGCTACCTGAAATCGAAGCCCGCAATCTTGACGACACTTGGTTTCAATAGGATGGTGCCATACAGCTGCTCTAACAATGGATCTATTGAGAGGTCATTTCGAAAAGCAGCTAATTTCACGTTTTAGACAGGTGAGTTGGCCGCCTACAACGCGTGTCATTAAAGCCATTACGCGTGTCATTAAAGCCATAGCGCTCAAAATGCTCGAACAAGTCATCCAAAATTGGACCCTCAGAATGGGAACCCTGAGGCGTAGCATTTGAAGGAAATTATATTCAAAAAATAAATGGCATAAAATGTCCTTTTAAATTACCAATAAAGATTCCATACCTGATTTGAATTTTTATATATTTTTTGTTCTGAAAAAATACCTCTAGATGGATCACCCTATATATGTCATTAAAGCCATACCGGTCGAAATGCTCGAACAAGTCATCCAAAATTGGACCCTCAGATTGGGAACCCTGAGGCATAGCATTTGAAGGAAATTATATTCAAAAAATAAATGGCATAAAATGTCCTTTCAAATTACCAATAAAGATTCCATACCTGATTTGAATTTTTATATTATTTTTGTTCTGAAAAAATACCTCTAGATGGATCACCCTATATATGTTGATAATTTACAAAAGTTAATAATATTCCACTGTCGGCATAGAAATCAATTTTTTGTGGTCTAAATAAATAAACATCCAATTTCAATGATTTTGACTGTTGGAAGTTGAAAACACACAGCGTAATTGAAAAGCTTCTGGTGTACCTGAGCCTATAAGGAAGTTGGCGTATTTAAACAAAAACTCTATTTACTCGTAATTCAATTTAGCAAAATGAGAGATGTGTACAAAATTCCAAAGCCCTAGCTCGATTTCTTGTAATTTGTGCCGCAGCTTGTATAAACAAATCCCACTGTGCGTCGTATCGTGCCGCCAGTGACAAACCGCTTAAACATGACCTTTATCTGAGAGACAACATTGAAAAAAGTGACATTGACTATGACTGCCGCCGTCAGCCGCCCGCTGCTACTACACTTACACTTTAAAGCAACGATAATGAGACTCGAAATTTGCAGTTGTGCATGAGGGGATTGATTGTTTTAACAAACAAATTGTTGTTAATTTCATTGTGGAAAAATTTAAATGATTGCAGTAACAATTGTTGGAGTTCAAGGTAGTCAGCGATGCCATATAAGCAGATTTTACTTAATTTGTAGTATTTGTTAAAAACAGTTCTCTTAAAAAAATCTTAATTTCACAGTGTTTGAATAATGTTTGTACGCATTTGATTTACGTAAACTAAGACAAATAAAAATGCAATAAAATATTCAACAAAGGCTTAGTATTTTAAGAACTAAAGGAAATAAAACATTGGTTTTTATAAAAACTGGTTTTTAACACAAAAAAGTATTGTTTTTAAAATCGTCAGCTTATTTCGAAGAAAATTAAGCAAAGTAAATTTACTGATTGGTTCTACAACTAGGCGATTAAAGTATTACCAACTTCACGTTGGCAATACGTACTGGCAAACCAATACGAGTAATGCAGCTAAGTCAAATTCCCACGGTAAAGTTACTGATTTGTTCTACAGGACTAGGCGATTGAAGTGTTGCCAACTTCACGTTGGCAATACATACTGACAAACCAATAATGCAGCTAAGTCAAATTCATACCAATGACAGCTGTTTATATTGCTTAGAAGCTACCACAAGCTTTTGCATCTTAGTTTTATAGAATAAAACTTATTCGAAATGGAATTCAAACGTACGAGGGCGGTTCGGAAAGTTCTTGGCCTATCAAAGAAAGAGAATAGTTAGTTTTTCAAAAATATTTTTATTTTTCAATATAATCTCCTGAAACTTCAATACACTTAGTCCAACGCTCATCTAGCAATTCTATCCCTTGATAAAAAATAGTTTTTCTCAAGGTCTTCAAAATAGTGGTTTACAACTGTAATTGCATCTTCATTTGAGGTAAAACGCTTGCTAGCAAGAAATTTTTTTAGATTTGGGAACAGGTAAAAGTCACTGGAAGCTAAATCAGGAGAATAAGGTGGGCGGTCAAGCAACTCGTACTTTAATTCGTTGATTTTAGCCATTGTTAAAACACTCTTGTGCGCTGGTGCGTTGTCTTTATGAAAAATTATTTTTTTTTGTGTTGTAAGCCAGGACGTTTTTCTCTAATTTGTACATTTTATTGATCTAAAAGGTTGCAATAGTACTCTGAATTGATTGTTTTACCCTTTTGCAGATAGTCAATCAATAAAATACCTTTGAAGTCCCAAAAACCGTTGCCATAACCTTACCAGCCGATTGAATTGTTTTTGCCTTCTTTGGGGGCACTTCTTCCAGCTTAAATCCATTGTTTGGATTGTTCTTTTGTCTCTGGAGTATATTGGTGGTTCCATGTCTCATCAACAGTTATGAAAGGACGCTTAAAATCCATTTTATTTCGCTGAAAACGATCCAAACAAGCTTGAGAAATGTTCATTCTTATGCGTTTTTGGTCGACTGTTAACAAGTCCAGCACCCATCTTGCAGAAAGCTTTTTCATCTGTAGTTCTTCATGCAAAATTAAATGGACTCGATCATTTGAGATGCCCATGGTATTAGCTATTTCACGCACTTTTATTCGTCGATCATTTAATACCATATCATGCACTTTGGCTACAATTTCTATTGTTGTTGCTGTTTTTGGACGTCCACTACGTGGTTCATCTTCAATGCTTGTACGACCACGTTTAAATTCAGCAACCCAATTTTTTACAGTTGCATATGAAGGAGCACTTTCACCTAACACATTCACCATATCATTATGAATTTCTTGTCCCGATAAACCTTTTTTATGAAAATATTTAATGAGACCACGCATTTCCAATTTTTCCATTGTAAAAAAATCGCGGATGCGTCTTTTGTGATTCTATATGAAGGAGTTGCCAGATCGAAACAAAATTTAACATGTGTTCATAGCAGAGATGGAAGTTTCCAAAACACTTGACTTTTTTCTGTTTATACCGCGCTTTTTGTGCTAGGCTAAGAAGTTTCCGAGCCGCTCTCTAATAGTGTGATTGCGTTTTTTGACTGGAAACTCATAACCCGCTCTTGTTCTTGATCTAAGCCATCTCGAAGGGAATAAAATGTGTGTGTTCCGCTTATAAATCGTTAATTTGATATGTAAAGTATTGCAAAACGCTATGGTAGTGTTCGAAAGAAACCGCAACTTCGGATGAAATGGTTCCAAAAGCGAAGGCTCGTCTTCCACGAAATCCACGTCGTACTGGCAATCAATTGACTGAAAATATCTCAGCGAAGCATATTCTAAAATACGAGGGCGACCGCAAAACTAACTGGCCTGACACATTTTCTGTTTTACTAGCATCTTTTTTGTTTTGTTTTTTAAAAGCAATCTTTTATAAGCCATCTGTCAAAATTTCCGAAATATTTAATGATTATTTTCTTTGTTACATTGAAGTAAACAAGTTTTATAATTTTTGAATAATGGAAAATAAAGAGTTTCGTGCGGTAATTAAACACTTCTATATGAAAGGTTATACGCCACAATTAATCAAAGATGAATTGGATGCTGTTCATGGTGATAATGCACCATCATACTCCACCGTGAAATCCTGGGTTCAACAATTTAAAATGGGTCGTTCAAGTACGGAAGATGAACAACGCTCTGGAAGACCGAAAACTGCTACTACTATTGAAAACATTAGAAAAATATTTAATCAAGTGACTAAAGATAGACGAATAAAGCTCAGAGAACTTGCTGACATTGTTAAAATACATGAAAAACAAGTTTGGAGTATTTTACTTGATGAACTCCACATGAAAAAGCTATCCGCAAGAACGCTGCCGCGTTTGTTGACTTTGCCCCAAAAAATCGTCCGTTGGACCAATTTCGAGGAGCTTCTAGCGATTTATTAGCGTAATCCAATAGAGTTCTTGCGCCGATTAATAACTGTTGATCCATCACAACATCCCAGAATGCAAAGAACAGTCAAAACAATGGATAGAAGCTGGTAAAAGTGGTCCCAAGAAGGCGAAAACTGTTAAGTCAGCAGGAAAAGTAATGGCCACAGTATTTTGGGATGCAAGGGGTATAATATTTATTGATTATCTTGAGAAAGGAAAAACTATAAATAGTGAATATTATTGTGCATTATTGGATCGGTTGAGTGAAGAAATCAAGATAAAACGACTGCATTTAGAAAAAAAATCTTTTTCATCATGATAATGCCCCTTCACACACTGCATTTTTAACTCAACAAAAACTGGCCTATTACGATTTGAAATAGCTCCGCATTCACCGTATAGTCCAGATTTAGCTCCTTCCGATTATTTCTTGTTTCCATTTCCATTTCTCGGTGGCAAAAATTTTCGTCCAATAACGAGGCTATTGCTGAAACTGAGGCATATTTTGAAGGTCTTGAAAAATCTTATTTTTCGGATGGAATTAAAAAAACTTGAAAAACGTTTGATGAAGTGTATTGAGTTGGAAGGAGATTATGTTGAAAAATAAATAATAATAATTCCAAAAAACGTTTCTTTTTATGATAGGTCAGTTACTTTTGCGGTCGCCCTCGTAAGCTTAAGGTGAAGCCTTATAATTTCCATAAGCACACAAAAAAAGGTTAGACTCAAAAAAGCAAAGGATATGTTACGCTTGCACGAATGTGGCAAACTTTTTAATATTCGCTTAGGAGTTCGCTAACGCAATAACTTTAGACTATTGTACAAGAATTAAGAAATGATTTTGCGGAAACCTATAGACAAGTTGCGTTTAACCCCGTTTAATTTAAATAACTAAAATTTTTTGGAAAAAAAATATTAAAGAATAACCTTTTGCGTGTTAAAGCGAGCTCGGTTATCACACGCTTAACATTTTTTCCACAAATTACAAATCGAACGGCCAATCAGTTCTCGACAAAGCCAATCAGTTCTTGAACAACGATTTTTGGGCCACATGGGAGAAAAGTGCGGCAAATATGCCTTTTTTGAGGTATTTAGTGCGTTCCAAATTGAACTACTCACTTTAACCAAAATTATGATTTGTTAAGAAAATACTCACAAAAGTGTACTTATTACCGAGGTACCTTTAGGAGGTACCCTTAAAGGAAAACTTCCCCCCTGGGCCGATTTCGCTCATCTACAACCCCAAATAGCTTATGACCATAAGCCTCATCATGCAAAGTTTCTGGATCCTAGGTAGACACACGGATAGACGAACATGGCTAGATCATATTAGAATTTTACGACGATCAATAATACACAGGGTGATTCATTCACGACTAGACAAATTTCAAAAGCGTATTACTTAATTCATTTCACGAAATGGCATCGGTTAGAACATTTTCGGATTGGTGGTCGGTTTTTTTTAACTTTCCAAAATTACCTAAACGGAGCCCAGAGGTCCGTCCGTTCCAAAGTTATCAGCATTTGACTGAAATGCAAAAAAAAATTATTTGGAAGCGAAATAACAGCACACATTTGATTGTTTTTGTAAATGAACAGAAAAAATGTTTGCTTTTCAGTCGAAGAGTATGAAAGACAAGACCTTACATATAAGTCACTCGCAACATTCCATAGAATGACATGGAATACTCACTTACAACGCAGTATGCTAATTTGGAGCAAGATAAAATTAATTTGTGCCTTAAAGAGCGGCAGGAACTCAAATCGGGAAGGACTTTGATATTTAGACTATAGCATAACATGCCATAAAACCCTCTCTATTTTAACAGGGTTTGTTCAAGCTTACTTAAAACGCAGTATGCTAAACTTGGACAAGATCGGATTTAAACTGTGGACTTACAGCAGCAGGGTCTTAAGTCGGGAGGATCTTTTTTACGAATGCTATGGCCGAACTTCGGTATGGTTGGATATAAGCCGCTTGCAACATACCCTGCTAAATTTTACCACGATCGGATTTCTATTATCAAATCAAGAGCTCCTAGACCGCAAGGGTAGATAATATTTCACCAGAATTAGCTAGATGCTAAATTCGGGCTTCCACAGCTGCTGACGGTTGGCCACCGAGGTATTATGCTCGACTAAAATACAATTAAACCCCCTTTTGAATGTGTGTTACAACATTTCACAAATTTTTGATCGGCGCATTCCCACCGGCGGCTTTACGTGGAAGAGATCGATCTCCAAGTCATGTAAAACCTCTACTATAAAATATATTTGTCTGTCGGTGTCGTCATTAAACAAAAGGTACCGGTCAGTGACTAAAAAATATATGGAAGGTTAATAGAATGTTGAGGGATGTAGGTATATGGATAAAAGTTTTTATCCTTGGTCCAAACGTAAACAATATTTAAAGTTTAGTCGAAATCATTACAACCTTAAAAGGACACATGGACGGACTTCGTTCAATAAAATCTGATAGTAATATTTAATCAACACCTACAAAGATTAAGCGTGGCACACATCAGCACTAAGTTATAATACCCCTTACCTCAAAGTAAGGTGGAATCTAAGAAAAACTGTTTCTTAAATTGTATTCACAAGTTCGAATAAATAAGTTAAATAATCTCTTTCTGTTATTTATTTTCCTCCAAGCTTAATATCAGTTTTTATGTTCCTTTTTGTTATGTGAAATAATAATAATGAACGAGTTTTTATCAATTGGTTTCGTTAAAAATCTCCTGATAGCGAAAGATCGAAATATATAAATTCAAATAAGTAAATAAAAAACTGTTGTTAAGCTTGAAGGAATAATAATTAAAAAACTTTATAAATAACAGATCGAATAAACTCACAAGAAATACAAGTTATAGAGTTATCTTACAGAATAGTACGAGTATGTTTTCTAAAACATAACATCGCTAAAACATGTATAAACGGCATTAAGTTCAATCAATAAAAAGCTTATAAACTCTCCAGTATTGAGCCACTATAGAAATTGGAAAAATAACAAGTATGTCCAATCCAATCTTAGCCAAATGTTTAAAACAAATATATTTCAGTTCATTGTTGTAGCGGCAACTGTGTGCCGGGGTGACAGCCCTTGTCCGAAGAATTGCTCTTCGGGTCAATCCGGTCCATAGAACCGGAATTTGCTGTCATTTCAGTACCCATATTCATTTGGAACATTAGATCCGTACTTTTGGGCCCCAAGATTCCGTGGCTCTAAGCTTTAATGTCAGGCAAATGCATCCATATATCGAAAGCAAATACACGATAAAATTAAAAAAAAAATTGATTAACTTTGGGTAGGTTCATGTTTTTTTAGGGCCACCGTTTCTTTCTAGAGGTTTAAGTCCAATGTAAGTCCAGAAATAATGAATAAATCATGACCAGATATTACCAAAAATAACTTTCTTTAGAAGTACTTTTACATTCATAAAGGCTAGCTTATTTCTCTCTGAACCGATTTCGTACCAAGCAGCTTATAAATAAACTATCACCGCACTCCTTACTCGTTTTATTTAGACGATTTTGGCTTTTTTAGAACTACTTTATATGACGAGTTCGAATTCACGATGAGTATGAATATATACACTTTGTGGGTCTCTGATAAATATTGACAAATTTAGTATGCACTCCATCCTCTGATGGAGAGTATAAAAACCATAAAAGAAAAATATTTTTAACCAAGTAAAAAAAAGTCTAAAATCGGGAATTTGAGTTACTCTACACCACTTGTGCTTTTCAGAATATATAAAGGGTGTCCCAAGAAGAGCGCAATTTTTAAATGACTGATGCAGCAATTGAATTGTTTCTCTGGCTGTATGATATGTGGCGCCGTCTTGTTGGAACCACATGCCCTCCACATTCATTTCTTCAATTCTAGGCAAGAAAAAACTGGTTATCATTTCACGATACCAAACACCATTGACTGTTTGCGCTTGACCTGCCTCATTTTCATAAAAAAAAGGTCCAATGATTCCTCCAGCCCAAAAACCACACCACACAGTGACACGTTGAGGATGCATTTGCTTCTCGTGAATCACTCGAGGATTTTCCGCACCCCAAATGCGACAATTCTGCCTATTGACGAAGCCATCAAGATGAAAATGGGCCTCGTCACTGAAGATGATTTTATCGGCAAAATCAGCATTTCATGTTGTCTCTCCAATACCCAATTAACGAACTCCCTTCGCTGTCCATGGTCATCTGGCTTCAGTTCCTGAGTCAATTGAATTTTGTATGCATGAAGATGCAAATCTTTCGTCAAAATTCGCTGCAAAGTGGATTTGGAGACACCAATTTGCTGAGCTCGGTGTCGAATTGAGGTGGATGGAGTTTGAGCGACATCATCACGTACAGCTGCGACATTTTCGGTCGACCGACCTGGTCGATGGCGCGTTGTTGTCTTTACATCACTAACAGACCCAGTTTCGGCAAATTTATCCATTAATCTCTTTACAGTTGACTCTTTTGGAGCATTATTGTGACCCCAAATTGATCGCAATTTGCGAACTGTAGCCGCAAAACTTTATCCATTTTGGTAAAACAATTTCACAATGAGAATGCGTTGATCATTCGTGTAGCGCTCCATTTTTACTAACCTCGTACCTTCTACTAACAAACAATAACAATTGTTCAAATGTCAAACAATGACACTTCGAATGTTGCCAGATTTAAAAATTGCTTTCTTCTTGGGACACCCTTTATAACGAGCCTCTGTCTGGTGCTTGAGCAAGGTTGGATTTAAGCAGGATCTCAAATAGGGGGGGTTACATATGTAAAACATGGACCAATATGATTCAATTTCACCAGAGATGACTGCTGGTAGCTCCAAACGATCTGTTCGAAATTTGGTCGGAATCGGAGTAATATGACTAGGTTCTGAAATCGGGGAAAACCATTATATGATATTAAAACATGGACCGATTTCAATACGGTTCGTACTTGGTTTTAACCTGGAGAATGTTCTACGTTGGATCAAAATCGTTTCGTAATTGAGACCACTACTTTTCATACAATGATAGATGGACAGACTGAAGGAGGGCGAAAATCACTCAATGGAGTCAGCTAGAGATGCTGAATCGAAAGATATACTTAACATGGGGTCCTTGTCATTCCTTAAAACTGTTATCTGCAGTGAGGCATAATACCCTTTATTACAGTGTGGTGTAGGGTAATAAAAGTGGAAAACTCGGTAAAAGTAAGCTTCCTTAAGTCTTTTATATGTCAGGAGATTGGAGATAGGTTTAAAGTTGTATAGGCAGTACTATACCCGTTTGTCCACTCTGGCATAATAGCCTAAGGCATTTTCTATTTATTTCACGCTCTTTAGCATTGAAAAGATCTATTTATGATTTGAGACCTTAGGACGCATAACTTTCAGTATTGAAAGCCCCTAAGGCCACGCTCATTTTTACCTTGCTCAACTTCCTATCGCTTGAGTACCAACACTTTTATAAAATGGTGAAGTTTATGGAGCGTGACACGAAAAAAAAGATGCCACGCACCACAGAACGGAACGTGGATTTCGGGGAAAATTTCGTTATTTATATAGGGCGTTGGGTCCAGGTAGCCTTGAGATTTACTAGTTCAAACCTGTTGTTTCAGCACCCTTAGGGCTTCACTATCTATTACTTAACGTTTTGAGGGCGCCCTAGGGGCATGCCAATGTTGTTTTTGGCATCATTCAGCAATTTTCTTTTGTTTGAGTTCCCACACTTAGGTATACGAAAGTGGGCGGTACCATTTCAATGACCTTTGGGCCCCATGGACCTGAGCGCCTTTGTTCATTATTTTTCAGAAATTCACGAGCCGTTCTGAACAAGATGGCTGACAATATCCGTCACGCCTGAACTTTTTCCATGGATACTCAACCCACTATTGTGTTATAGCCACATATTGTCCCAGTGAGTAGTAGTGACCGCATTGTTTTTGGTTACAAAATCTGCCACAGGTTCTAGCCTGTCTATTCATGCCACTATTTATTTACCGTTATAAATGCAATGCGAATAGACTTACCCGACATTTGTTATGGTTTTTGTCCCATTTTGCATCGATTTTCAAAGCCAGTAAGAAGGGTTAGTGGGGCAAACAATTTATTACATCACTTATTTAAAACGATGTTTTGCGTTTCCTTATTTTTTTAATTTTTCGTTCAACTTAGTTACTTAATTTGTAAATAATTCAAATAATCGCACAGAATAATCTGACAGCCTAGAAATTGTCGATTACACTTGGTGTAAAGATTTATCGATTATCGGCGAGATATACACATGAGAGCCGATATAACAGCGGACTGGTGAATTTGGTTAAATGGTGTAGAATAGACATCTACATATTTTTTTTTAATTTAATTTTAATTTTTGCACCGAATAAATTCACTAGTTGCACAGTTAAAGAAATCCTTAGTACTTTGAAACAACAAATCATTTAAACCAAAGACGATAAACTATAGTAGTTGCACAAAATGAGCTTTAACAAAAAAATGAAAAACACGCGATAAGTAGGAGACATGGGGGAGAAACTCTGAAAAGTTTTCAATATTGTAGAAAAAAAGAATGGAACAAAATAAAACTGGAAAATTAAAATTTTGAAAAAGAACATTGTTGTCAGAAAATGTAGTTGCAAAATATTCAAAATTAAATAAAGTAACTTACTAACTGTTTATTTGTTGTAAAAGTGTGCGAATTAGATGTTTTCTCTGTTTTAATTTTGACTCTTTTGCGTTATTGTGCAGAAAAGAATGTGGAAAAATAATCCGAGAATTATTCGGTTAATGAAGTAATGTTTTTGTACGATATTGCAAAGAAGAAGCATTTTGTCCATCTCTTACAGTTTATTGTCTTTGATATAAATTATAGTTTAAATAATTTTCATCTAAAGTTGACATCTTTTTTTGTTAGTGTCTTCAAAAAGTAATTGTGTCAAAATGAAAATTTTCTATTCTTTAAAGAGAAATTAAAGATATTGAATTTATTAAAAACTAAAATTTATACGATAAACGGTAAGATAGTGCATCATACATATATATGTGACAGCGCATAGAGAAAGGGACCTAAGGGTAAAAATCAATTTTCACTTTTTTTTTATGTAGACAACATCTGAGCATCGAATGAGACCGATCACATGCCCAAAAGTGTTCCCTCCCAGAGATATGCGCGTTTTATGAAAGATAGACGTATTTAAATCTTTAAAATGGCTCTCCTGAACAAAACTGGTTTTTACCCTTAGGTCCCTTTCTATTTTGCGCGTCACATATAAGTTTTATGTTTGTCTTTCTTTGTTTTAAGCGTTGACAAAGAAAGTTGCAAATAATGAAGATCGGCTAAAAGCATAAGGAAGAGAGATACGATTTTAAAGGACTGACTGTATACGTAAATACCCTGCAATATCGCGTATTGCTTGCCAGACCATCTAAACTTAAAATCAATCTGTTTTTCCAGAGTACTACAAAATACTTTTCAAAATGAGGTTTCGGTTTCACATCACTATTTTTGTCATAAGAGCATTTTAGTTCCGAAGGCAGTCTTTGATTGTGCATTTGGCCCATATTAACTTTTGTCATTTTAGACTTACAAACCCATTGTGTAAACTTTAAACAAAACAGAAATGATAATATGCTAATGAAGATGCTGTCTCTACCATATTTACATATATTTTTCAACCAAAAATAATGCGTTATTTTTTAATAAACTTAAACAAACAAATTTTCGACCATTCTTTTAATTGATCAAATTTTCTTTTAACTAGATCGTTTTTTGTTCGTCTAAAGCTGGCCATAGACGAACGATTTATTGGTGTGATTTGCAAATTTATTGCTGCGATTTATTGCATATCGTTTCTCCACACACGCTCGAACAAATCATAATTCGGCCGACGTTGATGAGTAAACATATGCTACGAAGCGGATGACGCGCTCGCATGTTAATTTTGTGTTTGAACTGCGCTTCTGTCAGAATTTTGTGGCAGAAAATTTTTTATTTAACAATTGGTTTTTTCTGTTGATTGGAAACTTAAAAAAAACATGTGCGACGAAGCAGCGGCTGATGCAGCTGCGCTTTTAATTATATATACATGTTTCGACATGGAAAATAAAAAACTAGAAAAGAAAAAAATCGAAAAAAAAAGAAAAAGAAAATGGAGTGAAGAGTGGCTGCTCGAAAGAAATAAGCATTCTCATGTAGCAACGCTCAAAAATATGGAAATGTTTACTCCAAGGGATTATAAAAATTTTTTACGCATGGATGTAGATACCTATGAAGAACTATTAAGGTGGGTAACGCCAGCAATAAAAAAGGAGGACACAGTGATGCGTGACGCTATTACGCCAAATGAAAGACTTTCAGCGACGTTACGCTTCCTTGCTTCTTGTTGTTGTACTTGTTGCTGCCCAAGGCTCACGGAATTTTGTAGCGTCAGATTGCCTAGTTGCGCGTACACAAGGGCTTCGTCCATCACCTTTTTTGCATATATTTTTTGCTCCGGCCTTAATTTGCGGAATGTTACTGCCCACGCTTCACCATAAATATCCGCCTCGTCCTTATTTGTTTTTGGGACATTTTTTTTCAGATGGTCGACAACCGTTTCTAGAAAATCTGTCGGATCGAATTTTTTTTTTCTTTGGTTCCTAAAAATGAAAATAGTATGCATTTAGAGACTGAAAATAATAAATTACATACACAAATAAATATTCTATTAAACATGCACAATTTACTTACCTTTTCAATTTCTGCGTCAAACGTCTCATCAAACGTAGAAATGCCTTGCAACTGTGTCTCTTGGTCGAGCAAAAAATTAAGATGGTCAAAATACCACAGCGACGGCACGTATATGTATATCCTCAGCACCTGCACCTGACCTTTCGCTTTTGCGCATCTTCTGCAGCTCCCTTCTGTACGTTGTTCGTAGGCAATTATATTTTTTTTACTACGTCCACCGAAGCATTTCTGTCAACCTCTTTCCATTTTGTTACGAGTTTTTCCCATGATTTTTGTTTTTCTAATTTGTCTTTAAATTTTTCACTTTTTGTTTGCCAAATGGCATTTTCATTTTTTAACACATCAAAAAATTCTATCATAAAGTCTTTGCTTGCCATTTTTTGTGTGCACTACACGACCTTTCGTTACAATGGTTGAAGAGCAACTGAAATGGCGAAATGGCTTAAAATTTGCGCAGTAGCCCACATACGTATGATTTGTTTGCCAACAAATTGCAAGTTTTTGAAAATTTTCAAAAACTTGCAATTTGTTCGCAAACTACCCCACAGACGTAAAAAAGCGACCACAAACCCAACAAATTGCTCGAATTTATCGTTCGTCTATGGCCAGCTTAAGTTAGCAAGCGAGATGGCCTCAAGTTGGTACAGAAACAAGTTAGAGTTACCACACTTATATTTTCATCAAAAAAACAAACATGACACTCCTGATATATAAAAACACAATTTTTAGTTTTGTATACTAAAAGATAATCAAACAGAAAGGCGTCGTCGGCTGTTTTGTTTTGGGTACGTCGATACCAGTTAGTGTACAAAGAAAAACAAGGTTGCAGTATTACTTTCAAATTTGTTCTATGTTGCCTGACTACCATATTGCAAACTAACTAAGACACTTAGCAATTTAGCTCAGAAGAACACGGCAAGTTTAAAACAAGTTTAAATTACCTCTAGAACTTTTTTGCGGAACCTGTTGGCTTTTTTAAATTGCCTTTTGATTACCGGATCATTAAAAACATCCTGTGTTGTAAAATTGTCCAGGCCATGTGGCAAGATTTTTCAGCGATATATCAACACCTTTTTGGTAAATCAATCTTACAACGTCCTCATGAATACACCTTCGCTTTCCGCTAGTGTCATTAGTCGAAAAATGTTACGATGCTAATGAATTACTCTCTGGCATTGAAATATAATGGCGTGCGGGGTCGAGAACATTACATTAGAATTTTGCCAAATAATATAATCGGCGGCACATCGCCGATCTTTACAGTTTATCGTATTTGGTATACAGTACGTCCTCGATTTAAGCAAAACCCTATTATCGCAACTCCCCGATTTGCGTAACAGTTAATAAATCACGATTGTTATTAACCCTCCAAGAAAAATAAACGTAACGCATTTTGCGGAGCGAAAACGAACTGCATACGGACCGCCATATCACTAACACTTGCATAGTTTTTCATATAAAAATACGACGAAATTAATTCTGCGTAAAACTCTTCGTAAACGTGCCGTTTTTTACGGTACGAAATGGAAGTGATTTTGCGTAATGGAAACGAACGTATTTAAACCAAAAAGTACCTAAAACAATCCGTTTACGTGCCGTTTTTGCGTTACGAAAACGAACTGTTTTTTCTTAATGGTAACGGCATTAACTGTTTTTTCTTATTCGGGCAGCCATTTTGACAGAACACTTTAATTGTTTTAGTTGATGTTTGAAGTGTGATGATCTGATTGTTGTTAAACAAAATCAGCTTTTGTAAGTGTTAATATAATAGGTATTTATAAAACGTTTGTAGTATACATATTTATATCTACATATCTATATTTTGTAATAGCCAAAGAATTCATAATCATTCACAATATATGCAACATTAATTCTTCAGTATAAAAAAGCTTATATTATTTCGATAGAGAAAGAAATTCAGTACGGAAACAGAACGTTTTGCAGATACAAAAACGTACCGCTTCAGTGTTACGTAAACGCAACACTCTGGTATTACGAAAACGGACCGCTTTAGTGTTACGTAAAAGTACTACTTTAGCTTAGCCTTGGCGTACTACCAATACATTCAAACTACTACTTTTTTTTCTAATTCTCTTATTCCGAAATTAACGTTTACGGTGCATTTACGTATCGCAAAATCGGTTCGTTTTCGTAGTCTTGTATGAAAAAATGACTTCGCCAACGTTTCGTTTTCGTGCCGGTTTTCTTAGAGGGAAGCTTTTCCTTTACAAAAAAAACTCCATATACGCCGTTAGTTTTTCTGTTATGCTGTACCCCATTTTCTTCAACTTTAGTTAAAATAGTTTTTGTTGAGTGCAGATCACTTACTGTGTTTTGGCTATGAGGCTAGTAAAAAATATTGTTAACCTAAGGATTCAAGAAAAAGCCCTTCGTATATTATTGGTTAAATACTTTTTGTTAAATGTTAACTAGAAATATCTTTCACACTGAAAAAAGTCATTTAGTAACTTTCAAACAAGGATTATAAATTGTACACGCTGGGATTCTTCTTTGAGAATCACAACAAGCATTTAAGGAATACTGCTTTTTGCATTTAAAGTGCACGAATTTAGTCTGATCCGTGTTTTTTGTGCATTTTTTGAGTGATTGTGATCATACGAAACTAAATAAATAAATCGAAAATTTGTGCGTTATTGAGTGCTGTTTTACCACATAATAACAAAGACGAAGTACATATATTTATCTTAACTGCAAGGTTGCGTAATTCTAGCTCAAACTGTACTTTTAAAAAATATGTAACACAAACACAGTGAAAGCGACAAAACAGGTTTAGTGTGAATAAAATAACGGTTGTCGCGTGCAAGGCTCGAACGTCACAGCAATAGCGTTTTGTCGTGTCGCTTTGGTTATATTTAGCCAATTAGTTGAGTCGAAAAAGCAAAGTATAAAAAACAGATAATGGCGATACGCAGCAAAGACAATGAATTGTACAAAATGGTCGATGTGCTTCTTCTTTGCAATAATGTAGAGGAACACCCTTTAGTAACGCTTTTTTACACATTCGTTTGTAGACAATCACTAGAACGCTAGAAAGTCAAAATTGAAACACTGAAAACACTAAATTCACACACATTTAACACAAATAACAGAATTCCCAAAATGATTTGCACATAACTCTGTTTTTTGATTTCTCGTACAGCTCACATCGCCCATCTTGTACCATTAACGTTTTTGCTTCTTCTCTGCAATGATGATGAAATACAGACTTCAGTAACGCACAATTTTTCGGTGTTAATTTTTCTAGATTCCTTTGTACACAATCATAAGAACGGTACAAAGCCAAAATTGAGACACAAAAAACAGAAAGAACACTAAATTCGCACACTTTATATACAAAAAAACAGCATATCCAAAATGATTTTTACTCAAATCTGTTCATCGGTAAATCCCAATTCGCTCATCTTTTTTAGTTTATCGTCTTTGCTTAACAGTAGAGCATAAAATACCGATTATGGTCATGCGCAAGTCTTTCCGATATATGATTTTGGTGTAATAACGGCCTGTATCTAAATGTCATCACTATGATTACTTAAAGAAAGTTGTGTTTACAAAATTTTCATCGAAAACCGCGTTTTGTCTGTTTCTTATGCCTTCCCATCCTCATCCCTAACTGTATAATTCTTTATTCCAAGACAATAGAATACAGGTAAAGCAAGGAGCAAGAATGGCGAAAATGTCGGAACAAGTCTTCACAGGCAACGACACACAGACGCCCAAAGAGGTAAGAGGGATTGGTGAATTGACATTCTTGCAAAAGCAACAGAAGGGCAACAATCACTAGAATCTCTTTTTTTTCGTTGTTTTTTTATTTTAATAGAGATCGGTGAGCGAGTTGCTGGACAACGTCACTGAGTTTATCGACAGTGTGTATCGTGATATCTTGACGCCAACATCTCGGCCTAGCCTAAACACCACCAACACCAGATCCCCTCCGCCGCGACGATCGTTGCCAATATCATTGTCACCCAATACCGACGAGGTTGAAGAAAACGCTGATACTCAGGCAGAGGACTCCAACTCTCCCGAAATGGCTAGTATCACGGCTGCGCGTTCCCGACGTAACATAGACGCAGATATAGAGAGAAGTAAGTACGCAGTTTGGAAACGATTTGGAGTCGTAAATTTAATTGTATTCAGGACTCTTTAAAGTTGTTGCTTTCGTACCATTAACCCAGTGGAGAGTGTGTTCCTCAAACGACGAAATGTGCTTTGTTTAATGTCCAACAGTAGTTGGACTTCGGCTGAGCAAGAGCGGTTGTTGGCCGCCCCTTAACCTTGGCATGTCGCCGCGGTCGCTTTTTCAAAACTGCTGTCATCGCCGTTCTGCAACAAAATGGTTCTAGGGCAAAATGGGAAAGAGTCTGACCAAATGTTTGGCACGGCGTCTGCAAACAAAGGCAGCCTCACGTTTTACATTCACGATGTTAATGTCAATAAGTTAAAGAAGAAAGAAAGGACTTCAGTGCGTGCTCCAAGATGGAGCCAGGTAGAATGTAATGCATTTATTGCCCAAACTTTCATTAAAGAAATACTCAGGTAATCTCTGCAACCTGTTGTTGGTCTTGATCTTAATGATTTTGGAGCATTTTTTTTGACCAACACTCAGGGGTTTTCCCCTTTACATGCGATGCGTTGGTGTGTGGAAAGTAAGCTAGTTCAAGGGGGAAAGAGGGATTAATGTTTGTTGACATTTGACTTGAATTTCTGGATGTCGTA
The DNA here is from genome assembly GCA_963513945.1 of Hydrotaea diabolus. Classification (NCBI taxonomy): domain Eukaryota; kingdom Metazoa; phylum Arthropoda; class Insecta; order Diptera; family Muscidae; genus Hydrotaea; species Hydrotaea diabolus. The sequence continues at coordinate 220,427,720 of OY740716.1, read as the reverse complement.
GTTGGTGGGAAATACATTCGCCGGAAGTTGATTCCACATACGGACAGTACGGAAAACGAAAAACGAATTAAATCTGTAGTGTATAGTGCGGTCAACCGGCCGATCGACAACAAATGGGTGTGAATTCCTGGAAAGTCGTGTATCCCTGCCGAACATTCTCACGTCGGGAATAAGACGACGAATGTCTGAAGAACACACCATGAAAGTAACGATCGAATGGCGACACACAACCTACATTCCGACGACGCTCAAGGGGAACAATAGAGTTGGATACCCTACTGTCATCTATCAACACCATGGCCCTCCTTTGGACACGATCAAGAAGCTCCAAGAATGATTTTGGAGCACCTGCCCATATATGGGAGTTGTATTCCATCTTTGGTCGGATGTAGGTTGTATGGATATCGAAGAGATCAGAAGGAGTAAAATATTTCTTGCACCGCTTTAGAAACACTTCGAATGCATGCCTCGCCCAACGAAAGTCAAATTGTATTTTCATGCCCAGCACATCAAGAGCATCCGATTGTTCGATATCCATACCAACGATAGATAATGACGATACTGTTGAGTCATTGAATCGCTTGTGAGACAACAAGCAGCACTGTCTCTTACGCGCATTAAAATCTACTCTATTCACTCGACCCCATTCGGAAATGGGCTATAAATCCCGGCCAAGTGTCTCATCCATAATTGGCCTTTTGTCCTCAATATCTTGAAGACTCGGCCTACGGTCGAATGAATACGAATGACAGAGGTTGCTGTCATCCGCGAAAGAGTAGATTGGATTCACGGTCTGACCCAAAAGGTCGTCAATGAAAATAAGAAATAAAGATGGAGAAAGGACAGAGCCCTGTGGTACACCTGCGGTCAACCTATGTTTGTCGGATGAGAACCCATCTACAACAACTCTTACGAGTATAGTGCGATCTCTAAGAAAGCTCGACATAAATCGAGCAAAAGTATTGCCGACACCAAATGCGATCAGCTTTGGTACAAAAGCACCGTGCCAGACTCTGTCCAAGGCCTTGATATATCCAGAGCCACGACCTTACTCTCACCAAAATGGTGGATGGACCGACTTCAACGCTCCGATAGAAAAGTTATCAGGTCTTCCGTAGAGCGATTTCTACGAAAGCCATACTGTCGGTCGCTAAACATGTCGTTGGACTCCAGATACCCCACAAGATGGAGGTTGACCATGCTCTACATTACCTTGGAGAGCGCAGAGCAAATTGCAATGGGCCGATAATTCGCAGGATTATTGGCCTCACCCTTTTTAGGGATCGGCTGGACGTTCGACATTCTAACACGCTGGGAAGACTCCTGCACGATAAGCAAGGTTGAAAAGGTTGCGTAATGGACGGGCTAGCGTCGAAGAGCACTTACATAGGACAAGTGCCGAGATACTATCCGGGCCCGGGGACTTACTAACATCGAGCTTCGCAAGAACCCTTTTAACTCGACGAGTTCGAAAAAATATCTCAGGCATGGAACTAGGTACGTTTTCGATCACGGGGAGTGGTTGATTGCTTTCCGGCAAGGAACAATTTCCAGCAAACATTTCAGCCAATAGGTTAGCTTTATTAACCGGGTCAGTGAATGGCTGTTCGTCTTTAACAAGAGTTGGGATAGATGAAGAACTATCCTTTACTCTCCTTACAAACGACCAAAAGCTCTTACTTCCCCTGGGAGAAGTAAGAACTGTTGTGCGGAGACGTTGCTCATAAAGAAACTTTTCACGCCTAAGCACTCTGACACACGAAGTTCTTGCCTTCAGTACTTGCGTTTTTGTTAAAACGCCAATTTATATATCCCGAACACCTTATATCTTATAACCTGTGCAACCACTTGAGTTAGGTGCGCCTAATGTCGGGATAAAGCTCTCGATTCGTTACATTTCGTAATGAAAATAACATTGGACAAGTGTTTATAGTCATTTGAAGAGAAACGTTTTTTACCTCCAAGCAGAATTAGCCTATGTCTAATCGACGGCGGGGAATGATGGTAGTGTGCACGACTAGCATGCCAGTAAACCAAGGTTCTACCTTAGTTAAGAACGCCTATCAATTTTATGGCGGCGGGTATTCCGCCTCTTAAATGCTGGCAAGTAAGAGATTTTATCTCTAGCCCTGTAAAAACTTCTATAATAAAAGCCGTTGGGAGCCGGTGTTATACAGTAGGCTTCAGTCAGTAAGTATAAGAAGTAGATGGTGCACAGCTCGCAGATTGGGAGAACTTTCCCCTTGTTTCCCTAATGGTATGCTGTAAAAATTAAGTAAGTTCTTGCAGAAACTGTACGACCGTAAATCATATTTACTTACTTAAGGCCCTCAACATTCCATTGAGGACAAGGGAAAACGTTTCTCAAATCCGCAAGCTGTAAACGATATGAATCGTACTGACCGGGAAGTCCAGCTCCGAGCGGCTAATGCATTTTTTCGAGATACTTAAATTAAAAAATAATCTCTTACTCGTAAAGACGACAACAAATACGACCCACGACAGCTGGTTCTATGTACCGGATTGATCCGAAGCAGCAATCTTTGGCCAACGGCTGTCACCCCGTCAATACGTGTGCCGTTACAACAACAACCGTCGTGTCCATTAGTTGATTGTACTTTATAGGATCCCCAATTAATATTTTAATGAATAAAAAGATTGTGGCACGATTGGTACTGGGCAACATCTCTGCATGCTTTTGCCCTTATACTGATGTCAATCGAATTTACTTAGACTGTCTCCACAGCCTCACGTTGTTCTGTTCCTGCTCAATAAATGGCTTATTATTTCTAAGCTCTTCGGTCTTTTGCGTTATTTCCCCAGTTTCCGGAACCAAGGATCTTCCACCGGAGCCGCCTTCGTCACTTAAAGCGAAAACAGGTGTTTAAGTGTTCGTCTGCTTCGACGTCCAGGTGAAGGAAACGCGTAATTTGAACTGAATGCGTAGAAAGAAACCTAGAGATCAACTGACTGGCTTGGCCGAACAATTGAAAAGATGCACCACATCATGTGGTTCCTGATGGACAGCGGAACAAACATCCGAGACGTTGCCATCAATTTGCACCCAATTAGAATTGAGGTGTCTACCTTCCAGATCTCAGCTGAGCCAGAAACACGCGCGTCTGTGTAGCGTCTTATCCTTATCCAACAATAAATTGTGTCTTGGCACGTTAAGGACCTTCGTCTCCTCATGTAGATGGTTCTCAGAAGACACCCTGTTGATGTGCTCAGGGCGGCATTCTGGCAAGTCGGACTTTTCATCCATTGCGTCCGACCACACCGGCGCTTGTCGGCTCCCCAGGAACTGCCGGCTAGTGACTTTAGGACCTTGTTCCTACTTTTAAGCTTATCGCAGATAACTGTTGCATGTCGGATCGGCAAAAGCCATCCAATGTGACCTTAAGCATTTTGGAATAGTTGGTTGTCGGGACGTCATCGCCTTTCAAATTAAGAGACAACCACACTTCTGCTATCAATGCTGTAAACAGTGTGGCGTATGATTTTGGAGGCGTATATTTTCATATCCGCCTGTCATTAATTTTATCGTATATGTCATCCGCCATCGGTAATAAATGCATAATTCTGGTCCTGATGCCAGAATTGTGCAGCGTACGACAAAATTTAAAGGTCGTCTGGGGGTGCAGGATTTTTAGAGAGTTGCGGGTTAACAGAGCCGGGATATCACTTCACCCTACGTAACTCCTTGTTTAGCTCTACGGGGCTTCGACTTACGGTCTCTAAATTCTACATATAACTGGCGCCCACACATATAGTTTACCACCCAATGTTTCGAACTGGGCGGAAGGGACGTTTCTGCAATGTCCTCGAACAGAGTGGCATGATTGACTGTGTCGAAGGCTTTTTAGATCAAGAGCCACGAGGACCGCCCTGTCGTTGGGCTTGTACTGGTGAAGGCTGCGACTTTTACGTGCGGTAATGGCGGGTAAAGCAGTTGTTGTGCTGTGCGACTTGCGAAACCCATGCTGAAGATAAGCACAGGGAAGGTGTTCGATCAGGCTGGGGAGAAGCAGTGCCTCAAGCATCTTTGCTACTGCGGAAAGCAAGGATATGGACCTTTACGATTCTCCTTTGTTTGCTTCTTTGCTTGGCTTCAGTAGCGAAACCAATCTGTACATTTTCCAGGCATCGGGAACTAAATGAGTGGCTAGCGACAGATTGAGCACTTTAGTCATGTATTCTACTCCCGGGGTATCCAAGTACTATAACATCAGCATTGAGATTGAGGATAGAAGTGCACAATTAAATGTTTAAAAAGATTTGGCCGCCCTTCATATTCAGAACAAAGACCCTTTTATATCAATAGTTTTTGTTCCGTAAACAATTTAATAATTATTTTTCGATATCTTTCTTTTGTTGACAACAAAAATCTATGAATCTAAATTTGCATTCAATCGGCCTTTATGCTAATTAAAAACGCGAAGACGTAAAATCACTGTAAATAGTTAACAGTTGTGTAAAAGTCATCCTTTTTATTTATACTAAAAATTTTACCATCTTTCTTTGACAGTCAACAGAATCTGTGATACGGTCGATCTAAATTTGCGTTCTATCGGTCTTCATGTCAATATAGGACACGGAAGTAGAAACACTTCGAATAATCAAGAGAGATCTAACCGTCAGACAATTGTCAATATTACGCCCACTTTTAGCGGTAAGAACATCTGTAATAAAATCAATTTAAAAATAAAAGTAACATACTTTTTTATTACTTTCCATCTAGGTGATAGTTCTGTAGAATTCACATTAGACACTCCACCCAACCAAGCGCCTACTCGCAGAACTACTGGTGGCAGTCCTAGACGAGTCCGCAGGGCTGACCGTATGCCGAGGCAACGTTCTCGCGTTACAACAAATGTGGATCTCAATGAAAGACTTCAAACTTCTGCACAGCAAAACGTCAGTGCAGGGAGCACCGCTGTAGTGGACGATGACGACGATGAAGTAGTTGTCGTCTCATGCAACTTGCCACCAGTAATTGATTTATGTACTCCTAACTATGAATTGCCCAGACGAGCGGTAGTAAACCGCAACGAATTGAGCAGGAGGAATTTGGATCAGAGCACTTGCGATGAGGATTTTGTAGTACCGGTTCGTCGTCGACGTGTCGGCAGAACATCGAACGATTCATTTGGAGATTGTGAAACTGAATCCGCTGGTCGCAAATCGATCGATGGTGATGGGGGTGATACTTCGGAACGTACACCGTTCATGTGTCCGGTGTGCATGGAGTCCTGTATACCCCGCAGACCGACCTCAACGAAATGCGGACACGTATTTTGCGAAAAATGCATTAAACAAGCCGTTCGTTTGACTCACAAGTGTCCTATCTGTAAAACAAAAGTCAATTGTACTCAACTTTTTCGCATCTATGTGTGATAGATTTGTTGTTCGTGTCTAACTTTTATTTTTGATTATTTTTTTTGATACAGTATTTTATTTTGTTCTGCTTTTCCATGGATTTTTTGATACTTTGTTTATTCTCTTCAAAATGTATGTTTATTTCGCTGTTTATTAAAATCGCATATGGATGTTCAGTTAGTATTAATAAATGAAATTTTCCAATGGTCTATATTTAAAAAAAAACATACTTATTAAAATGCTTCACATATTTTCGTGATAAAAGTTGGGTTACCAAAAAAATGTAATTGTATGACTACCCAGTTTCAACAAAGAATTAGGAATGGAGCACTCTGATATTGAATAATCAAAGTGTATTTAATGCAAAGAGTAAAATGATCAAAAAAAGCACTCAGATGCATTGTGGAATAGTTGGTGAAATGGAGGTCTCTAATTTAAATGCTGTTCCTAGATTTGTAGAACCCTTTGGATATTTGATCGGAATGATCTAGCATGAAATGGCACATTACTAAAATTAATCTCATTTATTGAAGCATTACACAGTACAACATTTTTCAGGTGATTGATTTGGGACTCAATTCTGATAATTGTTTGTGAAAGTAGCCCCAAAAAGGTACTTCTTTTGTTAAAAAAAATATTTTTTGCCTAAAAATTATTATTTTTTAATTCATACAAAATACAAAACGGTAAAAAGTGTCAATTACTATTATTTTTCACGTGAAGTTACAACCTATGAACAAAATGAGACATAGATCATGAGAATCGATGCACGCGTTTCGCTTTTATGTACTTATAGAATTAAGTGAAGGTATGATTTCAAGAATTTGCTCGAGATATGCAATTAATTCTTTGGAAAAAAAACCTTGATGACTTTTTTATTGATTCTTATTTTTGCATGAAAATAAACATTCCGATTCATATTACAACTATTCTTACACAGAAAATATGAGATTTTTATATGGAAACAAAATTTAGAACATTTTCAATTATTGTCACTATCCATCCTCGTTGAAGTTGACGCTTGTGTTGATGACCTTATTTTCTTCGCAGGTTGTTCATGTTCTAAGTCTGCATCATCATCCGAGATAGACATAATATTCAAGGGCATGTTTTGTTCAGTGTGTCCACAAATTTAAGTGTCATCTTCGGTGCTGCCAACAAACCTCCGGGAGCGAAACGCTTAAATCGATCATAGGTTAAGTGACTTTACGTAAAAGTAATAGGACTTGACACTTTTTACCGTTTTGTATTTTTTATGAATCAAAAAAAGAAAAACTTTAATTTTTTAGGCAATAAATATTTTTTTTCTTCATACATTTATTTATAACTGCGAAACTGTTGCTTATGTAGCGAAACGCTGTATGAACAGATTAAAGGAATTGTAATTTTTAATTTTTGTTTGAGCTTATTCGGACTAGTGATTCTCGAGTTATGACAAACAAAAGAGCCTACTTACTAACTTTAAATTAATTATTAAATTATTATTTGATGTACCTTGACCAAACGAAAGATGCAGAAGTTCTTCTTTTTGGGGCTACATTCACAAACAATTATCAGAATTGAGTCCCGAAATCATGTGTTGTACTCTGTTATGTACAGGGTGGCTGATAAATATTGCTATATTAAGGAACTCAAATAATTTTTTTCAGTATATGCCGTTTATTTTTCTTTTTTCATGTTAAAGCTCATTCAACATTATTAAATAAAGCTTAATGAGTTTAAAAAATGCCGTTGATGCCGCAATCTAACCAACAAGTTGTTCATTACTGCTTGGAGAGTTGAGACAGGAATAGCCGCAATTGTTTCTCGAATAGATTACTTTGTAGACATCCTGTTTGCAATAAACTCACAAGAAAAAGTCAGGTGCAGTAAGGTCAGGCGATCTGGGGGTCAACGGAATGTGGAGTTTTGGGATATCAGTTTATTGGGAAATTTTTGCAATTCTGTCATAACAGGCCGGGCTATGTGAGGAGTTGCATCATCTTGCTGAAACTACACAGAGTTGAAAAAAAATCGTATTCGGCGTAATTCTGGATAGAAAAACTCAACATGCTCAAGTAACGGTCTCCAGTAACCGTAACGGTGTGACCGTTTTCTTCGAAGAAGTAGGGCCCGACACGCACACCACACTGTGGCACGAAGTGGTGCAATTCCGTCTTATAGGGTATCTGTAGGTTGGAAGCACTTCATATTGGACTATTTTGTTTGTTTATGTTGCCTTTATATCGAAAAAGGCCATGTCAGACATGAAAAGACAGTTCAATATGTTCCGTCCTCTTTCATCATTTGAGGCATTTTCTGGCCAAATTCCAAGCGAATCAAGAAGTCTGCTACGTTCATTTTGCTGGTCATTTGAATTTTATATGGAAATAAGTTCAAATTTGTATGCACAATTGACTGCAATGACTGTCTGCTTATACCCATTTGAGCAGATAAGCTTCTTCTCAAAACTCTTGGGTTGTTTTGTATGGCAGCAGCTACAGCAGCGATTGTTTTCTGAAGGGATTCGATGGTAAGGTCTTCTGTTGACTGTCCCATGCTCGGCAAATTGTTAAAAAATTGTCTCATTATGGCCCATCTGCTTGGAGGATTGCCACCAAACGAGCACTTATACTCTCTTTAAACCGAAACTACGGACTCCGGAGCGTGATGGCGGCGGTCAATCCAAATTCTTGTTTCAGTGCCCCAAATATATATTTTTGTTAAATCTATAAATTAATCTGCAAAATAAAAAAAGTTAACCATTTTCATTAAATAGAAATAAAAAGTTATTACATTTTTTTTGGTACTCGTAGCGGTTTTCGTCAGCCACCCTGTGTACAAAGACCTTTATGGAAATCTGTTGTGTCACGAAATCGATGTGTACTTGGCTGTGAATTGACACTCCGAATTTCTAACGCTGTAATGAAGACTGCTTATGCTGATAACATCTGCCTACAAAGTCAAAAAGTTGTACATATGTATGGATTCAAAAATCAGACTGCAGGAGGCTACTACACGAAAAGCTGGGCCAAGATCAATAGCGGTAAAATCAAACCAATCCTCATCAACGGCCCACATTAACATGGGCATCTAGTCCGAGCATCGCTCATTAAACATACAACGCCAAACTTGTATAGGGTAATACATATAAAGATATATTTTTCAAAATAAAAAAATTACGTTAATTCAAATCAAGTGTGGAATCTTTATTGTTCATACGAAAGGAAATTTTATGCCATTTATTTTTTGAATATAATTTCCTTCAAATGTTGGCAACTGTAATATGGAAATGAACGTTCGGCGAAAAACAAGAAGATCCGCTGTTTTCGACTCAAATTGTGTTCAATGACGAGGCCCATTTCTGGCGCAACAGCAACGTCAATAAACAAAATTGCCGCACTTGGGCTGAAGAGGAACCAGAAGTGGTTCAAGAGAAAACCACGGTTTGGTGCGGTTTATGGGCTGGTGGAATTATCGGTCCATATTTTTCAAAAATGATGGTCAAAACGTAATTATTTCTTATTTTCATTGACGATCTTTTAAGTCAGACTGCGAATCCAATCTACTCTTTCGCAGATGACAGAAACCTCTGTCATTCATATTCATTCGACCGTAGGCCGAGTCTTCAAGATATTGAAGACAAATGGCGAATTATGGATGACAAATGGCGAATTATGGATGATGGATAGGATCTACTGGCCATTTGCGAATGGGGTCAAGTGAATAGAGTAGATTTTAATGCACGTAAGACACAGTGCTGCTTGTTGTCTCACAAGCGATTCGCTGACCCAACAATATTGTCAATTTCTATCGATGGTACGGATATTGAACAATCAGAATCTCTCGATGTTCTAGGCATGAAAATACAATGTGACGCTCGTTAGGCGAGGCATGTATTCGAAGTGTCGAAAGAAGCACTCATGTGCATAGGCTTTTTAAAGCGGTGCAAGAAATATTTCACTCCTTTTGATCTCTTCGATATCTATACAACTAACATCAGGTCTAGGATGGAATACAACTCCCATATATGGGCAGGTGCTCCAAAATCATCCTTGGAGCTACTTGACCGTGTTCAAAGGAGAGCGATGGTGCTGATAGGTGACAGTAGGGTATCCAACTCTATTGTTTCCCTTGAGCATCGTCGAAATGTGGGTTGCGTGACGCTGTTCTATCGTTATTTTCATGATGTGTGTGTTCATCAGATATCCGTCGCCTTATTCCTGACGTGAGGATGTTCGGCAGGGATACGCGACTTTCTAGGAATTAACACCCGTTTGTAAGCGATTGGCCAGTTGACCGCACTATACACTACAGATCAAATTCGTTTTTGCTCGTATAGTCCGTATGTGTAATCGACGTCCAGCAAATGTATTTCCCACTAATTGCGACACCCAGAAATTCAAGGCAAGCGTCAATAATCATTACTCCCTCTTTCCCCCCTCCGATCCTTAACTTAACCACTCGCCAACGCAATTCACCGCATGTATAGGGGACATCCCCTGAGTATTGGTTATTTAAAAAAAAAAAATATCGGACTTTTTACTACCTAAAATTGAAACCCGTATTCTTGACGACATTTTGTTTCAACAGGATGGTGCCACTTGCCATGCAGCTGGTCAAACAATAGATCTAGTGAGGTCATTTCGAAGAGCAGCAAATTTCACATTTTGGACCGGTGAATTGGCCGCCTAGATCATGCGATATCACACCTTTAGACTTTTTTCTTTGGAGCTACGGAAAATCAAAAGTCTATGCTGACAAACCAGCTATGATTCAGGGCTTGGAAGCCAACATTACGCATGTCATTCACGCCATACCGGTCGAAATGCTCGAAGGAGTCATCCAAAATTGCACTCTCAGAATGGACACCCTGAGGCGTAGCTGCGGCCAACATTATTATATTCAAAAACTAAATGGCATAACATTTCCTTCAAGAAAATAAAAAAAGATTCCACACTTGATTTGAATTTTAGTATTTGTTTTATTTTTTGTTTTTATAAGGAATTTTGAATCTCATTTGGAACTCGACACAAATCACCAGACACACATGGTTCTAAATATTAAATTTCAATGTAAAATCAACTCTATAATATGGTTGAAAAGCCAGGAACGCAGGAGCATGGGACGTAAAAGCATACAAGTATGCTTAAGGAGAACAAAATCTTCTGGCCTGTAACTAATTCCAATAATGACTTGGGTAGCGACACAACGATCTGCAGCATTGAAACAAAAAATCTAAAACTAAAATGGAAGTGGTTTGGAACACTGTGCGGAGACCACATGATGGGCAAAACTGCTTTTAATTGGAACCCACAGGGAAGCCGAAGAGAGAAAGACCTTTCCATACCTGGAGAAGACATCTTGACATGAAAATCACAAGGACGAGGAATACCTGGAGTGATATAAAATTATTAGCTCTTAATTGATTCGAATGGAATTTATTTGTTATGACTCTATGATCCTCAATGGGACGAAGGAATTAAATAAATATATACCGAACGCCGCTTCCACTTAACCCTTCCTACGGTGACTAGTGTAAAAGCTACACAAACACAGAATGCTGCAGACGCAGATTAGAGAAGATAAAAAGATGGAGAAAGAACTGAGTAATGGCATTGCGCAAGTGTAAGGAGTTTAAAATATACAGGTGTAGAAAGGATTTTCATTACAATTTTAAACAAGACTTAGACTGTTCGTTTACTTTCCCAGTAAAAATTTGCAAGTTTCTACTTTTGAGACAACTTACTCTTTATTTTATTAAAATTTGCAAGAAAAGTAAACGAACAGCTTCCAGTAAAAATTTGCAATTAAACAGCAGATTTTGTTTACTTTTGCATTACATATCATTTTATTTTGAATTTTAAAGTGTTACGATTTGTAATAAAAAATGAGCAAAAGAAAACTTTTTTTCTTTCTAATTTCAGTGATTATCATATATATTAAATAAAATAATATTTCGATTTTTAGTTACCTATTCTGTTGTAAATTTAGATTTACTTTTATTTGTTTACATAAAACAGATGATTTCAAACATCTGTTGTATCTTGCAAATTTTGGTTGGCTAAAATTTCTCTAACCAAAATTTGCAAACTCTCTAATATCGAACGGTCAAAATTTTCTCTCTCTGGCTCTCATTTACTGGACTTTTTGTGTAAACGAACACGATCCAGTAAAAATTTGCAAGTAAACGAACACACTTTATGATCCCTAACAATAATATGGAGTTCTCACAGAATAAAGTGGATATCTGGAAAGTGGTTATCACGTGTAAGTCCACATTTACAAGAGGCAACTTTACTTTCCGCAGCTCTCAGTTTGTGGGAGACAGTGGTAAGGGGAATGGAAAGGGACAAAATATGCCCGTACTGTCAATCCCTTTTGTGCTTTTCGTAGTGTGAAGTAGGGTTATGTACTTAAGACTAAAAATCGACTTTTAAACTTTTCAACTATTACAAATTAAACAAAGGACGACTTTTCTACTTTTTAGTAAAAAAAAGTCGACTTTTCGACCTTTTTCCTTAGGGAAATGAAAATGCAATATTTCGAAATAAAAAAGCAAGTTTTCTTTGTATAAAAAATATTTATTTAAGAAAGTACGAGTGATTATAAACTAATAAACATCAGGAATTTGAAGTAGTTTTAACATTAGTAGTATTCAAGTTTTTAAAACTTAGTTGACTTTTTTAAAGCAACGATTGACAATTTGTTTCCGCTAGTTTTGCAATAAATGGGTACTCGTTTTCTATTGTTCTCCATATATAAGTATTGGATTTATTGGATTTATTTGGATATTGGTTTAACGACATATAGTCCTTCAATTAAAGTAGAACATTTCCATCATTATCGCCTTTTTCGCGCCTAGCACTTACACTCTTGGCAAGAAAACGCCATTTTTTATCTTCTTCGTTGCCCTTGCACCCAGAATCTCTTCGGCCACAGCAACATCGGGTTAATGGGTACCAATAGGTACTCGAGAATTTCGAATTTCAGTGTTTATCTGTTCGTCTTAAAATATAGACTAGTTATACTGATACCGACTTGATTAATTTCTTTGGATGAATCTAGAACATTTTTGAAGGCATACGTTTTTAACCTCGGCATAGGATAAAATAAAATTTATGTGCTTATATATCTTAATCGGCGAATATAAATAAAAGCGCATAATAAATTTAAGCAATGCGCATTATTTCGATGAAGTAAAAAAAGTCGCAAGAAAAAAAGTCGAAAAAAGTCTAAAATTGTTTTAAAACCTTTTGATTGACTTGCCGACTTTGACTTTTTTATTCCCAAAAGTCGATTAGTCGAAAATCGACTTATACAACACTAGTGTGAAGTTGGCTGCAGATTATTTTAGTATTTTTTCACATACAAGTCAGAATGAATGAAAACAAAAATTGTCGTAACCTTAAGCTCAAAAGGAATCGTAAAAATTGACACAGGTAAAATTTGCTTCGTGTAAATGGGGACAAATGAGTACATAGAGATAACTATTTTTATAAAGTATTAAAGCCAGTATACTCTCTTGAAGAAGACGGCCCAGTGCCAGTCATCAGATTACCTCGCGGGCTACCAATTACTCAGCATGAAAACAAGACTCGCACAATTTTAAAGTAAAGGTAGGTCAAAACCAATTTTCTTTTCTAAAATAAGCAAAAAAATATTTTTTCTAGCACATTCGTATTATTGGTTTATTTAATATAGCCAACATTGGCATTATTAATGGAACACAAACTCATCTACAGGGCTGTCCAGGCTGCCTTCACAGTAGCGCATCCAGTCCCTACCCAATTTGTAAAACCTTGGATGCTTTGCTAAATGTGTCTAGAGGATCTGGTTTGTTCGCAGAACATCGCTCTCTCACGGTATCCACAATAGACCATGTAGCGTCAAATCGCAGCTCATCAGTGGCCAATTGCAACTGAAGCTTGGCATGAGTTGTTGTAACAACAATATATTTTATTTTGAAGTCGTTATTCTATGGGGGATCTGCTTTGATATCCAGGAGGAGGAAACGCACCATTTGAACTGGATGCGTCCACAGAGACCTGGGATTCAGCTGAGTGGGTTTGGCCGGACAATTGAAGATGTGCAGCACGTCTTGTGGTCCGGACAGATGGTTCAGCTGAGCCAGAACCACGCGCGTCTGCCGAGGTAGTACCTTCACCGCAAGTGAAATCTCCGGGGGAAGCTTCCCTAGCACTACATTCACACCGTAGCTGGATACTGCTGTTGCGTGAATGTTGTTCAGACCTGCCTGATAGTTTCGATGATCTAAAGGCTCTCTCTTGTACCGCTGATCCTCTCTCTCTCTCTAGATCATAAAGATCGTACCTGATGTGCCTGGGCGGCGGGATACCATGAGATGGTGGTTTAGATGACTGCTGCGAAAACATCCCAGCAGGTATTGCTTAGGCAGTTTGAGTGGTATGGCGCGCTGTCCTGCCTTCGTAGAGCCTTGTTATGTTAATCGAAATGTGATTTCCAACTGTGTCTAAAGGAATATAATATTTTCAAAGAATATCACACCAAGCTTTTTTCAACTGTGTCTAAAGGAATATTATATTTTCAGAATACCACCAAGCTTCGAAAATAAAATTACTCTTTAAGACTGTATTGGCTTCCACACTACCACGTGCGGGCTTTTCCGATCCCCAAATGAGCCAGTTTTTTTTGTTAAAGCCTCAAAAATGAAAATGCGCTTCGATGTTTTTTTGTTAACAAAACCTCAAAAATGAAAATTCGCTTCTATGTTTTTCGAGCTAAATCGTGGTTTATTTTAAGCTGCCCTAAAGCCCAAGCTGAGAAACGATGACGAAGCGGATGGACCTTCAAATGAACCTTGTAAGCGTATAATGCAAGCTCTGGGTGCAAAGTTCACATCAGGCTGGTAGCTGAAATGTTAAAATCGATGGAGAGCCGATAGTCGACGTCAAGTTCACTCTACGTGGCTACGTTAGCCTTATTCCCGCCATTGCACGCCGAACAGGGACCATGACTGTTGCTTACAAGCTTGCAAGTCTTACGATAATTTTTGGTGGGTTCAATCATTTCGGCCAAAATTTCTCCTCAATAAACGCTTTGTTCGGGCTGCATCATCGACTTTGGAATTAAGTTCGCATTATTTCCCAACGTTGTTTAAACGTTGTAGGATTTTATTTTGTCCCACGAAGTTATAAGAACCATCACAGTCAAATTAAACATGTTAAAAAAAAACAACTAGATGGCCCACCTGGTATTAAATCTTCAGGAGCCGAAAAGAAACTTCTCGTCATAAGAGGTATCACTGTCAAATTGACACTTGTTTAAAAAAAAACAACTAGATGGACCACCTGTTATTAAACCTTCAGAAGCCGAAAAGAAACTTCTAGTCGTAAAGAATATTTTTAAAATATTTTTTAAAATTGTCTGTTAAACCACAAATTTCATGTCGTCGCTCATTTTATACCCGAAACCCTTGCCACCACTCGATAAACAGACGCGTCCGAATGAAAACGGGTTCACCTCAACGGAAATTGCTGCCTTGCGCAAAAGTTGGCATCTCATCAAACGAAAGTTTCTTTACCATTCCAAGCGAATATTTATGACGTAAGTATGGATTTTTTTTAATTTTTCCATATTTTTTACATTCATCCTTGATTTAAATGTAGGTTTTACCAAGAACATGATCTCTTGCTGGAACGGTTTAGAGATCCCTCGGGTAAATTCAATCTAACACGTTTACATCAACATCCCCAGCAAATATTGAATTTCTATGGGAGTCTCATAGAAAGCGGTCTCGATAACATGGGCTTTATTAATGTCCTGATGACTGATATAAGTCAACAGCACAAATACTATGGCGTTACATATGAGGACATAAAGGTAAGAACTGTGGTGTAGTTGGGAAAGGGGTTTAGATTTTTATTAAAAAAAAGGATTTACATGTATCGAAATTGTCCTTGATTTTTAGCCAACCATTTGAGATTTTGAGTGTTCGCAAATTCTTGTAGCATTTACATTGGAAAGACTAAGTAGGTTTAGTAGTTTATTGACAGAAGTAGCTACACCATTACCGTGAGCCAATGGTGTAGCTGTTCCTAAACCTCGTAAATGCTTGCGATTTTATGAGAAACATATTAATATCGTTTTCGGATAGCCTTTCGGATCCACCTTTTACCATAGGTCCCGATCCTTTAGTATAAGATTTATATCGTGCACAGCTCACTTAATTAAGAGAAATTCCCAAAAAAAAGCTGTTGAGGTTAGAGGATACATAAGTTATACCCCAAACTCATTGGCTAGGGGTAGATGGGGTTTTTGGCGTTAGGCAAAGTGCCTGGCCGGTTCTATTTTATAAAGCCAGAGCAATCTTGATTGACTTCACATCAAGTAGTCTACCAAACCTCTATATCAGAGACCCGAGCCGAGACGGCGCAAATCAGCTGTGCGTCGTCTTCTACATTCTTCTGTAGTACCGCCGCCGATACCATCGGCTTAAAATCAGCTGACAATGTTAACGAAATATAGGGTGATCCATCTAGAGGTATTTTTTCAGAACAAAAAAAATATATAAATTCAAATCAAGTGTGGAGTCTTTATTGGTAATTTAAAAGGAGATTTATTGGCATTTTTTTTGAAAATAATTTCCTTCAAATGTTCGGTGAGAAACGGGAAGATCCGCTATTTCGACCAAAATTTTGTTCAGTGATGAGGCCCATTTTTGGCTCAACGGCAAAGTCAATAAACAAAATTGCCGCATAGAGATACAAGAAGAGGTTCAATAGGTGTAATTTATAACCAGAAAAAACACAGTTTGGTGCGGTTTATAAGCTGGTGGAATCATCGGTGCATATTTTTTTTAAAAATGATGATGGCCGGAATGTAACTGTGAATGGTGCTCGCTATCGCGGCATGATATCGATCTTTATGCTACCTGAAATTGAAGCCCGTAATCTTGCCGACACTTGGCTTCAACATGATGGTGCCACTTGCCATACAGCTGTTCAAACAATGGATCTATTGAGAGGTCATTTCGTTTGAAAAAAGTACGTGCTTCATTTATTTAAAATATTTTAGGTTTAGAATTCCAAACCAGTTTGTTTCAAAAACCATATTTAAATTAATAAAAATTACAATCAAGCTGCATGTTAACATAAAACCCAAAAACAATACTTTTGTTGCACCAATATTTATATTGTTGCTACAACCATCGTTTCATTTTTAAATATGGCAATAATACTATTGTTGCATTTCAACTATATAAATATTGCTGCAATCATACTATCGTTTTGTCAAAATAAGATTCAAAAAACAATACTACAAGGAACATACTTTTATTGCAGAGAACATATTATTGTTATCTTGACCATTTAGTAAACATATATTTCACTTCGAACATGCCACTCTTTTTTCTAGCTCCATACCGATCACATATCCCTGTATATTATGCATTATCTGGACAAAATCATAACGCCTACATTTGTTACGGCTTTGGAGAAATTGACAGGTCTGATCAATTTACATCATCGTGATGACTGAAGAAAATCCCAAGCTAGAAGTACATTCGATGGAATGGTAATAAATTAAATATCAGAAAATATTATTCAAAATTGAATTAAATAATTTTCCCCATACTTTTGAAAACTTACAATAGGTTTAATGGACATTTTTTTAAAGAAAGTTTGAATTTTAAACTTTTCGTAATTTTTTGTAAATATGCACCTCTTTGTTTTGAATTCGGACATTTCTCTGAATTGTACCCAGCAACAAATTTGGTGTTTATGATTATATTATAACTGTTATAATATATTTTTAATATTTCAAAACAGAAAGGATAACCCAAAAAATACCAAAATGATCCCGGATTTCTCGAATCGACTTCCCTAGAAAGTGTCAAATCTTTCTAAATGTATTCAAATCGGTGTTATTATTAGTAGGTCTATTTAATCAGATTTATAGCTGCTATAAATGGACAGAACTCATAATCCGCCACATAAAAAACAATTCGATGGAATGTTAACTAAAACAAGATAAGAGTACATAAGTAGTCGACATTTTATTGTTATACAAAATGAAAAGCCATCCAAGTTGGTTGGGCGGTCAAAAGTCCTATGGCTTCACGCTGAAAGTACGTGAAGAGTTACAAGTACATACTCGTTAGTGCGTCATATTTTTTAAAGGAAATAAAAACATGTGAACAATTAGAGAGCTTTCATGCTCTCCACCATGGATTGCTTACTTGTATGGATTTGTTAGTACTGAGGCCTCAAATTAACGGCACATTTAGATTCATCATTTTTTTGAAAATCATTATGTCCACTGTAGTAGGAACCGATACTTGAGTCCCTAGGGTCCGTAAATTAGAACCCGATATTCGGACTAAGTTTTAATGTATGTGTATATTTATGTGTGAAGAAATTTCGCAATTTCTGAATATCCATATGCCCAAGTTCCCAAAGACCATTTTTTTCGGCATCCTATGGACCACACCTTCAAGGATGATGAACTCAAATTTGCTCGAATATTAAAATTAATTTATATTCGGATTTGTGATAAAATTTTATATTTTTTTAAATACCTATACTATATCCAAAGTTTGGTGCTGATTTTTGGGCCCATATGGGCAATCCACGTGCCTAATTGGCCAAAATCTTAAATATTGGTATATGTATTGTATTTAGATTTGTGAAAAAATTTCACTGTCTATCTGCTTATATACCCATATGTTCCCGAACATTAGGGGTGGTCTTTGGGCCTCAGGGCCCTTATGACTACGCCCATGGACCAGGGACTCAAATTCAGCCAAATTGTAAAATTAATGTCATATTCAGATTCGTTAGGAAATTTTATGGTTTTAAATGCCCATATTTGAAAAATAAACATCTATGTATATGTGACAGCACATAGAGAAAGGGACCTAAGGGTAAAAAAAATCAATTTTAATTTTTTTTCTTTTTTTGATGTGGACAACATCTGAGCATCCAATGAGACCGATCCATGCCCCAAAAGTGTTCCCTCGCAGAGATGTGCGCGTTTTATGAAAGTGAAGTCGACGATTCTAAGCGTAAATAGAAAGGGACCTAATATTTAAAATGGCTCTCCTGAACAAAACTGGTTTTTAACCTTAGGCTCCTTTCTATTTTGCGCGTCACATATGTATATTTCTATAAAAAAAAACAACATAAAAATTTAAATCTCTATTTAATAGCATTTTAATAGCGCTTTTCAAGTGTGAAATGAAAAAAAAGCGATATTTTCAAAACGCTCCGGCCACTAGGGATTAGCCGCCTGTTAGTCTACCGATGCATTAAACTGTTTGAGGAGACTGTAGATGTAAAAGACCGCCACCGGTCGGGCCGCCCACGCTCTGTTCGAACACCGCATGTCATCAAAGCCGTTAAATCAAGAATTCACAGAAATCCGCT
Organism: Hydrotaea diabolus; assembly: GCA_963513945.1. Taxonomy (NCBI): domain Eukaryota; kingdom Metazoa; phylum Arthropoda; class Insecta; order Diptera; family Muscidae; genus Hydrotaea; species Hydrotaea diabolus. The sequence continues at coordinate 220,408,956 of OY740716.1, read as the reverse complement.
CCGAAAACAGAAAATCATGGCCCGTGAGATGAATATCACGCAAAAGTCCATGAGTCAAATCTTTAAAAAACACTTGGGACTTGGGGCTTTCAAACGACGTACCTGACATTTATTGACTGCAGCTTTAAAAGAATAGGATTGAAAAAAGCAAACGTCGTTTGGTGAAGCACGCTGATAACTTGCACAGAAAAATTTTGTTCATCGATGAAAAAAAATTTACCGTACAGGAAAAATTTAACAAGCAAAATGATAGAGTGTATGCGCGGTCATCTAAGGAAGCATCTAAACTGATCACAAGGGTGGAAAAGGGTCATCACCCAGCTTCAGTCATTGTTTGGTGGGGTGTCTCTTACGATGGGGTCACTGGCCTGCATTTCTGCGAACAAGGAGTCAAAACATCGGCGAAAGTTTACCAAGAAACCGTTTTGGAAGCTGTTGTGAAGCCTCTTAACAATTCCCTGTTCCAAAACCAGCCATGGACTTTCCAGCAGGATTCTGCGGCGCCCAATTGAATTATCCATCGATGATTTTGGCTTCAATAGTTTTTCAGAGATGGCTGGATTTCATTCAGTTCGGTTAAGTTTCGCTTTGACTGCTCACAATGATTCCAAGTTATCAGACGCTGATTAGTGCATTAGCAATTCGAATGCACAAACTGTAGGGCAATACCTTGGCAAGAACTTTATACTCGTTGGACTCATCAGTAAGATCAAGAAGGATTTTGCAGTCTCGTTTAGTCGGAAATTCGTATTCGTACTGGCTGTAACTACACGCAGAGAAAAGATATGGTAAATATATGGTTACCGCAACAATAATATGTTCTCTACAATAAAACCATCTTCGTCGCAACTATAGTATTGTTTTATGAATTTTATTTTGACAACAGTATGATTGCGGCAATATTAATATTGTTGAAATGTGAATATGGTTGTAGCAACCATATAAACATGGTTGGTGTAACAAAAGTATTGTTGTTTAAAATTTACGTTAATAATAATATGATTACGGCAATCATACCGTATGGTTGCGACTATGAACATAACAAAACAGGTTTTATAGAGCATACTTGCATGTATATGCGTATGTTTTTTGTTTTGATATGCGTGGTTGTTGTCCATTATAAAAAACAACAACAATCGGAAGGTAGTTCGAGGGATTTTTATTGTGTTTACTTTGTTTGGTGAAATACTGTACTTCCAACTGGTTCTCGTTTATTTAAAATCTGCCTGCACATAAAAATATATTGCCATTGATCATGGTTTAATCACATTCGTTACTTGGGGTCTACGGATAGTGAAGTAGCATTCACCCCTGCTGGCAACTAAAAGTATTTTCGACTGCCGTTGCATAATTTATTTTTGGTTCTTGAATGTAATGTTCAATAAAAACATGGCCTCAAATCTGGCCATGAAGTGTAATTAGATTAAAAAAAATAACTTGCTTGATAAAAATCCCTATTTTTGAATAACAACCCAATCCTAATGCATAATTTTGGCTATCATAGTATGGTTGAGTGAATCATACTAAGGTTGTAGGGATAATAGTATGGTTGAGTGTGAATCCTACTATGGTTGTGGGGATCATAGTATGGTTGAGTGCGAATCATATTATGGTTGTGAGGATCATACTATGGCTGTATGAGAAACATTCTATGGTTATGAGGATCATAATATGGTTGTGGAGATAAAAGTATGGTTGTTGTGAGGATCATAGTTTGGTTGTGGAGATCATAGTATGGTTGAGTGTGAATCATACTATGCTTGTGTGGATCATAGTATGGTTATGTGTGAATCATACTATTGTTGTGAGGAACATAATATTGTTGTGCTACAACCATATACCCAACAATAGTATGACCCTCTTCGAATAGTGTCACCCCACCCATACTTTTTTCTGCGTGTAGTCACATTTTCCGTGGAACTCACAAGACACATAGAGATTATTATCAATTTCTAAGGAATATTAGATGTCATCGGAATTCTCAGTTAAATATTTACTTACAGTATCCTGAAAATCACCATCAGAGTTCGACTCTTCACATACAATGCGCTCATGATTCTCCAGGATGAGATTCATTTTTGTTATCTAAAATCTTTATTTGGTCAATTAACTGGGTCTACATATCCCAATATTAGAAAATCAGCTATAACTTACCAACACCATCAACCAATTTATTTTTATAAATCAAAAACTTTTTTATTTAAAGCAATACAGTTTTACAAAATTACACTTCTTTTGCAAGAGCTTTCAGCACATTATCGATCACAACTGCTAAAATTTCACCGATATTTGGAAATTCATTGTCTGCTGGGGTTACATGCTGTCATGTACCATTATTAGTTTTTAATTTTTCATAATGAACAATTATATCTGTTTTAGGGACTAAATAGATACGCTATTGCAATGAAAATAAAAAAAACGTGGGACGTATTGTCCCGAAATATTAAAAAAAAACTTTTTCCCTGCGCCGAAATCGCCCTGTTCTGCTTTTTGTGACAGCTTGTCGTGTAATTTTTTCAACATTCTGTTGGAAAAGGTACTAGAAAATGCAGTGGTTAATAAAACTGGCACAGTTAACACCAAAGGCCACATTCTCCTCGCGTATGCCGACGATATTGACATTGTCGGAAAAATAGAGCGAGAGGTAACTGCTGCATTTTCTAGAGTTGAGAAGGAGTCGGCAAAGATGGGTCTAGAAGTGAACGAGGACAAAACTAAGATTATGCTTGCAACTGCAAAAGAAACGTCGCGACGGAAGAAAGGCGACATTGTTGAGGCGGGCAGTTGCAAAGTCGAGGTAGTTGGTGAGTTTATATACCTCGGCTCCGCCATTAATACGAAAAATAATGTCAGCACCGAAATTAAAAGAAGGATCGTGCTGGCAAATAGATGCTACTTTGGGCTAAGCAAACAGCTAAAGAACAGAGCCCTCTCTCGACGAACGAAAATAACGCTTTAAAACACGCTTATTCTACCTGTGCTTTTATATGGCGTCTGCGAAAGCAGACGAAGCGATGCTGGGTGTGTTCGAGAGAAAGATCCTTCGCAAAATCTTTGGGCCCAGCTGTGCTAACGGAGAGTATAGACGTCGAACGAACCGTGAGCTGTATGAGCTGTATCCTGACATGAACGTGGTTAAGCGAATCAAAATACAGCGATTGCGCTGGCTAGGACATGTCAGTCGAATGGATCAGAATGCTCCAGCTAGAAAGGCGTTGGACGACAACTACCACGGAATGCGCAGACGGGGTAGACCGAAGCTCCGGTGGAAGGACCAAGTGGATGAAGATATGAAAATCCTTGGTATTACGAACTGGAGACAGCACGCACAAGATCGAAGTGCTTGGAAAACATTTCTGTCGCAGGCTAAGACCAACAATAGGTTGTAGCGCCAACTTAAGTAAGTAAGTAAGCAGACACACGGTCGGCCGGACGAACGGACATGGTTAGAAGTAATGTCCCGAAAGGGTTAAAGTACAACTTTTTCTCTGCGCCGATCTCGGCCAATTTCAATTCCTAATTGGTCATCGTACAACAAATAGGGTGCCACTTTTGTTTGTTAGACTGCTATCGTGTTTTCAGCAGTCCTGCTTTCTGTAGTCGTGCAGACACACGGGCGGACGGACGGACGGATATAGCAAGATAGTCTTAGATTCTTTAGACGATAAAAAATACATCTAATAGTTTTTCCGATCGCTGTTTAGAGGAGTTGCAAACTTAATGACAAATTTTTAATACACTATGTCTAATAGTTCGATTTATCTCACTGTGCGTCGTAAATCTAAATAATTTTTACGCATTTAAAAGAAGTAAAATACTGATCGTTCTAATCTGTTCTGTACTAGTTATGCTGCCTATCTTAACTTTCAAAAAGGTTCCATAATTGGAAACCTATAAACACATACATACACTTTTATGTACATACACTTACACATGTATTGGTACTAATTTCATATCTCTTATGCATTCGTAGTATAACTGCTCGCCACGATTCGTGGTCAGTTACGGCTGATTCTGATAGCATTCGTAAGACTGTGTCCCCCCTTTTGCGTTGGTATGGGTTTGCCCAGCTCCATGTGTGTGTATTTCTGTGGGCATGTGTATGTAGAGTTTTCTACCGTATTAACTGCCAGGCAATCAGCCAGCCAGCCGCATCTCACATATTTCCATGTAATCGCTGAGTTTAGCCGTGTTTTTGAGACGTTTTCCTTAAGAGTTGTTTCAGTCTAACAATGACTTTTGCCTTGCACGCAGTGCAATTTTGTGGTCTAATTGAAAATTGAAACCAGAAAGTGAAAGCTAACAAAAAGAAAATAGATTGATTTCAGTGAAGTGAATTAATTATTAGTAGCTTGTATTGAATCTTACAACAATTGATATAAATGAGTGTGATTTATCAAAGTACCTAAAAAACTAAAGAGCAAAACCCATAGAAATTGTCTTTTAAAATGGTGGCCATTACCGATCCAGAAAAGGTAGGAGCAACAGGTTAAGAAATGACATCCAACCTCCAAACTGAAATATGTAAAATTATAAGATAAGGGTTATCCCTTTGGAATATCTCTTAAATTGAGAATTTTGTAATATAATTGTCCATAACGATTTAAACTTAAAAAGTGTTTTTGAAATTATAACAGAGATAGCTTAAAGATACTTCTAGATTATATTAGATTTTATGTAACTGTTTTTCAATACCAATAGTAATTCTAAATATTTTCTTTAAAATTCAGAATATCCCATTTAAAATTAGAAAACTCGGTCGAAATTCAAAAAAGTGAATTTTAAATTTCAATTACCGACTTTTGAATGATAATTGTACTCTGAATTTCAAACGAATTTTCTGAAATTCAAATGGAATATTTTGAATTGCAATGGAATATTCTAAATGTTATGTGAAATCGTTTGGATTTTCCACAAATTAAGGAAATTCGTATTTTTCTGTTTTGTCGTCTGAAAAAGATGATGTGTGTTGAGAGAAACAACTACCTCACGACCTCTTGCTTCTATATTTAAATAGAAGACAAGTTTTTAATAAAATGGCAAAGTGACATTGATTTTCGTGTCACTTGATTTTCTATTGAAATATAGAAGCAAGAGGTCTTCAGCCGGTTTAATCCCTGTTCAATGTGTAAAAGCAACATTGGGGAGTCTCTTTAGAAGTGGAGTCTCTTTAGAAGTGGAGTCTCTTTAGAAGTGGCAAGAGTGAGTTGTATTTTCGTGGGCAATTGTGTGAAGAAAACTTAAAAAGTAAGATTTACAACAGTAGTTCTCATTCGTTTGGGGGGAGCCTGGCTTTATAGAGTTCGGTTTTACTTTTAACAATTGCAGCTAGGCTTTCTGAAGAGGGTTGTCACGGACCCAAAATCATGATAAAAGTAGTGTGCAGCCACGAAAATCAATGTCACTTTGCCATTTTGTTAAAAACTTCACTTCTATTTAAATAAAGAAGCAAGGGGTCTTGAGCCGGTTTAATCCCTGTTCAATGTGAGAAACAACTACCTTATCGTTTGGATTTTCCACAAATTAAGGAAATTCGTATTTTTCTGTTTTGTCGTCTGAAAAAGATGATGTGTGTTGAGAGAAACAACTACCTCACGACCTCTTGCTTCTATATTTAAATAGAAGACAAGTTTTTAATAAAATGGCAAAGTGACATTGATTTTCGTGTCACTTGATTTTCTATTGAAATATAGAGCAAAAGGTCTTCAGCCGGTTTAATCCCTGTTCAATGTGTAAAAGCAACATTGGGGAGTCTCTTTAGAAGTGGAGTCTCTTTAGAAGTGGAGTCTCTTGAGAAGTGGCAAGAGTGAGTTGTATTTTCGTGGGCAATTGTGTGAAGAAAACTTGAAAAGTAAGGTTTACAACAGTAGTTCTCATTCGTTTGGGGGGAGCCTGGCTTTATAGAGTTCGGTTTTACTTTCAACAATTGCAGCAAGGCTTTCTGAAGAGGGTTGTCACGGACCCGAAATCATGATAAAAGTAGTGTGCAGCCACGAAAATCAATGTCACTTTGCCATTTTGTTAAAAACTTGTCTTCTATTTAAATATAGAAGCAAGAGGTCTTGAGCCGGTTTAATCCCTGTTCAATCTGAGAAACAACCACCTTAAATACGTTTTATATTATAAAAACTCATTTTAATCTATGGATTTTACGCCATCAATTTTGTAATTATACCCTACACCACATCCAACACGATCGACTTTGAATCACTATCTGATTTCATTGAGCGATATCCGCCTGTCCTTCTATCGTTGTAATCAAACTACAGGTCGCAATTATGAACTGATATCGATGAAACGTGGTACATTCTTCAAGTTTGGGGGGAACCCTTTTGAAATTGGACTATATGTGACAGCGCATAGAGAAAGGGACCTAAGGGTAAAAAAATCATTTTTTTTTCTCTTTTTTTTTGATGTGGACAACATCTGAGCATCGAATGCCCCAAAAGTGTTCCCTCCCAGAGATGTGGACAATATCTGAGCATCGAGTGAGACCGATCCCATGCCCCAAAACTGTTCCCTCCCAGAGATATGCGCGTTTTATGAAAGTGAATTCGACGATTCTAAGCGCAAATAGAAAGGGACCTAATCTTTAAAATGGTTTTTAACCTTAGGTCCCTTTCTATTTTGCGCGTCACACATATTGATATCATAAATAGGTCATTCACAATTTCTGAACCTCCAGCTCTAAAAGACACATATTACACGAAACTTTAATCAGAGCATTACTAGTGACGAACACATATCACATATTGGTCCATGTTTTCAAAAAAAGTTCCACACGAAGGTCCTGCAGCACATGAATCCACAAATTACACCCGATTACTCCCAAATTTCACATGGTACGTTATGAGCGACCATTTACTAATTGTTGTGAAACTGGACCACATAGGTCCATTTGCCTATAGCCCCCAGAAAAAAATCTTTGCACACTTTAGAATCTGCAGTTTTAGAAACCTCATTGTACATCCGATTCCTACCAAATTTTGCATGTATCGTAACGAGCGACCAACACTCACTCATGTAACATTGGACAATATCGGTCTATGTTTTTAAATATACGCCACATAAAAAACCCTTCGGTTTGAGGACCTGGAGCTTTAGAAACCACAAATTTTACCCCATAACGCACGCCTTTTGTATGGTACGAGGGCTGCTATATATATTGCTGGCCTAAAAATGAAAATGCGATTATTCATCATCAAAAATGGTTTTATTGTTTTTCAAAGTATTCTCCAGCTTGATTTATACACTTTTGCATGCACTCAAACCAATTGTCGAAGCACATTTTCCACTCTGATTGAGACACCTCCAAAACATGGTTTTTGAAGGCTTCAACAGCATCTTCTGGCGATGAAAATCGCTGACGTAAAAGCAGGCGACCATTTGCTTCGAAGTGCTTCTTCCACGAACAACTTTCGTAGGATTTGGCTCGTCTTCGAAGACCCACACGGTCGATTGCTGTTTTGTTTCGGGCTCATACGCATAGATCCATGATTCGTCACCTGTGACGATCTTATAGGCGTCTTTTGAAGCACCGCGATCGTATTTTTTTAAAATTTCTTTGCACCAATCGACACGAGCCTTTTTTGAGCGATTGTCAAATTGGGTGGATACAACGAGAACAAACCTTTTTTACGGCTAGGTGTTCATGCAATATCGATTGTATGCTGGTGGAAGAAATGCCCAAGGGTGCCTCTATCTCACGGTATGTCCCATGACGATCTTGCATTATCAGTTCACGCACGGCATCAATGTTCTCTGGCGCAACGGCCGTTTTTGGACGACCTTTACGACCTTCGTCTTTGAGCGAGCGTCGGCCACGATTGAGTTCATTAAACTAGTTTTTCACAGAGCTGATGGATGGTGCTTTAACGCCATACAAAGATGGCGATGCACTCTTGTCGTGATAATCCACGTTGAAAGTTGTGAAAAATGATCGCACGAAAATGTTCACGAGTTAATTCAATTTTTTTGCCAAATTGACTTTTTCAAGTCAATGTAAACAACACAAATGGTGGTCGTACGTGAAAACGTTCTAAGTACGTTTATGCTAAAAAATGCCAAACTTTCCAATGGAAATCAGAAGGAGTGAAATATTTCTTGCACCGCTTTAAAAAGCCTATGCACTTGAGTGCTTCTTTCGACACTTCGAATACATGTCTCGCCCAACGAGCGTCACATTGTATTTTCATGCCCAGAACATCGAGAGCTTCTGATTGTTCAATATCCGTAACCTTGATAGAAATTGACGATATAGTTGGGTCAGCGAATCGCTTGTGAGACAACAAGCAGCACTGTGTCTTACGTGCATTAAAATCTACTCTATTCACTCGACCCCATTCGGAAATGGTAGATCCCGGCCAAGTGTCTCATCCATAATTCGCCTTTTGTCTTCAATATGTTGAAGACTCGGTCCTCGGTCGAATGAATATGAATGATAGAGGTTACTATCATCTGCGAAAGAGTAGATTGGATTCACGGTCTGACCCAATAGATCGTCAATGAAAATAAGAAATAAAGAGGGAGAAAGGACAGAGCCCTGTGGTACCCCTGCGGTCAGCCTATGTGTGTTGGATGAGAACCCATCTACAACAACTCTAAGAAAGCTCGATATAAACCGAGCAAACGTAATACCGACACCAAAAGCGATCAGCTTTAATATAGGTGCACCGTGCCAGACTCTATCAAAGGCCTTGGAGATATCTAGAGCCACGACCTTACTCTCACCAAACTGGTGGATAGTCCGACTCCAACGCTCCGACAAGAACGCCAACAGGTCTCCGGTAGAGCAGTTTCTACCAAGCCATACTGTCAATCACTTAGCAAGTCGTTGCTCTCTAAATACCTCACAAGATGGTGGTTTACCATGCTCTCCATTACCTTGGAGAGCGCAGAGCAAATCGCAATTGGCCGATAATTCGCAGGATTATTGGCTTCACCCTTTTTAGGGATCGGCTGGACGTTCGCAACTTTCCAACACGCTGGGAAAACTCCCGCACAGTAAGCAAGGTTGAAAAGGTTGCGTAATGGACGGGCTAGCGTCGACGAGCACTTACATAGGACAAGTGCCGAAATACCATCCGGGCCCGGGAATTTATTTACATCGAGGTTCGCAAGAACCCTTTTAACTCCACTCGTTCGAAAAAATATCTGAGGCATGGAACTTGATACGTTTTCGATCGCGGGTAGTGGTTGATTGCTTTCCGGCAAGGAAGAATTTCCAGCAAATATTTCAGCCAAAAGGTTAGCTTTATCAACCCGGTCAGTGAATGCCTGGTCGTCTTTAACAAGAGTTGGGATAGATGAAGAACTATCCTTTACTCTTCTTACAAACGACCAAAAGCTCTTACTTCCCCTGGGAGAAGTAAGAACCTTTGTACGTAGACGTTGTTCGTGCAGAAATTGTTCACGCCTAAGCACTCTAGCACACGAAGCTCTTGCCTGTTTTCGCAGCAGTTCAGTAATGGAGTTTTTGTTTAAACGCCAATTTCTGAACGCTTCCTCCTTTGATCTGACAGCATCCCTGCATGCCTGGTTAAACCAACTGTTTTTGGCTGGTTTAGCAGACATAATTTTATTTGGAACAAAAATCTTTATTCCAAATAAAATTATATTTTGGATCATTTCAGCCGCAGCATTTACGTCGTTATCAAGAAAGCAAAGTTTCCAATTGAAATGCTGGAAAAAGTGGTTGAGTTGTATGAATACATGTACGCACAAAACATACACACTGTGTTTGTGCTTTTCACTTAGTATTTGTGGTTTTCAAGGAAGACCAATTGCGGAATTGGTGGAAATGATATTGCGCTTTGAAGATTGCTCTACGCACAGTTTGAAGACTAAACGCAAAGGGTAATTCTCAGTAATTTAAATAAGTCTTCCGTATAAGTCATTTGTTTTGTTGCCGAAGTAATCGTTGCCAACGACTGCTGAAGAAAAAACCTTGGCGGGTTTAGAAACCGGTGTATACTCGTACTTATAGTCTGCCAAGCAACCAAGCCAATACATTTCACCAATTTTTTACGTTGATTTTGAAAAGAATCGACAAAAGGGTCTTGAACCAGAATAAAAACTGTTCAAGTCATAATAATGATAAAATACCGAATAAATATAAATAAAAAGAAAAAAACTAGGTTTAATAATCTGGGTAAATTTAGAGTCCGATCAAGGGGTCCAAAACCAATATTTAGTTTGCTTTTCTGTACATCTAAAAGTCCAGAGTATAATACTCGTAAAAACTATAAATAACAAACCACTATAAACTATAAATAACAAACCACTCTTCTTAACAATTGATGCATTCTTAAAGTCTATAAATGGCATCAATCACTTTACGTCAGATTGGAAAAATATTTTCCAATCTTAAGTGCTAAAACCGGAATTTCGGTTAGTGCCGTCGATTTTTTTAAAACACTGTAAAAATTACATATTTTTGCAAGTGCATGCGCAATTTTTTATTTGCATATTCACTGAATTTTCCCCTGTATATTTTTTTGCATAAATCTGCATATAAGAATTACGGAAAAATAGAATATATTCAAAATTTAACCACAATCGGACTGGTTTTAGAAATTGCATAAAATTCCGCTGTCTATTCATGAGTTATAATTTGTTCCAATATATGAGTTACGAGGGCGGTTCGGAAAGTTCTTAGCCTATCAATGAAAGAGAATAGTTAGTTTTACAAAAATATGTTTTTTTTTCAATGAAATCTCCTGAAACTTCAATACACTTAGTCCAACGCTTATCTAGCAATTCTATCCCTTGATTAAAATAGTTTTCCTCAAGGTCTTCAAAATAGTGGTTTACAACTGTAATTGCAGCTTCATTTGAGGTAAAACGCTTGCCAGCAAGGATTTTTTTTAGATTTGGGAACAGGTAAAAGTCACTGGGAGCTAAATCAGGAGAATAAGGTGGGTGGTCAAGCAACTCGTACTTTAATTCGTTGATTTTAACCATTGTTAAAACACTCTTGTGAGCTGGTTCGTGGTCTTGATGAAAAATTATTTTTTTGTGTTATAAGCCAGGACGTTTTTCTCGAGTTTGTACATTTAATTGATCTAAAAGGTTGCAATAGTACTTTGAATTTATTGTTTTACCCTTTTGCAGATAGTCAATCAATAAAATACCTATGAAGTCCCAAAAAACCGTTGCCATAACCTTACCAGCCGATGGAATTGTTTTTGCCTTCCTTGGGGCACTTCCTCCAGCTTCAGTCCATTGTTTGGATTGTTCTTTTGTCTCTGGAGTATAGTGGTGGATCCATGTCTCATCAACAGTTATGAAACGACGCTTAAAATCCATTTTATTTCGCTGAAAACGATCCAAACAAGCTTGAGAAATGTTCATTCTTATGCGTTTTTGGTCGACTGTTAACAAGTCCGGCACCCATCTTGCAGAAAGCTTTTTCATCTGTAGTTCTTCATGCAAAAATAAATGGACTCGATCATTTGAGATGCCCATGATATTAGCTATTTCACGCACTTTTATTCGTCGATCATTTAATACCATATATGTTTTTGGACGTCCACTACGTGGTTCATCTTCAATGCTTGTACGACCACGTTTAAATTCAGCAACCCAATTTTTTATGTTGCATATGAAGGAGCACTTTCACCTAACACATTCACCATATCATTATGAATTTCTTGTCCCGATAAACCTTTTTTATGTAAATATTTAATGACACCACGCATTTCTTATTCTTCCATTGTAAAAACATCCCGGGTGCGTCTTTTTTGAACACCTGTTTCTATATGAAGGAGTTGCCAGATCGAAACAAAATTTAACATGTGTTCATAGCAGAGATTGAAGTTTCCAAAACACTTAACTTTTTTCTGTTTATACCGCGCTTCTTGTGCTAGGCTAAGAAGTTTCCGAACCGAGTTTGAAGAAAAACTTCCTATATCGAAACTCTAACACTTGCACATATTTTTATTTATTTCCAATCAATCAAAACTCAGTTTTTATCAATGCTCATATTAAAATTGATTGGAAATGTTTGAAAATGCTGAGATAACGTTATAACTTTGTTGATGTTATCTTTAACAAGATTTTTTATTTTATAAAGATGAATTATGGTATTCTTAAAAAAGGCGATTCATATTAGCCAAATTTCAATTGTTTTGTTCATTTCGTTTAGTGGTAGTGTTTTCACACGGACATGTGGCTAGATTTATGGGTTCTGTAGGGAATATTTCAAGGAAATCCCAGTAAACATTTTTAGCTATTTCTTTTTATGAGAATATTGTTTTGTTTGCCGACGCCACTCAATGAATTTTTGTGGATGCAACAGCTTACAACTAAATTTGGCTAAAATTCGTTTAAAATGATTATGCAAATAAAAAAAAACTTTTGCCATCGATTTAAAGATTTTTTGCGCTTTGTTTCACTATTGAACTATCGATTTTCGTACATTTTAAACTTGTATTTTCACTGGCACATATATCGAAATACAAATTATTGGGTATTTAATTTTCGTAATATATCTTAACATATTTATTAGGAGTGGTCTAACAAAAAAGCACGATGTTAATTGTAAATAAAACAACAGGATTTCAGAGAATTACTTAGTAGGGACGTAAATACTGTTACAACATTGAACACACCCATTTCAATAGTAGAACTGAACATGTCCCGTTAATGTCCTATGGGTTCTGAAAGCTAACCTCAATAGCGTTAGTCTGTAACGGGATTTTAAAATTGTTTTAACTTTCATCATGGAGTGGTCAGATAATGAGAACCGTATGGCTGTAATAGCGCTTTTCAAGTGTGAAATGAAAAAAAGCGATATTTTCAAAACGCTCCGGCCACTAGGGATTAGCCACATGTTCGTCTACCGATGCATACAACTGTTTGAAGAGACTGGAGATGTAAAAGACCGCAACCGGTCGGGCCGCCCACGGTCTGTTCAAACTCCGTATGTCATCAAAGCCGTTAAATCAAGAATTCACAGAAACCCGCTCCGAAAACAGAAAATCATGTTCCGTGAAATGAATATCACGCAAAAGTCCATTAGTCGAATCATTAAAGAAGACTTGGGACTTGGGGCTTTCAAACGACGTACCGGACATTTATTGACTGCAGCTTTAAAAAAATGGGATTGAAAAATGTAAACGTCTTTTGGTGAAGCACGCTGATAACTTGCACAGAAAAATTTTGTTCACCGATGAAAAAATGTTTACCGTTCAGGAAAAATTTAACAAGCAAAATGATAGAGTGTATTCGCGGTCATCTAAGGAAGCATCTGAACTGATCCCAAGGGTGAAAAAGGGTCATCACCCAGCTTCAGTCATGGTTTGGTGGGGTGTCTCTTACGATGGGGTCACTGACCTGAATTTCTGCGAACAAGGAGTCAAAACATCGGCCAAAGTTTACCAAGAAACCGTTTTGGAAGCTGTTGTGAAGCCTCTTAACAATTCCCTGTTTCAAAACCATCCATGGACTTTCCAGCAGGATTCTGCGCCGGCCCATAAGTCTAAAAAGTCCCAGTCCTGACATCGAAACAATTTGCCAGCGTTCAGTTTCTCTGAAGAATGGCCCTCAGGCAGTCCAGATTTGAACTCATTGGATTACAAATTGTGAACGGTTTTAGAGGACAAGGTTTGTCACAAAAGATTCCCCAACATTGGATCTCTTAAGACTGCTTTGGTTCGAGCTTTGGTCAATTTTCCAATGGACGAGGTTCGTGCAGCTATTGACGATTGGCCAGTGCGACTTAAGGCGTGTGTAAAGGCAAAAGGCGGACATTTCGAATAAGTAGATTCTTTTTGGATACAATATACAACAATAAATATATTAAAAAATATATGGTCCAAAAGCATTCAGTACTTTTTATTTTACAGCAACTTGGTTTCATGAGACCATAACGACGAATTGGACTCAAGTCCAAGACGACCAATTAAAAAACGGCAATACCCACAGGAGGTCAGCTACATAAGATCTAGTCGAGTTGCATTTTCACCTAATAATTTTGGTCTAAAAACAATCAGTAAAATTTAGTAGGAATCGGTTTATATTTGAAACCTGTACTTTAACTACAGCTAAAGATGAACATAGGGACGTCGAAAATCTTACAAAGGAATTAGATAGTAATTCTGAATCGATCGGTATACTAAACAAGGGGTATATTTGTTATCGGTTAAGGGTCTACACACATTATTACTGAGTCAAAATATTTATACCTCAGTGTAGTGTAGGGTATATAAAGATCAATTATACATGGCTGTCATAGAAACCATTGTTGTCACTATTAGTTTTGAAAACGATAAGAAAAAATGCTTTGGTGTCATGAATACCAATGTTATCGGTTTTATCAGCAACAGCTGATTCAAACATTGGTTTTATTTACATTCTAAATGGTTTCATGACACCAAATGAAACCAACATTGGTTTTTAAAAACGACAATTAGCAAAACCGACATGGTTTCTATGACAGCCCGGATAAATTGTCATTTGTTATAAACATCAATGGTTTCACAGGCGTATAAGCTACGCAGTGAAAGCATTTTCAAATAACTCATACGCGTGAGATAAGGACACCTCAATAAAAACGTTTTTCAATTTGATCCTTTTTCTTTTCTTCGCTTTTCCAATCTGAAGTCGCATTGAATTGTAACGAACAGTACTCAACAATTCGACATATTTATTTATAATTTCGAAATAATTATTTATTTGATTATTAAGTTAAAAGTACTCGTATTTGTATAGAGGGTTGCAATATATATTTCTGGCCTAGGCAACACTTAGTCATCTGACATTTCCATTGGAAAGTTTGACATTTTTCAGCATAAACGTAGTTAAAACGTTTTGACGTACGACCATCATTTGTGTTGTTTACAGTGACTTGAAAAAATCTATTTGGCAAAAAAATGGAATTAACTCGTGAATATTTTCGTGCGATAATTTTTCACAACTTTCGACGTGGACTATCACGACAAGAGTGCGATGAAGCACCATCTTAGTACTGAGAAAAACTGGTTTAATGTATTCAATCGTGGCCGACGCTCGCTCAAAGACGAAGGTCGTCCAAAACGGCCCTTGTGCCAGAGAACATTGATGCCGTGCGTGAACTGATAATGCAAGATCGTCATGTGACATACCATGAGATAGAGGCATCCTTGGGCATTTCTTCCACCAGCATACATTCGATATTGCAGGAACAGCTGGTCGTAAAAAAGTTTGTTCTCGTTGGACCCCGCTCAATTTGACAATCTCTCAAACTGCACTCGATTGGTGCAAAGAAATTTTGAAAAAATACGATAGCGGTGCTTCAAAAGACGTTTATAAGATCGTCACAGGTGGCGAATCATGGATCTATGCGTATGAGCCCGAAACAAAACAGCAATCGACCGTGTGGGTCTTCGAAGACGAGCCAAATCCAACGAAAGTTGTTCGTGGAAGAAGCACTTCGACGCAAATGGTCGCCTGTTTCTTCGGCAATACTAGTCATGTGGCGACTGTTCTGCTTGAGCAACGTAGGACAGTCAATTCGGAGTGGTACACCACAATTTGTTTTCCTGAAGTCTTCGGAAAAATTCGAAAAACGAGCAAGAGAAGACGAATCATTGTGTACCATGATAATGCGAGCTCTCACACATTGGCTCAAAAAGGGGCTGGCCCTTTTTGACCGGCCAAAACGTCGATTTGATGGGTCATCCGCCGTATAGCCCTGACTCGTTGCCAGAAGATGCTGTTGAAGCGTTCAAAAACCATGTTTTGGAGGTGTCTCAATCGAAGTGGAAAAAGTGCTTCGACAATTTGTTTGAGCGCATGCAAAAGTGTATAAATCATGCTGGATAATACTTTGAAAAACAAAAAACAATTATTGATGATAAATATTCGCATTTTCATTATTAGGCCAGAAATATATATTGCATCCCCCGTATGCTATATCACTTGAGCGAATCTCTTCTAAGTTAGCTTTGCTTGGAAGTAGGGGACCAATAAGGGAAAGGCCCTAGGGGACCGAAAATCGACCTCCTTTAACTGTGGACATATGTGAAGCACACTAAAACGCAATTCATGGTAGAGAGTATCAAAACTGCATCCAGGCCGATTTTATTTCTTTGAACTGATATGTCCGTTTTACAGGAGGAATACCCGTAAACACTGTTTTTAAATAAACAATTTTGAGCTTAAATTAAAATATCGCATTGATTGAAGTTTGTCAAGCATCATATGGCCGGTCTGTCCTCATAATAATTAGTGTCCCCCGCTGCTCCAACCCAAATAAGAAATATTTGCGAAAAATATTATCATCACGTTTGTTTTTCTTCCCTAATTAGGCGTCACAAATGAAGCAGATGACTGACAATTTGTTGACTCGTTCTGTTTTTGTGTGGCGTTTAACTTGTGACACTGACGGAGTGCCATTCGATATTTTAGTGTCATTGCAAATATTTACAGATGATGTTTTTTTTGTTCTATTCACTCATTCTATAATTATTACATTATCATATTTGTTAGCCTAATTATCGAGCAATCTAACTATTAGCTGGCTAATCGTAAAAGTGAATGAATGAAATATTAGATTTATGGCTACATGAGGTAGCTATAAATAAATGTCATAACAATCGGAAATTTTTATCATCCCTTGAAAATACGTTCGGTTGTGTGATAAGATTTGAAAATCATACAACCGAAGTAGTCAATATTACAGGAAGTCAAGAAATAGTGGCTGGGCAGAAGTTTTTATCATTAGTTTTTAGTTAAGTGACCTAACGATCCAATAACCATGTGAAGTTTATTTATGACTTAAGATTGTAAGACGTATTATGGCGTTTCTATGTGTAACAGCGCATAGAGAAAGGGACCTAAGGGTAAAAAAATCAATTTTCATTTTTTTTCTTCTTTTTTTTGATGTGGACAACATCTGAGCATCGAATGAGACCGATCCCATGCCCCAAAAGTGTTCCCTCCCAGAGATATGCGCGGTTTATGAAAGTGAAGTCGACGATTCTAAACGCAAATAGAAAGGGACCTAATCTTTAAAATGGCTCTCCTAAACAAAACTTTTCATCAACTTTTCACTTTTTTTTGATGTGGACAAATCTGAGCATCGAATGAGACCGATCCCATGCCTCAAAAGTTTTCCCTCCCAGAGAAGTCGACGATTCTAAGCGCAAATAGAAAGGGACCTAATATTTAAAATGGCTCTCCTGAACAAAACTGGTTTTTGCCCTTAGGTCCCTTTCTATTTTGCGCGTCACATATAATGATGGTAATTGAACGAAATTTGTACACTCCACCAGGCGGTAGAGAGCATATATAGTTAACCATTTGGTCGGTTACACCTTGATATATGAATCGGGATTCCTATAATGCATATTGATATATATGGGAAGAAGACCGGAGACCGGAGAGTTCTTATATAAAAAACAGAGCAAAGTTGGTCGATATGATATTTTGGCTTTCACGCGTGAAAGTTATTCGGGCTAATTATGAAAATGAAAATCATTTTTCGAAGAAAATCATCTTTAGTGATGAGGCACATTTTCACCTCAGTGGATTCGTCAATAAGCAGAATTGCCGCATTTGGGCGAATGATAATCCAAGAGTGATTGTCGAAAAAACAATGCACCCACAAAGAGTGACTGTTTGGTGCGGTTTATGGGCTGGCGGCATCATCGGGCCGTATTTTTTTTCCAAAATGAGGCCGGTCAGACAGTTACTGTGAATGGTGTTCGCTATCGTAACTTTTTAGGGCCCGAATTGGAAGATATGGATGTGGACGATATGTGGTTTCAACAGGACGGTGCCACTTGCCTCACAGCTAACGAAACAATGGCTCTTTTGCGTGACAAATCACTGGCCCTTAACATTTAACCATCCTTTAAAAGAAAGTCTATATTCTTTTAGTCTTCGTTAAATTTTAAATTGATTAAGGCACGTCCGTCCAACTCTCCGCTGTAAAAGCATGATACATTATAAACGAAAAAAGCTACAGTTTTCTTGACCAGATGTGTCTAATAGTTGAGGATCCATGAGTAGTGAAAATATACCAAATTGGTCGGTAGGGGGACAAGTTCATTTTAATGAATTGGCACAATTACTTAGTAGGGACATCAATACTTTTACACACGTTTTATGCTGTAAAATAAAAAGTACTGCATGTTTTTGGACCAAATATTTTTTAATATATTTATTGATGTATAAGTATATTATATCTTATATTTTATATATATATATTATATATATATATAATATATATATTTTCCGTCTATTGAAAGCACGTAAAAAGCTACAGTATTCTACTTTACCAGATATATGTCTAATAGTTGTGGATCCATAACTGGTGAAATAGGACCAATTCGGTAGGAAGGAGGAAAATTTCGCCTTTATGAACATAAGAAAT
Organism: Hydrotaea diabolus; assembly: GCA_963513945.1. Taxonomy (NCBI): domain Eukaryota; kingdom Metazoa; phylum Arthropoda; class Insecta; order Diptera; family Muscidae; genus Hydrotaea; species Hydrotaea diabolus. The sequence goes on along the minus strand of OY740716.1, from coordinate 220,390,598 downwards.
CGAAAAAAATATTTTTTTACACATTTCATAAATAATATAACATTTTTGTAGAAATTAAGCTTCGCTTAGTAGTTGTAGGCATAGACGCACTAAACGTTCCGTAAATATGGACGTTGGACACAGGGCTGCAGAAAACGCCCTTAATGACATACCTTTCATATGAATACACAGAAAGTGTAAAGTTTTCCAACAAATCCAAATATAAGCTTATATTAAAGATTTGGGATATGGCCCGGTCCTTGTTTTCAAAAAGGACTAACAAATCGTACAACTTCAACTATGGGCATTTTATGGGTCATAAAAACAATGAAATTTCCTCAAGAATTCAATTAAAGCCTTTATATACGATTGGACTTAGTTTGAGACTTGATCCATGAGTCCATGGTATCTTGCTCCTTTCGAACATAAAGATACGAGTATTAATATGTACATATTAAATACGTACTCAATTTAAAGATTAAGCACTAATTGTGACTAGCTTTACAGACCCAAAAAACGGTACATCTCAACTATGGAATTATGGGTAAGTAAGATTTCGTTTGGTGAGAGCCTGGTCTTTAAGAATTCGCTTTTTCTTACAACAACTGCTGCGAAGCTTTCTGCACGCAGAAAAAAGTATGGTTGTGGTGACAATATTCGAAGAGGATAATACTATTGTTGGGTATATGGTTGTGGTACAACAATATTATGATCCTCACAACAATAGTATGATTCAAATACAACCATACTATGATCCTCACAACAATAATATGATTCACACATAACCATACTATGATCCCCACAACCATAGTATTATTTACACTCAACCATACTATGATCTCCACAACCATAGTATGATCCTCCCAACCATAGTATGTTTCATATACAACCATAGTATGATCCTCACAATCATAGTATGATGCACACGCAACCATGTTATGATCCCTACAACCATAGTATTATCACACACAATTATACTATGATTCCCAATATAATTTATTAGAATTTGTTTAAGTTGTCGACAATATTATTTATTAGAATTGGTTCAAGTTGTCACAAATAGATTTGAATTATGAAAATTATTCAAAAATACATTAAATTCAAAATAATAGGATTGATTTATTTCACGGTAGAAAAAATAAGTTTAAAAAAACGTAAGCGTTTTTATTAAAAAAAATCAGTTAAACAAAGCCAAAGCAGCTTGTATATTTAAAGCATATTTTAATGAAGAAAAATTACAATCATACAGTATGATTACCGTAATATTTCATTGTTAACAGAAAAACCAATAAACAATACTTTTGTCGCACCAACCATATTAATATTGTTGCTATAACCATGTTTTCATTTTTAAATTTGCCAATAATACTATTGTTACATTTCAACAATATTAATATTGCAGCAATTATACTATTGTCAAAAATAAGTTCAGTTAACAATGCTATGGTTGCGACGAACATACTTTTATTGCGGAAAACATATTATTATTGCCGTTACCATGTAGTAACCATGTTTTTTCTCTGCGTGTGATGATGGTCGTCACCCACCTGCAATCACGATAAAAGCAGTGTACAGAAACGAAAATCAATGCCACTTTGCCATTTTTTTAAACTTGTCTTCAATTTAAATATAGATACAAGTGGTCTTGAGCCGTTTAATTCAAGGTATTTAAAAATACTAAATATTTCATCAGAATTTAATATGGCATTAATTTTACGATTCGACTAAATTTGAGTTCTTGGTCGTCGCTAGGATGCTGAAAAATAGGGGTTTACTTACTCACATTTACCTATGCTAAATTTCGTTTTGCTACTTGTATTTCTTATGGGAGCAAAACTTAAGTTTAAGGTGAATACTAGGCTATAAATGTAAATCTCCTTAGCGAAAATTTCGTTTGATTTTTATTAATAAAGACTCAACATAAACAATTTTGACGTCGTTTTTTGTTAAGTACAACACAGCTGATGTGTTTTATGGTGAGAAATTCTACCCTGTAAACTGGAGTGAGTGCAGAAAATGCACCCAAATAATCCCAAAACAAAGATCCTTCCCATGTTGCGACCCTTCCGCCCTAAACGCCACAAATTAAATCCTATCATGTTCAAATTTGGCATATCGAAATTAAATTTTGTTGGTTTCATTTTGTTAATCCTGGCTACACAAAGGTCCTTACCGCTTTTAGTGAATTCGATTATGCTATGATTGAACCAGTTATTAAATCTTCTCAAATAGCCTCCACACAAATTTTGTATATTACATTTCATCAAGAATATTATCCATACCCTCATACAGATTTGATGTTTGTACAACCAGACAAAGTGTGACAGACCCAGAAAAAAGTATGACAGATTGGACCCATTGAAAATTATACCGATCGACTCGATTTTTCTATAAAAAGTACGTTAGTTTGGTATTGGCTAACGAAGGTTTGTACTGGAATTGGTAAAAATTGTTGCAAGTTCTGCTATAGTTTAAGGGGTACCGCCCGATTTGGGGCCTAGCCGACCTTACATCGATAAATGTCTTCAGATTTTAACGAAATTTGTTTTTTGTTGTAGTGCGGGAATAAAAATAAGTCATTTGGTGCAAAGTCACGGCTGTACGGCGGATGACCCTTCAATTCGGATGTGTGAGAGCTTGCATTGTCATGGTGCACAATAATTCTCTTGTCTTCTCTAGTTCGTTTTTCGAATTTCTCCGAAGACTTCAGGCAAACAAATTGTGGTGTAAAACTCAGAATTGGCCGTCCTATGTTGCTCAAGCGAAACAGTCGCCACATGACCAGTTTTGCCGAAGAAATAGGCGACCATTTGCTTCGTAGTGCTACATCCGCGAACAACTTTCGTTGGATTTGGCTCGTCTTCGAATACCCATACGGTCGATTTCTGTTTTGTTTCGGGCTTATACGCATAGATCCATGGTTCGTCACCTGTGACGATCTTATGAACGACTTTTGAAGCACCGCGATCGTATTTCTTCAAAATTTCTTTGCACCAATCGACACGAGCCTTTTTTGAGCGATTGTCAAATTGTGCGGGATCCAATGAGAACAAACCTATTTAACGGCCAGGTGTTCATGCAATATTGAATGTATGCTGGTGGAAGAAAAGCCCAAAGATGCATCTATTTCATGGTATGTCACATGACGATCACATATCGACGCCAAAATAGCGATAATTTCCAAATTTCTAGGGAGTGGCGCGACCCCTAAAATTTTTTTTAAATTTTTTTCTTTATTTTTCCCCTCATTAGGACCCCAGACTACATCTCTTTCCGAGGTTAACTTTTTTTTTTTGAATTTCACTCCACCCTAATGTATATTATTGATCGTCGTAAAATTCTAAGACTCTATAGGCATGTCCGACTGTCTGTTGAAGGCACGACTCAGTCCAAACGAAAAGAGCTAAAGGCTTATAAATTATGAGATATATGTCTTATGGTTGTATATCGGTTGTTATTGGAAATGGACCAAATCGAGCGAAAGGGGAAATATAGTTCCCCTTTAAGGGACTACAAAAGTCTTTACCAAAACAAGTTTTTTTGACTTTTCACTATATAACTTTAATAATATTATTGAAAAATAGCTATGAATGGAAGATTTAGCTCTAAACGTCCCTAAAATGGTCGTTGTTATTGGGTCTAGGTGCCCGAAAAATGTACCCTAATGCTGTTCTCACAAATCTAAATATGTGCCTATACTGTAGATTTGGGTCAAGTTGGGTATCGGATTGAACCATTTGGGCTTTGGGACATATGAGTATTAAAAACCCGAATCCGAATGTAACATTAATTCTGCGATTTGAGGCCACGAGGCCAAGGATCTACGGTCCCTAGAGTGCCAAAAAATAGGTCCTGTGGAACATGGATATATGGGTTTATCAGAAACGGTAGAATTTCTCAATAATCTGAATAGAATATGAATTATACGATTTAATTGAATTGGGGCATGGTCCATGGGCCCTGTAGTCCAAACATGTAGGTAAATATGGTTCCGTATTTTAAATTTTGACCAATTTAACATTTGGGCCCTGTGGTCCAAACATGTTGGTAAATATGGTTCCGTATTTTAAATTTTGACCAATTTGGCATTTGGACCGGCCCATATATGATCTAGTGGCCAAAAAATCGGCTTCCTTGAAGTATGGACATTTGGGTATCAAAAAACCAAAACATTTCTTCACGAATGAGAAAATTACGTAAGTTGTACGAATCGAAGGAGTTTAAGGCCTTATCCCATAAACATAGGCGCCGAAAAATAGCTTGTTTCGAAAATGGACATATGGTTGAAATGTTCTGAGTAATCTGAATTTTACATTGATTCTACGATTTGGCTTAGTTGGAGGCCTTGACCTGCGGGCGTGGTCTATGTTCCCTGGTACTCAAAAGCTATCCCGAAACCGTCATAAGCATATTGGAAGCCACAACCACTGAAAATTTCTCACAAATCCAGAAAGTAACTTTATTTTGATTTGTACCAATTTCGACCGGTCCATATAGGGGCTCAAAAATCGGCCTTCTTCAACTATGAACATGTTAAAATATTATCAAATATCGCCACGGATCCTAATATCATATGCATTTTAAGATTCGACTAATTTTAAGTCATTGACCATAAGGCTGTAGTTGTAGCGGCACATAGTGCTGCGGTGACAGCCCTTGCCCGAAGAGTTCCTCATTCGGGTCGATCCGGTGCATAGAATCGGTTGTCGTAGTACTGACCCATAAGGTCTCTCATTTCGCAGATTTAAGCTCTAAAGAAGGGAATTTTAAAATTCCCTACCCAAGTCGAAACGGTGTAAAAGTATGGGGCGTATGAGCAACATCAACCATTTCATTAGTCATACGTAACGTGGTACGACCAAAATATGAATAAATAAAAAGTAGCATTAATAAATGTCAATATGACTGGGGAGGTGTGTCTGTCGTCGGTTGCACTAATCCAAACAACAACACGAAACGTGAACAATTTCTTAAACAACAATAGTAGGGACAACAACAATTACTGCAATAGTTAAATAAAATAATGGGCACTCGCGCTTAACGAGACACGTCGTCTTGTCTGGCCGTATCGTCTTAATCTTTATGCGGTGCATAATAAAATCTTGAACTCATTGGAAGAACCAGGCAGGCAGGCATTCATATTAAATGGGATGTAAACAGAAAATCTGCTAGTGACAGTTGTTTTAATATTTATAAGATGTACAGTCGTACAGATTATTTATAGGGAATTCACTGGAGTAGAATTGATTTTTAAAATAGAGAAATGCGAACAAGATCATGTATTACAAGCGAGTTATCACAAAATTGTTTAATGAGGGCGGAAATATTGAATATACTGAAATATTGGTCCATACCCATAAATCATATACGGTATTAGCAGATATCAGTGAATTTACATTTTTAGTAATTTGTTTTAAAAATTTGATGAAAATTAACTTGCGAAAGAGCTAAATTTTAAATTATATATTTTCGTTGGCAGTCATGAATTCCGTATTAAAAAATAAGTATTTGTTCCTATTAAATTAGAAGAATGTTAAAAAAAATGTTCATAAAATGAAAGGGCATGCTGGCAAATTCTCAGTGAAACTATTGCAGCGAAATTCAGTGAAATAGTAGAAAAGATATATTGATTTTTATTAAATAAATCAATAGTTCTAAGGGTTGAGTGTATTTATTTTGTTTAATTGAAATAAATAAGATACTGAAATGACAGACAGACCATCTGTTGCCGTCAGCATTTATTGTTGTACGTGTATGTATTTCAATACTATTCGAACGATTCGTTGCAATAGTTGTAGAAAACTATGAGAAAAACTTTTAAAAGGGTGTATACATCACAGAAAATTTGTAATGCATCGAAATTAACTTTTTAGGATCTGTGCCGGGTGATTGATCTCGTGTGTTCGTTCTTAATCATATGATATTTTCGCAGTGCCAAATCTTTCCCGATTGAAATCCTGATAGCAAATCAGTACAAAATGATTAAGTTAAGATGAGTGGTAAGGAAAAATAATGGCAAATATTGGAATATTAGAAACGTAACTTCTGCTTCTTGCATTATCTCTCATACAAATAATCCGTTGATGGTGGAAAGTATATAAAGGGTGGTCCAACTAAAACGCACGATTTTAATTGTAAATAAAACAAGAAGTTTTCACAGAAAAATCCTATGATAAAAGGATCCATGACAAAGTGAAATAAAATATCAGCCAAATGCCCGCCACGACTTCAATAGCATAACTCTATCCGATTGTCTATCCGATTTTTTAATGACTCTGAGACATAACGGAGGTTCAATGTCGTTAATGTGCTGAATTATCTCATCCTTTAGCTTTTGAATTATTCTTGTCTTATTGACGAACACTTTTTATTTCAAATATTCCTAGAGGAAGAAGTCCAATGCTGTCAAATCACACGATCCTGGCGGCCAATTAGCATCACTACGACGTTGGCCGTCTGGCAAGTGGCACCATCCTGTTGGAACCACATATTGTCCAGGTCCATATCCTCAATATCTGGTCGCAAGAAGTCCGTTATTATCTCGCGATAGCCAACACCATTGGCGGCAACTGCTTGGCCGACTTCATTTTCGAAGAAGTACGGCCCGATGACGCTGCCAGCCCATAAACCGCACAAAACAGTTACTCTTTCTATCGGATTTTAAACAATAACTCGTGCATTCTCATTTGCCCAAGTGCGGCTATTCTGCTTGTATACGAATCCACTGCGTATACAAGGACAATTTTAACGCACTGTTCAGTAGCTGTCTAGGGTTGAATTTGTCCAACACTGAAACAAAGACTCACAATTTACTTCGTACAGTGTAGTTGGACCACTCTTTATAAGTCGGCTTAGCCGACTGCAAATTGCTGATTGAGAAGCTTTTGAAATAACCCGTCATTTTGATTTTAACCATCTATTATTCGACTGTTCTTCCTCCAGTATCGGCTTATCCTGCTTTTTTCAGTACCTGCGGCATTTGGTTCTCTCATACATAGGAGGGTCGATCCATGGTTTCATATAGCCCATGGTCCATATAGTTAAAGGATGGACCAACAATTTTGTACAATTGATTTTAATTCTAAGCCCATAAATGATGAGAGACCGTACTCTCGGTGTTTATTCTAAAGGTAAGAACCAAGGGTCTACAGGTTAAGCAACTTTGCCTTTCGAACATTTTTTTTATAGATTCCACACCGGATCAGAATCATTTTCAAAAACAGAGGAAGGAAGGGACTCAATACTACAACTACCGACTTCAAAAGGTTTGTTATGTATTGATGGCAAAAGTAAGTTAGAGCACAGATAAAATAAGCCAGCTCAAAATCGAAATCAGCAGACTCTTGATCTCACAAAACTAATTTCTCGTTCGTAGAAAACACTGTATAAAGAAATCCACATCTGACTGTGGCCAAGCTAATCTCTGAGGAGAAATTAACATCTATGGTTAAGTTCCAAAACATATATATGCTGACCTCCAAACATTTATATGTTTCCCCTCCAATGTTTGCAGCAATTAAGCAGGAAAAAATACCTATCCAGGTGATATAAATTGACAAAGAACACGGAGAAAAAAAATGTTAGAAATATGTTTGCATGCTAATATATGTACAAGTATATTTTTGGAACATGCTGTCAAAATATTTATGTTAGTATTTCGGCATAATAAATAACAGGCATTAATCAAATCATACAGCAATAAATTCAGCCGACAACTGTCTGATTCTGAAAACATACTTTTTTAAACATCGATTTTTTTAGTTATCTTTACAAGTTAATTTAAAACTTTATTTTATGCGCTAAAACACTTTCACTCATGCTCTAGTTCTTATCACTTGAACGATAAGTAGCAACTAGTAAAAATTCTGTATCTTAAATGATCTACTTCTTATATTTTCTAACACAGAATTTATTTTTACGAATATATGATATTTTAATATGCTGGAATGTTGTCCCAAACATATAATATGTTTGTGTAAACCTATTACGCTGAAATACAAACATAAATATGATATATAAAATATATAAGTATATGTTTGCATGCAAACATATTTTTAACATATTTTTTTCTTCGTACTGTAGTTATCCTCTACTTGATTTTCTACCTTCAAGAGAATTACAATAAGCACTTGGAGCAAAAACTGCTGTTACTGTTAAACTCAACCTTAAATGACCTTATTTTTTCGCAAAAAAATCCTTTATACTCGTATCTTATGATGAAATTTCCATCTTTATCCGTAGTCGGAGTCAAGCATATGTTCGACTCCTGCTCCGACTTTGGGCAAAATTTCGGACCTTCGACACTACTGCCATACACTCATGCTCCTTTTGTCCATCGCTTCAAACGCTGTGTTTTTTTCTCTCCACTTAATTTTTACCTTATTAGTATCATTGGCCTTCGAATAAAAAAAGTCTTGACCCTAGAATGGTAACCATAGCCCGTGAGGCAAAGCAAAAGATCCCTTCATACCATCAAACAAAGTATGTGGATTACAAATACGCCAACAATATCTGAAAGATATTAAAAAAATGAATTGTATTTGTTTATTGTTGCTAATTAATATATAATAAATAAGTTCTTGCTTATGTTTTAATACATTTTTGTGTTTTTAAAGGTAAAATGTGGGTATTTTATAAAAGTCGTCATGTTTACCATTAAAGAACTAAAAAATATGGGTTAAGAGGGCAAGCCATTCAACATAACCTATAACGTACAACCCCTACGAACCAACCCCCAATCCTTGCATTTTTATTTTAAGTGACAAATTATCGGAAAGCAATTCCATTTTTTATGTCAGCATTTCTTCGTCTGTTCCTTAAAGGTGGTGCATCTCTGCTTCTAATTACACTTGACTTTCACGACGAAGACGACCGACAGCGGTGGCGTCGATGATAACGATAATGATGACGATATAGGAAAAGTAGCGGCAATAAAGAATGTAAGCAAATGAGCGAATAAGTGAAATTCAATAAGCGTAATTGCGCCATCGGTATGAAATTGATTGATGTTCATCAAACGGCACCACCAAAGGAGTGCTGCCATAAACAAATGATGACCTTCTTGCTGCTTCTTCCTGTTCGCCGAAAGGGTAAATACAGTTACTTAAGACGCACAACACTCGCATAGGCAATCGACGTTTACTTGAACATTTCCCTATTTTACATAAACAAAGCCAACGACGGTCGCCACAGCGACGATGATGATGATAACGCCTAAGATAGCGATGATGATGGCGATAATGAAGATAAAAACTAAACTGTTGCCTTGTAACTACACATGTACTCATACTCACACATACCCGCACGCAGGGTATTGAAATGTGCAACGACTACAATCACACAACATCAGCACCGCAACTATAAGAGAAAAAAATAGTTGGCGTGTGTCTTGAAGACGATGTTGTTGTTGTTTGCTCCTTTCTATTTTGCCCACTCCCCATTTGAGCAAAAACCTCTCTGCCCACTGATGCCCTTACATTCTACCAGCTCAAAAAGTGGGTGTGTTGTGGTCATGTGACCACCGACTTACGAACACGACGTTATATTTTTAGATTCTCATCTCGCAGAATGAGAGGAATTTTTCCGCCACTGAGTGTTGCCAGTGTTTTTGGGTTAGTCGCCAAACAATCCTCTGAAATGGAGATTTTTTTATTCTCATATAGAAATTAGAAATCTTAAAAAATATGATTTGACTATTTAGAGTGAAATGTGAAATTTGGAGGGGAATATTTGTTCATATAATATTCTATCTATACATATTCATTGGAGGGCCTCGAATTGTGTACATCCAAAAAGAGTTGCAAATGTACTTCTCTAGAAATGGAGACTGATATGTTTTGAAGTGAATTCCAAAACAATCCTGCGCTAGGTGGCAGCATTTATCAGCTGGATCAGTATTAAACATCATAAAAAATGGAATTATCCCAAAATAGCATTCTCCACGTGTATAAGTTGTGGGCAAATATATAACCAAACAAAGAGTGGTCCAACTTAAACGCACGATATTAATTGTAAATAAAACAAAAGTATTTGAGAGAATTATATTAATATTTTTTATTATGATAGAAAAATCTACGACAACTTTGTGTGGAACAAAATATTGGCAAATGCTCGAGGTTCAATGTCGTTAACGTGTCGAATTATCTCATCCTTTTACTTTTGAATTGTTCTGGGCTGATCGACGTACACCGTGTTACCTCACTTTCCTTTTAACTTGATTTAACACGGCCATTGCATTTCTCGCGCAAAAGAGCCATTGTGTCGTTAGCTGTGTGGCAAGTGGCATCATTCTGTAGGAAGCATATACCGTCCAGGTCCTTATCCTCAATTTCTGGCATTTTGAATTGAGCGCCCATTTTCGTAAAAGGCTTTAACAATCTTAACGCACTGCTCAATTGTGTACCTCTTCATAGTTGAATTAAGTTTGGCAAAAAACTTGACGTTAGGGTGTGACTCACAATAAACATCGTGCATTATGGTTGAACCACCCTCTATATCAATGTTTAATTTGCCCATGGGACAAGCTCTAAATTAACCCATATTATAAAATTAATGTCTTATTTGAATTTGTGAGAAAATGTCATTGTTTGTGGTAAAATCGGTTGAACATATATGTGGGAGATACTAGGGCATATCAATAATTCCGCGACTTTTCGAATAAAACCCAGGTTTTTTTTTTGCAAAAATATAAAATATTTTTCATCATAATTTCCATTTAGCTCACTACACTTAGTCCAACGTTTCTCAAATGTTTGTACCCTTCAAAAAATACGATTTTTTGAGGTCCATTAATTAGACATTTGTTTCATTAATAATTTTAACGTTAGAGCTGAATCTCTTTCCACTAAGCCATTTCTTTAGGTTTGGAAATATGAAAATAGTCACTGGGGACTAAATCCGGAGAATATGGGGGATAAGGTACCAATTCGTAACCCAATTCGTGCAATTTTGCCATGGAGACTGCACACGTGTGTACTCGTGCATTATCTTGATGCAGCACGCATCTTGCAGACAGCTTTCTTAAACCCAACTGATCATGTAAAATCGAAACCACACTGTCATATAAAATGCGTATGGCATCAACAATCGCACGCACTTTAACTCTTCGATCTTCGACCTAAATCGTGGATTTTTTCGACATTTTTGGGTGTATTGACCTCATCTGGCCGTCCAGCACGTTCAGCGTCGTCTGTACTTGTGCGACGACAATGAAAGTGTTTTACCAATGAAATCGATGGTACAGAGTCCCAATAGTATTTATCAAGCTTTTCCTTAGTTTTATAGACGGGTTTTTTTCCGCAAAAAAAATGTTTAATGGGCACTCGAAGTTCACTTTTTTCCATTTTTTACAAAATCCACGAGGTTGTACGAGGGCGACCGCAAAACTAACTGGTCTGTTACATTTTCTGTTTTACTAGCAACTTTTGTTTTTTGTTTTTTAAAAGCAATCTTTTATAAGCCATCTGTCAAAATTTCCGAAATATTAAATGATTATTTTCTTTGTTAGAGGTGATTGAAGTAAACAAGTTTTATAATTTTTGAAAAATGGAAAATAAAGAGTTTCGTGCGGTAATTAAACACTTTTATATGAAAGGTTATACGCCACAATTAATCAAAGATGAATTGGATTATGTTCATGGTGATAATGCACCATCATACTCCACCGTGAAATCCTGGGTTCAACAATTTAAAATGGGTCGTTGTTCAAGTACGGAAGATGAACAACGCTCTGGAAGACCGAAAACTGCTACTACTATTGAAAACATTAGAAAAATATTTAATGAAGTGACTAAAGATAGACGAATAAAGCTCAGAGAACTTGCTGATATTGTTAAAATACACGAAAAACAAGTTTGGAGTATTTTACATGACGAACTCCACATGAAAAAGCTACCCGCAAGTAGGGTGCCGCGTTTGTTGACTTTGCCCCAAAAAATCGTCCGTTGGACCAATTCCAAGGAGCTTTTAGCGATTTATCAGCGTAACCCAATAGAGTTCTTGCGCCGATTCATAACTGTTGATGAGACATGGATCCATCACTACATCCCAGAATGCAAAGAACAGTCAAAACAATGGATAGAAGCTGGTAAAAGTGGTCCCAAGAAGGCGAAAACTGTGAAGTCAGCAGGAAAAGTAATGGCCACAGTATTTTGGGATGCAAGGGGTATAATATTTATTGATTATCTTGAGAAAGGAAAAACTTTAAATAGTGAATATTATTGTGCATTATTGGATCGGTTGAGTGAAGAAATCAAAATCAAGAAAACGACCGCATTTAAAAAAAAAAGTTTTTTTTCATCAAGATAATGCTCCTTCACACACTGCATTTTTAACTCAACAAAAACTGGCCGAATTACGATTTGAAATTGCTCCGCATCCACCATATAGTCCATATTTAGCTCCTTCAGATTATTTCTTGTTTCCAAATTTAAAAAAAATTCTCGGTGTCAAAAAATTTTCGTCCAATAGCAAGGTTATTGCTGAAACTAAGGCATATTTTGAAGGTCTTCACAAATCTTATTTTTCGGATGGAATTAAAAAACTTGAAAAACGTTTGATGAAGTGTATTGAGTTGGAAAGAGATTATGTTGAAAAATAAATAATAATAATTCCAAAAAAACGGATCTTTTTATGTTAGGCCAGTTACTTTTGCGGTCGCCCTCGTATGTTTTGAACAGCTGTTAAACAAAAACTAAGTGGCGGAACTCTTAAAAATTGGCAGTAAACTATTAACAGATGGTACATGATGGGAGCAGTGTTGCATTTCATATAACTACGAGGGAAGTTGGAAAAGTCATGGACTTATTGATCTGCCTTTGAAGACAAAATATGGGATGAACACATATGTGTGAAACTATATCTAAATCTGACCTGATTTTCTGCATTTTAAAACGTTTTTCCGTAGCCTAAAAAACTTAAAATAAAAATTACTTTACCGATTCTCAAAAGGAAATCCCCAGAATGGGACACAAATTCCTTAAACTGGCAACATTTTCTAAAGTTCGAAAGATCATTTTGAGCAGCTCTGCTTTTTCCCATATTTCTATTGCCGGCGACAATTTTCTTTTGTTGATTTCGTTTTTCCTTCATTTTCTTTTTATACTTTCTCTCTCTCACTCTCTGTTGTCGTTGTTGTATTTTGTTTGTGCGGGGTTTTGACGTTCACCGTAATTTAGTCGACTTTAATTGAAATATTTTGTAAATATCTAATTGAAAGTGCAAATAAAATGCAGTGCACATTCATTAAACATTAGAGGAGATCTGTACGCGGCTAATGTGCAAATTTATGCCAACCACATGCGGAGGTGGAACACACACGAATTGTGGATGAGCGCAATGACGACCATAAAATATGCCCTACACTGCAATCACTTATGCGGAGTAAATGTACCTTTCTGCAGAAGCTGTTACGGCAATGAGGAGAAAGATACATCGTCGTTAAAACTTTCCTATATGTATATTAAATCCTTGTCAAATGTCACACACATGGAGTCAACGGTGATACTATCTGGGATATGCGTACGGGATGTATATTTAAGTTGACCTAGAAATTCAATTGGATGAAGTGTTTATTTTGTGCTACCTTTTTGATGGCAAAGGTAAAATCTTGCTACAGTGGAAAAATAAAAGTGATGGCCCAAGTAAGTCCCGTCAGAGGCAGCCGAATCTGGATTAATGTTCCATTGGAACGCTGGTCTGCATCGTTTCTCCAGCGTTCTAAAGTACAAGATGTCACAGGCCTCTTTGGTCGCATCCAGTTCAAAAGGAGCGTATCATTCACCGAAGCTTATTTACTTAGGTCCCGCAACATTCCAACAAGGGGGAACTTTTCTCAAATCAGAAAGCTCAGCAGGATTTAATTCTTATACTCACAAACCGGGAACTACTCTTGAACTGTTTAGAGAAGTTTTAGCATGGTTTAGAGATAAATCTCTTACTTGTAAAGTCGCCGGCATTTACGAGGTGGAAACACGCCAATGAAAATTTTTAAGATTTTCCCTTCCAGACTCTCCACTTACACCACGGCGGCCCACTAATCAAATACCTTCGAAAATAAATAGTTTATCTACATAAAATTTCTTCTTAAAAAAATGGAGGAAAAATTCTTAAAAAAAAATTCTACCAGATGAATCTGGTGTTACTGGCATGATAGTCGTGCAGCATCACACTACGGCGTTTCACGCATTCTGAGGCTTTTCCCCCTTAGACGAAAGGACTTACAACATAAAATATATTGTTGTTGAACAACAAGCAACGGCCTAACATGGGTTATTGTTATTATATGACGCTTTACCTGTACTTGCTCTACCGAAAAAATTTGTGCCTTTTCTGTATGAGATGTCATTCACGCCAAGGTGTTTTCTTTCAGTTTGCTTAGGTATCGCAGAGGCAAATTAAAACCCCGTAAAGAAAGTCGTAAGTCGGACGAGACCGGCTGCATGATACCCTCCCCTCATGCTTTAGACTCCATAGTCCTAATACGTATATGTTTTTCCTGTACTACAAAGCTACACGCAGAAAAAAAGTATGGTTGTGATGACAATATTCGAAGAGGATAATACTATTGTTGGTTATATGGTTGTGTTACAACAATATTATGGTCCTCACAACAATAGTATGATTCAAATATAACCATACTATGATCCTCACAACAATAGTATAATTCACACATAACCATACTATGATCCCTACAACCATAGTATGATTCACACTCAACTATACTATGATCTCCACAACCACAATATGATCCTCACAACCATATTATGTTTCATATACAACCATAGTATGATTCACACGCAACCATATTATGATCCCAACAACCATAGTATGATCACACACAATTAAACTATGATCCCCAATATTATATAATAGAATTTGTTTGAGTTGTCGACAATAGATTTGATCCCCAATATTATTTATTAAAATTGGTTTAAGTTGTCAACAATAGATTTGAATTATGAAAATTATTAAAAATAACATAAAATTCAAAATATTAGGAGTGGTTTATTTCACAGTAGAAAAAATAAGTTTAAATAAACGTAAGCGTTTTTATTAAAAATATTTCAGATAAACAAAGCCAAAACAGCTTGTTTAAAAATTTTTAATTTCGATAAAAAAAAGTACTATTATTGCATTAGATCCGAACCAATAACATTTGTTCTAAAAAACATATTTAAATGAAGAAAAATTACAATCATACAGTATGATTGCCGTAATCATATCATTGTTAACATAAAACGCAAAACACAATACTTTTGTCGCACTAACCATATTTGTATTGTTGCTATAACCATATTTTCATTTTTAAATTTGGCAATAATACTATTGTTACATTTCAACAATATTAATATTGCAGCAATTATACTATTGTCAAAAATAAATTCAGTTAACAATGGTATGGTTGCGAGGAACATACTTTTGTTGTGGATAACATATTATTATTGCCGTGACCATGTAGTAACCATGTTTTTTCTCTGCGTGTAGAAACCAAATTACATTAAAATCTGATGACATTTGACGATTTTAGGTCTGGGCCTCTATTGTTTTCTGCAATTTTTAACCTAAATAACTCCACAAATTTTGCTGCAATCTGATGAAATTGGCCACTGTATGTATGTGTAGTTTGGAGGCTATAACGGGTGCTCAATCTAGAGGTCTTTTTTCAAAATAAAAAAATACAAAAATTCAAATTAATTGTGGAATTTGTATTGCTTATTCGAAAGGACATTTTATGCCATTTATTTATTATATATAATTTCTTTCAAATATTGACCGCAACTACGCCTTAGGGTGTCAATTCTGAGGGTCCAATTTTGGATGACTTTCTTTTGGGCAATTCGACCGGTATGGTGTTAGTCACACGTACCGTGGTTTTGGCATTGTAAGTCATTCCATGATGAAATGGCAAACAATACTGAAAAGAAAAAAATAAAGTTTAACACCATTTACGCGTAATCAGTGAAAAAAACATATTGAAAAATATACCTCTAGATCGATGCCCCGTTACAAATTTAAAAAAATATGTCCCGATGATCCACCAGCCCATAAGCAGCACCAAACCGTGGTTTTCGCGTTGTAAGTTTTTTTTAATGTTGAAATGGCAAACAATACTGAAAAGAAAAAACAACACAACTCACGCATAATCTGTGAAGATCTTAGCCAAAAGTCGACAATTACTTTATACTCGCAATTGTAGCAAAATTTCCTTTAACTATCCGTATTGACTATTAATCACCCGTTTTTACAATGCGGTATGTTATCTGGGCCGCATGAGTGAAGAAGTCCACAAACTATGTCCTTCTTTGAGATAAGTGCGACCAAACT
Source organism: Hydrotaea diabolus (assembly GCA_963513945.1). Lineage (NCBI taxonomy): Eukaryota > Metazoa > Arthropoda > Insecta > Diptera > Muscidae > Hydrotaea > Hydrotaea diabolus. Next base: position 220,374,296 of record OY740716.1, on the reverse strand, counting down.
AAAAGCAGCTCTTTTTAATGATTGTTCGTCCACAAAAATTATGATTTGTGATGTTCTCGTAAATACTCATAAAGTGCACTTTTTAGCGGAATAATGTTTCCCTTAGAGGGAAACATTATTCCCTCTTTGATGATTTTGCCCATTTACAATTTCAAATTACGTGTTTCCATATGCCATCATCATGCCAAGTTTAAGGATCCTAGGATTTAGGATTTTAAAAAACTCTTTTCCCATAAAACCTGCTACAAAAAAATCGGCAAAATCGCCCATGGTACAATGAACAAGGTATAACTAGCCCAACAAAAAATTAATAGTTCACTTCGCTGTCAAAGTCACTTGAAAGAGAATGCAAAAATTTAAATTTTGCGAATGTTTGATGCAAAGAGTATAAATTTTCCTAGTAGGTTCTATCTGCTCTATTTCACCTGATGCGATTGATAAATACTATTACAGACTTAAACGGATAGTATAGCGCTGTGATCGGCACACTCTTACATCCTAACTTTGTGCTTGTTTGGGTTAACTGAGCTCTCCCTCTGTCAATGAACTGATAGAAATGTTACTTAAATGTACTCATTAAGAAACCACACACGAGATATATATCTTCAATAGAATCTAGATCTAATACTTCGTTCAGTGTAAAGCCAAATATCATGCTACAAGGAATGCACCTACTCGAATGAATGCTCCAGCGAACTGAATGCATTTGTTCAATGTGTAATCTTATGAACGTGTGAGAAAACCGGCCATGGGCGTCCTTTTACCAATCACTGGGTTCGCGACTCTTGAAAAATTTTAATAATGCAGAAACGTATCAAATATTTGGTGCAACACATTTCATTGGTTTTTATATTATAATTTAGTACGATGTGCCTAATTTTGACGATAACCCCATCTCGTGCTCATGAAACCCGAATGAACTCGTTGTAGAATTAACTCATCGAACCTCTATGAGAATGAAATTGATACTATTCGGTTCGATGATTTTTTAAACGTTTGATGTAGAATTTTGAACATGGTACCGTAAACGAAGTATTGGGTGATTGATTTTGAGGTTCCCTACTTTTTTATAGCAAAAAACACAGAAAATTCAAATTGAATGGGGAATGTTTATTATCAATTGAAAGAACATTCTTTGGCATTTATTTTTTGAAGATTATGTCTATCAAATGTTGGCCGCGGCTACGTCTTAGATGGTCCATCCGTTGAGTCCAATTTTGATGAATCGTTCGAGCATTTCGACAGTTATGGCGTTTGGAAGCCACGCGCAACGTTGGCTTCCAAAACCTGAATCGTAGCTGTTTTGTCAGCATGTATTTTGGACATAACGTAACCCCAAAGAAAAAAAGTCTAACGGTGTCTAACGACCGGCACAAAATGTGAAAGTATCTGCTCACCGAAGTGTTCTCTCAAATCCATTGATTGATGCGATGTGTGGGAAGGTGCGCCGTCTTGTTGAAACCATATGTCGCCGAGATCACGAGCTTCAATTTCAGGCGTCAAATAGACGGTTACGTTCTCACTAGCATAATTTTTGAAGAAATATGGACCGATGATTCCACCGGCCCACAAACCACACCAAACCCTTGTTTTTTCTGGATGAAGTGGCAGCTCTTAAACCTCTTCTGGTTGCTTTCGTCCCAAATGCGGCAATTTTGCTTGTTTACATACCCATTGAGCCAGAAATGTTGGTCGTTATGTTGACCATAAGTTGAACGAAGTGCACGAAACACATTCCGCACAGAACGTGAATTTTCGTAATAAATTTGAACGATTTGCAAACGTTGTTCAGGCGTAAATGTTTCCTTGATGAAATGTCAAACAATACTAAACAAAAATAACAGACAAAAAAGGCTATTGAAGAAAGTACATCTACTTAGATCACCCTATATATCGTAGTCACTAGTCCAATAACATATAAACAGTTCGCTATACTGTCGAAGTCATTAGAAAGAAAATGCCAATAATAAATTTTTGTGAATGTTTGATGATTATCGTGACTCTTGGTAATAAAAATTTTGTGTTGCACCAAAGTACATCTACTTGGATCACCCTATATATCGTAGTCACTAGTCCAACAACATATAAACGTTTCGCTATACTGTCAAAGTCATTTGAAAGAAAATGCCAATAATAAATTTTTGTGAATGTTTGATGATTATCGTAACTCTTGCAAATAAAAATGTAGCTTTGCAAACTTTAAGAATTGTCGTTGTCAAATTTCAAATTTAAAAGTTTAAATTTCTACAAAAAAAGTGAAAATAAGCCGAGGGCATAACACTACCTTCTTTATTGTACCATGATTTTTACTTTCCCAAATTCAACAAGTGTCAAATTTGAAAATATAAATTACTACAAGAAAAAATTGTAAATCAGCTGATTTTATAACACAGCATTCTTGATTGTAGCATGGACTCACCGGTGAATAATTTTTAGTGTTATTTTTTTGTAATTTTATTTTTTTTGTTATTTAGTTTTTTATTTTTTTTTTAATTTTGGCAGAAAAATATTTTCTCTTTCCCGGTGTGTGGCGTAGCGAATTCTACGGATCAACCTTTACTTACAATGTAAAATCCTATTGTTGTCATTTGTTTCTTTAGGTTGTACACTTAACACATCATTAAGAGATAATTGTATTACTACGAGTATGTACGTATACTGCACGTGATATACTCGTAAATTGATTGCACATTTTTTATGTGAACATTCTTTTGGCACCAGGTAAGACATTTCTTAAATGACAGATATCTTTCATCATGCTACAGAAATATAAATAAACAATTACCAAGATAGAATGGCATCAAGATGGACCGGGTGAATTTAACGTATGCCCTTTTTCATGGAATATTTTCAACATAAATCGCAGTAGCTTAAGTATCTAACGGCGATGTGTTGCCTTTTAAATTCATCACGATCTAATCAAATTTCTTTGTTCACTGAAAATCATCTGATGGTCCTAGTTGCGCAAAATGTCTGCTTTTTCGTTGTAAAAACCATATCTTTTGAAGATAAACGAATTATTGAAATGGCATATGACATACGAGGGCGACCGCAAAACTAACTGGTCTGGCACATTTTCTGTTTTACTAGCAACTTCTATAAGCCATCTGTCAAAATTTCCGAAATATTTAATGATTATTTTCTTTGTTACAGGTGATTGAAGTAAACAAGTTTTATAATTTTGAAAAATGGAAATTAAAGAGTTTCGTGCGGTAATTAAACACTTTTATATGAAAGGTTATACGCCACAATTAATCAAAGATGTATTGGATTCTGTTCATGGTGATAATGCACCATCATACTCCACCGTTAAATCCTGGGATCAACAATTTAAAATGAGTCGTTCAAGTACGGAAGATGAACAACGCTCTGGAAGACCGAAAACTGCTACTACTATTGAAAACATTAGAAAAATATTTAATGAAGTGACTAAAGATAGATGAATAAAGCTCAGAGAACTTGCTGATATTGTTAAAATACACGAAAAACAAGTTTGGAGTATTTTACATGATGAACTCCACATGAAAAAGCTATCCGCAAGATGGGTGCCGCGTTGGTTGACTTTGCCCCAAAAAATCGTCCTTTTGACCAATTCCGAGGAGCTTTTAGCGATTTATCAGCGTAATCCAATAGAGTTCTTGCGCCGATTCATAACTGTTGATGAAACATGGATCCATCACTACATCCCAGAATGCAAAGAACAGTCAAAACAATGGATAGAAGCTGATAAAAGTGGTCACAAGAAGGCGAAAACTGTTAAGTCAGCAGGAAAAGTAATGGCCACAGTATTTTGGGATGCAAGGGGTATAATATTTATTGATTATCTTGAGAAAGGAAATACTATAAATAGTGCATATTATTGTGCATTATTGGATCGGTTGAGTGAAGAAATCAAGACAAAACGACCGCATTTAGAAAAAAAAAGTTCTTTTTCATCAAGATAATGCTCCTTCACACACTGCATTTTTAACTCAACAAAAACTAGCCGAATTACGATTTGAAATTGCTTCGCATCCACCATATAGTCCAGATGTAGTTCCTTCAGATTATTTCTGGTTTCCAAATTTAAAAAAAAATTCTCGGTGGCAAAAAATTTTCGTCCAATAGCGAGGTTATTGCTGAAACTGAGGCATATTTTGAAGGTCTTGAAAAATCTTATTTTTCGGATGGAATTAAATAACTTGAAAAACGTTTGATGAAGTGTATTGAGTTGGAAGGAGATTATGTTGAAAAATAAATAATAATAATTCCAAAAAAACGGTTCTTTTTATGTAAGGCCTGTTACTTTTTCGGTCGTATATCAGTATGACCCATTTGTTTTGTCTTTTATGAGCTAAAAACATAAAACCGGTTGGACAACATAAGTGTGATTTCCCTAAGTCAACAGCCTCCGTCCAAAAACTACATTAAAATTAATGTAATTATGTGACATCTAAGGGCAGAAACATAAAATTGGGTGAACATATGTGTGGAAGGAGGAGTTGGAAGGAGATTATGTTGAAAAATAAATAATAATAATTCCAAAAAAACGGTTCTTTTTATGTAAGGCCTATTACTTTTGCGGTCGCCCTCGTATATGCCTATAAAATGGGTGTTTGGAAAGTATGCTAGGTGCTTACTTGTGGGTTAAAGTTAGCATTTGTGTAAAGATCAATTGGTTACTAGCCAATTTCATTTTTTTTTTACCAATTTTAGTTTTAAAAAATGTTTTTTGTTGTTGTTAATTTTCTGGAAAATATTTATCACGATTCGTTAGAGAAGGTACATTTAAAAGACTTATCAACTCTGAACTATAAATATAATTATATACAGGGTGGGCCAACAGATACCATGGGGTTTAAAAATATAATAACTTTTTCGTTTATGTATTTTTTTTAGATTATATAAATAACACTTGGAGAATAAATAATGGAGAGATTCACAACTGAACAAAGAACCAGAATAATAGAATTTTTTTATTTTAATCAGCGATCAATTATTAAAACATATCGTCGTCACTTCAACGTCAGAATTTCGCCCTCTGAAGCAATGATTCGTTGCTTAGTTGATCGTTATCAACAACATGACACCTTAAGAGATTTGTCTCAAACCGGTAGACAACGTTAAATTCGCACTAAGAAAAATATTGAACGAGTACAGCAAATTGTTAACGAAACACCGGAAATATCTGCCAAAAGGAGTTCTGCTCAGCTAGGAATGTCCAGTACCTCACTGGGGCGCATAAAAAAAAAGATTTAATGTTATACCCATTTAAGGTGCAATTGGTGCAAGCATTAAAACCCGCAGATTATCGACTACGTCTAATTTTGTAGTTAAATTTCAACAGTTGGCCAGAAATGAAATCAACTTTATTGAAAATTTGCTAATGAGTGATGAAGCTCATTTTCATTTGAATGGCTTTGTTAATAAGCAGATCCGTAGGTTCTGGGGTTCTGAAAATCCAAGAGCCATTCATCAACGCCAATTGCGCCTCATTAGGTGTACAGTATGGTGTGGGATCACATCTGCATATATCATAAGGCCTTACTTCTTCGAGAATGAAGGTGGAAGTGTTGTAACCTTAAATGGAAAGCAGTATCGGATTATGATAGAAAATTGTTTAAGTCCTGCTCTTGAAAACAGACCTGAGATGTGGTTTCAGCAGAACGGTTTCAGCAGAACGGAGCCACTGCTTTTTGGAGAGCGAATAATTTCGCCAGATTTGTCAGCACCCGACTATTTTCTTTGGGGCTATTTGAAGGTATGTGAACAAGCTCGAGACAATCCTTCAACTCAAGGCCAACATTGTTGCAGTAATTCAAACGCTACAGCCACAAATTTTGAAAGATGTTATGGAAAATACTCTAGAACGAGTTCATTATTGCGAAGCTGAAAAGGGGGTTATTATTTTTGACCCCCGTTTCATTTTGAATATTATATAATCTAAGAAAAAAAAATTAATAAACGAAAAAGTTTTTAACCCTATGGAAACTTTTGGCCCACCCTGTATTAAATATGGTTGTATCTATCGCATGAAATATGACCGTAGTATATTTTTTTTTGGAAAGTTGTAGGTCCATGAACTTCGGAACCATACTCTTCATTGTGTGCGTTTGGGGGGCGTGGAAATGCTTTTCTTAATCATTTTCAGTCTTAGTGGGCTTGCATCAGCAACTGACTTTGTAATCTGCGAACTAAAATTTTATTTTCTGCCAATGTATCCAGGATGGTGTCGTCATTAATCCAGTCCTTGTATTTGTAGTTTATCCTATCCATTTTGCATTAATATTTGCATATCTTAGATAATTTATTAACCTTTAGCTTTTCTCAATATTTCCTTATAAGCTATCTATCGAGTTCTTCTAAAGCAGCATCCGCGAAAACTTTGGTGTGGTGAATTTCTAAACATGGCAAATAATTTTTAATTGTTCAACGCCATAATTTCAGTATTTCTTGCGCCAACTTTTAGTCGTAGACTAATCCAGGGATAATTAGTTAATATTTTACAAGAAATTGTTTACTGAAAGCGGATGTAGGGCTAGAAAAAAAGCTTACAAAGTAAAACTGGCGCTTATAACGATCATTGTTAAAACGATTTTGGGAGTTGAAAAGGAAGAAAGTGACAAATAGAAAAGATGGATTCACAAACTCGCCGACCTTATCCTACCGAATTAGTGTGACTGCAGGCCAAATATGTCAATAATCGATCAAATCTGCAACCTACGCCAAATCCGGAAAAAGACCCTCGAGCAACAAATCAATGCTAGTATATACCACGTCTTTAGGGATTATAAGGCTGCATTCGATACTCCGATAAGAGCTTATATAAAAACCAAAGCTTGTACGTCTTTGTAGAATGACTCGAGTTACCCCAAATCCTCGGTTAAAATTGGATGTGATCTCTCCGAACCATTCACTGTAACAAGAGGTCTCAGACACAGTGACGGCTTATCGTTTAACTTCTTCGAAAAGGATAATAATAACACTGTGGAACATTTTTGGGGTTATTGTCTGGGGGGTGAGAAATTCAAAGTCAGGGTGATGGTACTAGGTCAGTATATTAAAACCCTCAAAGGGTTTTGCGTTCGTATGTGCCAGTTTTTTATGACCTTTTACATTTTTTCCTTATCTTGATGTTTTTTCGCTTAGTTGTAAAATGTTGGCAAAAACGTAGTTTGACATAACTCGAGAACGACTAGTTCGATTTTGCTGAAATAAATTGAGAAAAATTAATAATTACATTTTCTTTAATTCATTAATATACTGTTTCTCTACCAAATCAACATTTTTGCAATTAGAAATAAATTTATGAAGAAAATTTTGCCAAAAATTTTTTTTTTTTTTTTGTTAAAACATATAAATCCCAAACGGAAAAACGTGTAGAGTCTTATAACTTTCACGTAAAGTCACATAACCTATAAACAAAATGCGACATAGATCATAGAAATCGATTAACGCGTTCTGCTTTTATTTACAATTAAGTGAAGTTACTTACTGGCACATACGAAGGCAAAACCCTTTGAGGGTTTTAATATACTGACCTAGTACCATCACCCTGACTTGGAATTTCTCACCCCCCAGATTGGCTGTTGTACTGTGTAATTAATAACACGGACACAATTAACATTAAGGACCAAATCCTTTTCTCACAGGTAAAAGGCAACTTTCGAACGAAGTAGAAGAGGAAATTGTCTACCTCGGATCCGCCGTAAATCAGAAGAACGATGTCTGCGCTGAAATAAAACGAAGGGTCGTGTAGGCAAATAGGTGTTACTTTGGGCTCGGTAAACAGATTTAGAACTGCACCCTCTCTTGGAAGACGACGATTACACTTTACAACAAAATGATACTGGGAGAAAACCTTTCGTTTAATATACAGCTCCAGCAGCGTAGGCGGGCAGTACAAGCGTCGGATGAACTGTGAGCTGTATGATCTATATCCCCACATAAATGTAGTTAAGCTTATCAAAATACAGAGATTCCGCTGGCCATTTGAATGGAAACAAATGCTTCAGGTTAAGCGCTTCAAATATGGGCATGGTCAAAGGGCCCCGAGAACGGCCCAATAGTCGTGTACACAAGGGTACCGAAAAATAGTAAATATTTTTCACAAATCAAAATATGTGTTTGGAAATATGCCACGGACATTCTAGGCCCATAAATCGGGCATTATCAACTTGTGACACATGGTTACAGATAATCTTTTGACTACATTTGTGTCTTTTGGGCCTAGTTTGCCGAAAAAATGTTCTATAGACACGGTCAAGCATTATGTCACTATTTCTAACATTTTGATCGCGGAGCACATTTTACAAGGGGGCTTAACAGCGGCTACATTCAATTAAGATGTCTGTGTATCCAGCAGTCCATCTGTTGTCCGATATTCATGATATTTACACTGACAGTCCCCTTCATCGTACGGTGACGAAAGAGAGTCTCGACTCAGATACGGAGCATCGACGCGACGTCGATCTTAACAGTCCAACATATTTCAACCAACAGCCTGAAGCGAATTTTACACGAAGTCCTTGCTTAATTCGCTTTCATTGTTCAACTAGCACTTGAAGAAACACTACCATTTGCTGTCTTAACACTTCTCATTTTGGGCCTTGGTCTCGAAATGTACGAAGATTTTCCTCGAAAATTCGACTTTTATGTTGAAGCGCATTTTTGTCTCGGTGGCTATGTCAACGAGTACATCAGCCGCATCTGAGGATCAAAAGAAAGCACGTGATCGTCGAGATGCGGATTTTGAAGCGGTACATTTATGCCACCCGTTTTTTTTTTGCTATGGGGCTGAATATGTCATTTCGGTTAACCATGAGAGATATGCAAAACCATTTTTGTAGCCGGAGATTAAAGATCTTTGAATTTAGCAGGATGTCGCCACATGTCTCACAGCCCACGTCAGAATCGATCTTATGCTAGCCTTGTTCGGCTATCGTGTTTTTAGCCGTCCCGGGGATGTCTATTGGCCACCACAAATTGAATCTAAAAATGGATGACTCCACTTAATCACATATTTAGTTTATGATACTCCCACTATGTCCCAAAAAAGTACTCGTACTGCGCATATAATTTTCTATCGGAAAATTTTCCACATTCAATAACCACACAGTGGGTTGTTAGTAATTTTCCTTAAAGGGTCCAACGCCAAATGATTCATGACGATGAACTTGAACATAATAAACAAATAAATTAACAATTAACGTCAACATCAATTAAAATTAAATTTGTTTATGATGCATTTCATTGATTTTTATTGAAAATAAAACCAAAAGCCAACCCCCCAACGCCCCACGCCCCATCTCGAAAGCGCGAATAGAACTAAAGACGGCTGCAGAAGACTAAATTAAAATACTATTGAATTAAAATCTCTAAACAAATCAAATTGTTCGCATAACAGAGATTTCCTTTGGCCATCTCTCTGCCCAAGGAATGATGCATAGACTACAAACAAGAAATAGAGGGAAACTCACAAAGAATAGATAGAGTGAAATCGATGTAAAAGAACAAGAAAAGACAAAATTCGAAAATTAATTGTAAAGATTTTTACAGAAAAAATGACTGTTCGAAAAGCATCAGTCTTCTCAAAGATATCGAAGCAGTAGCACGAAAAGTATAAAAGTGAAACGGAATTTAAATAAACAAAATCTTGAATAAGGAAATAAAAATACTTGAAAAAAAATTATGCACTTGTAAAAGATTTGAACGATCTTAAAAAAAAAAAATTGGTGTATTAAAAATGGAAAACATTTCTTGAAGTTTTCATTTGAATTCTAAAGGCCAACAACAAAGAAACGTGAAATAGTTAATTTTTATTGTGTAAAAGAAAAATTAATTTATTTTTACATAACTTTACAAGGATATCGCCCGCCAGTGTTGACTTATTTTGAATTCTCTTTCGTAAATAATTCAAATTAAAGTTATCTAATCACAACTTTGTACGTTTTTAAAAACAAAATAAAACAAAAAACTCTTCGGCCGCCCCCCATCGTCTTTGAAGGACCGTCCCACAATGGTAGATTCGGATAAAGTTGTGCGCGCCATGGCGCGTTGGTGGCAGGTAAATTAATTCATAATATATTCGAAATAATTGTTTTGAAAAATATACGTTCGGACCCAACCCCCAGAACACTCCTACTTTTGTTGACAAACACACCCCCTTAGGCGAATTGTGTTTTTCTCATATTTTAAGAATATATTTTTGTTTTCGCGCTTTTCATTTGCGTTTTTCTTCAAATATTATGAATGTTTCGGACACAACAACTTACAGCGACAGCTGTGCAGACAACCTAAAAATAATTTTCTTTTAAAAGATCGATTGCCTTTTTTCGCTTCTTTTGTTTGTTGTGTTGCAAATATTGCTTGTTTTTTCTCGCCTGATGTGCGAAATTTTATGTCAAGATGAAGCACAATTTCTTTTTTCATTTCGATTTTGCGTTGCAATTTTAACACTTTGGGAGACGTAGAATTTTCAGAAAAACATTTTTGAAAAAATTATTTTAAAAATATTGAATTTGTTTGTTTGTACGAGTATTTGTAGAATTATGTTGGATTAAAACTGCTGGGCAGTTACTGAATTTCTGTCGAACTTTAAAAAACCTTCTTTATTAAGGTTTTGTCTGTTTGCTATTCGTTAAAAATGTCTACTTGCATTTTTGTAGTGCCGGTGCTCAAACCTGTATTTAGGTTGAAACGCCTTTACCACCGAAAATAGGCTGCCAAGTAACCGGTGAGCGTACAAATTGTCTAGTCAATGAAATTTAAATTTATTTGAAAGTCAATGAAATTTAAACTTAGATTAGCTTTGTTGAGCTCTTTCCATGATGGTTTGCAAAGCTTTTTCAACAAAAAATGAAAAAATAATGAAAATGCGAATATTTATCATTATTTATCATTTTATTGTTTTTCAAAGTATTCTCCAGCAGGATTTATACACTTTTGCAAGCTCTCAAACCAATTGTCGAAGCACTTTTTTCACTTAAATTGAGACATCTCCAAAACATGATTTTTAAACGCTTAACAGCTGCTTCGGGCGATGAAGAATGTTGACCACGCATTTTTTCTTACTACTAGGGAGTAAGAAGAAGTCATTGAGTGCTAAATCAGGGTTGTACGGTAGATGGCCCATCAATTCGACATCTTGAGTGGTCAAATAGCTCATCGTTTCAGCTGATGTGTGAGAGCTTGCATTGACGTGATGCAAAATGATATGTCTTCTCTTATTATCTTTCTTCATCTCATCGAATACTGTCGCAAACAGATGGTTGTATGCCACTCACAATTGACCATCCTATATTCCACTAAAGGCACTGTGGCACATGGCCGATTATTCCGAAAAAATCGCAATCATTTGCTTCGATGTACTTCTTCCACGAACAACTTTTGGTGAATTTGGCTCGTCTTGAAAGACCCATACGGTCGATTGCTGTTTTGTTTCGGGTTCATATGCATAGATCCATGATTCGTCACCTGTGACAATGTTATACACTGCCTTTGAGCTACCGCAGTTATACTTTTTCATCTTCTCTTTGCACCAATCCATACGAGCCTTTTTTTGAGCATTCGTGAAATTATGTGGGAACAATTTTTTTTCGCGTCCAAATGAACATGAAATATCTTATTGATGCTTGTCATACTAATGCCCAAAGATGCATCAATCTCACGGTATGTCACATGTCGGTCTTGCTTGAACAGTTTACGCACAGCATCGATGGTTTCTGGCAAAGTGACCGAAATTGGACGTCCTTCACGAAATTCATACCGGAGCGAACGGCGTCTGAAACTAAACTCTTGGTACCAGCTTCATCGCCAAAAGTCGAAACAAGTTGATTTGAACACTCTTGTCTTGATAACCCACGCTGAAAATCGTAGAAAATCATCGCACAAATTATTGACTAAGCTACATTTTTGAACTCACTTCAAAACAATTCGCCCTCAAATGACAAAACGTTTTGAGTGAACTTACGCTAAAAAATGTCAAAGTTTCCAATGGAAGTTCCAGTTTGCATCTGGGAACACTAGTATTGTCAGGACCCAAAATATGAATAGCAACCCTCGTATTTCCCAAGAAATCGCTTCTTATGTACAGGGTGTGCTTTTTGACATATTAAATTTGAATCGGCTGTAGAGAAACAAAAACTTATAATTTTTCAGAAATTCTGGTTTTATTGTAAAGGTTAAACTTTGTCATTTGATAATGAAATACAATATCATTCATATACCTGCCACAACTGGCTCGCCAGTACCTAATCCATTTTTTAGTAAATTTTAGATTGCTTCGGGTCCAATATCCTCAATAGCAAATTCGATTTCTTGTTTCAACGCTAAAATTGTCTCCGGATGCTTCGCGTAACATTTATCCTTTATAGCTCCCCACAGAAAATAAGCCAAAAGGCTCAAACTACAGCTCCGAGGCGGCAAATTGACATCACAATTTCGGCTGATTAATCGATTTTACACGCAGAAAAAAAGTATGGTTGGGGTAACAATATTCGAAGAGCATCATACTATTGTTGGTTATATGGTTGATCATCAATATTATGATCATCACAACAATAGTATGGTTCACACACAACCATACTACGATACCCATAACATTATTATGGTCCTCACAACAATATAATTATTCACACACAACCATACTATGATCCCCACAACCATAGTATGATTCACACTCAACCATACTATGATCCCCACAACCATACTATAATCCTCACAACCAAAGAATGTTTCACATACAACCATGATAAGCATGATCATCACAACTTACACACAACCATGCTATGATCCCCAAATTTTTTTGTAAAGATTGGGTTAATTTGTTATTCAACAATAGAGATTTTTATTAAATAAGTAATGTAAAAATACATAAAACTTTATAAAGGGAGTGATTTATTTAACAGTAGAAACAATTCATTTATTAAAAATATTTCAGTTATAATAATCCGTAGTTTGTTTTGAAAAAAATTAATTTATATATAGAAACTACTATTATGGCGTAAGATTCGTAAAAATAACATTGTCAAATTAAAAATAAATTACGATTTTGCTTGTATGATTGCCGCAATCATGTTCTTGTTAACATAAAACCCATGAAACAATACTTTTGTCCCACCAACCATATTTATATTGTTGCTACAACCATATTTTAATTTTTTAATTTGGCAACAATGCTTTTGTTACATTTCAACAATATTAATATTGCCGTAATTTTACTATTGTTAAAATTAAATTCAAAAAACAATACTAAGGTTGCGACAACCATGCATTTATTGCAGAGAACATACATAGTAACCATATTTTTTCTCTACGTGTAAATAAACAGTTCGTAAAATCTCGATGGTTGCGTGGACTGTATGACATGTTGAAACCAAATGTCTATTTGAAACCAAATGTCGTCCATGTCATTCTCTTGAAACAAAAATTCGTTGAGCTTGGCGTGGTAACGATCACCGTTGGCGGCAATGACGGCGTTTTGCTCATTTTCGAAGAAAATTGTCCTGATGATGTCACAAGCCCAAAATCCACAACAAACAGAGACTCGTTGTGGATGCATTGGTTTCTCAATAGTCACGTGGTGGTTCTCTAAATTTCATATGCGGCAATTTTGCTTATAGACATAGCCACCGAGATGAAAATGAGCTTCATATGAAAACACGATTTTTCGGTAAATTTCTTCTCCTGCCAAACAATCTTCAGTCCATTGGGTGAAGCAAAAACGCATCGGATGGTGTTTCATTATTAACCTTTCTTTATAAAGTTATCAGTAATTTTTTTTAGCCGATTCAAATTTTAAATAACCCACACTGTAATTCCAAAGGCTTCGATTCGATTTTCTAGATCTCAAACATAACATTAAATGTAAATGATCGAAAGTTATTTTTATACACTTCGTAAGAAACTCCTTTGGCTGGCGACAGTAGTTGGAAACGTTCGCGCTTTCAATTCGGAAGGTCTTCATGTATTTTTTTTTTGTAAAAATAGGCTCTATTTTTTTGTAATTTGTTGCTTAAAGTAGGACTAAAATGGTTGTCTATAACATAAAAAATTGGTCTAATGTTGAGTCCGTGTACTGCGTCTGAGTTGTGTGTTGCGCGGTGTTGCCATAACAACGGGCCATAACTCACAGCAGGGAAAAACAGAGACCACATAGGCGTTGGTATACTAAACTGAGGTCGGGGTTAGCCTTCTGATAGTGCTCTTTGTTTTTCTTTTTGTACCCTACATCACTCTGGGGTACAGGTTTTTATGGATTTGTTCTGATGTTTGCAGCATCTTAAAGGAATGGAGATAGAAAATACGTTAAGTGGACCGATCGACTCATAATCACTATCTGACTCCCTTGAGCGATGCCAGTCCCTCGCTCCGTCCGTCCGTTCTTGTAATCAAAGAATATGTTGCAATTATGAACCGATTTCGATAAAACTTGGTACATTTTTCCAGTCTGGGCCAAGGATAAATCCTATTTATATCATACAATGGTTTTGTGTAAATTCAGAGCCTCCGATTACGACCGAATTTCGCAAAGATAATTACGAGTGTTCAACACCTAGCTCTGGTGAAAGTTGTTCATACCGGTCCAAGTTTTCAAAAATCTCCCACACAAAGTTGAGCTCCTGCAATTGTAGCAGCCACAAATTATACCCGAACACGAAATTTTCATGGTAAGTTATGAGCTACCATTTATTAACTGTGATAAAATTGGACCACATAGGTCCATCTTTTCGTACAGCCAACTCATACAAAGGTTTCAGAACCTACAGCTCTAAAAGCCACATATCACACCCGATTCCGATTTCAAATTTCGCACAGAGCATAACGAGTGACCAGCTCCCATCTCTAAATTTGTCCATATCGGTCCAAGTGATTTGTGTTGCTGCAACTCTAACCACAAATTACACCCGATCACGCCCAAATTTTGCATGGTACAAGACCGTCCTAGGACACGACTGCGTAAAATTCATTCGATCCGACATAATTTAAAAACACGACGGCAGATCAATGATTCCGTGACTTTTGAATACAGCTTTTTGTTGAAAAAAATACATTTAGTCCGACGTTTTTCCATTTTTTTTTATCCATTACAAAAATAGGATTTATCGAAGTCCATAAGAAAGGCATTTGTTTGATTAATAATATTATCGTTGGAGCTGAATCTCTTTCCACCGAGCCCTTTCTTTAGGTTTGGAAATATGAAGTAGTCACTGGGGGTAAATCCGGAGAATATGGCGGATGATGTACCAATTCGTAACCCATGGAAAAATTCCATTGAGACCATTTCATGCCATTAAGACGACACACGTGTGCAGCAGTGCATTATCTTGATGAAATGTTAATCGCGGCACACATCTTGTTGACAGCTTTCATAAACGTAACTGATAATGTAAATTTAAAACTCCACTGCAAAATGAAATGCGTATGGCATCAACAATCTCACGCACTTTTACTCTTCAATCGGCCAACACCATATCGTGTACTTTTCGACATTTTTGGGTGTATTGATCTCAATTGGCCGTCCAGAAAGTTCAGCGTCATTTGTAATTGTGCGACCACAACGAAAGCCACTAAACCACTTTTTAAACATTGGCATCGATGCTACAGAGTGCCAGAGTATTTATCAAGCTTTTCCCTGTTTTGATTGACGGTTTTTCCCCCGCAAAATGTGCACTCAAAATTAACTTTTTCAATTTTTAACAAAATATGTTTTGAACAGCTGTTAAACACAAACTAAATGACGGAACTCTCTTAAAATTTGACAGTAGTCTATTAAAAATTGGTAATTGATGGAAGCAGTGTTGATAATAAATGACTTAAAATGCGATGGTGCAAAGATCAAATCCTCCTGCGATACAGCTCCTCTTATTTAGGGCACCATAGCTGTTCTGTTTATCAACGGTCCTCATAGTGTTAAATGGTGCATAACGTAAATAAATGTATACTAGTACAAAAAAAAAACAAAAACCACCACGAAAACCCCATCATTTGAGTTGTTTTCATAGCCGAATTGCGTATATGGAAAAACGCCAAAAACTTACAATAATAAAATCAGAAAATAAACGCCCGATTTAAAAAGTTCAGCGTCTGCAGATACACCTACACTTGCAGTGCGAAGACAATCGTCTTGGTTTGTTTCATATTGTACATTAAAAATCATAAAATTCAGAATATTTCATAATTATATGCAAAACGATTATCGCAATATTTACAAAACAATGTTCACAAAAATTGCACTTCTACTGCGGCTGCGACATTGGGGGAGGGGCGAGGAAAGTCCGCCGTCAAAACCCACATGGGCGCCGTTTAGTCATTGACGTTCGCCTCAAAAGCACGTGCGGTACGCCAAAAATTCGCTAAATTTAGACGCTTGTCTTCTGTAACGTTTTTTTTTTTTATAAAATAGAGTACATTTTTTAAAAGTTTTTTTTTTTGTTTCGGTTGCGATGCATACCTTAGAGATTTATTTTTGTAATTGCATTGTATGAGTAGAATCGACGAATCGTTTTTTGTATTTTAGTTATTGTATTTTTTTCTTCTTTAGTTTGTTTTAAACTTGAACTTTAGAACCAGACGAACGCTAGGTACAAAGTCCAAATAGTTTCATTAAAATGAGAAAATGTCAGCGACAAAAGAATTTCAAGCAGCTATCGGAAGTGAATTTAAAAGGAAATTGTAGAAAATAATGTTTGACATTCTTTAGGTAATTTGGCTGTTTTCGGTTAGGAATTCTGCGTCAAATTGGCGCTGAATTTAATCACTAGTTGAACCATATTGGAGCCACTGAGCTTGTCCTAAATCCGTATGGCGCATAAGCTAATTAAACATTTTTCGCTAAGCGCCTCTATTGCAATAATTGGAAAAAAAAGCTACTTACTAGTTAGATTTTAGAACTAGCCAAAAAAAACACAATTTATAAAAAAAAATCGTCCTTTCTCTTGACAGGCCCTGTCATACGAGTCTACTACAATGCATTTTTTTCAACGAAATTTACTATAAATTTGTATTTCATTTGCAGCACCTCAAAATATATTTTGGAGGCCATCAAGTACAGGGTGGAGCGCGGAAATTTGCTTATTTGGGAATGAAATAAAAAAAATTATGAACCTTAGAAAAATGTATTTTATATTTAAATTACATTGACCAGTAAGGGATTTTTTTAAATTACATGATTTTAAATAGTGTATCTGGCAAATGTCGACCTTCGCTATCCACACACGGCTGCATACGTTTTCTGAAGTTTTCATTAATTCTAATAAGCATTTCGACTGGTATTCTGCCAATTTTAGGTTAATTAGGTCTTCCAAGGTGTTGGGACGGTTGATATTCACCTTCGACTTCAGGTAACCCCAAAGGAAAAAAAAACGCATGGAGCTAAGTCTGGTGAGCGTGCCGGACAATTCATATCACCCCTCAAAGAGATAGGCCGTCCAGAAAACATTTGCTTCAAACAATTCATGGTAACCCTCCTGATACCATGTATCCTCTAATTACATTGCCTTAAGAGCCGGCTGAAAAACTCCTTTATCCCAGTTAAGTACCGTTCGGAGTTCACAGTTACGGCAAGACGTTTATACTGGAAAAAGTAAGGGCCAATGATGCCTACTCGTGATATGGCGTACCAAACAGTGACGCGGTCTGAATGCAACGGTCTCTGGTGAAGTTCTCTGGGGTTTGTTTCACTCCAGTACCGCATATTTTGTTTGTTTACACACGCACTGAGGTGAAAATGTGCCTTATCAGAAAACAACACAATTACGTCACGGGGTATAGTTGCATGAATGTCTTCGCAATAGGTCCACCGTGCTACATAGTCCCGCTGACAATTTTTGGAACAAGCTCATTTTATACTGGTAAAAATTAAGTTCATCATGAAGAATCCGGTGGAGACAACGTCTGGAAAAGCCAAAAGCGTTTCGGAGTTTGCAGTACTGCTGCTCTAACTTACTCGATGTTTTGTGGTGGTGTAATCCTTCTCTCAGGTCCCCTTTGTATACATGACACATTTCCTGTAGTTCTCAATGAAGTTACCCAATTTACAATTGATTGCCGTCCAGGAACACGTCCGCGTAGAGGAACAGCGAATCGTAAACGAAAAGCACGCTGCACTGCAATGGTCGAGTGCGCATTCGAAAAATACGCTTCAACACAAAATGACCTCCCCTCACTTGTCCAATTCATGATGACAACTTAAAGGCAGACGAATACAAATCTCCCGTCTGCCACTATAAGCCACGCACACTCACCACTCTCTTCGACCAATAGTGCCGTCACAGCCTGCAGTGCAAAACATCGCGGTCCACCTTGTATATCAAAGAGGGTTGTTGCCAAAGTGGGCTAGTTTCAAAAGAAATGAGTGTTTTTTCTCGTTCTTCCAAAAATCTTAAAGAAAAACTAAAATCACCAAATATTCAATGTAGTAACTAGTTAATAGTTCTCTAAACTATTAAATTTTCCATAACTAAATTTTAATTGAAGTAAAAAATAAAGAGGAAACTCAATGTGGGATACTCGTAATAAACTCTTTTATTAACCCTTCTATATATTCTTGATCTTCACAAAGTAGAAGGTTGACGAACGTGGACTATGCGCCACGATGATGGCGTATAGTCGTATGTCAAATGGCGTTTAAAAGTGTGGTTCATATAGTGGGGTTTATATCCTCCACTATAGTATGGAGTGTATTAGTTATTCCGTTTGGAAAACCTTGATGTATTGTTTGGGATCCTATAGAGTTGTCTTCCATTACGGGCTTCTTTTACTTTTTTTTTACTAGCGCTCCAGAACCCAAAAAGTTGTAAAATTAGTAAGCATTTTTAAGAGAGAATACACAAATACAGCGACCCAAAGAAATAATTTACATCACGAAATAGATTCTACTGATTTAGTCATGGACTTTCCAGCAGGATTCTGAGCCGGCCCATAAAGCTAAAACGTCCCAAGTCTGGCTTCGAAACAATTTGTCTGTGTTCATTTCCTCTGAAGAATGGCCCTCAGGTAGTCCAGATTTGAACCCATGGGATTACAAATTGTGGGCGATTTTACAGGACAAGGCTCGTTACAAAAGATACCCCAACATTGGATCTCTTAAGACTGCTTTGGTTCGAGCTGTGGTCAATTTTCCAATGGACGAGGTTCGTGCAGCTATTGACGATTGGCCAGTGTGACTTCAGGCGTGTGTAAAGGCAAACGGCAGACATTTCGAATAACTAGATTCTTTTTGGATCAATAAATATATTAAAAAATATTTGGTCCAAAAACATTCAGTACTTTTTATTTTACAGCATAAAACGTGTGTAACAGTATTTATCTATCTACTAAGTAATTTGGCTCTAAACTTACCCAGCTTTTAAAAGTTAGATCAAATTTTAATTTATAAGATAATTTCATTGGTTTTTGGGTATATGGGTATGTCTATGTATAAATGGGTCAGATTTTGGAACATAGGATGCGTCACCCAAATTCAGCCAAATTTTAAAAATTATTCTATTTTTAGCTTCGTGAGTTAATCCCTGTTCAATGTGTTCGTGAATTATTTTAAAGCCGTGTGTCGATGTATATGGGGGAATCCATAGTTTTAACCCCAAGGCAATGTACGGGGACTATATAAAAAAACCTATACGAGGGCTGCTATATATATTTCTGACCTAATAATAAAAATGCGAATATTTATCATCAAAAATGGTTTTATTGTTCTTCAAAGTATTCTACAGCATGATTTATACACTTTCGCATGCGCTCAAACCAATTGTCGAAGCACTTTATCCACTCCGATTCAGACAACTCCAAAACATGGTTTTTGGACGCTTCAACAGCATCTTCTGGCGACGAAAATCGTTGACCACGCATTTTTTTCTTGATGTGCGGAAAAATGACATTGGGTGCCAAGTCAAGGCAGTATGGCGGCTGTCCCATCAATTCGACGTTTTGGCCGGTCAAAAAGGCGCTGGTTTAAGCCGATTTGTGAGAGCTCGCATTATCATGGTGCACAATGATTCATAATGTTAGTTTTTCGAATTTCTCTGAAGACTTCAGACAAACAAATTGTGGTGTACCACTCAGAATTTACCGTTCTACGTTGCTCAAGTGGAAAAGTCGACACATGACCAGTTTTGCCGAAGAAAAAGGCGACCATTTGCTTCGAAGTGCTTCTTCCACGAACAAGTTTCGTTGGATTTGGCTAATCTTCCAAGAGCCACACGGTCGATTGCCGTTTTGTTTCGGGCTCATACGCATAGATCCATGATTCGTCACCTGTAACGATCTTATAAACGTCTTTTAAAGCACCGCGATCGTATTTTTTCAAAATTTCTTTGCACCAATCGACACCAGCCTTTTTTTGAGCGATTGTCAAATTGTGCGGGATCCAACGAGAACAAACCTTTTATACGACCAGGTTTTCATGAAATATCGAATGTATGCTGGTGGAAGAAATGTCCAAGGATGCCTCTATCTCACGGTATGTCCCATGACGATCTTGCATTATCAGTTCACGCACGGCAGCAATATTCTCTGGCTCAACAGCCGTTTTTGGACGACTTTCACGACCTTCGTCTTTGAGGGAGCGTCGGCCACGATTGAATTCATTAAACCAGGTTTTCACAGTTCTATACGAGTAGGATGGTGCTTCATCGCCATACAAAGATTTAAGTCCATCGATGCACTCCTGTCGTGATAATCCACGTCGAAAGTTGTAAAAAATGATCTCACGAAAATCTTCACGAGTTAAGTCCATTTTTTGCCAAATTGATTTTTTCAAGCCACTGTAAACAATACAAATGATGGTCGTCAAACTTTCCAATAGAAATGTCAGATGGCGACAGGCAACACATAGTGTTGCCTAGGACAGAAATATATGTAGCAACCCTCGTATGACTTTAAATGGCCAACACTTCCATCACACTAATATCGGGACAGATCTTTGCAAAACGTGGAGCGGTATGATTGCGGGTCGATCGTAATGAAATGTTCCAAATTTCATCAATATTGTATGTAATATGTGGCCTCATGAGCTTATGACATAAAATCGGTTAAACATATGTGATATTCTATTCAGCAGCATCTGCTTTTGTCCAAAAAACCTACTTCTTCCCAATTTTTTGAAGATAGGACAACAATTGCGACCCGAAATTTGAAAATAAGCTTTTGGTAGACAGAAGACGAACGACGGAACGGACAGACAGAATAGTGATTCTGAGTCGGTCGGTACGCTTAAAGGTGTGTATGGCTTATATTTTTGGTAGTTACATATACTGTACGATACTTAAAAATTATGAATTTTCTTTGGTTTTCCATACAACAACCAAAAAACCGGAAAACTAGACTGAAAAAAAGGTCGAGTAAACCGATATGTCGGATTTTTCATATTTTTGAGAAACCGACAGTCGGGTTTGGACATAAAATCCGGAAAGTCGGTTTCGTTTTTGGACACTCCAGTTATAGGTAAATAATAATAATTTCGGGTTAATATGGTATCGTATATCGAACCATGTTTCATTGGTTCACGGCACCATTAGGCCATTTTCTTCGAGCTTAACAAATTTTTGTTTTCAAAAATTTTAGTGAATGACATGGACGACATTTGGTTTTAACAAGACGGGGCCACATGTCACAGGGCCAACATAACCATCGAAATTGTTAGATTAGAGCCCTTTGTATTTTCTCCCATGGGGAGCTATTAAGGATAAATGTTACGCATAGCATCCAGAGACAATTGAAGCGTTGAAACATGAAATCGAAGTTGCCATTAAAAATGAAAATGTGCCGAGCCAGGTGTGACAGTCATATGAATGATATTGCGTTCCATTATTAAATGACAAAGTTCAACCTTTCCAATAAGACCAGAAATGCGACAAAATTATCAGTACTTTTTTAATACAGCCGATTCAAATTTTAAATGTTTAATCGACCACCCTGTGAAAATTTAATAGGGACAGAAGTTAGGATTTCCATTGTTACTGAATTTTAGAACAAAATTGAAAATTTATGTCGAAAAGGCAAAAAATATCGTCCTCAAAATGTATTAGACCGAAGCAATCCAAATGCTGAATATAGAAAATTTAATTTTTTTATTTTATTTGAATTCACATTTTTTTTGACTTGCTCTTCATTGACCCTTTGGGAAGGTCAAATCAAGTTAATGTCTGATTAATTATCTAAGGTTGCAAGTACCAAAAATTCCACAGCACGAACTAACGATCGGTTGTTCTGATGAGTAGAGTTTCTTCTACTTACTTCTTAATAAGTCTTTTATTAGTACGTTCTTATTTTTGGTTTCAAAATTCAAAATGGTTACCAGGTCATTACCTGGTAATGCAAATGATAATAACATATCTGAGATTGTACTAGGTAGGTTGCAAAACAGCTTCACGTTCTTTGCATTGCCTACATGATAATATTTTTCGATTATAATGATATATTTAAACATCCAATTCTTTTTTACTTTTAGACCGTCAGTCAAGAAGACAATGATCCTGGCGCCCGCAACCCCATGCTGTACGACCCACTGCAAGATGGCGTCGTTAAAACTTCCAAGAAAATGCAATATTTTGCAGCCCTTGTAGGTAAGTAGCACATATAAGTATATATCCAAACTATAAAATAGATTTAAACTTACTGTCCCTTTTTCAGTATGTCTTGGTGCCGTATCAGCGGGTACTGCTCTGGCCTGGACGTCACCGGTACTGCCACAGATAAGCGTGGATCCAACGGCAAATGCCACAGCAAACAATGCTACCGATGCCTCAACACATTTACAGTTGACATTAAGCCAGCGTAAGTAACCGAGCAAATCCCTTAGATTACGAAACAAGTGTCTAAAATGTAGAATAGATCAGTTAGGTGGACTTAAAATGTTGTTAAACGTACATTAAAGTTCCATAAAAATAATAACGATTTACTGCCAACACTTGTAATGCAATGAAATGCATGCGAGGTAAGAAGCCCACCCTCAAGTGGTCGCCTAATGCCAATTAGAGGACCGACAACGTCAAGTTTGTTTACAAACGCCAACAACGCCGCACAAATATAGAGCGACGCTCGAACGAGAAGGGGTGACGCTGGCGTCCATATCATCAAGTGGTCTATTTACTTACAAACGATATCACATTATGAAGCGAAACGTGAAATCATATCGTGTGGCCAGAGTGGCAAGTGATGATATTCATTTAATGACAGAAGGACGGAAGTCTATTTCAGTTACAAGAGACATGATTGCTCTATGTTGATTTGCCAGTGACTGACCACTACTAATCTGACTGGATTTGTCATTGGCATCCATTTCATTGCCACCTCCTCGTACTCGTGGCTCATGGTATTGCCTCCTCGTTGGACGTCATTTATTTCGAGTGCTTGATGATAGCCTCTGAAGTGCAATAGTGATTTGTGTTCTCGGCCGTTATGGAATAGAGTGGAAGTGTGTTGTAGCGTGTGAGGAGCACTTGAATGTATAAAAAATTATGATGATTTTTTGTTGCACTAATTCCACGCGTGTTTGTTATCTGGTGCTTGCAACTTGTTGCATTACTTTAAAATTTTAAACACACACGAACGTTTGGAACGTTTTCGAATTTAGGTTGTTTATAAAACAAGTAAACTAGACGAGGCGTTTTTCAATTGTTATTTAAAAAACATCAATTAAAATTTAGAATATTCTTTTTGTTACTTAAAAGCCAACAATTTAAACTAAAATAATTTTTAATTGTTATTTAGAAAATAAAAATTTAAATTCAGAAATTACATTTAAAATTTAGAAATTGCAAACTTAAAACTAAAAATTAGAAAAAAATCTATTGAAATTCAGAAAATTCCATTTGGAACTCAAAAGATGGAGTAACAGCAGCTGCTAGTTTTGAGTGTGCCGAGGAATTAAGTCCATTTTTAGCAAATATTTTTAATAATGCTCCGATTACCCAACTATATTGAAAACTCATAAGATTATTTCCATTCTAAAGGAGAAGAACGCAAATTAAGTGGAAAAATTCAGACCAGTATCCTCACTAACTTTAATTGATACAATTTTCGAGAAGAAATTATATTCTTAATTGTCAGAATATTTGGAAAATGATAAGTTAATCTTTGGCAATCAGTACGGTTTTCGGAAGGGCTATGAAACTGAAGAAGCTGTCGAAAATGTTGTAAATTGTACATGTGATGGACATGATCGGGGGTTTTCTGGTGTATGAGGCATTTTCTATGACTTCTCCTAGGCATTTGATCTTGTGGATCATTCAATATTGTGTTAGAGGATGGAGTTTTATGACATTAGAGAAAAAGAGTTAGCGCTCTTTAGGAACTATTTGGAAAATCGGAAGCAGTAGGTTTACTAGAGCGCCCATGAAATTCGTATACATAGAAAAATGGAAAAGTGTTATTCTTTCCGCTCCCCACTCATTTTCTAGTATATTGGGTATCAAAAATAATATCCGTGCAAAAATGTTTTCAATCGGATGGAAACCGGACTGTCCGTCACGACTTTTAGCCCTAAAAATAGTGTAAAACTTTGATGAGCTATAACTCGTAAGTCAGACGACTTTCGGAAAATACACATTAAGCATTTATGTTGCAAATATACAGACAAACATTTTTCTATGACACAATTTTTGACCTAGCTATGACCTCTCATGGTGTTTTCAGAGGTCAAACTTCGAATTTGAGTCCACGTGTTTTTCAAACGTTTATAAATAAAATTATTAATAAAAACTTTAAAAGTAAGGTTTACTACAGTAGTTCTCATTCGTTTGGTGAGAGCCTGGCCTTATAGAGTTCGGTTTTACTTTTAACAATTGCTGCGAAACTTTCTGAAGAGGGTTGTAACGGACCCAAAATCATGATAAAAGCAGTGTGCAGCCACGAAAATCAATGTCACTTTGCCGTTTTGTTAAAAACTTGTCTTCTGTTTAAGTAAAGGTGGAAGAGGTCTTGAGCCGGTCAATGAAAAAACATAATTTTCAAGAACTAACAAAAATATTTAAGCTAGACCAACCTTTAATTCCTCGGGCCCAAAAAAAAACCTGAGACCTAGCATAACCCAGTCCATTTTGGGATTTACTATGCTCACACATAGTTCTAGATTCGTAGATTCGTTGCCACAACCGAATTATGTTTTAACAACCAAAGTATTAAGTTTACATGCAACTCGAGTATTCCGTCAGTACAATCGAATGTTAGTTGGTTGTACTGTAGCACCGGTGCAACATACCAAGTATCTGAAGCTTCAGAAGTGAATTTTTTGTATCTAAATATCGACTTCTAAGAATCCACTTGTTCAACGAAAAAAATTAATATTTTAGTCATAGGCAAAGAACTGTTACACAATTGAAGTATTTGAAGTACTCATAGGGTCATAACGGGAAAAAGTGGTAAAGATAATGGATGATTTTTACTGGAAAAAATAATTGGTTAATCGATTGCCATGAAATTGGTGATAATCGAATTTTTTTATTTAAAAAAAAATTCAATTTAGCAAGCCATTTTTGGTTATGATTTTGTTTTATCATCACTAATAATTGGTTACAACAACAAAATGTTTTCAAAAATATTGGTTATCTTCTTCGCGTTAGTTGTAAGGACAGTATCATCTAGTGGAATTTCGAACCGAATATCCATTATAATTATAAACACTTAGTGATTGTAACCGAAATTCCTCTTTAGCAACCGAATCATTATAGTTCTATTTGATTTCCAATTAATCGGCTTTAAACAATAGTTCTATGACTAACGAAACCTCACATAAACAAAACAAACCCGCTAAAAAAAAGTTGAGCCATGAAGGAAAATTTCAAAAGATAATTTTAATGTTGTTTTTAACAAAAAAAAAATTAAGTCGGATCCTACATAAGCAAGGAATAACTGCCGATTATTAGTATCACAATATTCTAGCTTTCGTGGAATATAAAATAGATAGTTCCTTACTAGAACAGCATTCAACTCCCTTATTCCTGAAAGTAAAGAAGTTGTTCCCTCTTGTATTCCTGACCATCACAAAAAGACGTGTTTCTGATGGAATGCCACACCATGCCTTCTCGTAATTGTTTCCCCAGTACGCGGTCACTGTAAATAATCTTGTGACAATTAGTAAATAGAAATAACTTCAAGTATTTGAAAAGTACTCCAGAACTAGGGGAAAACACATAGTTAAACTTGAAAATTATTATTATCGTTTATTAAACAATAGACATCAATCGAGTTTCAAACCTTGATAGTCACTAATTAAAAAAGTTCAAAATGTCTCAACAAAGTCGAGCGTTGTCAAGTGTTCGCCACCCTTTTGAATTAAATGACAAATGACACTTCCACGAAAAAAATAAAATAAACAAATTGTTATAGTAAACATATGACAGTAGATGTTTTTCTTTTACAGAGACCTGGGTTAGTTCCCTCTTGGCCATTGGCGCCTTCTTGGGAGCTTTACCTACAGGTGAGTAAAACAATTTTCGTAGCTGAGTATTTGAATTGTTTTATGTCTGAAAATATTTCCGGTCTTTCATTGTCTTTTCGTAGGTTATATTGCTGATGCTATTGGACGCCGTTACACCGCCCTGGTTATGGATGTCCCCTTCATTGTGGCATGGACGGCCACTGTGTTTGCCAATTCCGCTGGCGTCCTATACTTTGCCCGTTTTATGATTGGTATGTGAAGCGTGTGTTTTGCCTTTCGAGGAGATTTGTTTAAAATTTTCTTTTTTCTCAGGTTTGGCCACTGGCAGCTTCTGTGTTGTTGCTCCCATGTATATTTCCGAAATTGCTGAAACTAGTATAAGAGGCACTTTGGGTACTCTGTTCCAGTTGACACTGTCCGTTGGCATATTGTTGGTGTATATTATCGGCGCTATGGTCTCATGGACCACCCTGAGTATGCTGTGCTTAATGGTTCCAGTGGCTCTGTTTATTGGCATGATCTTTTTACCGGAAACCCCCACATACTTGCTGAAGAAGGTACGTGTAGAAAGCAGAGAAAATAACTTCGACCAAAATTCAAAAAAAAAAAACAAGTCAAAACGTCTTTTTGTTTGGCCAGGCCGAATCATATATACCGTTCACTCTGTATTCGCTAAGAAAATGGGAAAAATAACATTTATCAGCTGTTATCGTTAAATGGGCCCTACGGCCCATGAAACATCGGTCACTTGTTTTGACAGCAACGGCTCTTTTTATGAGCCACAATCGTCCATTAGTCCGAGATTAAATCTCAGATAAATCATGAAAATAAAAAGATATTTTTACATGTTAACAAATTGGCCGATTTTTTACTTAAACGGCCTATTTTTTTAACCACTACACGGAGCACAAAATATATTAAATATGTGTGCTTGCAAATCAATATAGTCAATCAATATGTGACAGCGCATAGAGAAAGGTACCTAAGGGTAAAAAAAAATCAATTTTAATTTTTTTCTTTATTTGATGTGGACAACATCTGAGCATCGAATGAGACCGATCCCATGCCCCAAAAGTGTTCCCTCCCAGATATAGGCGCATTTTATGAAAGTGAAGTCGACGATTCTAAGCGCAAATAGAAAGGGGCCTAATCTTTATAATGGCTCTCCTGATCAAAACTGGTTTTTAACCTTAGGTCCCTTTCTATTTTGCGCGTCACATATATACTTTATAGGATCTCCTATCCATTTACGATTGCAAACGGAATGATAAATTTAGTATACTTCATCCTATGGTAACGGGTGTAAATATGTGAATTTACAAATTGTTTGGCAAAATTGCACGATTTTATGGCATCTGAAATAATATCGTGGAAAATTTTAGCTCTCAAATTTCAAAAGGGCTAAGAAGGAAACAATTCTTATATTCGCTCTGGCCAACCCAATTAATTGAATTAGCAGTGTTGGGGGAAATGTTTGCTGGATGTGCGTCTTTCTTTAAAATGACCTTATTTTCGTGGCACTATGGACAATTAGCCTTCAATTCAATAAAATTGTTATTACTTATATATTTAGATTCGTGGGAAAACGTCATTGTTTTTGAATACTGGCGATTCTGAGTCGATCGATCTTAAAGGTTGGTCTAGCTTTTTTTTGTAGGTACATATTTCGTATTAGAAAATTATGAATTCGAAATTATGTCGGACAAACCGACAGCAACAAATTGCGTAAACCGGCATATTAGGTTTTAACTATGTTTGAAACCAACTGTCGGACATGGACATAAAAACCGGAATGTCTGTTTTTAGTTTTGGGCACTCTAGTGTGAATGGACTTGGTTTCGGCACTAAGATCCATTCAGTCCGGCTACCCAAAATGCAAAAATAATTAAATTTTCCTATTAACGGACAATGCGCAATAAGCGAACCAGCCAATCAAGGTGTATGCCCACGTTTTGATTATATGTCATTAAAGTGTGTCCTCCCTTTTTTTATTTTTTACCCTATACCGAAGTGTGGATGGTATACTAAATTTGTCATTCCTTTTGCAACACTACGAAATATTGATCGGAGACCCTACAAAGTATATATATTATTGATCGTCCTGACATTCTTAGACGATCCGTCCGTCCGAGTGTCCGTTCGTCTGTGAGTGTGACAGCTTTAAATAGCTTCAAATGATATTTACTATTTGGAATTAGGGGGAAAAAAGTTGACCCTTTAGGGAAAAAGTGCAATTTTTAAGTAGTTTTTAAACCACTGATTTCGAATTTCTATACTTATCATCATGAGAATTTTTGGTTTTTGTTTTTTTTTTTGAAAAATATGAATCAATGCTCCGTTTATTGAAAAAATGTTTGCCGGAAGCACCAGGTGAAAAAGTTGGAAGATCTTCTGTAGAAGGTCTTAGTGGGTTAGACGGAAAAAATTAATAACTCATGTATAGGGTAATCCATCTAGAGGTATTTTTTCTTAACAAAAAAAAAATATATAAAAATTCAAATCAAGCGTGGAATCTTTATTGGTAATTTGAAAGGACATTTTATGGCATTTATTTTATGAATATAATTTCCTTCAAATGTTGGCGCATCTACGCCTCAGGGTTTCCATTAATAACACGCGTAATGTTGGCTTCCAAAACCTGAATCGTAGCTGGTTTGTCAGCATAGACTTTGGACTTTATGTAACCCCAAAGAAAAATGTCTTAAGGTGCATTACAAAAAATAATTCATGAATTCCCAGAAAAAGTAAAAATAAGCTAAGTTAGTAACGATAATCTTGTAATATAATATAAGGCTTTACTAGAGTACCCGTTTGGGTCGTTGTAAATATGTAAATATTTGTTAACTATTGTTTATTGTAGTATAGAAAAAAAATATGAATTGAAAATAAATAAACAAAAAAACAAAAAAAAAAAAATGTCTTAAGGTGTGATATCACTCGATCTAGGCGGCCTTACCTGTCCAAAACGAAAAAATAAGCTGCTTTTCGAACTGACCTCCCAATAGATTCAACGAATTCCGTCGAGTAAGCTCGTAGTGATATTTTTATTTCTTCGCTTTTGTCGCTTGGAAGGTCGAGACATACGAGTAATACATGTTTCACAAAATTGTGCAACGTTTGTGACAACTTAATTTAAAGAAATTAAGTATGAAACTGATTCTCATTTCTCTTGTAGCTTGATTTCTTTCAAGCATCATTTCAATAAGATAATCAAACAAAAAAATTAGGGAAAATACAAAGGGTTCTGAACTTGTTTGACCTCAGACGGCATATTGTTTTATCTTCTAAATAAAACGTCATTTAAACGTAACTGCATGCCCATCTTACGCCTTAGAATGCCCTTGAACCCAGCTGAATATACCCTAATATGCAATTTAGGTAGAGTTTGATTGGAAATATAGGGTCATCCATCTAGAGGTATTTTTTCAGAACAAAAAAAAATATAAAAATTCAAATCAAGTGTGTAATCTTAATTGGTAATTTGAAAGTACATTTTATGGCATTTATTTTTTGAAAATAATTACCTTCAAATGTTGGCAACTGTATTATGGAAATGAGCGTTCGTTCGGTGAAAAACGGGAAGATCCGCTGTTTTCGACCAAAATTTTGTTCAGTGATGATGCCCATTTCTGGCTCAACGGCAAAGTCAAAAAACAAAATTGCCGCATTTGGACTGAGGACAAAAAGAAGAGGTTCAAGAGGTGGCATTATACCCAGAGAAAACCACGGTTTGGTGCGGTTTATATGCTGGTGAAATCATCGGTCCATACTTTTTCAAAACTGATGAAGGCCGGCACGTAACCGTGAATGGTGCCCGCTATCTCGCCATGATATTGATCTTTATGCTACCTGAAATTGAAGCCCGTAATCTTGACAACACTTGGTTTCAACAGGACAGTGGCACTTGCCATACAGCTGCTCAAACAATGGATCTATTGAGAGGTCATTTCGAAAAGCAGCTAATTTCACATTTTGGACATGTGAGTTGGCCGCCTAGATCGAGTGATATCACACCTTTAGACATTTTTCTTTGGGTTAAGTAAAGTCCAAAGTCTATGCTGACAAACCAGCTACGATTCCGGTTTTGGAAGCCAACATTACACGTGTCATTAAAGCCATACCGGTCGAAATGCTCGAACGAGTCACCCAAAATTGGACGCTCAGAATGGACACCTTGAGGCGTAGTTGCGGCCAAAATTTTAAGGAAATTTTATTCAAAAAATAAATGGCATAAAATGTCCTTTCTAATTACCAATAAAGATTCCACGCTTGATTTTAATTTTTATATTTTATTTTTGTTCTGGAAAAATGCCTCTAGATTTTATAATTGATCGTCGTAATATTGTAAGACCATTCGTCTATCCGCCTATGAGTCTCATGAAAACACGATAGTGCTCAAATTAAGTTTACTGTTTCAGATTCGACAAAATCGGCCTAGGGAGAAAATTTTCTTTACGGGATTAAAGGTACCTAGAAGACAGTGCAGGGGCTCTGAAGTACCTTTAAACATAGGGACTATATCGAGGAAAAAGAGGAAAATAAGACGGAAGATTTTTACTGAAAAAATTAGATTTATCTACTTGCTTAAAACAGTAATAATATGATTATATTTGCTTTTGATTATAATAAAGGTTTAGATCTCATCGCCAATATCTGGTTACAACAACAAAATGTTTGCTAATCTATTGGTTGCCACAACCACCCTTTATGGCAACTAAATATATTTTATGCGTTTCATTGTTACGACCGATCAGTTAGTTGCATCTAAAATACGATGATCATATTAATCATCTTGTGGGATGTCGATTATAAGCTTTCAGTGATTGCAACCGAAATTCTTTGTTGGAATTTTAGTACTTCCAGACGATTTTCGTCAAATGTTTGCTTTGTGTGTAATTTTAAAGTTTGGGCCGAAAGGGCACTGAAACTTTTTTGCGCTTTAAAAGAGATGGTGGAGGGTTTATAAGTTTTTGGCTGACCGAACTAAAAGACGTCTTTACTTGTTTTACGATTTTGTTGGTTGTTTTTGTAACTTTGCTTATTATTAAACGTAACTTTAAAATATTATTGTTTTTTTACTACTTCCAGGGCCGACGTGGTGATGCTGCTCTATCCTTGAAATGGCTGTGGGGTCGTTATTGTGACTCTCGCTCAGCCATTCAACAGATCCAAAGTGAATTGGACCAGGCCGGTGGCAGTGCCTCCTTTGCGGATGTGTTCCGTATCCGTGCTGCACGCAACGGTTTGATTATCTCAATGCTGCTGATGTTCTTCCAACAGTTTTCCGGTGTTAATGCGGTCATTTTCTATACGGTGCCTATATTTAAATCGGCTGGCAGTACCTTGGATCCCTCCATATGTTCCATTATTGTTGGTCTCGTTCAAGTGGTTATGACATTGATTTCGTCTTTTCTGATTGAGAAGGCTGGCCGTAAGTCGCTGTTGCTGTTCAGCAGTACCATCATGACCATCTGCTTGGCCATACTGGGAGCCTACTTCGATATGAAAGATGATGGCAAAGATGTGTCCTCTTTGGGCTGGCTGCCGTTGTTGTGTGTGGTCATGTACATGATTACATTTTCGGTAGGGTACGGTCCCATACCCTGGCTAATGATGGGTGAACTCTTTCTGCCCGATGTCAAGGCAACGGCGGTGGCCTTGACGGTGATGTCCAATTGGTTTTCGGTATTTTTGGTTACAAAAACTTTCGGTTCTATGGTCACGGCCTGGGGTTCGGATATGTCATTTTGGTTTTTCGCCTTCTGCATGTTTGTGGCCACCCTGTATGTGGCCTTTATGGTGCTGGAGACAAAGGGCAAGAGTTCATCTCAAATTCAAATGTGGCTAGGTGGTGATAAGTAAGGCCGCCGAGGGTCTAAGGGGGGGGGAGGGTGAGAGGGAATATGTGATTGAGATTGAAGACGATGAGATTATTCTTTTTATTACTTTTAAATTAAGTTGTAAATTAAATTTTCATTTTGAGATCGTTTCTTCTTTCTGTCATCTTTTTTTTAGAGTTTTGTGAACTTTTAGTATTTTGTAAATAAGCAGCTCGATACCAAAAAAAAATAAATCTAGTAAAAAATGATTGAAAAGTGCATACGAAAATAGTTGTAGTATTCAAAAAAATTTCTTTAGTTAGCGTAGAACGACCCATTGGAAAAGTTTTTACAAAAATGACCAACCGTTGACAAAGTCTCAGGGATTTTGATTCTTCCAAAGAATGTTAACTTTTCGAATTTTTGCTCCCTTTTCTTGGTACGGTTGCTCTTGAATGAAAATGATTTTTGTACAAATTTGCCATTGGGTCCTTTTCTTTTCTAGTATAGACTATTTGTGTCTAGTGTCTAGTGTTGTCGTCTAGTTTCGGTTAATTTTTTACAATAAATTTTTAAGTTTTTTGTTTCAAACAATTGTCGTTTTTTTTGTTGTGTTTAGTAAATTTAAGTTATTTATTGTATGCGTTACAATTATTATAAATTGATAATGAAATTTAATTAACTTATATGAATAGAAAAAGGAATGTGCAAATATTTGAACAATTGTTTCGTTTCGTTTCGCTTAGATTTGATTTGATATTGTTTTATTTTAAAAGTATAGATTTTATTATTAAACTAATTATTGCTGTTACGAAAAAATATGTATGATAAACGAGTGTAATTAAACAACAAATAAAGTTTCTTTCTTTTGTAAAAAACATGTGTAATTTTGAGATTAATCGACGTTTTTTGGACAGTAGGGATTTACAATTTTTGCCAAGAACAGAAGAAAGGAAGGAAGAATCCGAATCTGTAGATGACGATATGGGCTTTGCTTTTATCGATTAAATTCGTAACGGCCCCAGCCATTCACAACAACAAATACAGCAACAGCAGTAA
This sequence comes from Hydrotaea diabolus, assembly GCA_963513945.1. NCBI lineage: Eukaryota > Metazoa > Arthropoda > Insecta > Diptera > Muscidae > Hydrotaea > Hydrotaea diabolus. The sequence goes on along the minus strand of OY740716.1, from coordinate 220,341,062 downwards.
GACAACAACAACAATGGTCGAATGCAAAATGAAATTGTATCTTCACAATATAGGCATAGCGAAGTTAAGGGACTAGGTTGTACTTTCCTTAGAACATACTCAGCCTTATTACGGTTGTCGAAGACGTAGTCGAATGTCGATTTTTTTGGAAAACGGTACTACGGTTGTCGAAAATGCACAATCTGTTACAATTTTCGTAACACGGAAGACGAAAACGACTGTCAAAGTTGGCTAAAACAGTCGATCAATTTTTTCCATACGACTAGAGACGTCGCCGCATTCAATTGACAACAATTGTTAGCCGTTGGTTTCATCCGCTAACACGCCGTTAACTAATTTGAAATTTAACACATTTTTTTGACATTTTATATTCGACAATAAATAAATATAACAAAATTGTATAAAATAAATTATTTATCTATTTTCTACATTGGGTAAATTTGCGGTATTTTACCAAAAAACTTTTATCTGATGTCGACCGCTGATATAAAGTTTATGTCGCCGTCACTTGTTTTGTGTCAGTTGTCGCCGTAAAAATGAACAAGCAGGCGTCGTTTTCTGAATATATTCACATTTGTTTACAAAGATGGGCATTGCAAATATGTCCTTCTGTCTTATTTCCTTACGCAAGGCACTCATATCACATTCTGTGTATGCCTCGTCGTCTTCATCCGAAGAAAAAAATGTCCCAAACTTAACATATTTTTTTTTATTATATTTATTTTATTTTATCTTGAGAAAATTTCAATGTTGCCTTTGCGGACAATTATGTAAAAAGTAAACATTGTTTTGACAGTATAGCACATCTTTTACTTTTCAATCTATTACAAAATCACAAGAGTCGAAAAAGTTACGTAATACCAAAAATAATCGAAATCGACAACGACTTCGACTGCTCTCGATTTTCGTCTTCGACAACCGTAATAAGGCTGAATGTCTCTGACCTAAACGCAACAAGTGTACTGAAAGGTAGTTTCCACCAAAACAATAAATTGTATAAGATGGTTGATGTGCTTCGTCTTTGTAATCATGTAGAAAAACAGCACTCAGTAACGCTCAAATTCCCGGTTTATTTTTCCACATTCGTTTGTACACAATTACGAGAACGCTTAAAAGTCAAAATTGAAACACAGATTACACTAAATTCTCACACTTTAAACAAAAAAAGCAGAATTCCCCAAAAGATTTTACTCATCTCTGTTTTTCGATTTCTCGATAAAGCTCATATCGCCTATCTTGTACAATTTATCGTCCTTAGTTTCTACTAAGAAGTTCTTATTTTGACAGATTACGTTGGTTATGTAATTTCATCTCTACTGGATTTTTTACTATTATATTTCGATAGACAGTCGAACTGGTACACGCTGTTAGGGTTCTAATGATCTATTACACAGTGTAACAAAAATGAATTAAGTCAAAATAACTGGAAGGTGATGTTATTTTTCTTGTAGAAATTTCCCAAACACCTCCAAAATCTAGAGTTACGGGTAAAAAACCGGTTTTTCGGATCTTACGCACTTATATGCCAGTAACTTGGTTGAATTTCAACCGATTTTATTTTTTTCGCATATGCGACTAGCATAAATGGAAAGTCGGTTTTGACAATTATCCTTGTTATCTTTGTGAATGGGATAGTCGTGCACCAAATCGCTACGATTATTATCATTTTGCTAACTTTTTTATTAACACAGTTTCAAAGCGAACAAGAAGTGATAAATCAAACAAAACAAATGAACAAAAACTAAAACAATCAGCCTTATTACGGTTGTCGAAGACGTAGTCGAATGTCGATTTTTTTTGGAAAACGGTACTACGGTTGTCGAAAATGCACAATCTGTTACAATTTTCGTAACACGGAAGACGAAAACGACTGTCAAAGTTGGCTAAAACAGTCGATCAATTTTTTCCATACGACTAGAGAAGTCGCCGCATTCAATTGACAACAATTGTTAGCCGTTGGTTTCATCCGCTAACACGCCGTTAACTAATTTGAAATTTAACACATTTTATATTCGACAATAAATAAATATAACAAAATTGTATAAAATAAATTATTTATCTATTTTCAACATTGGGTAAATTTGCGGTATTTTACCAAAAAACTTTTATCTGATGTCGACCGCTGATATAAAGTTTATGTCGCCGTCACTTGTTTTGTGTCAGTTGTCGCAGTAAAAATGAACAAGCAGGCGTCGTTTTCTGAATATATTCACATTTGTTTACAAAGATGAGCTGCAAAATGTAAGTATTTGTTTTTTGTGAGAAAATTCATATAATTAATTATTTATTTATTCCAGGAATAAAATAACCACGCAACAACATTTTTTATAAATGGTGGAATTGTTGGAGGCAAATCCAAATCATGCGCGTGCGTACCACAGCGGCCTACATAAAGTAAATACCAAGGAGGAATGGGCGAAAATTGCCATTGAATTAAATTCCATTGGGCCTCCCATGCGCCAAGGTACGGAATGGATGAAGGTGTGGGCAGACTTCAAATGTAATTTGAAAAAGAAGCTGCTGCAGAATGCCGTGCAACGGGAGGAGGGCCACACAAACAGTTTGTACTGACGCCAGTGGAGGAAGCAGCCTCAAGTTTGCTGCAGCTAGACTCCATAGTAAATCCGGAGGGAGTCGAATTTGGAGTCTCAAATACTCACTTAAGTCCAGCTATTGCCGTATGGACACCACAAATGAAAATATTTTTTTATATTATATTTATTTTATTTTATCTTGAGAAAATTTCAATGTTGCCTTTGGCGGACAATTATGTAAAAAGTAAACATTGTTTTGACAGTATAGCACATCTTTTACTTTTCAATCTATTACAAAATCACAAGAGTCGAAAAAGTTACGTAATACCAAAAATAATCGAAATCGACTTCGACTGCTCTCGATTTTCGTCTTCGACAACCGTAATAAGGCTGAATATGCTTATATGTGACGCGTAAAATAGAAAGGGACCTAAGGGTGAAAACCAGTTTTGTTCAGGAGAGCCATTTTAAAGATTTAAATACGTGTATTTTTGGTGTCATATGCGCTGTCACATATGATAAACGGGATACCGAGATATTCAATAAAAACGGTCAAATAAATATTTCTGAGTAGTTTGGCCAACAATTGTATTTTTTTTTTAAATTTTTAAAATTGACACCGAATTGTATTCGTCATTATTTCTCAGTTCAAAAATTGTTCGCTTCCCTTTAAAAAATTCTGTGTAAAAACGCATCCAAAGTTAAAAAATTACAAAAAAATTTTTAAAAAAATGAGTTTACAGGAAAAATACACAGATTTTTTTCAGTGTGATTCTAAAAGTGTCTACACCATTCGAAAGGCCGCATGTTCTTCTTTCCAAATCAGCCGAAGAACATAGTCGGTTGATATTGAACCAAGTTACTGGCATATAAGTGCATAAGATCCGAAAAACCGCTTTTTGATATTCAACCAAGTTACTGGCATATAAGTGCGTAAGATCCGAAAAACCGGATTTTTACCCGTGACTCCAGATTTTGGAGGTGTTTGGGAAATTTCTAAACCGGTTTCTTGTTGTACTCAGCAAGATCTACTAGAAAAATAATATCATTTTCCAGATATTTTTTCTCTGTGACACGGTGTTATCTATTAGTTGACTGATCGAGTTTTTGTTGCTCTTGAATGAAAATTCAAAAAGTCGTTATCGACTTTGCGTCCGATTTTAATTTAAAAAAATGCCTTTTGCGTTAGACTTTTTGTTACCGGGTGTACAAATATGTTTATCCTGCAACGCTCTGCGCAGGGTATTATAAGCTAGTTTCATGTCAAATATTTGAGTTAGACCTACCTTTAAGTGTACTGATCGATACAGAATGACACGCCGATTCGTCTGTCCGCCCGTTTGCTGCTAATCTAAAGCATGTAATCCAAATTACCTGTCGCAATAGTTGTCCGATTTGCATACAATTTTGCAGAATCAGGTTCTGTTGGCCAAGGATGGGCATTATTGAAATTAAAGCAAATTCGTTCAGATTTAGACATAGCTTCCACACATATGTTTAACCGATTTTCATATTTAGCTCTAGAAGCCACGTAACACATACAACGTTGATGAAATTTGGCGCAGTCAATAACGATTGATTAGTTACCATCTCAGATAAAAATGGGATACATCGCTCCAAGTTTTTTTGTGGCCCCAGTACAAAGGATATAACCCCGACTTTACATACAACCGCTCTAGAACACCATTTTTTTAATTGCACCATATGGACCCATTTTTTTAGGCATTCACCAAAAAATGGTTTTGGGGTACGAAAAACGGTATCCACATGGATATATGGGAGGATGAAATTTTACCACGAGGTTAATAATGAATTATTTTTGAAATGTTGCTAGGGTCCTAAACCGAATATATGGTACAAGAAACAAATGAAATTTACTTTATTATGCGTACAAGAAACAAATGAAATTTTCCCACAAATCCAACTATGACATTATTTTTAATATCTGGACAAGTTTCGATTCCATCTGAGGCGGCCTAAGGACCTATTTCAATTGGCTTTTTTGTACATTTAGCATTTCAGGATGTAATACAGTCAGTGACGCCAAAATTATGAGTTTTTACTAGTTTATAATTCAGCATGATTATTTTTGTGTCTTTTTTTAGTACATTTATTAGGGCGGGCCGATTTGTAAGGGCAAAAATTTGTCGAAATGGTGCCATCGATATTTCAATAGCTTTTGGGCAAATTTAGAAAAACGAAAAAAAAAATCCACTACGACTTATCAAAAAAAATCATTTTCGAGGCGCTTAAAACTGATTCGACTTTCTATGATTCTCTCAGTCTTATTTTTTTTTATGCGCTTATGTGTTATATATGGCAATGTTATTTGTATGTAGTGTATTAAGCCTTAGAAAAGTAACATTAATAATGAATGGCCTATTTACGGTGGTCAAACGAAAACCTATTCGAACGAAACCGAGTTACTCACTTTCGCGTAGAATTTAGTTTATGTAAATTGCTCAGTTCGGTTCGCCTGGCATTACGTTAAAACGTAAGAATAGACAAACTGCCATATCAGCGAATTTGGAATTTGCTTTCCAAAATCCTCTTATTAATGTGAATATACTATAATCAATTGAACTCCCTTTAACCCGTTACTGCCTCCCCATAGATCGTACGATTTTTATGAAATTTGGAAATTTATGTCCAAAAGACCATAGAAGTTGAAAGAAAAAAAACATCAATTTTTACCTGAGATATGACATGGGTATTTAAATACTGGTCAAACACCAATACTTTTAAGTACCATGTTTTCTTAATAAAAATTAAAAAGTGTTCGATTTAAATATGTTTTTTATTCATTTCAAACAATTTTTTTCTATAAGTATAGCACACAACATGTGGGGTATTTAAATACCCATTTGCATTTGACCGGATCTGGGGGCCAGGTGTGTAGACGTATCACTGCCTGATTTTTTCATTATATAGTAGACAACTTAAGCTATTCGGTAAAATTAGAATTAATTGTACCATTTTCCTATGTTTGACAGCACTTTTTCGGGGCATTTTCCGAAAAAAAATGATTTTTGTCTGCAAAAAACAAAAGATAAAAAAAATCCTGCTAAATGCTTTAATTTAGCCCAATTTTTTATGTATCAACACTTTCTTGGGCATTTAAATACCCATTAGGCAGGAATGCTGTGAGAGAGAGCAAACAAATGACAAATGAACAATTTTGGTTATTAACGTACCTACGAGTATTTAACCAAAAGCGAGCTTCATCGCTGAACAAAATGTTCTTGTAAAAATCATTTAATTATTTTTCTTTAATTGTATTTTAAGAATCCAATATAACGGTACTTTTCCTATAAACAAAATTCAAATTGGCATTCTTTAATAACAAATTAAAAAACTATAAAACTATTTACTATGTTTACTAAGTGATCGTGGCTTAACGAAAAATATCACTAATATGGTTATTAAATCGACATTATTATGATATATTTCTCGCTCGACGAGTACTTCTCCCATTATCAAAAAAAATATATATAACTGCACATGAGACATTTGCCTCATACTACATCAAACATTTGTGGAAATCTGGCGTATTTCAATCCAAATCGTTTGAATGTTATAGCCGATGATAACCTTTGACTCATCAGGAAATCGCCCAAGTCATTTAATGTTTTACGCTATCACTGTTTCAGTAAAAAAAATTGTCTACTTGTGTGATTTGCAGGGAAAAAATATCAACGCCCCTTAAATTAAAATTAATTTTTAAATCTCCTCTGAACTATAGTAATGAAACGTGACATATTATCGTTCGTTGTTATCGCCACTGGAAAGATCTGGTTTTCTAATTTGGTAAGGTATCATCAACAAAATCCCTAAGGAGGGTAACCTGTCGGAGTGTGAAAACTGGAAAGGAATCACTCATGGTGAATAAAGTAATATCGCATATAATAACCAATGGAACGCACTGGAGCCTGAGCTCAGGCCACAACAAGCCGGATTTCGCCCATAAAGATCGTGTATGGATCACTTCAATAGCCTCAGAACCATAGTAGAGCAGTCTGTAGAATGGAGAACTCCCCTCTACCCACTATTCATAGATTTCGAGAAGGCTTTCGACACCTTGGACCATAAAACCATCTGCAATACCCTGGCATGTAGAGGAACTCCACCAAAAAGTATCTCATCCTGTAAAGCTTTGGATGAACCAATTAAGCGATCAAATAATTGTGGCCGTTGGTGTACGACAGGACTGTGTAATGTCACCACTTTTTTCAACATAGTGCTAGATGTTGTAATAAAGAAGGCGACTAGCTCGAACAAGGGCATATCATGGGGACTACTACGACAACTCGGTGACTTGGAATACGCCGATGACAACTGCCTACTAACCCATGAATTCTCTGATGACAGCAAACATCAAACAGCTTGCGAAAGCTGCGCTGAGTGCTGGTCTTAAAATTAAAAGAGGAAAACTAAATCATTGCGGCTAAATGCAAGCAGTAACCAACCGTTCCGCATTAACGACTCACCCATTGAAGACGTTAATAGCTTCTGCTATCTTTAAAGTATTATCGACAGCAAAGATGGGTCAAGCTCGGATGTAAAACACCGCATAAATTATGCCAAGCGCACATATAGAGCCTTGTGGCCCGTCTGGAATTTTACTTACATTTTCAGAAACACAAAAATAAAATTTGTTAACGTTAAATCAACGTTGTTATATGGTTGAGAAACTTGGAATACAAGCTCCCGCGATCTGAACACACATCAAGTCTTTACCAACAGATGTCTAACAGAATAATTAAGATTTTCTGGCCAGCCACAATCGCCAACAACGATCAATGGCTGGCGACAGGGCAATCTCCCATTGCATCAGAAATCCTCAGACGTAAGTGGAACTGGCTTGGACATACAATACGAAAACCGAAAGAGGACTTGGCACTAACCGCACTTGATTGGAATCCGCAAGGAAGCCGAAGAAGTGAAAGCCCCGCCAATACCTGGAGAAGACAAATAGACTACGAAAATGAGAAATTAAATAAAACCTGGAATGAAATTATACTGTTAGCTTTTAATAGGAATGAATGATATCTACTTTGATTGATAAACACTCATAAACACTGTTACAACATTGAACACACCCATTTTCATAGTAAACCTGAACATACCCCGTTAAAGTCATATGGTTTTTGAAAGCTAACCTCAATAGCGTTAGTCTGTAACGGGATTTTAAAATTGTTTCAACTTCCATCATGGAGTGGTCAGATAAGGAGAACCGTATCGCTGTAATAGCGCTTTTCAAGTGTGAAATGAAAAAAGCGATAATTTCAAAACGCTCCGGACACTAGGGATTAGCCGCATCTTCGTCTACCGATGCATAAAACTGTTTGAGGAGACTGGAGATGTAAAAGACCGACACCGGTCTGTTCGAACACCGCATGTCATCAAAGCCGTTAAATCAAGAATTCACAGAGATCAACTCCGGAAACAAAAATCATGGCCCATGAGATGAATATCACGCAAAAGTCCATGAGTTGAATCATTAAAAAACACTTGGGACTTGGGGCTTTCAAACTACGTAGAGGACATTTATTCACCGCGGCTTTAAAAAAATAGGATTGAAAAATGCAAACGTCTTTTGGTGAAGCACAGAAAAATTTTGTTCACCGATGAAAAAAATTTTACCGTTCAGGAAAATTTTAACAGGCAAAATGATAGAGAGTATGCGCGGTCATCTAAGAAAGCATCTGAACTGATCCCAAGCATGGAAAAGGGTCATCCCCCAGCTTCAGTCATGGTTTGGTGGGGTGTCTCTTATAATGGGGTCACTGACCTGCATTTCTGCGAACAAGGAGCCAAAACATCGGCCAAAGTTTACCAAGAAACCGTCTTGGAAGCCGTTGTAAAGCCTCTTAACAATTCCCTGTTCCAAAGCCATCCATGGACTTTCCAGGAGGATTTTGAGCCGCCCATAAGTTTAAAACGTCCCAGGCCTGGCTTCGAAACAATTTGCTAGCGTTCATTTCCTCTGAAGAATGGCCCTCAGGCAGTCCAGATTTGAACCCATTGGATTACAAATTGTGGAAGTTTTAGAGGACAAGGCTTGTTACAAAAGATACCCCAACATTGGATCTCCTAAGACTGCTTTGGTTCGAGCTGTGGCCAATTTTCCAATGAACGAGGTTCGTGCAGCTATTGACGATTGGCCAGTGCGACTCAAGGCGTGTGTAAAGGCAAAAGGCGGACATTTCGAATAAGTAGATTCTTTTTGGATACAATATACATCAATAAATATAATAAAAAAATATTTGGTCCAAAAACATTCAGTACTTTTTATTTTACAACATAAAACGTGTGTGACAGTATTTATGCCCCTACTAAGTTCTTTTGGTGAAGTCTTATTTCGTTTCAACTTTCAACATTAGGACACCTTTCCTAATATAGGGTGATCCATCTAGAGGTATTTTTTTCAGAACAAAAAAAAATTCAAATCAAGTGTGGAATCTTTATTGGTTATTTGAAAGGAAATTTTATGGCATTTATTTTTTGAATATAGTTTCCTTCAAATGTTGGCCGCAACTACGCCTCAGGGTTTCCATTCTGAGGGTTCAAATTCGAATGACTCGTTCGAGCAATTTGACCGGTATGGCTTTAATGACACGCCTAATGTTGGCTTCCAAACCCTGAATCGTAGTTGGTTTGTCAGCATAGACTTTGGACATTACGTAACCATAAAGAAAAATCTTTAAAGGGGTGATATCACTCGATCTAGGCGGCCAACTCACCTGTCCAAAATGTGAAATTAGCTGCTTTTCGAAATTATGTCTTAATAGATCCCTTGTTTGAGCAGTTGTGTGGCAAGTGGCGCCGTTCTGTTGAAAACAAATGTCGTCAAGATTACGGGCTTCAATTTCAGGTAGCATGAAGATCGATATCATGGCGCGATACCGTGCACCATTTACGGTTACGTTCGGGCCATCATCATTTTTGAAAAAATATGCACCGATGATTCCAACAGCTTATAAACCGCACCAAACTGTGGTTTTCTCTAGGTATAATGAGACTTCTTGAACCTTTTCTTGTTGCTCTTCAGCCCAAATGCTGCAATTTTGTTTATTGGCTTTGCCGTTGAGCCAGAAATGGGTCTCATTACTGAACAAAATTTTGGTCGAAAACAGCGGATCTTCCCGTTTCTCACCGTACGCTCATTTCCATAATACAGTTGCCAACATTTGAAGGTAATTATTTTGAAAAAATAAATGCCACAAAATGTCCTTTCAAATTACCAATAACGACTCCACACTTGATTTGAATTTTTTAAATCCCTCAAATGAGCCCCTAGAAAGTCACCATTTTTCCATCTGCCTTTTAAATCCGATGACATTTAAATTGAATAGTCTTGAGGTACGCCCCTTTTACAAAATTATTAAAATCGAAATGTAATGAACACAATTAAGTTGTTATTCTTTCATAATAAATCTCTCGAGAATTTCAATACTCATAATTGATCAATTTTGTAAATTTATTTAAGCACATCTCACACACTCTGCACTTTTTGTTTGCATTCGATTGCGAATACTCGTCCGTCTGAAATAAAAACACAAATACACGTTCAATGCACTTTTTCTGATATCTGTAATCGATCATTTTAATTGGAATTTTGTTGGTTGTTTTGTTTGTTTTATTTTTATTGGCACTACTGCAATTATGCGTAAACGTTTTGTTGTACGTACATTTGCATACGGCGCGAATGTTTACGCGCTGCGTGCGTTTGTACTACTCGCGCCACACACACGTTGATTGTCCGACACTGACCTTGATAATGAAAAGGTGAGTTGTTTCGCTGTAATTTCATGGGAAATTGATAGGAAATGTTTTGTAAATAAATGTCATATCAATATACTATGCCAATATGGACTATCTACATAAATTATAAAAATGTCATATGGTGCGGTGCATATTGACACACATCGTCGGGAAAAATGCTAAGTGGTGTAACAGCAATTTGTTTTTATTTCTAAAGCTGTCAAAAATACTAATAAAGCGGTTTATTAGTACTTACTGTATTACATATCGTTTCACGATTGCGAAACGTGTTTGTAACAACTAAATCACCTTCCGATTGAAGGACCTACTGCCGTTCTTAAAGCTAAAGGTTGGTCCATTTAGGATATTTTTTCAGAACAAAAAAAATATAAAAATTCAAATCAAGTGTGGAAATTCATTGGCAATTTGAAAGGATATTTTATGGATTTTTTGAATATATATATTTTTTTGAATATAATTTCCTTCAAATGTTGGCGGCAACTTAGCTTTAGGGTTTTTCTGAGGGTCCAATTTTGGATGACTCGTTCGAGCACTTCGACCGGTATGGCTTTAATGACTCGCGTAATGTTGGCTTCCAAAACCTGAATCGTAGCTGGTTTGTCAGCATAGACTTTGGACTTTACGTAACTCCAAAAAAAGTGTCTAAAGGTGTGATATCACTCGATCTAGGCAGCCAACTATCCAAAACGTGAAATAAGCTGTTTTTTGAAATAACCTCTCAATAGAACCATTGTTTGAGCAACTGTATGGCAAATGACACCGTCCTGTTGAAACCAAGTGTCGTCAAGATTACGGGCTTCAATTTCAGGTAGCAAACGGTTCGATATCATGGCGCGATAGCGTCACTCCAAGGATAAATGTGACGCAAAGCATCCAGAGACAATGTAGTGAAAAACTGATATTGTGAATTCAAATGAAGAAAAGTACAATCATACAGTATGATTGCCGTAATCATATTATCGTTAACATAAAACCAAAAACACAATGGTTTTGCCGCATCAACCATATTTATATTGTTGCTACAACAACATTTTTATTTTTTAATCTGGCAATAATAACATTGTTACATTTCAACAATTTTAATTTTGCGGCAATCATTTTGTGAAGAAAACTTGAAAAGTAAGGTATACAACAGTAGTCATTCGTTTGGGGAGAGCCTGGCCTTATAGAGCTCGGTTTTACATTCAACAATTGCAGCCAAGCTTTCTGAAGAGGGTTGGCACGGACCCGAATTCATGATAAAAGCAGTGTGCAGCCACGAAAATTAATGTCACTTTGCCATTTTGTTAAAAACTTGTCTTCTAATTAAATATAGAAGCAAGAGGTCTTGGGCCGGTTAATCCCTGTTCAATGTGTAAAAGCAACAGACCGAAATAAAACAAACGAGCTAAACATACGTAAATCTAATCCACAAATACTCCATGAGATGGAACAGCACCCAGAACGAGTTACGGGGAGGTAAGCAGTTTCATCAAGCTGCATACCCAGCACTGCACCAAAGACATATCCGATTTAACAGCATTTGGTACCAGCAGGATGTAGCAACTGCACATATAGCCAGACCGATTATGGCAGAGCTTCTACGAAAATATCAAACAAATTAATATCCGCAAATTCCACTTTTCGCTAGTCCCCAAGGTCAGCAGACCTGACTGCACCAGATTTAATTTATGGAGTTATGCCAAGTAAGAGGTGTACATACCGAAACCAACGAATTTGACAGAATTGAAGCAGCGCGTTAAAACTATAATTGAAGCGATTCCAAATTTAACCCTTTAGGCCGCAATGAATAATTTTCTGATCAGGTTTCGCATAAAAAACAAAATGAATATTAAAAAAGTTCGCTATAAAAAGTATTATTAAGTAGTATTAAATATAAAAATTAAATAAAATAAAAGTCTTTTTATTCCGGTGCAATAGTCGAATACCTTAAATTGAAGCAACAGTTGGTCCAGTTAACAAATGTTCGTGGTAATGACAACCGTATTCTCAGAGACTTATAAACAACAATCTATTACAAAAATCAATAATTTAAAAAATTCAGTTCTGATAGTCCTCTTAATAAGTTATAGATACCTTTATTTTGTCTCTTCAACCGATACTGTCAGTTCACTCTACTGAAAATTGCAGTGTACGCAATTGATGTTCGGTGGTAGCGATTGAATACATGGCTAGTACGTACAACCACCAACATTCGGCTGGCAAAAATTTTGGTTGGGGCAACAAATCTGTTCTCTGTGTGTAAGAGTATTGAAGAATACTTAATATTTAAATGTTGTGACGTTTGATTACTGTACAACTTATGTTTCTGAAGGTGATATCCGGCGGATATCGAAATTACAAAAATTGAGAAAATACAAATCAAAATTAAGAAACGCAAATTAGAAACTAAAGTTCAAAAATGGGTTATTGATATTGAAAATCTCTCCTCAACAGACATACTCTTCAATTCGGACGCTCTTTGCTAGAAACTTGTTAAATGTTGAGCTACTCTGAGTTTTTCTTCGCCAACGCCTGAGCAGACACATTTGGTGTATTAAGACGTACTTTTTGCATAAGATTTGATTTTTTTACTACATTTTCTTATTCTTTGAGTTTTTTGTGTGTATTTAATTGGGTTTACCATAGTTCCAGCCTTTTCTATTTACCAATTATCTTATCCGTTCTTTAGAGTCCTATGTTATACAGGATCACATCTTCTATTCGCAAAAATCCTATTCGAAGAAGAAGACATTGAAATTTGTGTAACTGATCACAACAAGTTCCGACGAAGGCAAAAATATAATTTGTTTTTCTATATCAATTTCTCACTTCTCACCACTTCGTTTGTTTTCCTAATTTTAATTTGAATTTCTTCAATTTCATTTTGTATTTTGGATTTTTAATTTTCCTTTCTCAAATTAAATTTGTATTTTCTCAATTTCTGTTTACATTTCTCAGACCGTCCAAGCAAATCGGTTATAATAAACTCCATAATCTGTACAATTTAATTGAAAGGGTTTTCCATTGAGGACATAACAATTTTGTATATTAATGAAACACAGTATATTTAAGATATGAAGTTGAAATTTATTCCAGGCGTAGTGCAAATGTTACATTTTAAAAATGAAGTTTGATTGTATGACCACCACGAGCCCGTGTACGGCGATCTATTCTTAGGACCAAATTCCCCAGCACTCTTGCACACATTTCGACCGGAACGTTGGCAATTTCGCATTGGATGTTGCCTCTGAGCTCGTCTAAAGTTGTTGGCAGAGGCCAATGACTTGATGTGGCCCATTAAAATAAATCCAATGGCTATTTCACGAGATAACACGTTTAGCGAATTTGCGTTTTAGTAAATCGGTTGTAAGGTGTGATGTGTGGCTAGTGGCACCGACTTGTTGAAACCACATATCGGCGATGTCAGGCTTATTCAATTCTGGCAATAAATAAGTTTCTAACATGGTGCGATAGCGCTCTCCATTGGCGGTAACATACGATTTTTCATCGACGAATTAATACGGTCTAATCACACCTCCGGCATGAAAACCACACCAGACATTTTTTGCGGATGCAATTGTGGCTCTTGAAACACAATGGGGTTTGTTGCTGTCCAATAACGCATATTTTGTTTATTAACAAAATTACTCAATAAAATTCTGGATTTTCGTGAAACTTTGCCAGAGCCCAATCGGAGAAGTTTCGGCTTTTCAAATGATCAAGTGGCTTTACGAGTAGTTCTTGAGCCAGTTTGATCATATAAGGATCAAGGCCAAGATCTTTTCGCAAAATACGCCATAGTGTGGTTTGAGAGATGTCCCATTCCTGAGAACGTGGAATCGACTAATTTGGCTCATTTTGAACGGATACGCTAACGGCTGCGATTATAACGTCGCTTCAAGCGGTACGGCGTCTCTTTGGTGCCAGAACATCCAAAAGTGAAAAATTGGATCCAAATTTATCCACTAGAGCATGCACTGTCGGGTGGGACGATTATTACGCCCGTAAATTGGAGTAAGCGCTCTTGAAAGTTGCGACCACCGATTCAGAATTTCGGTAGTAATTTTTTATGATTTCTAAACCTTGCTCGTAAGTGAACTTTACCACGATGAAAATGTTGACTTCAACTAACGTTTTGACACTGAAAGATCAAAAAAATGTTTGAGGGTGCGTTGACATAAAGATACGAAGTTGTTATGACCCTATTGGAAAACCCGTTATTTATCTGTTCATTTCAAACTTGCAATCAAAGATGATGTCTTTATTTAGACCCTAAATAAAAATTGTTTTTATACGCAAACTGTTTAAGGCCAAAAATATATTTCAGTTTTGGAGCCCTTGCCTTACTTGAGTATATATGTAAGTAGAACTGGGCCTGATTCGCTCTTTAAGTAATTTTTATGTAATCGGTTTAAAAGTTTTAACTTTTTTAATCGTATGAAAGGTCTTGACCTAAACTAAAGCCAACTTATCGGCCAAATTATATGGCTTCTGACAAAAAATTTAAATATTCTGTTCGCCGTGAAACTTTTTCCTGGAACTGTCCGTATAACATTCTATACTTTCGATTGTATATGTACGACAATGTAAGTATTTATTACTTAATTATATTGTAAAATTAATATTTTGATTTTAAACAACTTGTTTGTTTTCTAAAAAAAAATAACAAAACTGTTGTTATCCTTTGCCAACAGGTACGTTTGGTTGACCTTCAAAACGAATCAAGTTTGTGCCTGGAGCCAAAATTGCTTTATTTTTTCAAACCCAAACAAGAAAATAAAATATTATTTATGGCGTTATAATTAAATATTGCCAAAGTCATATTTGAGAACAATGTAAAAATTTAAAATTTTCTCGCTTCCCAGTACATTAATCAATTTTGAAATCGTTTCAATGGTGGTTTTACACAAAATATGAATGAGTGAATAAAACAGCAACCACAACAACTATAAAGTCTCGACTTAATTGCAACATCAAACTCATTAACAAATCAAATCATAACTTGATGCATTTGAACTTGAGCAATAACTCACTCACACTTTTCGTTAGCTTACACTCAGAAAAAAAGTTAGCCCAAAAATTAGTAAAAGCAAGTGTTCGGCTCTCAAGTGCGGCCTGGCCAATGCTTTTATACTCTCCACTATGGATTGCGTTCCCAGGTGACATTGGTGGTATGGATAGTATTATTTGAAAAAAAATACTCAAATCCTCTTTTCAGTCAAGTGAAATGGTAGTAAAGGGGATCTACGAAGAGGGAAAATATGCAAGGCCCTTTCTTTTAAGAGACATTCGAGGCGGCCTTCTCTTTAAGTGCAATGCACATACGCTATGTATGGCCTGCTAAAATGAGACAATGCAGAAAGCCTTAGTTGCACACATTCTAAGATCGTTACTCTAAGAAGGTCCTGTAATAAATTCTACACTCATTGGGTGGTGCATGAAGGCCTTCATAGTTTCATTGAGAAAGATCCAATTAACATTCCTGACTTCACTCTTTTAGAAGGCATGTCAGCATACCGTATGCGTGGAGGTGTTCATTACAGTGATGCGCAGTGAAGATAAAGGGTGTGCCATTTAAATTAGAACTAACGATTACTTTGACTTTGAAAGGTAGAATAACATTTTTTTTTTATTTTTTTATGGTTTATGTGTGGCATTTGCAAAATTGGAAGCTATTCGCTCAAACAAAATTAGGAAAAAATTACTTACTTTTTACGAGGGCGACCGCAAAGCTAACTGGCCGGGCACATTTTCTGTTTTACTACCAACTTTTTTTATTTTTGTTTTTTAAAAGCAATCTTTTATAAGCCATCTGTCAAAATTTCCGAAATATTAAATGATTATTTTCTTTGTTACAGGTGATTGGAGTAAAAAAGTTTTATAATTTTTGAAAAATGGAAAATAAAGAGTTTCGTGCGGTAGTTAAACACTTTTATATGAAAGGTTATACGCCACAATTAATCAAAGATGAATTGGATTCTGTTCATGGTGATAATGCACCATCATACTCCACCGTGAAATCCGGGATTCAACAATTTAAAATGGGTCGTTCAAGTACGGAAGATGAACAACGCTCTGGAAGACCGAAAACTGCTACTACTATTGAAAACATTAGAAAAATATTTAATGAAGTGACTAAAGATAGACGAATAAAGCTCAGAGAACTTGCTGATATTGTTAAAATACACGAAAAACAAGTTTGGAGTATTTTACATGATGAACTCCACATGAAAAAGCTATCCGCAAGATGGGTGCCGCGTTTGTTGAATTTGCACCAAAAAATCGTCCGTTGGACCAATTCTGAGGAGCTTTTAGCGATTTATCAGCGTAATCCAATATAGTTCTTGCGCCGATTCGTAACTGTTGATGAAACATGGATCCATCACTACATCCCAGAATGCAAAAAACAGTCAAAACAATGGATAGAAGCTGGTAAAAGTGGTCCCAAGAAGGCATAAACTGTTAAGTCAGCAGGAAAAGTAATGGCCACAGTATTTTGGGATGCAAGGGGTATAATATTTACTGATTATCTTGAGAAAGGAAAAACTTTAAATAGTGAATATTATTGTGCATTCTTGGATCGGTTGAGTGAAGAAATCGAGATAAAACGACCGCATTTAGAAAAAAAAGTTCTTTTTCATCAAGATGATGCTCCTTCACACACTGCATTTTTAACTCAACAAAAACTGGCCGAATTACGATTTGAAATTGCTACGCATCCACCATATTTAGCTCCTTCTGATTATTTCTCGTTTCCAAATTTAAAAAAAATTCTCGATGGCAAAAAAATTTCGTCCAATAGCGAGGTTGTTGCTGAAACTGAGGCATATTTTGAAGGTCTTGAAAAATCTTATTTTTCGGATGGAATTAAAAAACTTGAAAAACGTTTGATGAAGTGTATTGAGTTGGAAGGAGATTATGTTGAAACATAAATAATAATAATTCCAAAAAACTGTTCTTTTTATGTAAGGCCAGTTACTTTTGCGGTCGCCCTCGTATTTGCTTGCTTCCAAAGTCTTTAACGCAAACTGTAAGAAATTTACGTGCAAAGTTTTCGAGAAGAGATCGGCCTTCAGTTCAGTTTATGCGTCAATTTGTGAAGCGAGTTCATGAAAATAGATCGTTTGTTCTAGACGTTCTCGTCCAGTGCGTTCAATCGAAAATATTGCTGCTGTGATTAGGAACGTCCAAACTGTTTAATCCAAACGTCCAAACTGTTTTATCCAACAACAACATCAACTTGTGATCCTTCTCAGAAAGAATAATTTAGCTTAAAGACGTCGGTCTGAAGGCTTACAGTTGGTCCAAGTTGCGTTTTTGCTCAAGAAGGCAGGAGATGCAAATTTTACCGAAAAATCGTGTTTTCAGATGAAGCTCATTTTCATCTCGGGGGCTATGTCAGTAAGCAAAATTGCCGTAAGCAACAAATCACTGTTTGGTGTGGATTTTGGGCTGGCAGCATCATTGGTCAATTTTTCTTCGTAAATGAGCAAGGAGCAGCAGGTACCGTCAACAGATAGCGTTACCGCGCCATGCTCAACGAATTTTTGTTTCTGAAAATTCAAGAGAATAACATAGACGACATTTGGCAACCATCGATATTTTACGCGCTGTTTGAAAATCAAACAATCAGCCGAAATTGTGATGTAAAATCGCCGCCTCGGAGCTGTGATTTGAGCTTTTCGGATTATTTTCTGTGGGAAGCCATTATGGATAAATGTTATGCAAAGCATCTAAAGATAAAGTGAAGCGTTGAAACATAAAATCGAAGTTGTTGAAAAGATTCGACCCGAAACAATCAAAAAATTTACTGAAAAATTCGGTTGATCGGATGCCGAGCCACTTGTGGTAGTCATATGCATGACGTTGTGTTCCATTAATAAATAACAAAGTTTATTTGAAATAATTATCAGTACTTTTTTTACAGCCAATTTAAATTTAAAATTTTAAACGGCCCATCCTGTATATAAACCGTTCGACATTTACAGACAATTTGATTTTGTGGATCAATGTTTATAATGTCAGAATAGAGATCGTAGGTTTGAATTATATTAAATAAATATAATACAAGAGAAAATTGTGTAATTTTAAATTAATTTCTCAGTTGGAATTTTGTTTTCAATTATTATGTAAATATCAAAATTTTAAATATTTTAGAAGACCTTTCAATAATGTGGAGCATGGAAGGCCTTGCTGTGCAATCTAACCCTGGTTTAATTTAAAATAAATGTAGAAAACCGCAACCATGCCTTCAAGATCCTTAAAAAAACCTTGCTAGGCCCTTCCTTCTCGCAAATATTCGGATTCATGTTTATTCTGGAGCGTTTAATGTACAAGAAACATTAGCCAAATCATCAATAGAAATTCATTATTGGATTCGTAAGGATATTCTGTCGTTTTGTTGAAGACGACCAATTTTTGGTTCTATATGGCGTACCCTACGCCCTACGCTGAGGCAAGTCGCAAATTGAATAAATCTTCAAGATAGTGCATTTTATTTTGGGCCCAGTATTCTGTCCCAAAGACTGTAAACTGTACCCAAACTGACACAAATTTAAAAAAATATTTATATTTTGTTTTATTTTTTGTCATCGGGAGTCAATGATCGACAGCGCCTAATTTTCGAAATTAACTCATGGGCCAATTTCTTTAAATCAGCCAAATCGTTAAATTATTTCATATTCGGATTCGTAAGGACAATGCATTATTACTAAGTCACATGTCCATTATTAGTAGGAATTGATATTTTGGTCCCTAGGTCCGGACCCGAAATTTGGACAAATCTTAAAAATCAGGGTATATTTAGATCAGTAAGTTAATTCCACGCCTTCTGAGTACCCCGCACCACAGGGACGTTATTTAATGACTTAAATTTTGTCGAATTATAACAGGTGATCAATCTAGAGGTATTTTTTTCAATAGGGTCTTTTCACAGATTACGTGGGAGTTGTGTTCAACTTTATTTGCTTTATTTTCAGTATTGTTTGGCATTTCATCACGGAAAGCCTTACACGGCGAAAAGCAAGGTTTGGTGCGGTTTATGGGCTGGTGGAATCATCGGTCCATATTTTTTCAAATTTGTAACGGGTGATAAATATAGAGGTACTTTTTCAATAAGATTTTTTCTCAGAAAACGTATGAGTTGTGTTAATCTTAATTTGTTTTCTTTTCAGTATTGTTTGCCACTTCATCGCGGACTTACACCGCAAAAACCGCGATGTATTTCACTAACACCATACCGATCGAAATGCTCAAGCGAGTCATCCAAAATTGAACCCTCGGAATTTACACTCTGAGGGGTAGTTCAATTTGAAGGAAATTATATTCAAAAAATATATGGCATAAAATGTCCTTTCGAATGAACAACAAAGATTCCACACTTGATTTGATCAGCCGTTACAATAAATGTAATACTCAGATTTGTGACGAAATTCCATTGTTTTGTATTACTTGGGAAACTATGTTTTGGCCCTCATAGGATTATATTCACTTTGTCATTCCGTTTGTGTTACTCGAAATACTGATCGGAGACCCCATAAGTTATATGTATTCAGAATCGTCGTAAAACTTAGATGATCTAGCCATGTTCGTCTATTTCTTTGTAGAAAGCAAACTACAAATCTTACTACATATTGAAGTTAGGTGGTTAAAATTTTCAGAAACATGTGCTGATGGAGTGAAGCGGTTGGTATTGAAAAGGGAGCCAGATCGGTCAAGGGGTAAAATTTTCCCCTCACAAGGATTGGGTCAACCTCTGGAAAAAAAATCAACAAATTCTCAACTTAAAACAACAATATCTCATGAACTATAAGAGGTTTGAAACAGTGTAAATGCACTGGTAAATGCGCTTGAGTTTTGAAGTGTGTGTGCGAAACAACTGCTCGGCACTTTGTAATGTTCTGAGCATGTCACACATGAATTTCCCTCGACAAAACCAACGAAGAGCAACACAATTGCGTGGCTCTTTTGGTTCCGTGCTAGTCAAAGAGCTCGAACTTGTTGCGAGGGAAAGAGCAACATCGGCTGCACAGTTCTTTCGCATTTCGTGTTCTGGCATGAAAAGGGCGAAAATAACATCGGCAATACATGTTGTCAACATAAACCATTTATCGACATTTTAGCGATTTTTATTAGTAATTAAAAGCGTTGGTGCATTTGTACGTAATCTCTTCACACACAAATCAGAAATTGTCATTTCTTCGGCACTATTCGACGCTTTAAAAAAGTAAAAACACATTTTTGATATCATAACGATATCATAAACACATTGCCGTTGTTTTAATATTTGAATTTCTTTTATTTTTATGTTTGCCATATGTGTTTTTGAACCTTGAATTGTTTTTGTTTATACTATGGGTATTCACTTCAGAACATTCCTCTCTAGGAATATTGTAAAATTGTAATTTTATATGTTGAACAACAACAATCCAAAAATATTTGACAGAAAATTGTTTTTGTTTCTAATATATATTTCCACATTTACAATTTTCCTAGAGAGGAATGTTTTGAAGTGAAAACCCCTACTATGTTCTTTTTTTCTTTTCCATAATTTAATTAATTTTTTTAATGAATTTAAAATGAAATTTTTACTCAACCTAGTGACTTTGGCTCTTACTAACTATAAATAATTGTAATAAAAGGCTATCTTTAACTATACCTTGATGAACTACAATGGATTTATTTGACAAAATTAAAACTGCAGATTCAAAAATACATACTTCGTATTGATCATACAATACGAATACATTCAAATCTTAACATGTAATCGACTTAGCACAAATTACAAACAACGATAACATTTTGTAGATTTACAGTAATGGGTTTGATTTCAACAACAAAAAAGATACATGCAATGAATATAAGAGTTTAATAATAAAAAAATCGCATATTGACGGTTTTCAAACCAACATGTATGACAACACTTCAAACAACACGAACTTTTTTTTTTATTGACTACACACGAAGCCCGAAGTGCAAATAAAAAGAAAATGAACTTTGTTCTGTAAAATTGCTGCGCACATCAACGGTTGCGCTCGGTAAAAGGGCACAGCCATTTACCTTTTTGAAGAGCGCTCTTGTGTGCTGTGCCGCGTTCGCTGCCGTGCGCGCGAGCATTTACCATTTGTATGCACTGGAACTTCAATCGAAAAGAGTTTGAGCGAGAGTTAAAGAGCGATTTCAATCACTGGTTTGAAACGTATAATTACTGGAAGTAAAATTGGTGGAACCATGCCCCTTTAATAAATCGGGCGGTGCCAAGCTAGTTTGGCAAAAATTTTTATATTAGACCGGAATCCATGATGGAGGGTATTTCATTGTTTTTAAGTTCCCACACATAGGTCGGGCAAATTATTACAAATCTTCTGATGAAGGTCGTCACGAACACGAAATCGGGATAAAAGAAGTGTGTAGACACGAAAGTCAATGTCACATTGCCTTGTTTTCTATTTAAATATAGATACAAGAGGTCTCGATTCGGTTAATTCCTGTTCAAATCTCAAATATGAATTGGTACATATTTAGATTTGTGTGAAATGTTTGATGTCTGGTTCCACGGCACAATGACTGCGCCCATTTATGAGACGTTCAATGCGTCTATGCCTACAACTTCCAAGAAATGCTAATTAAAAAGATAATATTTAAGTTATTAAGCAAAAATGTTGAATTTTCCGTAAGAAAAGCCGCGTTCTTATTTCACCTGTATGTTAAAAAGTACATTGCATTAAAATAGAGAAAGTTTACTTTATTTATGTGAAAAAGTTTTAAAGTTTCAAGAAAAATTTTATACAAATTTTACTCAAACTTACGAACATAACTTTTCTGAGTGTAATACCTTACCACTGAAGAGGAAGAAACAAACATTTCAACGCCTGACAAAAATTCCTAAAGTTTTCTAATACGGGGGCGGAACTAAAACGAGTGAATAGAAACTATAAAAAAATAAATTACGTGCTCGTCAAGCACACGGTCACAAAACGTAACGGTAACGGTCGTATTTGGTAAGCCTAAACAAAAGCTTTTTAAACTTCTGATATAATTTGAGCTACAACAATCCTCTATCAGCTGGGCTAGCGTGACAGTTTCTCAATCCTCTCCGGAGAGTTGTCGAAGAGCAGCACTTCTATGACTTTGACGTCACTGTGGGACGTTCAGACAGACCGAAATACACTGGTTTAAGTGTCACCGTGTGAGATGATCTGTTACACTCGCGTGTTGTCGCTGTTGTCGACGCGATTTAATTTAAAGCTTTGGTTGCACATGCAATTTGTAACAATTTGTGCAATGCAGTGCATTTCGTTGACATTTCACTAAATTCTAATTTCTTTTATTCTGTCCTAAAACAAAAACAACAGCATGGAAATGAAAGCAATTACAGTGGCTCTACACTGAGTTCGTTTTGGTCGAATTTAATGCACTCTATAAAAATTAATGTACTTATTAAGTCTTACAGGAACTTACTTACGAGTATTAAGGAAAAAAATAAAACTTCTCTCAAATCTTTAAACTTTGCACGATATGCTCTATAACCTTTAACGCCGGCTCCGAACTGCTAATGCATTTTTTCTTACATGGCTTAGAGAACAATCTCTTATTC
The DNA here is from genome assembly GCA_963513945.1 of Hydrotaea diabolus. Classification (NCBI taxonomy): domain Eukaryota; kingdom Metazoa; phylum Arthropoda; class Insecta; order Diptera; family Muscidae; genus Hydrotaea; species Hydrotaea diabolus. The sequence goes on along the minus strand of OY740716.1, from coordinate 220,318,166 downwards.
TTAACCCGCTGCTGAAAAATTGTTAGATGTTCTTATGTTATGATTGCCGAACACAGCTTCATTACGAGGGTTGCTATATATATTTCTAGCCGAGGCAACACTAAGTGTTGCCTGGCGCCATCTGAAATTTCCATTGGAAAGTTTGACATTTTTAGCATTAACGTACTTAGAACGTTTTCACGTACGACCATCATTTGTGTTGTTTACAGTGACTTGAAAAAGTCAATTTGGCAAAAATATGAAATTAGCTCGTGAACATATATGTGCGATCATTTATCACAATTTTCCACGAGGATAATCACGACAAGAGTGCATCGCTGAACTTAAATTGTTGTATGGCGATGAAGCACCATCCTATAGCACTGTGAAAAACTGGTTTAATGAATTCAATCGTGTTCGACGCTCGCCCAAAGACAAGGGTCGTCCAAAAACGGCCATTGTGCCAGAGAACATTGATGCCGTGCGTGAACTGATAATGCAAGCTCATGTGACATATCGTGAGAAAAATGCATCCTTGGGCCTTTCTTCCATTAGAATACATTCGATATTGCATGAAGACCTGGCCGTAAAAAAAAGTTTGTTCTCGTTGAATCCCGCACAATTTGGCAATCGCTCATAGAAAGGCTCGAGTCCATTGGTGTAAAGAAGTTTTTAAAAAATACGATCGTGGTGCTTTATAAGATCGTCACAGGTTACGAATCATGGATCTATGTGTATGAGCCCGAAACAAAACAGCAATCGACCGTGTGGATTTTCGAAGACGAGCCAAATCCAACAAAAGTTGTTCGTGGAAGAAGCACTTCGAAGCAAATGATCGCCTGTCTCTTCGGCAAAACTGGTCATGTGGCGACTGTTCCGCTTGAGCAACGTAGGACGGTCAATTATGAGTGGTACACCACAATTTGTTTGCCTGAAGTCTTCGGAGAAATTAGAAAAACGTACAAGAAGAAAATGAGTGGTCACCGATATTCGTCGCCAGAAAATGCTGTTGAAGCGTTCAAAAACCATGTTTTTAAGGTGTCTCAATCGGAGTAGAAAATGTGCTTCGACAATTGGTTTGAGCGCATGCAAAAGTGTATAAATCATGCTGGAGAATACTTTGAAAAACAAAAAATCATTTTTGACGATAAATATTCGCATTTTCATTATTAGGCCAGGAATATATAAGTAGCCCTATACCATATATTATCTAAGAGTCTTCAAGGATGCAAACTAGTCTGCTGTGCCGACGATTTATGAGAGGCAGACTCCCAACCATTTTCTGCACAATAGCTTCTGATGCATTAAAACAATTTTTTAACTGAGTTTAATCAGGGGAGCATAAACTTTAACCTAAAAATACCGAGATATCTATGCCTCTCTAGGAGGAAGACAAAGATTGCAATGTTTCAAGAACCTCGCTTTCAAGGTAAAGTCCTCATACTGACGGACTCAACCCTATCATATCAACCATACTATGATGCCTACAACCATATTATGATCCCACAACCATGTTATGATCCCCGCAAGTATAGTATGATAATCAGAACCACAGTATGTTTCACAGACAACTATAGAATGATCTCCACAACCATTGTATGATTCATACGCAACCATACAATGATCCCTACAACCATAGTTTGATCCCACTCAACCATGCTATGATCCCCACAATTATTTATGAGGATTAGGTCAAGTTGTAATTCGACAATAGAATCAGAACCAAACCTTGGTTTCTCTCTTTCTCACCTCTTGAACCTTTTCTAGTTGCTCTTGAGCCTTATCACTGAACACAATATTGGTAGCTCATTTCCATAATACTTATACAGTTGCACAATTTGGAGACGTTGATGCGGGTTAGTCTTTCCATAATGAAATGGCAAACAATACTGGAAGGAGAAAAAATAAAGTTTAACAGAACTCAGGCGTAATCTGTGAAAAAACCCTATTGAAAAAAGTACCTCTAGATGGATCACCCTTTATACCTCTGAAGCACCATAAATCAAAAAAAACGATGACAGCATTGAAATAAAAATAAGTGTTGGCAAAGAGGTGCTACTTTGGGCTAGGCAAACAGCTTTTGAACATAGCTTTCTTTTGACAGGCACAGATTACACTTTACAATACACGCATACGAAGGCTGCTATATATTTCTGACCTAATATTGAAAATGCGAATATTTATCATCAAAAATGGTTTTATTGTTTTTCAAAGTATTCTCCAGCATGATTTATAGACTTTTGCATGCGCTCAGACCAATTGTCGAATCACATTTTCCACTCCGATTGAGACACCTCCAAAACATGGATTTTGAACGCTTCACAGCATCGAAAATCGTTGACCATGCATTTTTTTCTTGATGAGCGGGAATAAAAAGAAGTCATTAAGTGCCAAGTCAGGGCTGTACGGCGAATGACCCATCAATTCGACGTTTTGGCTGGTCAAAAAGGCGCTGCTTTGAGTCGATGTTTGAGTGCTCGCATTGTCATGGTGCACAATATTTCGTCTTCTCTTGTTCTTTTTTCTAATTTCTCCGAAGACTTGAGACAAACAAATTGTGGGGTACCACTCAGAATTGAACGTCCTACGTTGCTCATGCGGAACAGTCTCCACATGGCCAGTTTTGCCGGAAACAGACGACCATTTGCTTCGAAGTGCTTCTTCCACGAACAACTTTTGTTGGATTTGGCTCGTCTTTGAAGACCGATTGTTGTTTTGTTTCGATCTCATACGCATAGATCCATGATTCGTCACCTGTGACGATCTTAAAAAGTCTTTTGAAGCACCCCGATCGCATTTTTTCAAAATTTCTTTGCACCAATCGACACGAGTCTGTTTTGAGCGATTGTCAAATTGTGCGAGATCCAACGAGAACAAACCTTTTTAAGGCCAGGTGAATGCAATATCAAATGTATGGTGCTTCATCGCCATACAAAGATTAAAGTTCGTCGATGCACTCTTGTCGTGATAGTCCACGTCGAAAGTTGTGAAAATGATCGCACGAAAATGTTCACGAGTTAATTCCATTTTTTTGGCAAACTGATTTTTTCAAGTCACTGTAAACAACACACACGCAGAGAAAAGATATGGTTACTATATGGTAGCGGCAACAATAGTATGTTCTCTGCAGTAAAAGTATGGTCGTCGCAACTATAGTATTGTTTTTTGAATTTCATTTTGACAATAGTATAATTGCGGCAATATTAATATTGTTGAAATGTAACAAATGTATTGTTGCCAAATTTAAAAATAAAAATATGGTTGTAGCAACAATATAAATATGGTTGGTGGGACAAAAGTATTGTTTTCATGGGTTTTATGTTAACAATGACATAATTACGGCAATCATACCGACAAAACCTTAATTTTTTTTTTAATTTGACAATGTTATTTTTACGATTCTTACGCAATAATAGTAATAAAAATTATATTTTTAAAAGAAAACTACGGATTAGTATAACTAAAATATTTTTAATAAATGATTTTTTTTACTGTTAAATAAATCACTCCTATTGTTACATAACTTACTTAATAAAATTCTTTATTATTGAATAACAACGTATTCCAGTCTACAAACAATTTTGTCGATCATAGTATGGTTGTGTGTAAGTCATACTATGGTTGTGAGGATCATAATATGGTTGAACGTTAAACAAACTATGGTTATGAGGATCATAATATGGTTGTGGGGATCATAATATGGTTGTGGGGTTCATAGTATGGTTGTGTGTGAATGATTCTATTGTTGTGAGGTCCATTATATTGTTATGGGGATCATAGTATGGTTGTGTGTGAACCATACTATTGTTGTGATGATCATAATATTGTTGTGCCACAACCATATAACCAACAAAAGTATGGTGCTCTTCGAATATTGTAACCCCAACCATACTTTTTTTCTGCGTGCCAATGATGGTCGTACGTCAAAACGCTTTGAGTACGTTTATGCTAGAAAATGTCAAACTTTCCAATGTAAATGTCAGATGGCGCCGGGCAACACTTAGTGTTGCCTAGGCCAGAAATATATATAGACGCTACCCGTGCATCTGTGTGGCCTTCTTCTCTGTTTCACGTTAACGCCTTCCAAATTTAGGCATTTCGCGAAGGCTTTCTTGAATATGAAAAATTATCCAGTTCACATTCTCAAGTCGGTTCTCCAAGAAGGTCTTTTAGAAGGCCTTGTAATTATTATTTTACTCGTTCTTTGGTGCATTTTGTGACGACATGCTTGAAGTGATGCAATTTGTGTAGGCCATGCTACCTTGCCTGGTGAGTAAGGGCAGTTCGAAAGGTGTTCGTCACAGCGATGGACAGCTAAGATAAAAACCCGTTTTACATGAAAACACAATTTGATGGCCAGTACGTAGCATATCGTAACAGCCGCCAGAAGGTCATAGGTTAAAATTCTAGTGCAGGCATATTGAAAAATATACAAAAAAGAAAATTGTGTAATTTAAATTGTGTAAAACTTTTTTTCATTAATATTTGATTTATCGGGCTATTTGGTCTATGTTGTGGATTTTTACGCTCCCTCTCTTTTCAGCGGGTCCTCTGAATGTCTTCTATTTTGCTTTATGACCAATTGTGATATTTTTCTATAATATTTGCTTTAATCGGGCTATTTGGTCTTAATTATTAATATTTCTTATTGGCATTCTAGAAGACAAATTTCTACAGACCTTGTCACTGATGGAAGCGTGGAAGGCCAAGCTTTGCAATCTAACCCCGTTTAAATTTTAAATAAAAGTAAAATGCATGCCTCCAATCACCCTAAGAAGGCTTTCTAGAAGATTGCTAGGCCTGTATTTTCCCGCTAGGATGTTTGCTATCAAAAGCGAAGGAAGTTGTATGGGGAATTTCCGAGGGCAAATTATAAGGCCCCATCTAAGAAAGCGTTGGCTGCGTCGAATGAACCCTGAGTTGTAGTCCTACATATATGTCTTTTAGCTTAATAAAATACAATGATTGCTCTGTCCAGCCATAATTACATAAGACAATAACAATGAAAAGCAGGCAGGGATGGATAGACCAAATAGAGGAGGATGTGAAAATCCTGGTCGTTGGACGCCATAGGAATCACTGCCAAGACTGACGTGCTTTTAAATGATTTATTGAGCAGTACCGGATCTTCAAGGTTTTGTAGTGCCAGTCTATGTAAGTATTTTGAGGTCCGATGTGGCTTACCGGCGGTACTCGTATTAGGCAAAAACAAAACACCGCAAATCATTAACTTAAACAAATGGTTTTATTTTAAAATGAATTAAATTCCTTTTAATAAATATAATTGACAAAGGCGAATGATTACAAATATTCATTTTTAAGTTGGCATGTGGTCTGTTTTCTTGAGATGTTTTTGTCCGTGCAAGTTGAAATGACAAATCAGCTGAGATGTCAGACAGAGTTGGGATGACAGACAAATGCAGTGTTGTATTTTTTTCAACATAAAAAGAGTTGACGTTGTGGCCTTCTCGCCCCCTCCGTGAATCCTTCCCTTTGCTAGGACTCGCGAAATCGTACAACAGCTAACCTTACTGCCGGCCGACGAAGTACAGCATGTTGAGTTTTTACCTCAGCAGTTCGCACCTGACCATTCTTTGCTATGAAAATCTTGGCAATTCTTGCAATTTGCCATTGAACATAAGAACGAGATCGCCAGGTTTAAGAGTTGGTGTTTCCTCTTTCCAGTTTGGCCGCCTTATTAATTGCGGCTAGTATTCGACTATCCATCGTTTTCAGAGTCGTCTTTTACATTGTCTATTGCTTTCTAAAACATAACCTCTCCTCATTTGGATTCGGAAAAAGCAAAAAAATGGTGTGAAGTCAACGGTGCTTCCATTCCAGGATCGATCGGTATTTCTGTTACAGGTCGATTGTTTATTATATTTTCAGCTTCGATTATAGTGCTTCGAAAAATTTCTAGACGAGATGCTTCTTCTTTAAGAACTTTTTTTAATAGTCGTTTGACACATTGAACCAACCTTTCCCAGCACCTCCCGGCATGAGGCTAAGCCAAACAAATGAAGAACCTTCCCAATAAACATTATAAACTTACTATAAATTGATTATAAACTTACATTAGTAAACGTAAGCTTGGAAATTCTTTACGGTAATCATTGTAACATGTTGATTTCCAATTATCGGATAAACAAAAAGGGTCCCTTATTCTACAATTGTATCCATGCTTGGAAAACAATTGGAAATCAATTTGAAAAAACAATATTTAATAAATCATGTGGAAAGTCTGTTGTAAATGTGTATATTTGTTTGTTTCAAAATTGGATGTAAATACTTTTCCAAAGTAAAACAAATTTAAATTTATATTTTTAAATATATTTACATATTTATTAATTATTATATGTATTTATTGATTTAAGATTAAGTGAATGATAAGAAAAAGTGATACATTAAAAATAAATTTTACTTCAAATATACATATTAATATTTTATGAATTTCTACATTGAATGATTTATGAATTTGTACTTCAAAACACAACAAAACAAAAGATGCAAAAGAAAACAGTTAAGAGGTAGTTAAGTTATAACGAGAATATGTTAACGAGAATATGTTAATTAAAAAATAAGAAATATATTAATATTCATTGTCAGATGGTATTGATTTGTGTTTATATGTTGCTCTTTGTTTTTGCCTATTTTTGGCAAATTGAAAAAAACTTTTTGACTCTTGAATGAAGTGGCCTTCGTCAAAACCACGCTTTACTGCAGCATCTGTTTAAAATAAAAAACATATTATTTTTACATTTGCTATAAATGTACTGAAACTACTTACTCTTTATAGCCATTGTAACATTTAAGTTTTGAATGGATTTCTTTTCAGGTGTTAAATAAAAGTGAAGGCATTGACGAAATGAAAACAAAACAAAAGTCAGAGATACGAGCCGATCCATTGTAATCGGTGGCGGCGGCAGAGTATTTTTAAGTCAGCGACCACAAAATTAATAAAAAAAAACAAGAATAATTAGAATTACAATTTCCGACTTCATTACATATTTTTCATATTGATTTTATAAGGGATTTGATATTTAGAATCTCTTTAAAATCAAAAAACCGCGTATTAAAAACCGTATCATTGGTGTCGGCGGCGACGATTGTAATTCAAGCAGGCCAGTATACTTACGAAAGTATTGTAAATGTCTATTTTAGTAAATTTTTTACAAATCTATTATAAATACATTACAATAAATTTGTGAATTTTAATTTTCGTAAACTAGTTTGGAAATAGTGTTTGGAAAACAATTGTTTATAAACTAGTTTACGTCAATGTTTATTGGGTTATAATGTTACCACAAGGAAGCGTTCGTTGTATTCCATCAAAATCAATGAAATGACTTTCAATGCTGATCTCCTTCTGTGCCCCAATAAAGTAGGTCCCATTGTCACTTCTTGTTTTAATAAAAACGCCTAGACCATTGACAGATTAAAAATAAATCCGACAATTCTTCGGCTAGTTCTAGATGCAATGCTCTGCATTCTAAACATGTAAACAGGACTATCCAGCGTTTTCTCCCCTGTTCTACCCATTTTAACATTAAATGGTCCACAATAATCTAGTCCAACGTAACTGAACAGACGGGCATATTAGTAAGGAAATTGCCAATAAACACGAAACCCACTTAAGTTAGTTTAATATCTTGTCACATACTCGTATACGAGTATCATAACATTGAACTTGAACTGTTGATATAGAAAGATTCCGATCGTTCCGTACGAATTGCCGAAATTGAAAGAGCAATGAAATGAGGTTTACATTTCATTCAATTCTGGTTTCTAGACATGCGTGGTCGGTCCTAGAAATATCTGACTCCAAAAAGAAACCTCAAAAATTTTTCTTAGAAATATTCGAACTGTTGATATAGAAAGATTCCGATCGTTCCGTACGAATTGCCGAAATTGAAAGAGCAATGAAATGAGGTTTACATTTCATTCAATTCTGGTTTCTAGACATGCGTGGTCGGTCCTAGAAATATCTGACTCCGAAAAGAAACCTCAAACAATTTTCCTAGAAATATTCGCTCAATTTAGCATAATACATTTGATCCAACATTGCTATGTGTAGGGTGGTAGGTATTGTGCTCGACTGTTTTACAGTAAACCTAGAGTTAAATTGTTTCCGTATGAAGTCGGCTTTAAACAATAGGCATTTAGTGACATTTATAGGGAAGTGCAGGTAAGTACGTATTTTTGTGTTTTTCCTTGCTGGGCCTGGTAGTTTTGGGACCGCTCTCGTATGTTAGAAAACAACATGTGGAATGCATTTACAAAATAAAATGAAATTGCGTTACTAGACAAAATTAAATGTTAATGCGACTTCAATTTTGAGGAGACGTAAAGAACGCTACATCGAATGTGAAGTGACTTCAGGTTATAGGTATGTTATGATGTCACCGTCCAGTTCGTACCAATATCCAACTGATTTTTTCTCTGTGTGCAGATATATGAGGGAAATTATTTTTTTTTTATGTTATAGTTTGTTTTTTCGAAACAAGATCACAAATAGGATAAAAGCACGAGAATATTAAAAATATTTTCCTTTGTGTCGTCCTCTTTTGCTCCAAAACATAAAAAACACAATTAAAAGGGTTTAAAAGAACTTGGCAGGAAAAAAATTGTTGCAACGTTTAATGTGTCCCGTAGTGTGATATTTTTTGCGCATCGCAGGAGTACTCGTAGTTGCCAATAATTTCCAGCTCGTGCTACTTATAGTGATTTATTTTAGGAGTATGGCGTTACAAAATTCGAAAGCAATAGATTATTTTAGTTTACTTAAATAATGTATTGCCTTGAAATGAACCAACGATTGTGTTTTTTATAGCTTGTCAAAATACGCGGCACCCAGCTCGCTGTTTGTTTATTTTATATAGTCTTTTAATCCAAATGCCTTAATTCTGTAAAAATAATCCTCCGTTCTTTATGACGGGTTTTGACTTAATCAACAGTGCTTTATCACTGCACACACAGAGAAAATAATCAGCTGGAAATTGGTTGCAACCACAAAAAATCTGTTGCAAACGAAGAATTTCTGTTGCAACCACCAAATGTTTATAATCGTTTGACTTTCATGATAAATATGATCATAGTATTGTGCACACAACTTACTGATCTTTCATGCGAATAAAATGCGGAAAGGTCTTCAGTTGCAACAACTGTAGATTGTGTAATGCAACAGTTATACAAACATTCGGTTGTTCTAACCAATTGTTGGTGAATGATAAATAAAATTTTATATACGATAACCAAGAACGGTTTGTAAATAAAAATAATTCTTATTTTTTTAAATTAATCATCCATTATTTTTTCCACTTTTTACTCTTGACGAGCCTTCAAGGTTGTGGAGTACTTTAAATACTAAAAAATCGTTTTTGTTCTCTGATGATAATTTTAATTTTTTTTTCCTTAAAGCCGCATATGGATTTTGATATTCGAAAATTATTCTGTGGGGATAACGATACTTTACCTGTTCCACTGGCACTTCACTTCCACTTGCTGAAAATACTCGAAATGCATGCAACCCCAATTGGAGACTAGAACGAATCTGGTCTTCAATAAATCCTATTTCGATTTATCTTACTTTGATGTCTCATAAGAGAATGGAACCACTCCAAATTACAGCGGAATTTGTATACGAAAATGCGAATATTTATCATCAAAAAAGATTTAATTGTTTTTCAAAGTATTCTCCAGCATGATTTATACACTTTTGCATGCGCTTATACCAATTGCCGAAGCACTTTTCCCACTCCGATTGAGACACCTCCAAATCGTGGTTTATGAACGCTTCAACAGCATCTTCTGGCGACGAAAATCATTGACCACGCATTTTTTTCTTGATGTGCGGGAATAAAGTCAGGGCTGTACGGCGGATGATTCATCAATTCGACGTTTTGGCCGGTCAAAAAGGCGCTGGTTTGAGCCGATGTGTGAGCAATAACCTCGCTATTGGACGAACAATTTTTGCCACCGAGAAATTTTTTTAAATTTGGAAACAAGAAATAATCAGAAGGAACTAAATCTGGACTATATGGTGGATGCGGAGCAATTTCAAATCGTAATTCGGCCAGTTTTTGTTGAGTTAAAAATGCAGTGTGTGAAGGAGCTTATATTGATTTTTCTAAATGCGGTCGTTTTATCTTGATTTCTTCACTCAACCGATCCAATAATGCACAATAATATTCACTATTTATAGTTTTTCCTTTCTCAAGATAATCAATAAATATTATACCCCTTGCATCCCAAAATACTGTGGCCATTACTTTTCCTGCTGACTTAACAGTTTTCGCCATCTTGGGACCACTTTTACCAGCTTCTATCCATTGTTTTGACTGTTCTTTGCATTCTGGGATGTAGTGATGGATCCATGTTTCATCAACAGTTATGAATCGGCGCAAGAACTCTATTGGATTACGCTGATAAATCGCTAAAAGCTCCTCGGAATTGGTCCAACGGACGATTTTTTGGGACAAAGTCAACATGCGTGGCACATATCTTGCGGATAGCTTTTTCATGTGGAGTTCATCATGTAAAATACTCCAAACTTGTTTTTCGTGTATTTTAACAATATCAGCAAGTTCTCTGAGCTTCATTCGTCTATCTTTAGTCACTTCATTAAATATTTTTCTAATGTTTTCAATAGTAGTAGCAGTTTTCGGTCTTCCAGAGCGTTGTTCATCTTCCGTACTTGAACGACCCATTTTAAATTGTTGAACCCAGGATTTCACGGTGGAGTATGATGGTGCATTATCACCATGAACAGAATCCAATTCATCTTTGATTAATTGTAGCGTAAAACCTTTCATATAAAAGTGTTTAATTACCGCACGAAACTCTTTATTTTCCATTTTTCAAAAATTATAAAACTTGTTTACTTCAATCACCTGTAACAAAGAAAATAATCATTAAATATTTCGGAAATTTTGACAGATGGCTTATAAAAAATTGTTTTTAAAAAACAAAAAAAATGTTGCTAGTAAAACAGAAAATGTGCCAGGCCAGTTAGTTTTGCGGTCACCCTCGTAAATTCAATTCTTTTAAAAACATTTCACAAGCAGAACAAAGACCAACAGCAGATCCAACATAAGTACAGACTAAAATTCATATTAACTTTAATCATTAAAAACTGCCATTCAATTTAATTATAAGCAAAAAATTCATGTAATTAATTATAAACAATAATATAAAACCGCTCTTATGACCAGATTTGTAAATACTTATACAATTAGAAAAGGTTTAATCCGAATACTAAAATTAATATTAAATTCGAACTCAAGTACCAACACAAAATTTTTGATTAACATACGAGTATTCCAATTATTGTATTGATATCGAATAAATTATAATAAAAAAAAAACAAAAAAATGAATATGCAAAATTATTTATAAACAGAAGAGCTGAAAAATTGTTTACAACAATTCTACAGGGTTGATAATCTAGTTTCTTTTTTAATTGTATGTTATTTTTACAGTGATCGCGACCGAAAGTCAGGAAATTATTTTTTTTTTATATTACTATGTGATTAAAAGGCGGCCAAATGTATGCTGGCAACTGATAGAGATGTGCCGTTATGAAAGAAAGCCGAGATTGTTTCCGCCGGCAGTTACAACGTTGAAGTATTAGTAGAGGAATTTCTATACCTTGGAATCGCCATAAGCCAAAAGAATGATGCCCGCTCAAGATAAAACGAAGGATCGTGTTGAATGTTATTTTGGGCTCGGCAAACAGCTTAAGAAGAGAGCCCTCCCTCTCTCGAAAAACAAAGATTACTCTCTGATACTATAAGTGCTTCATTATGGCGCCGAAACGTGGGTGCTCTCAAAAGCGGATGAAACTGTATTGGCAGTCTTTGATAAAAAATCCTTCGTAAAATCTACGGCCCAGCTGCGGAGAGTATATGCGTCGGTCGAACCGAGAGCTGCATGAAATGTTCCCTGACACAAATGGACCCAAACTAGAGCTGTATAACTGTCGATAATTCTTTTTGGCGTCAATATCGATTGTTTTAAACGACCATCGATAGTATCGCTACAAATGTCATCACTTGCATATATGTTGCGAATTTTGGCAAGTTAAATATAAAAAATACTAAATAAAAATTATTGACTAATTCTTAATTGAAAATAGGTAAACATAAAGTTAAGTTGACGGTTCTACAAGTCCTTCCAACGAGATGACAACATTAAAAAGCTGCGCCACAAGATATTTATGTATTCTTTCAACTTTGAGGGAATCTGAAAGAATGATAATGAGCCAAGCTGGCTCTTTAATGTCTGACAGAACAACTTGCTTGAAATCCAAAAATATTGATATGCTTCTGTTTCTCAACAAAAATTATTGGATTGCCCAATAGTTATAAAGCTAAACAATAGATTTTAAGAGATGTCTTAAGATTCAAGACTAATAGCAAAAGTAAGTCATTTTGTAAAAATAATGTGTAGTTCCCGTTTTTGTACTTAGCCTTGGTGGGCATTTAGGATAGTGGCAAAAATAAAAGTTTTCAACTGAAAACAATTTTCAGAACTTTTAAAAGTACTGCTTGGCTTTAATAAATACTGCTCTGCCTTTGGAAAGATACATAATTAAAAAAATGTCTGTTGCGTCTAAAGCTTATATGTAAATTAACCCTTTAGGCAGAAAAACACTAATTGATAGTTTTTTTACATCGACTCTATTTTTAAAGATAATGTTTTTTAAATGTTCACCATTAAAGGTCAGGTTTACGTTTTAAATCTTTCAATTATGGTCCGTGGATTAAAGGGGGTCTATATTCCATTAAAGAAATCTTGACTATAGATTACTCTTGATTTTAAGGTGTTTGTATATAATATATACTTATACATATAGGAAAATGCCTAATAGCAGAAAAAAATATTTTTTTATTACAGTTTACTATACTGAAACCAATTATGTTAACGAAATTCTTAAAAAGAATTTGGAATCCATTGACATTTGTAAATTGAATAAAATATCAACAACAATTTTGAGTCGGAGAGCCTCTTTTGGCTGGGCGGAACTTAAAATTTAAAAATGCTGTCCTTTATAAATATTCCTCTGCCCTTAGTAAGGTACAAAAAAATCATCTGTTGCTTCTTTAATATTAGTTTTTTTTAAAAAAATCCATTTTTTTCAATATGTACATATGTGACGCGCAAAATAGAAAGGGACCTTAGGGTAAGAACCAGTTTTGTTCAGGAGAGTCATTTTAAAGATTTAAATACGTGTATCTTTGGTGTACCATCACTTTCATAAAACGCGCATATCTCTGGGAAGGAACTTTTGGGGCATGGGATTGGTCTCATTCGATGCTCAGATGTTGTCCACATCAAAAAAAAAGTGAAAATTGATATTTTTACCCTTAGGTCCCTTTCTCTATGCGCTGTCACACCTATACTTTTATATACTTATATACCTGAATTAATATATATTTTGTAAAACTACTAGGTTTTTTCTACCATCGTATCGATAGCGTTCACAAAAACTCTCGAATGGGGCAACTATCGATAGTTTTACAGCTCTAACACAAACGCTCCGGTCAGAAAGGCGTTACACAATAATTAGTACGTAAAGCGCAGACAGAGAAGACCGAGATTTTCGTGGAGAGCCCAATTAGAGGATAAGGCAAAGATCCTTAGGATTAGAAACTAAAGGAAGCACGACCAAAGTGCCTATAAATCATTTATAGAGCAGGACTGGACCAAAACAAGGTTGTGGAGCCAGCCTAAGTAAGTAGATTTTAAATGTAAACAGATGTTTTTGTATTTTATTTCCTTTCTTTACTTTATAGGGTCTCTGATCAATAGTTAGAGGTGTCGCCTCGAATGGCAAATGAGTGTCTACTACATTTTTTCTTCGGAGGAGGGTATAAAAAATGGAATTATTTCTCGGCATGGTCATTCTTATAATCGCGGAAGTCAGATCCTAATATTAAAATAAAATGTTTTTCTTAACTAGCAAAAATTATGTACACAGCACAGAATTAACACAGAACTAAAAAACTGAAATATCTCTGCACAAGAAATTAAGATCTCAGGAAGCTTTCTAAGGGAGCTCCAAGACATGCTTTCTGCATTCTACATCCATTTTAATTTAACAAAGGCTTATAGAGGGTTGCTATTTAAATTTCGGGCCCGGCAATAAAAACACAAAAACTTATCATTGGAAATGGATTAATTGATTTTTAAAATATTCTCCTTTAAGATCAATACACTTTTGCATGCGCACAAACCAAGTTTCGAAGCACTTTTTCCACTCCGATTGAAACACCTCCAAAACATAATTTTTGAACGCTTCAACAGCTGCTTCGGGCGATGAAAAACGTTGACCACGCATTTTTTTCTTGGTGCTAGGGAATAAGAAGAAATCATTGGGTGCCAAATCAGGGATGTACGGTGGATGGCCCATCAATTCGACATCTTGAGTGGTCAAATAGCTCATCGTTTCAGCTGATGTCTGAGAGCTCGCATTGTCGTGATGCAAAATGATCCGTCTTCTCTAATTATCTTTCCTCATTGCTTCGAACACTGTTGGACACCAGATGGTTGTATACCACTCAGAATTGACTGTTCTACGTTCCACTGAAAGCACTGTGGCAACATGGCCGGTTATACCGAAAAAAACAGAATAATTTGCTTCGATGTACTTCTTCCACGAACAACTCTTGTTGGATTTGGCTCGTCTTGAAAGATCCATACGGTCGATTGCTGTTTTGTTTCGGGTTCATATGCTTAGATCCATGATTCGTCACCTGTGACAATGTTATACACTGCCTTTGAACTACCGCAGTTATACTTTTTCCACCTATCTTTGCATCAATCCATACAAGCCTTTTTTGAGTATTCGTCAAATTAAGTGGGATCCAACGAGAACATTTTTTTTTCATGGCCAAATCAACATGCAATATCTTATTAATGCTTTTCATACTAATGCCCTAGGATGCCCCAACCTCACGGTATGTCACATATCTGTCTTGCTTAATCAGTTCACTCGCAGCATCGATGGTTTCTGGCAAAGTGGCCGAAGTTGCACGTCCTTTATGAAATTCATCCTGGAGCTAACGGCGTCCGAGACTGAACGTTTGGTACCAGCGATTAAAAGTGGTTTTTGATGGTGCTTCATCGCCAAAAGTCGAAACAAGTTGATTTAAACACTATTGGGTCGATAACCCACGCCGAAAATCGTAAAAAATCATCGCTCGAAAATGTTCACGGGATAATTCCATTTTTTTACTGAGATGCATTTTGCAACAAAACAATTCCCCCTCAAATGACAAAACGTTCTGAGTGAAGTTATGCTAAAAAATGTCAAAGTTTCCAATGGAAGTTTCAGTTTACATCTGGGAACACGAATATTGTCAGGACCCGAAATATAAAAAGCAATCCGTATAGTAGCTAAAGAACTTTTCTCTTATATTAAAATGCCTTCTAGAAGACCTGCAAAAATAGTCAACTAGAATTTGTGTAAAAAATATGTAAAACTTAGTTAAACTCAATAAGAGTTCGCTTTTTTATTTAAAAATAAAAACACAAATTGGTATAGTCTCCACCGAAGATGCAACACATCGAAATATTAATTGCGATCACATTAAGGGTATATGTGGGCCGCCATGGTGTGATAGGTTCAGTAAACACGGGTTTAACCTCGGCTAAGATCATCTTACAATTTTTTAGTGAACATTTATTTTTTCAAAAATGTTGGTACTGTATTTATGAAATAAGCGTTCGGTGAAAAACGGGAAGATCCACTGTTTTCGACCAAAAATTTGTTCAGTGATGAGGCCCATTTCTGGCTTAATGGCAAAGTCAATAAACAAAATTGCCGCATTTGGGCTGAAGAGCAACAAGAACAGGTTCAAGTGGTGCCATTATACCCAGAGAAACCCCAGGTTTGGTGCGGTTTATAAGCTGCGGGAATCATCGGTGCATATTTTTTCAAAAATGATGATGACCGAAACGTAACCGTGAATGGTGCTCGCTATCGCGCCATGATATCGATCTTTATGCTACCTGAAACGAACGAACTTGGTTTCAACAGGACGGTGCCACTTGCCATAGAGCGGCTCAAACAATGGATCTAGTGAGAGATTATTTCGAAAAGCAGCTAATTTAGCGTTTTGGACAGGTGAGTTGGCCGCCTAGATCAAGTGATATCACCCCTTTAGAGATTTGTCTTTGGGGTTACGTAAAGTCCAAAGTCTATTCTGACAAACCAGCTACAATTCAGGTTTTGGAAGCCAACATTACGCGTGTCATTAAACCATACCGGTCGAAATGCTCGAAAGAGTCATCGGAAATTGGACCCTCAGAATGGAAGCTCTGAGGCGTAGTTGCGGCCAATATTTGAAGGAAATTATAGTCAAAAAATAAATGTCTTAAAATGTCCTCTCAAATTACCAATAAAGATTCTACACTTGATTTGAATTTTTATATTTTTTTGTTTTGAAAAAATACCTCTAGATGGATCACCCTATATTATTGATAGTCATAAAATTCTATGACGATCTAGCCATGTCTCAGAGCTAGAGTCTTTAAACTGACTAGATATATGTCTCATAGTCAGCAATCTGCTGGTACTAAAAACGGAGCAAATCAGACAAAAGGGAAAAAGGTCCTCATTGAGAGACTAAACAAATTCGGATCAAATTTTTCATTTTAGACCATTTTCGCTAGGCATTTTGATTAATCAGCTTTTTTGGAAGTGATATATAAAGATTCGATAACCTCCCCCAAATGTTCGGGGAGAAGAACAGTGAAATCTTCTCACAAATCTAAATATGTATCTATAATTAATTAATAATTGGACAACTTTCTGATTAAGTATGGAAGAAAATATCCGTCAAATGGCCCAGACGCACAGCCCTTCTGGAATGCGGCATTGAAGAAGGTGTTGTCGAATGTCGTTTAAATCTTTAAAGAGGGCCCTCTAGAAAGGCTTTTAAGATAAGATGAATTTTACCATTAGTTAATTAAAACAATTAAAATTTTAATTAATTTATACAAATATAATAATTAACCAATCATCCTGGTTACTGACTGTATTTTTTAAAGTAAAAGCAATTAATAATGGAAAATAAGACAATATTTTTCCGAGTAGGTAGGCTTAACGTCGATTAGAGTCGCTTCTTTTATGTCTGAGGCTGATTTTCCTGTTGTTCAGTATTATAAGCGGCAGATAAGCGATAAACGATTTTGTTAAATTCACAACAATACCGAATACGCATCAACATTCCATTGAAAGTGAAATATCAACAATAATTCAGCGCTCATTAGCTGAGACAAACCGCAGCTTAAACCTAAGGCCTGAAAAGTAGAGCGCATACACAAAATAAAACGCTCTCCTCACACATACGAGAACCGAAACAAAAGCTGCTCCTAGCTCGGTGTAGTGGCGGTACATTGGGGAATATATTTCAATGCGACACATTTGTTTTTTTTTTTTTTGTTCAAGCTTCACTTGAGTTCAGTTCAGACTTGAACGCATTCAAATAAACACTTGTTGTTGGTTGTGATTTACGCTGCTCAAGTCCCAAGCAAATATTCGTAATTTTCGGCTCAAAAACGTTGTCATTTAAGCTCCAACGCTCGAGCTCACAGTATTTAATATTGAACGCTCGCTCAAACTGTTTCGGAGCTCGGTCGAACTGAATACAGAGCACCTAAAACATAATACAAGCGTTCAAACATAAATTACTAAGTATAGTACTTAAGTCGTGGAATCGTATTATCATCAACCAAAAAAAAAACAAAAATAACAATAACAATAAAACCAAAGATTAAAGAAAAAAGAAAGAATATAAACGAACTTGTAAGCGATCATTGAAGCTTCTTATATTCGGTTTCATTCACGTTCTCGATCACGCTAGTCTTGTGCCTAGTGACTGGCGTTCCCTGTTCATTCTTTCGAGGTGCTCATTTGCATCTCGCTTAAAGTGCAATAATCTGAACGCGTCTGTGTCTTTTGTTAAAGAAAATAAAGAAACAGTTTTTGACTTATGTCTTGAAAAGTTGTCAAAAAAAAAAGAATATAAAAAACGATATCGTCTTTTGTGTCATAAATTCACTTTACTTCAAGTGGTTTATTGTGTTTTGGTGTTTGGGACCGTTTTGTTTCTTTTTTTTTGCTGACAATTTGAACAAAGGATAACATTTCAGAGGCATTTTAATTTATTCGGCAAATGTAAATCAGGCAAAATGGGTAAGTTTAAGTATAAATTAAAATTTTATATAATATTCAGCATAGGGAATTGGTTATACATCCCCAGTCGAATTTCCATTCATGATAATATTTTAATGTATTTGTATCAAAAATTTGTATTCGTAATCGAAGGTTGAGATTTCAGATCAAAGGGTAAAATTAGTTAGTGAGTTTAGCGTACGCACACGTTTATAATAGACCTTCAATTTTTGCACATTTTTTATTTTTCATCCGTTTAGAACCAAAATTTTTTTTGACATCTACGACCATGCCAGAAAATGAAAGGGGGCCAAATGGCAGCTGTTTGAAAATTTTCGGATTGGTTGTCGGAGGGTACTGGGGTAAAATTGCTAAGTGCTGAACCAGTCAGATAGCCCTACTTCTTAGCTTCCCAAAATTACCTAACGTAGCCCAGAGGTGATGCCGTTCCAAAGTTATACGATTTGACTGAAATGCAAATTTTTTTTTGTGTTAATTTACGGAACGGTAGTACCTCTGAAAATAAATGCATGAAAATAAATAATTTGAACAAAAACAGTCAAAAATAAAAATAATGTAAAATCAACCTGAATTCTTTGAGTTCTGTAAATCCGAATGCACATACGAGTAATTAAGCGGATTAGACAGTAAAAAATTATAATAAAAAAAGTCTACCGTGGGACAGAGCCGATATCCTTCTCCACATTGATATACAGAAGACCATGATCTGATTTAAAATTTGACTTCTAAGGTATTTGACCCAGAGGTACTACCGTTCGAAAGTACCTCTGGGTATTTGACTGAAATGCAAAATTTTTTTTTGTGTTAATTTACGGAACGGTAGGACCTCTGGGCTTCTTTTCGGTAATTTTGGAAAGGTCAGAGGTAGGGCTATCTTTTGAGAG
Organism: Hydrotaea diabolus; assembly: GCA_963513945.1. NCBI lineage: Eukaryota > Metazoa > Arthropoda > Insecta > Diptera > Muscidae > Hydrotaea > Hydrotaea diabolus. The sequence continues at coordinate 220,299,105 of OY740716.1, read as the reverse complement.
ATAGAACTTAGCATTTTTACCCTAGTACCCTTCGACCACCAATCCGAACATTATTAAACCGCAGCCATTTCGAACCGCCGCCAGAAATATGCTGGTGAAATTTTTCCAGTCGTGATTGAATCACCTTGTATTCAATACGCTGTTTTGTTGATTCCAGCCCACACCGTACATTTTGCTTACTCCTGGTATTGAAAGCGGTCTGATTTCCTAAAAAAGCTTTAGCTTAATGGCCAATATGATTCACAGATTTGTGAATGAACATAATTACGTATGTTCAAAGCGCTATCTCCGTCCTTGCGAAATCCATAAATATGTTTACGAAAATAAATTTGTTGGAAATTGGATTCGGTTGCACAAGTGGAATTTCGGTTGCAATCACCAAATGTTTTTAGTCGTAATGGATATTCGGTTCGAAATACCACTAGTCAATAGATATGATCATTGTACTGTACTTGCAACTTTTTAATCTGTCATACTTACACGCAGAAAAAAAGTATGATTGGGGTGACAATATTTGAAGAGGATCATACTATTGTTGGGTATATGGTTGTGGCACAACAATATTATGATCCTCACTACAATAGTATGATTCAAATACAACCATACTATAATCCTCACAACAATAATATGATTCACACTCGACCATACTATGATCTTTACAACCATACTATGACCCTCACAACAAAAGTATGATTCACACTCAACCATACAATTATATCCACAACCATATTATGATCCTCAAAACCATAGTATGTTTCTCATACAAACATAGTATGATCCTCACAACCATAGTTTGATTCACACGCAACTATACTATGATCCCCACAACCATAGTATGATTCACACTCAACCATACTTTAATCCTCAAAATTATTTACTAAGATTGGGTAATGTAGTTATTCAAAAATAGAGATTTTTATCAAGTAAGTTATTTTAAATTGCACTACTATAAGTTCATAGTTTAGGCCATGTTTTTGTTGAACATTTCATTCAAGAAAAACAAATATATACTCCAACGGCAGTCGAAAATACTTTTAATTGCCAGAAGGGGTATATGCTACTTTACCATCCGTAGACCCCAAGTAAGGAATGTAATTAAACCATGGTCAATGGCTACATACTTAAGGGCAGGCAGATTTTATGTTTTGTGTTTGTTTGGTATATCATACTATATAAAACCTGTTTTGGTATGTTCATATTCGCAACCATACGGTATGATTGCCGTAATCATATAATTGTTAACGTAAATTTTAAACAACAATACTTTTGTACACCCAACCATGTTTATATGGTTGCTACAACCATATTTTCATTACAATAATACTATTGTTACATTTCAACAATATTAATATTGCCGCAATCATACTGTTGTCAAAATAAAATTCAAAAAACAATACTATGGTTGCGACGAACATGGTTTTATTGTAGAGAACATATTATTGTTGCGGTGACCATATAGTAACCATATCTTTTCTCTGCGTGTATGAAACGCGAAAAAGGTTTTTTTTATTTATTTATTTCGTACCAAATAATATTTACAATTCAAAAACAAATTATTGCCCCAGCGCCACGTGGACATTTTTGGGGCCAGTTGGCGAAGATTTAGCTAAAAGTAGTTTGTAGCTCGAAAATTAGATATAACAAAAAACTGTGCAATTAAAAACTAAATAAAACTTACAATAGAAGCAATTCAATATTATCTAATAAATGTTTTTTTTAATGTTGTTTTGAAAATTGAAATTCGTAAAATATTTTTGATATATTGAGGCAGACGATTATACGTTGTTTTGTTGATTCCAGTCTACATCTTTTGATAAGCAAGTTTGATCGATTTCTAGTATTGAAAAAAGTTTGATTCTGAGAAAATGAAATAGAATGATAACCAATGTTACGCACTGATTTAAACCTGTACATTAACAACTGCATTTTATATAGTCCATATATAGGCAAAATTGTTTTAGATACGCCCTTATACAAAGATACCGTCGGATACGTTTGTGGAAGATTGTAAACAATTCTGAGTGCTTTATTTTGTGCTCGTTGTAGATATCTATACTCGAGACTTTTTTGTAAGAGTATATCATCGGTAAGTAATTAAAATAGCTATGGATTAGCCCATTATATAGCAATAATTTAGTTTTTTCATCGAATTTATTTTTAAATTTATAGAGTAGTCCGATTCCTGAAGCTATTTTTTTCCTCAAATGTTGCATATGTAAGTTCCATGATAAATTTCCTTGCAAAAGTACTCCTAAGTATCGAACTGAACTGGATTCAACAACATCTTTACCACAAATAGAAATATTGAAAGCGTTATTAGTAAGCGTATTTAGTTGCCAAAACTGATGGTCGTGGCAACCAATAGCTTCGCTAAGAATTTGTTATTGTAACAAAATAAAGGGTCATCCATCTAGAGGTACAAAACAAAAAATTCAGAACAAAAAAAAAAATAAAAATTTAAATCAAGACTTGAGCAGTTTTTATTCTGGTTCTGTTGTTTCTTTTTCAGAATGGAAATGATATTGGTCGTTAAAGATTGCTCTACGCAAGTTCGAAGACTATATGCAAAGGGTAATTCACATTAATAAAAATGCGTTTCCCGTATAAGTCATTTGATTTGTGGCCGAAGTAATCGTTGGCAAAGACTGCTGAAGAAAAACCTTGGCGGGTTTAGAAACAGCTGTACAGTCTGCCTGTTAACCTTAGCAAATATGTTTCACCAATTTCTTCTTTTACGTTGATTTTTAAAAAGAAACAGCGTAAAGGTCTCGAACCAGAATAAAAAACTGCTCAAGTCATAATAATGATAAAAGACCGAATAAATAACAAAAAAAGGAAAAAACAATTTAAATCAAGTGTGGAATCTTAATTGGACAGGAAAGGACATTTTATGTCCTTTCAAATATTGGCGCAACAACGCCTCAGGTTTTCCATTCTGAGGGTCCAATTTTGGATGACTCGTTCGAGCATTTCGACCGGTATGGCTTTAATGACACGTGTAATGTTGGCTTCCAAAACCTGAATCGTTTGTCAGCATTGACTTTGGACTTTACGTAACCCCAAAGAAAAATATCTAAAGGTGTGTATCACTCGATCTAGGCAGCCAACTCATCTGTTCATAACGTGAAACTAGCTGCTTTTCGAAATGACCTCTCAATAGATCTATTGTTTGAACAGCTGTATGGCAAGTGGCACAGTCCTGTTGAAACCAAGAGACGTCAAGATTACGGGCTTCAATTTCAGGTAGCAAAAAGTCCGATATCATGGCTCGATAGCGAGCACCATTCACGGTTACGTTCCGGCCATCATCATTTTTGAAAAAAATATGCACAGATGATTCCACCAGCTTATAAACCGCACCAAACCGCGATTTTCGCAGGGTATATGGCACCTCTTGAACCTCTTCTTGTTGCTCTTCAGCCCAAATGCGGCAATTATGTTTATTGACTCTGCCGTTGAGCCAGAAATGTGCCTCATCACTGAACAAAATTTTGGTCGAAAACAGCGAATCTTCCCGTTTCTCACCGAACGCTCATTTCCATAATACAGTTGCCAACATTTGAAGTTAATTATTTTTTTAAAAAAAATAAATGCCAAAAAATATCCTTTCAAATTACCAATAAAGATTCCACACTTGATTTGAATTTTGATATTTTTTGTGCTGCAAAAATACCTATAGATGGATCACCCTATATTAGTGATTATAACTAAAACTTTATTATAACCAAAAACGGTTTGTTAAATAATTTTTTTTTATTATATAAAATAATTCGATTTTTATTGATTTAAGACAATCGATTAGCAAAATCTTTTTTCCAGTCGAAATCATTAATCATCTTGTCTACTTTTTCCTCGCCATGATCATGCCTACGAGGACTTAAAGTACTTTAATTGTGTAAGCAAACGGTTTTTTGGCTCTGCTTAAAATTAATTTTTTTCGTTGATCAATTTGGATGGGGTTTTTTAAATCCAAAAATTTTGTTTCAAAATTTTTTGTACATGGTTGCACCTATACTATAGTTCCAATAACTGAAAATTACAGAGCACCAACTAATATTAGGTTGTAATGACGAAATACTCGAGCTGCATGTTAAAAAAATCGGTTGTGGCAACGAATTTGTTGTCTTAGTGTAGGGAATTTCGATTTTTTGTTACAAAGTGTCAGAATCTCTATCTGATAGTATCTCTATCCGATCGTAAAATCCATCCTTGTGAAATCAATTAATATTTTTAAGAAACAAAATTTTTTGGAAATTGATTGGAACTGCAAAAATTCTGTTGCCAAAACAAAATTTCGGTTACAAGCACCAAATGCTTCTAAACGTAATGGATATTCGGTTGCACATATCATAAGATAAAAAAATATGATCATTTTATTCTAGACGCAACTTATGATCAGTCATTGGCATAAAATGTTTTTAGTTGCCATAATAAGGGGTTTCTGCAATCAATAGTTTGCGCAACATTTTGTTGTTGTAACCGAATTTTAATGAAAACACCTAACCTTCGTCATAACCAAAATCGAAAATAATCCTATTATTGCTGCTTGAAGCAAATCGTTTAATCTAATTTGTTCATTAAAAATCTTCCATCTTTTTTACTTTCCTCTTGTACCTCAACATGCCTCTTCCTTCCTATGCTTAAGAGTACTTCAAGTTTAAATTGCAAGCAATGCAATGGAAAATTACAGCTCCCACGAACGGCGAGGGTAACGATTTGGTATTTTTTACATTAAATAAACAAAAATTTGCATGAAAATAAATAATTTGAACAAAAACAGTCAAAAACAAAAAAATGTAAAATCAACTTGAATTCTTTAAGTTCTATAAAGCCGATTGCACATAATTCAACGGATACGACAGTAAAAAATAATTAAGAAGTCTACCGTAGGACGGAGCCGATATCCTACCTACTCCACATTGGTATACAGAAGACTCAACGCTTCTGTACTGAATTTAACAAAGATTTAATTTAAAAAATGACTTCACAAAATAAAATATGACTTGCAATCTTACGAGTATTAAGGCGCAAACGCGGAACATCTCTTGAATCAGTGAGCTGTACACGCTATAATTCGTTTACTTACTGACCGGGACCTACTGTTTAAAGGTCCATTTAGTCTTGACGGTTGACGGTAGGCAATCAGCTATTTCAGTTCAGGGTTGCATTTTGCATGTGTTAGAGGGAGATAACTACAGTTTGACGGTTGACGACGGTAGACTTCTGCAGGTTGCAGAATCCAAAGTCAACCGTCAACCGTCGAGACTAAATGGGCCTTAACACCGGCTCCGAACCATTTTACAGACGTGTTATTCTTATCAAAAAAGAAAAATGTATACCACTTTTCGCTGGGTGGATGTAATTTGTTTTTCATTTTCAACACCACGAAATATTGATTGAAAACCCCTTAAATCGATCCCATGTCCGCCCGTCCGTGTGTCTGTTGAAAGCACTATAACGGTCAAACGAATCAACCTAAGATCCTGAAATTTTGGATGATGATGGCTTACGGCCTTACACTGTTTGGAATTATAAAGGGTGAGATTAGCCCTGGGGAAAAAAAGTTTCAGTGTCACAAATTATAATTTTTTGTAGACGACCTATGGTTAAAATAGAAACGGTTAGCTGGGACGCACTTCACACCTCGAAAAATGGCCAGGATGGTCAAAACGGGCTATAAAAATCAATATGAACATATGGGTTACGCAGATTAAAGCAAATTTGGCTGCGAGTGCAAGTATGGAATTATTTTGAAGTTTTGTCTAAGATAAGGGTCGGGCGCAAGGGGCCCCAAAACTGGGCACTTTTTCTTTTTGCACCCTCCACCATACAATGGAGGGTATATTAGTTTTGTCATTCTGTCTGTACACCTTGAAATAATCATCGGAGACTTAACAAAGTATATATATTCTTGATCCTCGTAAAATTAGACTAAGACGATCTAGCCATGTTGTCCGGCTGTCCGTCTGTTGAAAACAAGATAGAACCTGCATGAAAACAGCTAGGGAGCTGAAATTTGACACATACATGTGTAGTTAACCTAGCATGGTTGGTATTGAAAATGGGCTATATAGCTCTACGGAAAGTTGGTGTTGGAGAACCTCAACCGACACTACCTCATATAAAAATTGTTTTTTTATTTGGAAATATCCGTCTAGTTTCTTGAGCAAAATCACTGAAATTATGCAAATAATAATCTGTATATAGGCGCAATCATCTATGTAAAAATGGTTTAGATTGGGCCACCATTTCTTGTACCTCCCATACAAATGGCCTTATGGGCCTTGAGAAATAATATGACTATAACTCACTAAAAACTTGACCTATCAAAATGAAATTTTGCACATCAACATTTCTATATATAACACACTTCTACGCTGAATTCAGTTGAGATCGAAAAAGTCCTACTGGTACCTCCCACACTAACGGTCAAGTGGGTCTTGAAATATAATATGACAATAACTCACCACACACTTGACCTATCGAGACGAAATTTTTGGCATAAAGATTAATAAATAGAACAGACTTTTGTGCTAAATTGTGCTAAGATCGAAAAGGCCCTACTGGTACCTCGCACACAAACGGTCTCATAAAGATTTTTATATAGAACACACCTCTACGCCAAGTTCTGTTCGATCGGAAAAGTCCTACTGGCACCTCCGACACAAACGGTCTCATGAGCTTTGAGAACAAATATGACGATAACTCGCCACAAGCTTGACCTATCGAAATGAAATTTTGCACATAAATTTCTATATAGAACACACTTTCACACAAAATTTGGTTGAGATTTGGTAGTCCCTTCTGGTACCTCCCATACAAACGGTCGTATGGGCCTTGAGAAAAAATATGACGATAACTCGCCACAAGCTTGACCTATCGAAATGAAATTTTCAACATAAACATTTCTATATAGAGCACACTTCTGCACCAAATTGAGTTGGTAGCCTCTTTTGATACCTCCCATACAAACGGTCTTAAGGGCCTTGAGAAATAATATGACAATAACTCACCACAAAATTGACCTATCGATATGAAATTTTCCACATAAAGATTTATATATAGAACACACTTCTGCACCAAATTGAGTAAATATTGGGTAGCCTCTTTTGATAACTCCCATACAAACGGACTTAAGGGCCTTGAGAAATAATATGATGATAACTCGCCACAAGCTTGACCTATCATGACCTAAATTACAAAAATTAAAAAAATAGCTTTTTATTTGGGAATCTGGTGGAGGGTATCCAAAGTTCGGCACAGCCAAACTTAACATTTTTTACTGTTTTTTTCTTCAAAGTGACGGTGCAGGACTTGTAAGGTTCGGACTGGCCGCACTTAATGATGGTTTTTCTAACTTCTTACTTAATTTCCACAACATCTCTTTAAAGGAACTAGGGGTTTTACATGGTTTTTTATAAACTTCTTGGTGTTTCGTCGGTTTGCATTTTTTGTGACGGTATATAATACGTAATATCGACGCACTGCGGTTCAAACTCGTCTATAATTGGAACCAGAGTTTTGAGATAATTAACAGATTCAGGCTGTACTGTATCCTGTAAGGAGTTTGCAGCACATCGAAATTATAAGACGATCTAGTCATATTCGCCCGCCTGCGTGTCGGTTTAATTTGTTTTTTTGTTTGTTGTTTATAGGAGCCTAAACTACCGAACTGATCTATTTGAAATTTTCTTTTACAGAAGTTAGATCTATACACGCAGAAAAAAAGTATGGTTGGGGTGACAATATTCTAAGAGGAACATACTATTGTTGGGTATATGGTTGTGGCACAACAATATTATGATCCTCACAACAATAGTATGATTCACACATAACCATACTATGATACTCACAACCATAGTATGATTCACACTCAATCATACTATGATATCTACAACCAAACTATGATCCTCACAACAAAAGTATGAATCACACTTAACCATACTATTATCTCTACAACCATAGTTTGATCCTCACAACCATAGTATGATTCACACTCAACAATACTATTATCTTCAAATTATTTATTAAGATTAGAGAGAAATTGCATTAAAATTAGTTCATAGCCACATTTGAGGCCGTTTTTATTGAACATTTCATTCAAGAAACAAAAATATATATTTCAACGGCAGTCGAAAAACTTTTAGTTGCCAGCAGGGGTGAATGCTACTTCACCATCCGTAGACCCCAAGTAACGAATGTAATTAAATCACGATCAATGGCTATATACCTAAGAGCAGGCAGATTTTAAATAAACGAGAACCAGTCGGTAGTCGAGTATTTCACCGAACAAAGTAAACACAATAAAACTCCCTCGAACTATCTTCCGATTGTTTTTGTTTTTTTTATAATGGACAACAACCATGCACTACATCGTGTGTGTGTAAGTTTTTTTTTTGGTACACCAAAAAAAACACACACACATAGTCTTTAAAACCTGTTATGTTTTGTTCATAGTCTCAACCATACAGTACGATTACCGTAATCATGTTATTGTTAACGTAAATCTTTAACAACAATACTTTTGTAGCACCAACATGGTTGCTACAACCCTATTTTCATTTCTAAATTTAGCAAAAATAGTATTATTACATTTCAATAATATTATTATTGCCGCAATCATACTATTGTCAAAATAAAATTCAGAAAACAATATGGTTGCGACGACAATGCTTTTATTATAGAGAACATATTATTGTTGCGGTGACCATATAGTAAGCATATCTTTTCTCTGCGTGTAACCGGTGGTTCAAATAGGATACTTAAATTTTTTATATCTCAAGTGTGCGGTGCCATGCACATAATAATTAAAAATGATCATAATATAAAACAAACTCTAGAGGAAAAGTGGGCGGTACCACGCCTTTTTTGTAGGTTAAGTGTCTTGAAATTTCAACAGTATTGTATTGTGAACAATAGCCTTGTTACATGCTATAAGCGAATACGATTTTTGAATGGGCGTGGCACCGTCTACATATTCGAACACCTAACACAACCAAAGCTTACAAGCTATAAGAGTTAGAAACATCATTTGGTATACTTTATATAAGTAAAGTATACTATAAGAGTGTAATGAAATACGTTCGGGGAAAAGTGGAATGTACCACAACCCTTTTTGACGTGGACGTGGCTCCGCCCACACGTTAATAAACTTAAAACATCAGACTTAGAATATAGACCACAATCGTGTAAAGCTCTATATCAAAAGTGGGTGGTAACACGGCCGATTTTTAATGCGGTTTACGTCCCATAATTACAAAAAGAAAAGAACACAGTATACTACTTAGTAGGGACATAAATACTGTTACAACATTGACACACCCATTTCAATAGTAGAACTGAACATACCCCGTTAATGTCATATGGGTTTTGAAAGCTAACCTCAATAGCGTAAGTCTGTAACGGGATTTTAAAATTGTTTCAACTTTCATCATGTAGTGGTCAGATAATGAGTGGCCACTATGGATTTGCCGCATGTTCGTCTACCGATGCATAAAACTGTTTGAGGAGACTGGAGATCTAAAAGACCGCCACCGGTCGGGCGCCCACGCTCTGTTCGAACACCACATGTCATCAAAGCCGTTAAAACAAAAATTCACAGAAATTAGTCCGAAAACAGAAAATCACACGCAGAAAAAAGTATGGTAAGTAACAATATTCGAAGAGTATCATTTTTTGATTATATGGTTGTGGCACAACAATATTATGATCATCACAACAATAGTATGGCTCACACAACATACTATGATCCCCATAACAATATTATGGTATAGAATTATTCACACACAACCATACTATGATCCCTACAACCATATTATTATTCACATTCAACCGTACTGTGATCCCCACAACCATAAAATGGTCCTTATTACCAAAGTATGTTTAACGTACAACCATAGTATGATCCTCACAACCATAGTATGACTTACACACAATCATGCTATGATCGTCAACATTTTTTGTAAAGATTGGGTAAAGTTGTTATTTAACAATAGAGAATTTTATTAAGTAAGTTATGAGTAATAGAGTGATTTATTAAAAAGTAAAAAAATTATTTATTAAAAATATTTTAGTTATACTAATTCGTAGGTTGTTTGGGAAAAATTTAACTATTTTTACTATTATTGCGTAAGATTCGTAAAAATAACATTGTTAAATTAAAAAAAAGTACAATTTTGCCGGTATGAATGCCGTAATCATGTTATTGTTAACACAAAAGCCTTGAAAACAATACTTTTGTTCAACCAACCATATTTATATTGTTGCTACAACCATATTTTCATTTTTAAATTTGGCAACAATACTATTGTTACATTCCAACAATAGTAATATTGCCGCAATCATACTATTGTCAAATTGAAATTCAAAAAAAAATACTATGGTTGCGACGACCATACTTTTATTGCAGAGAACATACTATTGTTGCCGTGACCATATAGGAACCATACCTTTTCTCTGCGTGCATGGCCCGTGAGATGAATATCAAGCAAAAGTCAATGAGTCGACTCATTAAAAATAACTTGGGACTTGGGGCTGTCAAACGACGTAGAGTACATTTATTCACCGCGGCTTTAAAAAAAATAGGATTGAAAAATGCAAACGTCTTTTGGTGAAGCACGCTGATAACTTGCACAAAAAAATTTTGTTCACCGATGAAAAAAATTTTACCGTTCAGGAAAATTTTAACAAGCAAAATGATAGAGAGTATGCGCGGTCATCTAAGAAAGGATCTGAACTGATCCCAAGCATGGAAAAGGGTCATCACCCCGCTTCAGTCATGGTTTGGTGGGGTGTCTCTTACGATGGGGTCACTGACCTGCATTTCTGCGAACAAGGAGTCAAAACATCGGCCAAAGTTTACCAAGAAACCGTTTTGGAAGCTGTTGTGAAGCCTCTTAACAATTCCCTGTTTCAAAACCAGCCATGGACTTTTCAGCAGGATTTTGCGCCGGCCCATAAGGCTAAAACGTCCCAGGCCTGGCCTTGAAACAATTTGCCAGCGTTCATTTCCTCTGAAGAATGGCCCTCAGGCAGTCCAGATTTGAACCCATTCGATTACAAATTGTGGGCGGTTTGAGAGGACAAGGTTTGTCACAAAAGATACCCCAACATTGAATCTGTTAAGACTGCTTTGGTTCTAGCTGTGGCGAATTTTCCAATGGACGAGGTTCGTGCAGCTATTGACAATTGGCTAGTGCGACTTAAGGCGTGTGTAAAGGCAAAAGGTGGACATTTCGAAAAAGTAGATTCTTTTTGGATACAATATACATCAATAAACATATTAAAAAAATATTTGGTCCAAAAACATTCAGTACTTTTTATTTTATAGCATAAAACGTGTGTAACAGTATTTATGTCCCTACTTAGTAGACTACAAGCGTGTAAAGCTCTATATCAAAAGTAGGGGGTAACACGCCCATTTTTTAATGCGGTTTACGTCCCATAATTACAGAAAGAAAAGAACACAGTTTACTATTATAAGAGCCAAAAAATCGTCACAGGGTTTATACGGATACAATTTGTAAAGGGGCGTGGCTCATTCCAAAGACTTTAAACGACCAGAATTCATAAAGTATTTAAGTAAGGAACATCCGATTTGGAATATATATTTTTTCTGTGTAAATAAATAAGACTTAGGGGAGGTTATGGGAGACCATAACAAAGGACATACTATTTTGGAACATATACAAATGTACACTACTCTGGGTAAATAATTTGTCATAGAGTTGCACATATGCGTTTTACAGGGGGGGGGGAGGTGGGGCGTGTCACCGCCGGTCAAAACTTTAAAGTACCACAACTAATGATATATTGGCATGTAACGAAAAAAGTTCTAAGCAAATGTGTGCCGTGGCCTTGTGGCCCTAAAAATCTGACCCTATGGCCATAGGAACTTATGGCCATAGGAACTTATTATTCTAACTGGCTTTGAAAGAACTACCGGCTTTATTCAGTACTCGTATTAGGATGTTGAGGGATTCAAGTAGTATTTCTGATAGTGCCTTTAGTCCAATTGACATGACACATTAAAAACAAAGCAATACGGGCATTGCTTGTTTTCCGTTTTAGAAAGAGTACGAGTATCAAAGTATTCTTTCATTTATTTATCATGAACTTTTTCTTTGACGTCATAATTTGGTGCCGCCAAAATGTTAATAGCAAAAAAGAAACGTAGGTCTACATTTGGTGACCAACGATATGTGTAACTTTCATTAGAGGAAATGCCAGGGCATTACAAATTAATTATTGACACGTTTTTTTTTGCCATAGACCCGATACGAGTGCTTCGAATAGATAAATACACGTATGTATGCATGTGTGAAGTACTCGTTCTATATTTTCCAATATAATTCAATTCGTTATTGTAACAAATTCAATAAAATTTACGCAATCAATGATGAATAATAAATAAAAGCACTTCAAACATAAACACTCTTTACACAACTGTTCGTTCGTTCATTCGCTGAATGGCAAATAAAACATATCGGGTGTCCATACATATATTTTCTATTTAATAGGAATTATATACAGCGACTCTAGTAAGTTTTTAGTTACAGACTACGCTAATCAAACGTACTAAGAATTATAAATAGAAATCTTCCCGTAATCACATGTAACGACTGAAATGGATATCACTGAACTCAAAAATGTGGAGACAGTTTGCATTGGAAACTTAAACCATTGAAGGGGACAGATTCGAGATTGAGGAAATGAGAAAATAGCCCGTCATTGATTTATGAATTTGCTTCGTAGAATATTTATATCCATAATAGAATTTTAGCTAAAATACGTAGACACCGATCAACCGGCCCCAGATAGTGGAGATGAGTCAGTCCATATGGAACTCTTTAAAAGTGATACAAAAGGCTGCAATTGTTTATCCCACCTGATGTTAATCAGCATCGAACTCAAGAATTATTTTGACAAGAAAAATAACATGAAAAATTTAACAAGTTCGAGTATATGCCATTCCAAGTTCAAAAACTCAGGAATTATTTTGACGAGCAGAATAACATGAATAATTGAACATGTATATATATTGGAAACGGAATGAAATAAAATTAATAATAAATATAATATTTGTTGCTGTCAAAACTGTGCAGAACTTATATAAGAATGCTAAGCAGGATGTTGTAGATTACAGACAATTTTCAAAATTATCCAAAAGTTGACAAAATATATGTTCGTCAAAAAACAAGTGGACAATTCGTAAGTTCGGCCGTTACGAAGATTTCATATGGTTACTATATGTTCACGGCAACAATAGTATGTTCTCTGGAATAAAAAAAATGTGGTTGTCGCAATTATAGTATTGTTTTTTGAATTTAATTTTGGCAATAGCATGATTGCGGCAAAATTTATATGGTTGAAATGTAACAATAGTATTATTGCCAAATTTAAAAATGAAAATATGGTTGTAGCAAAATTACGAGTACTAATATGGTTTGTGTGACAAAAGTATTGTTCTTTTTTTGGGTTTTATGTTAACAAAAATATGATGGCGGCAATCATACCGGAAAAATCTCATTTTTTTTAATTTTACAATGTAATTGTTACGAATTTACGCATTAATAGTACTTTTTATATGTAAAAATATTTTTTTTAAAACAAACTACTTTGGATTAGTATAACTGAATTTTTTTTTAAAAATGCATTTCTACTGTTATTTCTGCATAATTTACTTAATGAAAGTCTCTTTTGTTGAATAACAAATTAACCCAATCCTTACAAAAAATGTTGGGGATCATTGGTTGGTTGTGTGTGAGTCATACTATGGTTGTAAGGATCATATTATGGTTGTATGCTAAACATACTATGGTTATTAGGATCATAATATGATTGTGGGGATCATAGTATGGTTGAGTGTGAAATATCATATGGTTGTGGGGATCATAGTATGGTTGTGTGTGAACCATACCCTTGATGTGAGGACCATAATATTGTTGTGGGGTTCCTAGTATGGTTGTTTGTGAACCATACTATTGTTGTGATGATCATAATATTGATGTGCCACAACCATATAACCAACACTAGTATGGTGCTCTTCAAATATTGTTAACCCAACCCATATTGAACCTCATATTTGAAAGAACTACATTTGTTAGACCCATTGTTGAATGGGCCGAATGGGCCTCTACATACCATTACGAGTTCAAAATATTCCTTAAAATAGGAACATAGTAGGATTTGAGTGTAAATATCTGTTTCTGGATTTCCACATGTCTCCGAACATTACGGGACGGTTTTATGACACATGCGTACCACGCCCATAGGCCGAGGCCTCCAATTCAGACAAATCGCAAAATGCATGCCACTTTCAGAATCTTCAGAAAACTTCTAATTTTTTGTCACTCTAGGAACCGTGGGCCCTACGATCACATGAGTCAAATCTTGACCCATGTGACAAGAACTTAAAACTAGTCGAATTGTCAATTTAATATTATCCTTGGCGAAATTGTATTGTTTTTTCAATACTCAATTCTCACTCAATTCTAATAATTGTTCGTGAAAGTAGCCCCAAAAAGAAGAACTTCTGCATCATTCCTTTGGTCAAGGTACATCAAATTATAATTTAATAGTTAATTTAAAGTTAGTAAGTATCGTATAGGGGAATCTGTCACGTTTTAGGCTCTTTTGTTTGTCATAACTCGAGAACCACTATTCCGGATAAGCTGAAACAAATTTAAAAAAATTAAAAATTATGAGCAATCATAAAAATCAAATAACCTTTTGTTTATTAAAAAAATTAAAAATTATGAGCAATCATAAAAATCAAATAACCTTAAAAAGTCATCAATGTTTTTTCCAAAGAACTTTGTGCATATCTCGAGCAAATTTTTGAAAGTCATACCTTCACTTAATTGTGCATAAAAGCGAAACGCGTAAATCGATTTTCATGATCTATCTCTCATTTTGTTCATAGGTTATGTGACTTTACGTGAAAGTTATAGGACCTGACACTTTTCGTTTTGTATTTTTTATGAATTAAAAAAAAAAACTTTAATTTTTTAGGCAAAAAATATTTTTTTTCTACATACATTTATTTATAACTGCGAAACTGTTGCTTAAGAAGCGAAACATTTTTTTAAATTTGTTTTAGCTTAGTCGGACTAGTAGTTCTTGAGCTCTGAAAAACAAAAGAGCCTAAAACGTGACAAATTCCCCTTTCCCCTACTTACTAACTTTAAATTAATTTTTAAATTATTATTTGATGTACCTTGACCAAATAAATGATGCAGAAGTTCTTCTTTTTGAAGCTACTTTCACAAACAATTATCAGAATTGAGTCCCGAATCAATCACCTAAAAAATGTTGTACTGTGTAATTAAAAAGGCAAATTTTTAACCCTAGTGCCCATGGGAGCCGATTTGACTTCCAAATTGGCTCAATTTTTAAATATAGGTACGACTCTTAATTTGTATATTTATAAATTTCACTGGGCACCGGTTTTTGGTCGCAGGGGCTTTACGAGGGCGACCGCAAAAGTAACTGGCCTAACATAAAAATAACCGTTTTTTTGGAATTATTATTATTTATTTTCAACATAATCTCCTTCCAACTCAATACAATTCATCAAACGTTTTTCAAGTTTTTTAATTCCATCCGAAAAATAAGATTTTTCAAGACCTTCAAAATATGCCTCAGTTTCAGCAATAGCCTCGCTATTGGACGAAAATTTTTTGCCACCGAGAATTTTTTTTTAAATTTGGAAACAAGAAATAATCAGGAGGAGCTAAATCTGGACTATATGGTGGATGCGGAGCAATTTCAAATCGTAATTCAGCCAGTTTTTGTTGAGTTAAAAATGCAGTGTGTGAAGGAGCATTATCTTGATGAAAAAGAACTTTTTTTCTAAATGCGGTCGTTTTTCTTGATTCTTGATTTCTTCACTCAACCGATCCAATAATGCACAATAATATTCACTATTTATAGTTTTTCCTTTCTCAAGATAATCAATAAATATTATACCCCTTGCATCCCAAAATACTGTGGCAATTACTTTTCCTGCTGACTTAACAGTTTTTGCCTTCTTGGGACCACTTTTACCAGCTTCTATCCATTTTTTTGACTGTTTTTTGCATTCTGGGATGTAGTGATGGATCCATGTTTCATCAACAGTTATGAATCGGCGCAAGAACTCTATTGGATTACGCTGATAAATCGCTAAAAGCTCCTCGGAATTGGTCCAACGGACGATTTTTTGGGGCAAAGTCAATAAAAAAAAATATCTTGCGGATAGCCTTTCAATGTGGAGTTCATCATATAAAATACTCCAAACTTGTTTTTAGTGTATTTTAACAATATCAGCAAGTTCTCTAAGCTTTATTCTTCTATCTTTAGTCACTTCATTAAATATTATTCTAATAAATATTTTTCAATAGTAGTAGCAGTTTTCGGTCTTCCAGAGCGTTGTTCATCTTCCGTACTTGAACGACCCATTTTAAATTGTTGAACCCAGGATTTCACGGTGGAGTATGATGGTGCATTATCACCATGAACACAATCCAATTCATCTTTGATTAATTGTGGCGTATAACCTTTCATATAAAAGTGTTTAATTACCGCACGAAACTCTTTATTTTCCATTTTTCAAAAATTATAAAACTTTTTTACTTCAATCACCTGTACCAAAGAAAATCATTAAATATTTCGGAAATTTTGACAGATGGCTTATAAAAGATTGCTTTTAAAAAACAAAAACAAAAAAGTTGCTAGTAAAACAGAAAATGTACCATGCCAGTTAGTTTTGCGGTTGCCCTCGTAGAACTATCCCAAAGGGCAAGGCCTCTAAATCGACAAAATCGTGAAATTTATGTCAGATTCTACAGAAAATTCCACAGTTTTTTAGTACCCATATGCCCTCGGTCGAAGGGACGTATTTTTCAGCGCCCTAGGGACTAAAATGCCCAAAACCGAAACCGGGAAAACTTGACTCATCGGTTTACCCGGCAAAGAAAATTCATAATACTAAATACGTTTATATCAGCAAAGCTAGACTTCTCACATACTTACATTGACATATGAATTTAAAGTAATAAAAATAATAAAAAACCCCGGTTTTATCAAAACATGGTTTCGAAAAAAAACCCGAAATGCCCATGGGTCAAGGCATCAAATTTCATCATATCGTAAAATAAAGGGGAGACATTGATGCTACTAGTCAACACATGCCAGGCTCAAACTGAAAGTAGTCATTTGCTACGAGATCGTAGCAGAGACTCAAATCTGGTGCCGCGAGAGGTTAAGAGTCCCTAGAACTGTTGTTCTAGCCTGACCTGTTGGGGATCGGCAAGAAACGAACCAAAATTTCCCCACAAATTTAAATAAGCTTTGATTTTAACGTTTTCACTATAAAACCATAAATTTGTCATACGACTCAAATTATCTGCTCATTAAGATTGGTCTAAAATTTGAGGTCAGTCCTTAGGGGACTGTGGTCTCCACAAGCCGGCCATAAGTCCCCTAAATGCTTTTGAAGACCGCGTAACACCTGCTAACGAAGAACTTTTTTTGTCAATTAAAAACTTTCCAAAAAAACGATATTTTATGGATTCAACATATTTTGTATAGAAGCAAATCAAAATGTTCGGCCAGGCCGAACATTTCCATAACTTCAAAATGTCTCTACATTTGAATTCGTAGCAAAATTTGCTTCAACTTAAGTACCCATATTGACCACCCGTTTTGAACATGCGTAATGTTTTTTGGGCCGAATGAGCCAAAACTATGCTCTTTATTTATGTATTAAGTCAAAATTTAACTAGCAGTACCCATTTCAAACATTGTCCGTTGACAAAAAAAAAATGTTAAGAAATACGGAGGTACCTTTAGTCCCGAGGTTCCTCTAGTCCCTTTAAGAAAACTTCTTCCCCCTTTTCATCTACTTATACTTATATATACGTACAATCCGATAGAGCAATGATCATAAGACATCGTCATGCATAAAGTCAGGATTCTAAAACCACTGCAATCGTGATATCAATAGACGCACGGACGGACAGACACACGGACGGAATTTTACGACCATCAATAATATATATACATTATACGAGTATGGTTTCCGATCAATATTTCGTGGTGATATTAACAAAATGACACATTTAGTATACCCTTGCTCCTTCGGTAAAGGGTATAAAAACACTGACATTTACAAAAATTCTGACTATGTCATAAGTTTTACGATTTGGCTAAATTTAAAGGGCCCTTCCAACATGAACACACCACCAACAACCATATTTCCAAATACTGCTAATGACCTACTGCAACGCTATCCATGATGGAGAGTATAAAAGCTTCGGACCGGCCAAACTTACGAATTTTCCATTGGTTTTTTATAACTTGTTTCGACTACTGTGGGTTTTTTTTTTATTTTTGCAAACATAAACAAAAGACGTACATCTTATTGCCATACTCATTACTAGGTAATGAGATGTCATTACCCTCACAATGACTAAGCTAATATTTATGACTTCCTAATAATTTCATCGAAAATTAGTCATTTCTTGTTTACATTTTCGAAACGTGTTAATTTTTCACTGCTTCCCTAATTTTACAATTCATTGTATTTTGATTAATGGTACTTACAATCTCTGACTATCCCATTCACAACGTTCTTCAAAATATCGTATAAGGGGGTTCTACAAAGGGATAGATAGGCTGCAAATATTAAAATGCTGCTGTGACCTCTGCGGCGCAGAGTTTACAGTGTTTAACTTGTAACCCGCGCGTCCCATGATCAATTATCTGCCGAAAAATATTTTATTTTATTACACAGTACGACAGTGGTTGGTACACATGAGAAATGTTAACAGAATATGAAAATAGGCTTAAAATAAAGAAATACGTGTCTCGGCGATTTGCTGTAGCACGTCAGAATTTTGAGAAAATCGATTTTAAAGATTCGAAGGATCGTGGAGGTTCACTTGTAACGTAGTACTATTGTAAAAAGTTCTATAAAAACAGAATGGATGAACCGATTTAAGTGCTTGAGCCAGTTTTGAAAAGGGAATTAAATTTGGATTTGTTTTTATTAAAAAAAACATTTTTTTCCGCTAGATGGCGCTTTAATTTTCATGTAAAATTAAAAAATATCCAAAAAATGTACGAAATTCATTAAAAATACAATGTTGTTGATTTGAAATCCAATAACTAAAGTAGAATCTTTTTCGCTGGCCGGGAATTGCTTGATTCAGCGATTCGGGGCTCCGAGCCAGATCAAACTAAAAATATTATTATTCAATTTCAACGAGCTTACAGATCGGGGTTTCTGCAATTAGAAAAAATTAAAACAAGTCGTCTGGGATTTGAACCATATGGCGGTCGATTGTTTCGAAGATGGAGAACGCTTCCATAAAGATATTGTTACAATAGAAAATCGTTTCAAAGGAAAAGACATGACTCACATGCTTGCTGAATATTGTTGGAATTTATGCCGTGATACAAAACCTGAAGTTTACACACGAAAAACTAAACGACCAACATTTTTGACACAAAATAATAGTTAAGATATCATATTAATTTTTGTATTTTTACATTACATTTACCTTACATTGAATTACATTACATTTTTGGATATTAATTTTTGTATTTTTACATTACATTTACATTACATTGAATTACATTACATTTTTGGATATTTTTTAATTTTACATGAAAATTAAAGCGCCATCAATCGGAAAAAATATTTTTTTTTAATAAAAACAAATCCAAATTTAATTCCCTTTTCAAAACTGGCTCAAGCACTTAAATCGGTTCACCCATTCTATTTTTATAGAACTTTTTATAATAGTACTACGTTACAAGTGAACCTCCACGGTCCTTCGAATCTTTAAAATCGATTTTCTCAAAATTCTGACGTGCTACAGCAAAACGCCGAGACACGTATTTCTTTATTTTAAGCCTATTTTCATATTCTGTTAACATTTCTCATGTGTACTCAAAAAAAATTGATTTTGTCGTACTGTGTTATAAATCGATTTCTCTTAGCAATTCTCTAACACAACAAAAAGTACTTACCTCCAGTGACATCACCCGTGTAAAAGTAATTCGATGGGTGACCGAATTTGTGTAAACATTTTTTTTTCAATAAGACTCAATCGCAATGTTCTTTGCGTTTATAAGCGTTTTTGCTGGGGTATTCTAAAAATTTCGAAAAAAAAGTTTGCTATGCGCATGCTCACGAAATCAATAAAGATTAAGTGACATTTTTCGGTATTCATTGGACGTTTCACTGCAATTCCTAACATCATTAGGCCTGTAACCACACTAATAACCTTCAATCAGTTCTTTCACTTTAAGCTCTACTGACTGGCCGTTTTCTCAAAACAATTTCGTTTAAGAAACACGTATCGTTAAAATTGGAAGCGCATTAAAGTGGGCTGGCATCAATAACTCAACTTCATTCTTTTGCGCCTGCGTTGTTTCAGACATCTTTTTTTCGTATATCAGCTAAAAAAAGAAGAACATAACATCCATGTCTTTTATAATCCAATTTATTACGTTGTGAATTATGAACAATCGTTACTTTCAGACTAATTCGTTGTAGACTTTAGCTCAATATAATTCTACATGCATGCTATGCATTGAATTCAAAGTATGGCCCAAACACGCTTTTCTGGATGATTTTCAGTATCTCGTAAGGATAGTGCGATCTATCGTTGAAAATGTAAAACTATTTATGTCCTAGACCACTTTGTGGTACAAAATACATATGTGACGCGCAAAATAGAAAGGGACCTAAGGTTAAAAACCAGCTTTGTTCAGGAGAGCCATTTTAAAGATTAGGCCCCTTTCTATTTGCGCTTAGAATCGTCGACTTCACTTTCATAAAACGGGCATATCTCTGGGAGGGAACACTTTTGGGGCATGGGATCGGTCTCATTCGATGCTCAGATGTTGTCCACATCAAAAAAAGAAAAAAAATGAAAATTGATTTTTTACCCTTAGGTCCCTTTCTCTATGCGCTATCACATATTATAACCTACTAAAGGGTGTTGTTTTCGGACGTGTGAAATAATGTTTTTCGTTATGTTTTAAAAATAGTTTCGGGCAAGTGACTGGCTCGAATAAATTCCTGCCGGGAGGCCCAATTTTTGATAAAATATCAATCGTGTCGGGCTTATCTGCGTAGACAAGCGACATCACACAACCCCAAAATATTCCAGCGGTATTAAATTACACGATATTGGAGGCCACATCATTGGCCCACGACGCCTGGTAATGCGCTCACTAAAACTTTCCTTCAATAAATTGACTGTTTTGTTGGGTGTATGGCATGTAGCGCCGTCTTGTTGGAACCAAATGTCTTCAGGATTATGGGCTTCAATTTCAGGTAGCAAAAAGTTCGATAGCATGTTGTGACAGCGAGCACCACTCACGGTACCTTCCGACCATCATCATTTTTGACCATCCATTTTGGCCCATAAACCACACCAAAACCTTGAACCTCAACATGTGCTCCAAGCGACACAATTGCATCCGCAAAAAATTACTGTGTGATGTGGTTATCATCCCGGAGGTATGATTGAGCCGTATTTTTCATATATGAAAACAATCGTCATGTAACCGTCAATGGAGCGCGCTATCGTGAAAATTATTTAAAAATACATTAAATTCTAAATAAAATGAGTGATTTATTACGTAAATAAAAGAAGAAATACGTTTAAAAAACGTAAGTGTTTCAATTCTGCAAATCCAAAGCAGTTTTTTTTTTAAATTATATATATGCGCATAAATCCGCAACAATAACAAAAAAATATAAATATTACTATCATATGGTATGATTGCCGTAATTATATTACTGTTAACATTAACCCAAAAAACAATACTTTTGTCGCTACAACAATATTTATATTGTTGGTACAACCATATTTTCATTTTTAAATTTGGCAATAATACTATTGTTATCGAGAAATGGTCCAATCAAATGGCCATCTCGTTCATGCGATATAAGGCCATTGGTTTTCTTTTTATGGTTTCAAGTCATTTGTCTATGCCAACAAGCCAACAACCTTAGACGAGCTCAGAGACAACATCTAATGCGGAATTGCCAACGTTGCAGTCGAAATGTGTGCAAGAGTGGTGGAAAATTGGGTCCTGAGAATAGATCGCTGTACACGGGCTCGTGGTGGTCATATGACCGAAATCGAATCACTTTGTCAGAAACCATTGATGCTGTGGGTGAACTGATAAAGCAAGACCTACATATGACATATCGTGAGATTGAGGCATCCTTGGGCATTAGAATGAAAAGCATCAATAAGATTTTGCATATTTATTAGGGCGTGAAAAAAATTTGTTTTCGTTGGATCCCACATTATTTGACGAGTGCACAAAAAAAGGCTCGTATGGATTGGTGCAAAAGTATAGCTGCCGTAGTTCAAAGGCAGTGTATAACATTGTCACAGGTAACGAATCATGGATCTATGGATATGAACCCGAAACAAAGCAGCAGTCGACCGTACGGGTCTTTTAAAGCGAGCCAAATCCAACAAAAGTTGTTCGTGGAAGAAATACTTTATTCTATTTGTTTATGTCGTTTTTGACTGGGCCCAGTCAAAAACGACATGAACAAATAAAATAAATACCCATTTGGTCAAAGAAGAAAATTATTCTGTTTTTTCGGTATAGCCGACCATGTTGCCGCAGTGCCTTTAGTGAAACGTAGGACGGCCACTTCTGAGTGGTATACAACCATCTGTTTGCCAACAGTGTTCGAAGAAATGAGGAAAGATGATAAGAGAAGACGGATCATTTTGCAACACGACAATGCGAGCTCTCACACATCAGCTGAAACGATGAGCTATTTGACCAACCAAGATGTCGAATTGATGGGTCATCCACCGTACAGCCCTGATTTGGCACCCAATGACTTCTTCCTATTCCCGCACATCAAGAAAACAATGCGTGGTCAACGTTTTTCATCGCGCGAAGCAGCTGTTGAAGCATTCAAAAACTATATTTTGGAGGTGTCTCAATCGGAGTGGAAAAAGTGCTTCGAAACTTGGTTTGTGCGCATGCAAAAGTGTATTGATCTTAAAGGAGAATATTTTAAAAAACAATAAAATCATTTCCAATGATAAATTATTGTCAGAGCCGAAATATAAATAGCAACCCTCGTAATCGTATTACTTAAGTAAGATTCAGTTTATTTCTGTAAAACATGGTTGATGGTAGCGAATCGCATCGGGTTACGGTTTCATATAATTAACGAAATTTATCTTATTTTTCCTGCAAAAGAAACTTTTCGTAAGAAATATAAAAAAATACGAAATGGGTTTGATGATAAAAATTTGTAAGGAACATAATGAGAGATTATCTAATTTTTAAGAATTTCTTTCATATTTTTTAAGAATATGTTCATATTTTATATGAAATGTTTTTTTTTCTTCATGAAATTGTTTCATATTTTTCATGACACTTTCCAAAACATTTATGACAATATTTCACAAAAATTACGAAATCCTTAAACAAGAATTAAAAAATTTGTTCATATTTTTTTCGGAAAAATATAAAACCTTTTCATGAAATAGTTCTTTTATGATAATTATAACTTTAACAGTTTTTAAACCTTTATCTTCCAATTGCGATTTGCTCAGCGCTCTCCAAGGTAATGGAGAGCATGATCAACCTCCATCATGTGAGGTATTTAAAGACCAACAACCTGCTGAATGACCGACAGTATGGTCACAGTATGAACGTTGGAGTAGGTCTATTCAACAGTTTGGTGAGAGTAAGGGCTTTGATATAATCCGGCACGGTGAACGCATATCATATAACTCATTTGCAGATGACAGCAATCTCTGCCATTCATATTCATTCGGTCTTAGGCTGAGTCTTCAAGAAATTAAAGACAAAATGCGAATTATGGATGAGACACTTGGTCGGGATTTACTGGCCATTTCCGAATGGGGTCGAGTGAATAGAGTAGAATTTAATGCGCTTAAGACACAGTGCTTGCTACTTGGTGCCTCACAAGCGATTCACTGACCCAACAGTGTCGTCAATTTTTTTAAAAAGAATGTTTCACTAATAGTACAAACAAAATTCTTTCAGTGTACTGTAACCCAATGTAATCACCCCGCTTACATTTTGCATTCTCATCAGAGAAACATGTGTTAACAACTTTTATTACACATGCGGTCGTAAAAACTCCAAAAAGTAGAAAATAAACTGATTAATGATTGGCTGGGCCAACTAACTGGCCCGACTGGCTATCTTCGAAACCACAACGTCGCCGTGTGTGTGTGAGTGTGAATGGGGGACATCGTTTAACTTCGTGTACTGCAAGTGTCGTTGTAATACTGATAACGGCTCACAACTAGGAATGGTAATAGTTTACTCGTGTTTAGTGTTGGTATCTTTTTCTTCTTCTTCTTCTGGTCAGTATTTACTTTTGAGTGCACTTCATTTTAATTTCAATTCGATTCGATACAATTTCGATTCCGATTCCGTCTATTTACATATGTCGAGTATGCGTTTGATTGCAAACAGATAAACCGACAAGTGTCCGGTGTTGTGCTCGCTCTTCACAAGGAAGCAGCAGCTGCAGCAGCAGTCGGTCGTCGTTGTTGTTTTTATTGGCATAATTCCGAGCGGGCGGAATCTTTAAATTGAACGGCATTTACGAAAATTTACTTATTATAGTTTTGAGTTTAAGTAACAAAAGAGGTTGTTGGTTGTTTCGGTGTTGTTTTGACACAGTGTTTTGTGGAAAGTGCAACAAGGACAACATCATTTTAAATAAAGTAAATGAGAATAATAATGTTTTTATATTAAAAATTTATGGAAAAAATAGTTTATACTCGTAAACATAAAAGGACATTTAATTTATTCAACAAAAAGTGTTGCCAAAAAAAGGAATTTCCTTTAATATTTAAAAAAAAAATATTGAAAACTGTGCAAGGACTTAAAAGGACATTTAATTTATGTTGAGATCAAAGTGTCGTAAATATTAAAACAACTAAAAAATATGATGTGTTGACGGTCACTCGAATAATTAAAGCATAGCTTTTTTTTATTAATTTCATTGTGTGTTTTTTTATTATTGTTTTGTTTTGGAAAAACGTCAAGTTAAAACTTTTGCTGCCGAACAACATTTTTGCCTGGATATCTTTTAACGAATGGTTTTGGATTATTTTAAATTTAATGTTATAGAAAGTAACATTTGGTAGAAAGTGTAAACGCAAAAAGCAACTATTACAGATTGTGAGCTCCTGAAGAGGAAATGTATTCTAAATAGAGTTTTCGAAGAAAAGGGGGTTTTTAGAAAACAGGAATTTGATTAGAAACCGTGTTTAAAAAAGTACCGACAAACGGATTTTTTTAAAGTGAAAAACCGACATTCCGGTTTTAGATTTTTGCCACGGATTGGAAAATATATTCCCAATCTGAAGGGAAGTAATTATCTCCATTTCTTGACTCTGGAATGAAAAAACCCACTTCCTGCGAATAGAGGTTTGTTTTTTATTTAAAAAAAAACTATTGAATTACATCTCTGCACATCACTTCTGGATGTGCAGAAAAGCCAACTGAAAACAAGTTTTCAATTTAAAGGGGTTCACCCTTATCGGGCTCTAAAGTTACACAAATTTAAAGGTTGTATTTGTCAGAACATTTCTTTGCGTTTGGTACCCACATGTCCACTCTAAAATGGACAAGATTTTCGATCTTAGGGTTCATCACCCCAAAATTAGTGAAACTGCAAATATAATTTTATGTTTGGCTTCGTAAGAAAATTGTATAGTTTTTTTTTGAAGCCATAAGGGCATGTATATTGGAAGCTATAGTTTGGACCCAAAGACAATTTGTTCTGGCACTTTATTAAAAAATTAGCATTTATGATCCCAAACGATCCAAGTTATCCATCGTTATATACTATACAAAAATTTATTTATATTGGAATTAATCAGAGCAGTTGTATGTATCTTCGGCATCTTTGGCCAAGGGCTATTTTCAATAAAGTAGATCGGTATGACCCATTTTTTCTATTCTTATTACCAACCGTAAAGAACTGTGCCAAATTTTATTAAGATGTTTTTTGAGGGCGGTTCGGAAACTTCTTAGCCTAGCACAAAAAGCGCGGTATAAACAGAAAAAAGTTAAGTGTTTTGGAAACTTCCATCTTTGCTATGAACACATGTTAAATTTTGTTTTGATCTGGCAACTCCTTCATATAGAAACAGGTGTTCACAAAAGACGCATCCGCAATTTTTTTACAATGGAAAAATTAGAAATGCGCGGTGTCATTAAATATATACATAAAAAGGGTTTATCGGGACAAGAAATTCATAATGATATGGTGAATGTGTTAGGTGAAAGTGCTCCTTCATATGCAACAGTAAAAAATTGGGTTGCTGAATTTAAACGTGGTCGTACAAGCATTGAAGATGAACCACGTAGTGGGGTCCAAAAACAGCAACAACAACAGAAATTGTAGCCAAAGTGCATGATATGGTATTAAATGATCGACGAATAAAAGTGCGTGAAATAGCTAATATCATAGGCATCTCAAATGATCGAGTCCATTTAATTTTGCATGAAGAACTACAGATGAAAAAACTTTCTGCAAGATGGGTGCCGGACTTGTTAACAGTCGACCAAAAACGCATAAGAATGAACATTTCTCAAGCTTGTTTGGATCGTTTTCAGCGAAATAAAATGGATTTTAAGCGTCAATTCATAACTGTTGATGAGACATGGATGGATCCAAACAATGGACTGAAGCTGGAGGAAGTGCCCCAAAGACCGGCTGGTAAGGTTATGGCAACGGTTTTTTGGGACTTCAAAGGTATTTTATTGATTGACTATCCGCAAAAGGGTAAAACAATAAATTCAGAGTACTATTGCAACCTCTTAGATCAATTGAATGTACAAATTCGAGAAAAACGTCCTGGCTTACAACACAAAAAAATAATTTTTCATCAAGGCAACGCACCAGCGCACAAGAGTGTTTTAACAATGGCTAAAATCAACGAATTAAAGCACGAGTTGCTTGACCACCCACCTTATTCTCCTGATTTAGCTCCCAGTGACTTTTACCTGTTCCCAAATCTAAAAAAATTCCTTGCTGGCAAGCGTTTTACCTCAAATGAAGATGCAATTACAGTTGTAAACCACTATTTTAAAGACCTTGAGGAAAGCTATTTTAATCAAGGGATAGAATTGCTAGATAAGCGTTGGACTAAGTGTGTTGAAGTTTCAGGAGATTATATTGAAAAATAAAAATATTTTTGAAAAACTAACTATTCTCTTTTATTGATAGGCTAAGAACTTTCCGAACCGCCCTCGTAATATGTGGCTAAAAGAACAAAAGACATAAAATCGGTTGAACATGTATTTGAAAACTATATCTAAACTTTAAACGATATTTTTTAGAAGTCAACAGCCTGCCTTATTTTTCCAAAAAACTTACTTCTGCAAGTTTTATAAAGATTGGATTAAATGTGTGGCTTTTAGATTCAGAAACATAAAATTGAAAAAAACATTTGTGTGAGAACTTTACCTAAGTCTACACCAATTTTATTTATAGAACATTCATATATAGAATTTCATTTATAAAACAAGCCAAAATGTTAAAGTCGATCGGGGCGTGCTATGGGATACCCTACACCACTCTTCTATCCAGAAGATTTAAGGACTCCGTCTGGAGGAGCTTTGTTAAGTTTCAATTTCCCCCGATGATGGTAGAAATCGGATGTAATATGTGGCTTTTAGAGTGGGAGGTTCTGAAATCGGGAAGAATTGGGGCTAGACGAAATAATGATGGCCGCTCATGACTAGCATGCGTGATCGAGTTTAATTGGTGGCTTCAGCGCTGCCAGAGCTATTCGAAATCATGGAACGATATGGTCGAATTTTACCAGAGATGAGTGTTGGACGCTCGTTATGATACTATGCTAGGTGGCTGTGAAAATGCTTTGTATGGTACTAAAAAATGGGACGATGTGGACTTATTTTAAAAGGATGCATACTTGTGCCAAAGTTTAACTAAAATCGGTTTATAACTGCGACCTGTATTTAGTCTTCAACGCTAGATGGAAGGAAGGACGGACGGACGGATGAACATCGATCAATTTAATCCGATATTGATTCTCAATAGAGTATATCTCCATATGTGACAGCGCATAGAGAAAGGGACCTAAGGGTAAAAAAAAAATCAATTTTAATTTTTTTTCTTTTTTTGATGTGGACAACATCTGAGCATCGAATGAGACCGATCCCATGCCCCAAAAGTGTTCTCTCCCAGAGATATGCGCGTTTTAGGAAAGTGAAGTCGACGATTCTAAGCGCAAATAGAAAGGCCCCTAATCTTTAAAATGGCTTTCCTGAACAAAACTGGTTTTTAACCTTAGGTCCCTTTCTATTTTAAGCGTACATATATAAATTTTAACAGATTTTTATAAAAGTCAACAGCTTCCGTCGTTTCTCAAAAAAAATTACTTCTGCAAATTTTGTGATGATTGGAATTAATGTGGGAACAATATCTAAATCTACATCAATTTCATTAATAGCCAATTTCATGGACTATCAAAACTTGCTTTTAACAAATTTCATGAAGATCGGTCTACAATTTCGACTTTTGGTTTGATACTAAGCTTTCGATGGAAAGATATAGTTATATCGCATCAATTGGTGGTGGTCTATTGATACTCTTAAAGGCCGGTCTAGCTCAAAAACTAGTGTCGAATTCTGTACGCGAATTCTTTTTTTTGATGAAACATTCAACAACAACAATAGCAGAAAACCGGGTAAACCGACATGTCGGGTTTTGAAATGTCGGTTTTCGGTTTTGGACACTCCAATCCTAAACGTACAGTTGCCGATGCGGCAATCAACTAAATCAAGTAAAAAAGTTAAAGTCGAGAGGGCCATCTATGGGATACCCTACACCACTCTGTTGTCCAGAATATTTTACGCCTCCTCCTGGAGGACCTATATTATGTTCCAATTTCGCCCTATGGTGGATGCTTGTAGCTCAAATGCTCTGCAAATAGGACCTTTGTATGGGGGCTATACGAAAAAATAAAACTAGATATATTGCTTATTTTGACAACAGTATAATAACGGTCGCTCATGACAAATCAATAAACATCGCGTTTAATTTGTTGCTTCTACAACTGTAGGGGGATATTTTTGCCGGAGCTATTCGAAAACATGAGCCGATATGGTCAAATTTCACCAGAGATGGGTGTTGGTCTTTCGTTTCGTGGTATAGGCCGAGGTGGACCAATTTTGATGGGGTCCCTACTTGGCCCCAACTTAAATAATGTACTAAGTGTCATCAAAATCGAAACATAGCTATGACATGTACAAAGACTTCAACGATAGATAGAAAAACAGACGGACATCTCTCAATTTAATTAGATAGTGATACTGAATCGATCGGTAGCCTTAACCGCACCGGTAGCCTTATATTCATTCCTGTAAGGTAGTGTGTCCAAAAAACAGGGGTTTTCAGAAACCAGTCATTTCGAGTTTTAAAAAAACCGACTGTCGAGTTTTATTTTCCGGTTTAAGCCCTTAGCCAGAGAATGGAAAGCATTTTCCCATTTAGAAATGAAGTCATTAACCCTATTTTTCGACTCTTACATGGTTTTTCATTAAGGACATAACAATTTTATATATAAATAAAACAGAATATTTTGGATATAGTTCAAATTTATTCTAGGTGTAGTGCAAATGTTACATTTTAAGAATGAAATTCGATTTCGGTCATATGCAAACCACAATCCCGTGTACAGCGATATATTCTTTGGACCCAATTTTCCACCACTCTTGAACACATTTCGACCGGAACGTTGGTAATTTCGCGTTGGATGTTTTCTTTAAGCTTATCTAAAGTTGTTGGCTTGTTGGCATATACCACTGACTTAATGAGGACCCATAAAAAGAAATCCAAAGGCGTTAAATCGCATCAGCGTGGTGACCGGACCATTTCTAAGATAACACGTTCATCGAATTTGCTTTCAGTAAATCGATTGTGCGAGGGCTGCTATTTATATTGCGGGTCCGGCAATAAAAACACAATAATTTATCATTGGAAATGGTTTTATTGTTTTTCAAAATATTCTCAATGCACACAAACCAATTTTCGAAGCACTTTTTCCACTCCGATTGAGACACCTCCAAAACATGATTTTTAACGCTTCAACAGCTGCTTCGGGCGATCCAAATCGTTGACCATGCTTTTTTTCTTGATGCTAGGGAATATGAATTTGCCATTGGGTGCCCAATCAGGGCTGTACGGTGGATAGCTCATAATCAATTCGACATCTTGAGTGGTCACATAGCTCATCGTTTCAGCTGATATGTGAGAGCTCGCATTGTCGTGATGCAAAATGATCCGTCTTCTCTTATAATCTTTTCTCATTTCTTCGAACACTGTTGGCAAACAGATGGTGGCATACCACTCAGAATGAACTGTCCACTGTGGCAACATGGCCGGTTTTACCGAAATAAACGCAATATTTTGCTTCGATGTTCTTCTTCAACTTCAACTTCAACTTTGGCTCGACTTGATATGCATAGATCCATGATTCGTCACCTGTGACTATGTTATATACTGCCTTTGAGCTACCGCAGTTACACTTTTCCACATCTCTTTGCATCAATCCATAGGAGCCTTTGTTTGAGAATTCGTCAAATTGTGTGGGATCCAACGAGAACAATTTTTTTTCATGACCAAATGAACATACAATATCTTATTGATGCTTGTCATATTAATGCCCTAGGATGCCTCAATCTTACGGTATGTCACATGTCGGCCTTACTTAATCAGTTCACGCACAGCATCGATGTTTTCTGGCAAAGTGACCGAAGTTGGACGTCCTTCACTGAACGTTTGGTACCAGCGATTAACAGTGGTTTTTGATGGTGCTTCATCGCCAAAAGTCGAAACAAGTTGATTTAATAGCTCTTGGGTCGATAACCCACGCCGAAAATCGTAAAAACATCGCACGAAAATGTTCACGGGATAATTCCATTTTTTTGACTGAGATGCATTTTGCAACGAAACAATTCGCCCTCAAATGACAAAACGTTCTGAGTAAAGTTATGATAAAAAATGTCAAGTTTCCAATGGAAGTTCCAGTTTGTATCCGGAAACACTAGCTTTGTCAGGACCCGAAATATAAATAGCAACCCTCGTAACGCGTGCTATGTGGCTAGAGCCACCGTCTTGTTGAAACCACACTTCGGCGATGGCAAGCTCATCCAGTTCTGGCCAAAAATAATTTTCTAACATGGCACGATAGCGCTTTCCATTGATCCATTCCATTATCGACGAAAAAATACGGCCCAATTTTGCGGATGCAATTGGTTCACTTGTGGGTTTGTTGCTGTCCAATAACACATATTTTGTTTATTGGCAAAACCACTCAGCCAGAAATGAGCTTCATCGCTGAAGATGATTTTTCGATAAAGTTCTGGACTTTTTGTGAAACTTTGCCAGAGCCACCAAATCAGAATTTCGGTAGTATTTTTTAAAGATTTCCAAACGTTGCTCGTAAGTGAACTTTATCATGATGAAAATGTTGATTTCGACTAACGTTTTGATACTGAATAATCATTAAAAATGTTTGAGAGTGTTTTAAAAAAAACATACGAAATTGTTTTGTCCCTATTGGGACAAAGCAATTTCGTATGTAAGTTTTTCCAAGAGTTTTCAATCCCAGACAGCTATAAGCAACCATCATGCAAAATTTTAATCTTACTTACTGCTTTAGAATCCACGTTTTACATCCGACACCTACCAAATTTCGCATGGAGCTTTATGAGCGACCAACACCCACACGCAGAGAAAAAATATGGTTACTATATCGTCACGGCAACAATAGTATGTTCTCTGCAATACAAGTATGATCGTCGCAACCATATTATTGTTTTTTGAATTTTATTCTGACAATAGAATGATTGCCGCAATATTAATATTGTTGAAATGTAACAATAGTATTGTTGCCAAATTTAAAAATAAAAATATGGTTGTAGCAACAATATAAATATGGTTGGTGCGACAAAAGTATTGTTTTTTGGGTTTTATGTTAACAATAATATGATTACGGTAATCATACCAGCAAAATCGTATTTTTTTTAATTTGACAATGTTATTGTGACGAGTCTTACGCAATAATAGCATATTTTATAGGTAAATTATTTTTTTCAAAACAAACAACTTTGGATTAGTAAGAGTATAACTCATATATTTTTAATAAGTAAATTTTTTCTACTGTTAAATAAGTTACTCCTACTATTTAGTTTAATGTACTTTTACATAATTTACTTAATAAAAAATCTCTATTGTTGAATAGTAACTTAGCATAATTCTTACAAAGAATTTTGGGGATCATAGTATGATTGTGTGTAAGTCATACTATGGTTGTGAGGATCATACTATGGTTGTATGTAAAACAAACTATAATTATGAGAATCATAATATGGTTGTGGGGATCATAGTATGGTTGAGTATGAATAATAATATGGTTGTGGGGACCATAGTATGGTTGTGTGTGAATTATATTATTGTTGAGAGGACCATAGTATTATTGTGGGGATCATAGTATGGCTGTGTGTGAACCATACTATTGTTGTGATGATCATTATATTGTTGTGCCACAAGCATATACCCAACAATAGTATGATCCTCTTCGAATATTGGCACCCCAACCATACTTTTTTTCTGCGTGCATGTCCTGTTAGATTGGACCTAAAACCCAAAGCTCTCGATTTGTGGTCCTTCGGCTATAGAAGCCACAATTTAAACATGATCACCCTCATGACCGACAAATAATAAACTTTGAAATAGAAAGTTCGGCCTTGATCAAGCTCCGTACAGAGGTGCTTAATCCTCGTATTAGCATAGTGGTGTACAGTATCTCATAGTCGGCTACGTCCGATTTTAACTTTTTTTGTGCGTGTTGGCTGCTGTGTTTAAATGTGACTTAAAAATGTGAACTGATGGAGAAAACTGGAGATTAGATTTAAAATCTGCTACCTAAAATTAGTACAAAATTGCTATAAAGCTCCTGTCAGCATAAAAAAAGTTCATTTCGTTCCCCTGTTTAATCGAAGCAGCAAAAAACGGGATTTATTCGATCTTCTTATACAATCATAATACATTCGACGGATGTCCAAAGTCTTTTGTGGAGTTTCTTGATTGGATTGTGGTAAAAATAAAATATTTTTATACATTCCACCGAAACTTGTCATTCCGTTTGCAACACCACTAAATATACCTCTGATGCCCTATAAATTATATATATTCTTGATCGTCGTAATACTCTTAGACGAACTCTCCATGCATCCAACCGTTCGAGTGTCTGTTGCAAGCACGATAACGATCAAACAATAGCCCTACGATCCTGACATTTAACGTTACGATAGCTTTTGCTCTTAAACTGTTTGGGATTGTAAAGGATCAATATGGGCCCTGGGGGAAAAAGATACCTTCCATGGGACTAAAGGTCTGTCGGTTAGAAGTCCACTTTTTTGAGTATTTGCTTAGCAAACAAGAGTTTTTTTGTAAACGGAATACAGTTCAAATGGGTAATGTTAGTTGGAACGCACTGATTGTTGGTTCCTGCTAGATTTGTTGGTTCCTGTGCCCCAAAAAAACGAACCGCATAATAACAACGGGCGATTAGTAGTCGATATGGATATAGGGGTTCTCAAATTAAAACAAATTTAGGTACAAGTCCAAATATAAAGTAATTTTGTTTTTTGGCTGAGATAAGGGACCGATGCATGGGTCAAAAAGGCCCAATAAACGAACAATTTTTTTTTGTTTTTTTTTTTGCACTTTAGTAGCTTAGGGACGGTGGAGAGCAAATACAATTTAATATTTTTGTCTAAAACAACAAAAGCTTACTCAAATTAAAATCTTAAATGAAACGATATTTTAAAAACAAAGTTCTGCTGGATTGTCCCAAATGTTTGGCATGACTTTTTATACATTAATATTGGTTGTTATATTGCATATGGTTCATTTTGTTAACAGATGCGAGACAAGTTCATACGATTTCTCTCACTAAACAAAATTAAAGACTGGATTTTTTAATCTACACACCCCTTTAAGAGACCTGACTTCAGTCTGTATCGTTTGGAACGAGTTTTTATGCAAAATATACCGAAATATTTAAAAGCGTCAGATTTCGTGGGAATTTTGATAATATTCGACGAAGTCACGTGCTCAGAGAATCCGTGCAGCTAATCTGGTGGTTTTCGAAGTTCAGCTACACTACCAGATGCTCTTTAAATCTGTCTAGGCATGGCACAGAAAACCAACCCAAAAAACATGTTTTTTTTGGTATTGAACAGTGGTCATATCTGGCCAAAAGCGCATAACATCGACTAAAGGCAACTGGTCTAGAATCACCCTCTTGATTTTGCCGGTAAATATTGAGAATATGTTCTACAATTCGGTTTACAGTAGTTACTCTTATTTCAGTCGCAGCTGAAAATCCTAGAAAATATTTTTATCTTTTAAAAATATTATTCTTTTTCGAAGACGTTAAATAAAAAATATATTTCGACACTGGGGGCGATTTGAATATTACATTTTTTCCCAACCATTTTTTTAAATAACTTAACTTAAATAACAAAATATGACTGATATAAAGGTATATATTTTTTTATCACGTCTGTTGCCAAAACTTTAAGCATTGATTTGAGATATTTTAAGTAGCCAAAAATATTTTGGTTTAAAATTCGACTGTGCTCCACTTAATCAATGTATTTTTATACAGTTGACAAAAGCTTGTAAACGAAGTCAGAACTTACAATTAAGAACTTTAATATTTCCTGAAGATGATCAGAAACGTTCATCGAAATATTGAAAAATAAAGTTAACAATTATCAAAACGAAAGAAACTTAGTTTTTTTTTGTTATTGCAGAAAGCCAGACGAACTCAATACAATTTGTACACTTTAAAACCAAATTCTTTTGACCAACTTTATCAATTTGATGCATAAAATAGTGTCACTTGTGCATACAAACTTTATTTGTTTCGAAAGAAAAAACCAAGCTTTAAAAAAAATGTACTTATAAGTCAATTAAAAGAAAAAATATTCTTAGAGTTCTTGTAGCCAATAATCTATAACCACAACCAATAGTAGGGACATAAATACTGTTACAACATTGAACACACCCATTTCAATAGTAGAACCGAACATACCCCGTTAATGTCATATGGGTTTTGAAAGCTAACCTCAATAGCGTTAGTCTGTAACGGGATTTTAAACTTGTTTCAACTTTAATCATGGAGAGGTCAGATAATGAGAACCGTATCACTGTAAAAGCGATTTTCTAGTGTGAAAAAAAACGATATTTTCAAAAAGCTCCGGCCACTAGGCATTAGCCGCATGATCGTCTACCGATGCATAAAACTGTTTAAGGTAATTGGAGATGTAAAAGACCGCCACCGGTCCGCCATTTATTGACTGAAGCTTTAAAAAAAATGGGATTGAAAAATGCAAACGTCTTTTGGTGAAGCACGCTGATAACTTGCACAGACAAATTTTGTTCACCGATGAAAAAATTTTTACCGTTCAGGAAAAATTTAACAAGCAAAATGATAGAGTATATGCGCGGTCATCTAAGGAAGCATCTGAACTGATCCCATGGGAGGAAAAGGGTCATCACCCAGCTTCAGTCATGGTTTGGTGAGGTGTCTCCTACGATGAGGTCACTGACCTGCATTTCTGTGAACAAGGAGTCAAAACATCGACCAAAGTTTACCAAGAAACCGTTTTAGAAGCTGTTGTGAAGCCTCTTTACAATTCCCTGTTCCAAAACCAGACATGGACTTTCCAGCAGGATTCTGGGTCGACCCATAAGGCTAAAACTTCCCAGGGCTGGCTTCGAAACAATTTGCCAGCGTTATTTTTCTCTGAACAATGTCCCTCAGGCAGTTCCGATTCGAACCCATTGGATTACAAATTGTGGACGGTTTTAGAGGGCAAGGTTTGTCACAAATGATACCCTAACATTGGAGGTCGTAAGACTGCTTTGGTTCGAGCTGTGGCCAATTTTCCAATGGACGAGGTTCGTGCAGCTATTGACGATTGGCCAGTGCGACTTAAGACGTGTGTAAAGGCAAAAGGCGGACATTTCGAATAAGTAGATTCTTTTTGGATACAATAGACGTAAAAAAATATTTGGTCCAAAAACGTGTGTAACAGTATTTATGTCCCTACTAAGTATACAAATTTTGTTAGAATATTTATCCTAATTAGTTAGTATTCTCTTGGACTGATTCTGTCAGTTACCACTTTTGAAAGTTGCGGTGTATCTAATCAAATTCGATTGTAGCAGTGGAAAAATGGATAGTACGTGCAACTACCAATTTTCGGTTGGCGAAATAGTTCAGTTGTAGCAAAAAATATGTTCTCTGTGTATATTATCGTGGCTGCATACCACCTTTATTGGGATTTTGGGTCCATTCGGGTCCTCCTTAAGATCACGTTCTTATCATGCGTATGAGAACTACACACAGAGAGAAAACAGATGGAATTCGATCCAAACTACAAAAATTCGGTTGGATGAATCACCAATTTTCAAAATTCGTTGCAATCACCAATTTTTCATGATATTGATGGTCACATGGTTCGACAAACCATTAGCTACATAAATTCGACACTTTTTGTTGCCATCATTAAATTTCCATGGTATTGATGGTTGCATGGTTCGACAACTACAATAATATTACGGTACTCATAACCAACACATTGGTTATACCAACCAAATTCAGTAAAAATGTGGGTTGCCATAACCGTGGGTTGCCAATTATGTAGGACATGAGACGGTGGTACTTATAATTACTGCTGACAACAGATAAGTTTTTTTTTTGTAACCAAACCCCATTTAGTTCACTGTTGTTACATATTATTGTCTCTCCCAACATCAGAATATTATCTCTATAATAATTTATCGGTTCCAGTCAACAACAATATTGGATGCTAAAAAAATAAAAATAGGTATTGAATCATTATTTTAAATATTTGAGATTTTAGCAAATTTTTTTCAATTGCCTTTAAAAGATTCTATGTTTTTAAAAAAGTGTTCTTTGTTGAAATAACATCAGTTGGTCTAGTTAACAGAAATCCATAGTGATTACAACCGAATTCATAAAGCGCATGTATTCAACAATTTGTAATAACAAACAAGAGATGCACGAATTTAATTCTTATAATCATCTTTATTAATTGGGGCTACCTCAACTGAATGACTGATAGTACGCGCAACCACCAAAAAAATCGGTTGTGGCAACAAATCTGTTCTCTGTGTGTACAGTTGCTAATCTAACTTTTCAAGTTTTCTTTACATCCAACACTCCCAATGTTCTACAGTTTTTCAAAAACGACTAGAAAACTTGAAATTTAGATAAAATCTCCATTGTCTGAACAAGTGCGATATGTTCAGCGAATTCTTCAAAAATTAGAATTTCACGACTTTAAGCCATCATTGTACACATGACCGGGTCTTGTTACTTTCGTAAGATTTCGTTATCGTTAAATTTTACGGCAATACTAATAAAAACTGTAAATGGTATCGATCAATATTTCGAGGTTTTGCAAACTTAATGGCAAATTTTGTATACATTTTTGGCTTTGGTAGAGGGTAGAAAAAATGGTAATATTTTTTTGAAATTCAACAACTTTTTGGCATAGATTTACCACAGTGTTCGAATTCTCAAAATATATGCAATTCTAGCATTTCTATGAATTTGTTTAGCAGAAATTCTGATAATTCCTTAGTGTGGTATTCCCACATTGAAGAGCAGCTCTCAGTTGCCATTAATAAGGTGACGACAGTATTTTGAAAATAAAAAGAATAATTATACTTATAGAAAAACTGGATCCATAAAATAATCATAAATTAAAACTCAAAGCCTCAGTGCATTGCCACAATTTGCTACATTTCAAAACCGGTCATCGCATTTGGAGAGTTTGTATTCATGCAACAATTTCAAAATCGGAAGTTCGATTTAATTAAAAATGCTGTTGTTTCTTTGTATTACAATTGTTTTCGCATTTAGCACTCGGCTTGGCTGTTGTTGCTGCATTGTGTTTACAAATAATAAAATAATAATTTAATGACAATGATTTTCGATTATCATTTGACGTGACTTGAATTAAGTTTTTTTTTGCCGCAGGTTGTTTTTGTTCCTCGGTGTTTTTTTCGTATATGATAAAAAATCATTTTCTGGGTGATTTTGATTGAA
This sequence comes from Hydrotaea diabolus, assembly GCA_963513945.1. Lineage (NCBI taxonomy): Eukaryota > Metazoa > Arthropoda > Insecta > Diptera > Muscidae > Hydrotaea > Hydrotaea diabolus. Next base: position 220,260,889 of record OY740716.1, on the reverse strand, counting down.
TACTTTGAGTTGTGGTGGGAATAATTTGGGTTTTGTTGTCTGCGTGTTGAAATTTAAATTGTTACCTTTAAATTATGTCACACACATGATTTTGAGTTTCTAAGCTTCGATGGCATGTCCACAAACGGTTTCCAAATCCGAATATGACCCTTAGATAATCAAACGAATCGTTTATTTTGGACAAATTTGTACATCAAATTAGTGGTTTCTAAGGTTTTTTCTTTGTGTTTAATATGAAGTCAAATCAATGGCACTTTGTGGAAATTACGCACTGGCGCTACACGCAGAGAAAAAACATGGTTACTACATGGTCACGGCAATAATAATATGGTCTCCGCAATAAAAGTATGTTCGTCGCAACCATAGCATTGTTAACTGAACTTAGTTTTGACAATAGTATAATTGCTGCAATATTAATATTGTTGAAATGTGACAATAGTATTATTGTCAAATTTAAAAATGAAAATATGGTTATAGCAACAGTATAAATATGGTTGGTGCGACAAAAGTATTGTTTTTTGCGTTTTATGTTAACAATAATATGATTACGGCAATCATACTGAATGTTTGTAATTTTTCTTCATTTAAATATGCTTTTTAGAACAAATGTAATTGGTACGGATCTAATACAATAATAGTACTTTTTTTATCGAAATTAAAATTTTTAAACAAGCTGCTTTGTCCTTGTTTAACTGAAATATTTTTAATAAAACGCTTACGTTTATTGAAACTTATTTTTTTTACTGTGAAATAAATCACTCCTAATATTTTGAATTTAATTTATTTTTGAATAATATTCATAATTCAAGTCTATTGTCGACAACTTCTAATAAATTATATTAGGGATCATATTGGGTGTGTATTGGACGTGTGAATCATACTATGGTTGTGAGGATCATACTATGGTTATATGTGAAACCTACTATGGTTGTGAGGATCATACTATGGTTGTGGAGATCATAGTATGGTTGAGTGTGAATCATACTATGGTTGTGGGGATCATAGTATGGTTATGTGTGAATCATACTATTGTTGTGAGGATCATAGTATGGTTGTATTTGAATCATACTATTGTTGTGAGGATCATAATATTGTTGTACCACAACCATATACTCAACAATAGTATTATCCTCTTCGAGTATTGTCACCACAACCATACTTTTTTTCTGCGTGTAGAGGTATCAAGGTCTGTAACAAAACAAAACAAATACACACTCAACATTTCGGACAGATGTCTTAGGTCTAATACTTGCTAAGTAAACCCTGACATAAATAATCACTAAATCAACCAAAAGAGCTGATTAAAATACTGCTGTAAAATATATACATTAGGGTGCGTTTTTATACTCAACACCGTAGAAAATTTAAAAATGTACGATATATTTAGCTCGTTTGTTTTTTTTTCGGTCTGTTGCTTTTACACATTGAACAGGGATTAAACCGGCTCAAGACCTCTTGCTTCTATATTTAAATAGAAGACAATTTTTTAACAAAAATGGCAAAGTGACATTGATTTTCGTGGCTGCACACTACTTTTATCATGATTCCGGGTCCGTGACAACCCTCTTCAGAAAGCCTTGCTGCAATTGTTGAAAGTAAAACAAAGCTCTATAAGGCCAGGCTCTCCCCAAACGAATGAGAACTACTGTTGTAAACCTTACTTTTCAAGTTTTCTTCACACAATTGCCCACGAAAATACAACTCACTCTAGCCATATCTCTAAAGATATATTAAACAGAAAAGGAGATGCTTATGTTTATTAGTTTCTATTTTTTCCCCTTTAAAGTATTTCCCCTCAGATAATACTTTGAAGGGAATTATCTGATTTGTGTTTTTATCCTATCCTCGAAGCAGTCCTGATATCCACTTTTTTGTATGGCCTTGAGCTCTCTCAGCAATTGGGTTTTTATATCCTCAACTTTTGCAAACCGCCTTCCACTTAAGGGTTTCTTTTATTTTGAGAACAAAAAAAATCGCAGGAGGGCCATATCTGGTGAATACGATGGCTGAAAAATTACGAAAACCAATTACGATTAAGCGGTTTTTTTGTTGTTTTAAATGCAGCAATTTCGGAATGAACTTTGCTGTCAACTTCTTCATGCCCTAAATTTCCGAAAATATTTCATGGTCGTGAGCCAAGCGATATGCCGACATCCTCTGAAACTTCTGTAACAGTGATTCGACGATTAAGGCTACATCGATTGGGATCTATCTAGCGAGGTTGCCACCCGTTCCTAAAAACTTAACACATCCAAACCCCATAAACTATAAAAGTTAGGAACATCAGATTTGGTGTATGCATATAATGGGTGGATACATTTTAAGGGCCGATGCCATTTCTTGCCACCATTCTGACATTGATGACGTTTGGAATGGTCAAGAGGCTTTAGTTCTTGAGTCGATTGCACCTTGTAGGCGTGTAAATGCAAGTCTTTATGCATAATGTTCATCAACGACGAGCGTGAGAGGTGCAATTGTTGGGCACGACGCAATTGTTGGGCACGACGACGACGGCGAGTAGTGTGGCTCTTCAGCCACACTATCGCGAACAGCAGCAATATTTTCTGCAGTTCGAGCATGCACTGGTGTTTTCACATCTCCAGACCTGGTTTGCTCAAATTTTGGCACGATATTTCCCATTGTACGCACATTTGGACAATAAAATTGACCAAAAAACGCGAAGTGCACGTCATGCATTTTCATAATAAGCCTAAATAACTTTAACGCATTGCTCGCTAGTGTATCTTGCCATGGTCCAAATTAAGTTAGTCTAAAATTGAGAAATACCAAATGAAATGCAGAATAAACTTAACTTTGAGTTGTGGTTCACATTCAAAATCGGCCCTTAAAATTTAACCACTAATAGTGTGCAACGAAATACGTTCGTGGAAAGGTGGGAGGTATCTCGCCCCCTTTTTTAAAGCGCTGTTATGTCAATACTATGTATCAGAAGATTGTCACATGCTATAAATGGAAACTCCTTTTAAAGGAGCGAAGTACCGACCACGTGGTTGGTCCATGTTTGACAGAATTACATTTTTGGCGCCTAAAAAAACACTGTCCTATTCGGCCTCGCGAAGAAAATATCAATGTTTATTGAGAACACAATTGTCTATTGTTTTATAGGGCCGAAAGGGTCATAGGTAGCCCGTAGATGAAGGCATTTAATTTAAACAAATTTTAAAGGTTAATGCATATGTGACAGCGCATAGAGCAAGGGACCTAAGGGTATAAAAAAAAACAATTTTCATTTTTTTTTTCTTTTTTTGATGTGGACAACATCTGAGCATCGAATGAGACCGATCCGAAAAGTGTTCTCTCCCATAGATATGCGCGTTTTATGAAAGTCAAGTCGACGATTCTAAGCGCAAATAGAAAGGGACCTAATCTTTAAAATGGCTCTCCTAAACAAAACTGGTTTTTAACCTTAGGTCCCTTTCTATTTTGCGCGTCACATATAGAGATACTTACCTACATAAGTACCACAACTTCCCATTAAGGAACAAAGGGACACTTCTCTCAAATCTGTGAAATATGCATGATGCAGCTCTAATATTGGATTCAGCTCTAATATCAAAATACAAAAATTCAATTCAAGTGTGGTATCTTTCTTGTTAATTCAAAATGGCATTCTATGCCATTTATTTTTTAATATAATTTCCTTCAAATGTCGGCCGCAACTACGCCTCAGGGTGTCCACTCTTAGGGTCCAATTTTGGATGACGCGTTCCAGCATTTCGATCGGTATGGCGTTAATGATAATGTTGGTTTCCAAAACCTGAATCGTTGCTGGTTTGTCAGCATAGACTTTGGACTTTACATAGCCCCAAAGAAAAAAGGCTAAAGGAGTTTTATCACACGATCTAGGCGGCCAACCTACCTCTCAATAGATCCATTGTTTGAGCAGCTGTATGGCAAGTGGCAGTGTCCTGTTGAAACCAAATGTCGTCAAGATTTAGAGTAACCGTTCACGGTTACGTTCCAGTCATTATCATTTTTGAAAAAATATGGACCGATGATTCCATCAACCCATAAACCATACCAATCCGTGATTTTTTCTGGGTAAAACGGCACCTCTTCAAACACTTCTGGTTGCACTTCAGCCCAAATTCGGCCATTTTGTTTATTGAAGTTGCCGTTGAGCCAGAAATGGGCCTCATCATTGAACAAAATTTTGGTCGAAAACTGTGGATCCAACCCGTGATTTTTTCTGTGTAAAACGACACCTTTTCAAACTCTTCTGGTTTCAATTCAGCCCAAATGCGGCAATTTTGTTTATAGAAGTTGGCGTTGAGTACGAAATGGGCCTCATCCCTGAACAAAATTTTGGTGGAAAACAGCGTCTCTTTTTCGAGCTTTTGAAGAGCCCAAACACTGAAACGGTGACGCGCAAGAACATCGTTAGGCCTCAATTCCTACGAATGACGAACAATACTGAAAAGATAAAAATCAAGTTTAACGCAACTCAAGAGTAATCAGTGAAAAAACCCCTTTTAAATATAATGTCTCTAGATTGATCACTCGTTACTCACTGATCGGAACCTACTGTTTATAGAGAAGTTTTAACTTGGCTTAGAGATAAATCTCTTACTCGTAAAGTAGCCAACTTTTTAATGGTTGAAACCCGCCGCTGAAGATTTGTTAGAGGTTCTTTCCCAGATTTGAACCTGGATTAACTGGCATGAAAATCCTGCAACTTCCATCACATCACGTCGGCCCCCACTATCTCACTTATCTCTAAAAATGAACATAGAGATAAGTGAGATAATTCCACTGTTTCATATGTCGATGTTTGAAAGCACCTTCTTTTTGAACTCTAGGGACCTTTGACCTATGTGCCAAGGCCTCAAATATTATCGAAATGAGAAATAAATGTTATTTTTGGATTCGTGACGATAGGTTTTATTTTTTTTTAATACCCATATGTCCACAGTTGAAGGAAGCAGATTTTTAGGTCCCTATAAATCGGTCCGAGTGCAAAATTGGTCCAAATCTTAAATATAGGTAGGTAAAATGTTACTGTTTCTATAGCTATACCTCTCTGAAGATTAAGAAATGGCTTTTGGGTCCCATGGCACATCGACTAACTTTCAATTCAGCCAAATGGCAAAAATCACATACTTTGGAAAATTTTACTGGTTCTAAATTTACATAGGCCCATGTTCGAAAGGACCTATTTTTTGGCAGGGACCTTATATGATCCAAATGATGATGACTCAAAATTTGTCGAATACTAAAGTTAATATGATACTAGAAAGATCCGTGACAACATTTTATTGTTTTTTAAAAACATTTGTCCACAGTTCAAGGTGGCCGATTTGTAAGCCCCTAAGGCTCATATGGGACGGCTCGATTTCCAAACTGGCACAAATTTTAATTAAAGGTACACATTTTTATTTGTGAGAAAATGCCTGTGTTTCTGCAAACCCACCACCAATTCAGTCAAATCGAGATTTGATGTCATATTCAGATAATTTTGAAAATTCCACTGTTCGAAAAGATATTTTTTTCGGCGCCCTAGGGTCTTTAGACCCAGGGGTTGGTTGACTTTAAATTTTTTCGAAACGCATAATTACTACGATTTTCTGATTTGTGACGACATTTTATTGATTTTTCAATACCAACATGTCCATACTTCAAGATGTTCGATTTTTGAGCATGTAGTGAGCTAGGTCCTAATGATCCAAAAAATAATGGGAAGGTTAAAGAATTCATTCCTAACACTACCAAAAACAAAAGTGGTTAAGTGATTTAATCAAATTTCATAGAAAAATGTAAAAATATAACAAATTTGATCTGGACTTTTTTTAGTCCCTAAGGGAAATTTTTTGCCCTTTTTGCACATTTCAATACCAACCCAGCAACGATTAAAAGACTATAGCTCTTTTTGTTAGGAATGAATCGTATTTTTAACAGACGGACTTTGGGCTAATTTCTCAAAAAACCCTGATTTCCATCTTTTAAAAGTCAATAGCTCAGAGTAATTCTTGAGTTCTTGGCTACAATCATCCGTTTTTGCAGAACTTTAAAAATGTTTACTACATCAAAAATTAGAGACAAATGAACATTGATACTGGAGCACTCACTCGATCCCAATTACCTTAAAATGAGGACTTTAGTATTTATTTATAAAGCTCCAAATTACAATTTTTGTATACATCCTTTCACTAAATAATATTCAACTTCGACGGCTCTGTTCTTTTTTTGAATTTGTTTTATTTATTGTTTCAATATACAAACGCACAGACCTCGAACTTAAAGCATAACAAAGGTTGAGTAACTAAAATACATATACTAACTACTTATATAGTCAAGGTAAAAATGATTTTCCCTTAACTTGAATTTAAACAAAAGGTTGTACGACAAAACATCCATTATAAACTAATAATATTTATAATAATCAAATTAAAATCACCCCCAAATAAACTAACCCTAATAGACATGCCTCTAAAACCTCTCCCCGTCACTCTTAACAAGTGATAACAGATCGTTCGATCGTTTCTAAATTGAAAAAGGAAAGCTCAGAGAGTTCCTCTTACAAGCCAGATGGACAGATTAAACGGAGATGCTTTGCACTGATTGATTTGAGGAGAGCACGTTTTAATAATACGCTCTTATTTCATAAACACTCCCTTATCAAAATACGAAACTATATTAAATTAACTTATCTCTCCTTACCTTACAGTAGGGTCAAGAATTTCCGTGCGAGTATGTGGATGTTTTTTTATTACTATTTCTGTTTTTATTTTAATTTGAATATTATATACTCGTATTTTAAATATTATTATAGTTTATAGCGTTGAGTATAATAGTCGGTCGGTCGTTCTAACTAAAATCGGAAAAAAGGATTTTAATTTTTGATATCGAATCAAATTGAAAATACTAAAACAAATATACGCATGCCAACGAAGAGCAGTGAAAATTAATATCTAAACGATGTAAAACTTCTTATAATTGTTCGGCCACACTGAAGTTATTTTTCTTAACGGTTGTAAAAACCAATAAAAATAAAAAAACCCCATAAAAAAAATTACAGAATGTTCATTTAATTTCAGTGTAGTCAAAGAATAGCCCCCACATATAAGTATATTGAATGTATGGTTTGGGCACTTATTTAAGTGATTTCTAGACTAGTAGAAGTTTAAAAATAAGCTGCGTATGAAAAAAAGCTTAAGTGTGCTCTAGCCTTAACCTAAACTATAAAATACCTCAATATTCTCAATAATTTTGAATAATAAATACATATAAGTAGTAAACTCATGGGGCACATTGGTATGATAAACATCGTGCTCGACTAAGAAGTTAAGCGGATTTCAAGTCGGACGGAATTATACGTCGCACAGTGTTGCGATAGCGGAATTTTTTGGAAATCATATTGCCTAAACTGTATTTTTAATTGTATAGATGAGAAACTTCTACAGATTGGTCAGAATGAAATCCCAAACAGAATGAGTGAAAAAAAATTTACACCGAAAAAAATTGTTGGGTCAAATTTTCAACAAAAGTCAAAAAAAAAAAATGTTCGAAAAATTTACAAAAAAAATTTATTTTAATTCTTCTTTTATTTCTGATAAATACCCTATGATTAGTTTTTTAAATAAATTATAGGGTGGTCCGAACAAGAATTATAAACGTCAAATTTTCATGATTTTTCGATATTTGTTGAAAAACTCTGAAATTTTATAAAAAAAACCAAAATCTATTTCATTTCATTTGAAAGGTGGCAATCAAAGCTTTAATTTGATACCGGTTTGAAGTCAATAGCTTCAGTTTTAAGTGCTCATTTTTGTGGAGTGCTAGAATAGACGTAGAATAAAAAATAAGTGATTCCGAGAATTTCCGTTCTATTTCTATGGAATAAATACTGAGAGGGATATACTAAAATCGCTATAACTCCCAGGAGGGCAGGTATGGGCAGCTGATTTTTTCACAGTTCGTTGAAAACAAATTATGTAACATTTCTGTAGTGGTTTGGAACTGGGACTCTCTGGGACTTTTTAGATATTGCTTACCTAACCCAAATTTAAAGGAAAAATGGACCTTTAGTCGGGTTTTCGTTCTAAAAAAGGTGCATATGAAAATGACTCAAACAACATTCCTTTTTTTTTTACAGAAGATACTTGTCCGAAGGCAGATTTTTTTTCTGAATCAAAATATCTGTCACCAAAATCAAATGAGATCATTTTGAATACAGCCCTGAAATCCCCTCTTTTCGTGAAAATTTTGTATATTTGACCATTAAAATCAATTAAAAATCAACGGGCCAACATAAAAGTAAGCTTTATGTGTTTTTTGTTTACTTGGAATGTCTGTGACAAAATTTCATCATTAAAAACACTGAAAAAAATAATCGGAAAAAAGTTACTTTTCCACTAGCCGCAACACAGTGCGTCGTCAGTAATTTCATTTTTTTTCATTTCATTGACATGTAATTCGAAGCCCATTGGGGCCTATTAAATCTAAATTACAATATGCATCAAAATGTTCAATAGAAAAAATTCAGTATAAAATCAAAAAAATAATATAAATTAAAATAATCCTAATTTTTCCTAATAAAAGAGAAAAAAAAACCTGATGAAAGCATACGAGTATAAGTGATAATCAAGAAACCAAAGAAAAAAAAAATCATATAAGTAAAAGCATTACTCTGTACTTGAACGAAAATGTTCCATTAAATGTTTACGAAATGTCATGGAAGACAAATTAAACGTTTTTAAACTGCTTGGCAAAATGTCAAATAGTCGGGCTACTCTTACGAGGAATGCTCGATCCATAAGCGGTAGGAATAAAGGAGATTGAAGTTTGTATATCTTGTAAAAAAAAATATAGCAACCGAAGGTGCACAAATTCCACAAAGGAACAGCCTAAAAAGTCATTCACAAACGGCGATATGTGAGCATACGGTTTAACAGAATATACGAGGGCGACCGCAAAAGTAACTGGCCTAACATAAAAAGAAACGTTTTTTTTGGAATTATTATTATTTATTTTTCAACATAATCTCCTTCCAACTCAATACACTTCATCAAACGTTTTTCAAGTTTTTTAATTCCATCCGAAAAATAAGATTTTTTAAGACCTTCAAAATATGCCTCAGTTTCAGCAATAACCTCGCTGTTGGTCGAAATTTTTTTTTTAAATTTGGAAACAAGAAATAATCAGAAGGTGATAAATCTGGACTATATGGTGGATGCGGAGCAATTTCAAATCGTAATTTGGCCAGTTTTTGTTGAGTTAAAAATGCAGTGTGTGAAGGAGCATTATCTTGATGAAGGATGATTATCTTGATTTCTTCACTCAACCGATCCAATAATGCACAATAATATTCACTATTTATAGTTTTTCCTTTCTCAAGATAATCAATAAATATTATACCCCTTGCATCCCAAAATACTGTGGCCATTACTTTTCCTGCTGACTTAACAGTTTTCGCCTTCTTGGGACCACTTTTACCAGCTTCTATCCATTGTTTTGACTGTTCTTTGCATTCTGGGATGTAGTGATGGATCCATGTTTCATCAACAGTTATGAATCGGCGCAAGAACTCTATTGGATTACGCTGATTAATCGCTAAAAGCTCCTCGGAATTGGTCCAACGGACGATTTTTTGGGGCAAAGTCAACAAACGCGGCACCCATCTTGCGGATAGCTTTTTCATGTGGAGTTCATCATGTAAAATACCCCAAACTTGTTTTTCGTGTATTTTAACAATATCAGCAAGTTCTCCGAGCTTTATTCGTCTATCTTTTGTCACTTCGTTAAATATTTTTCTAATGTTTTCAATAGTAGTAGCAGTTTTCGGTCTTCCAGAGCGTTGTTCATCTTCCGTACTTGAACGACCCATTTTAAATTGTTGAACCCAGGATTTTAGGGTGGAGTATGTTGGTGCATTATCACCATGAACAGAATCCAATTCATCTTTGATTAATTGTGACGTATAACCTTTCATATAAAAGTGTTTAATTACCGCACGAAACTCTTTATTTTCCATTTTTCAAAAATTATAAAACTTGTTTACTTCAATAACCTGTAACAAAGAAAATAATCATTAAATATTTCGGAAATTTTGACAGATGGCTTATAAAAGATTGCTTTTAAAAAACAAAACAAAAAAAAAGTTGCTAGTAAAACAAAAAATGTACCAGGCCAGTTAGTTTTGCGGTCGCCCTCGTACATAGCGCATAACTCTATGAAGCACTGTCTTTATAATATTCATATTACTTTGAGTAGTTCCTGTATATACCTCTAGGCAGTACAAAATATTTGGCATAATTAAGCCATGAACCAGTTTTGTTTTTACCCAACGAGGTAAAACTAAATTGGTGTTGTTAAGTTGACGAAGTGTGGAACTAATACGTAAAGCAATACTGCGAAAATGCTGCTCAAAGCAACATTTGTTATCCATTACTATTCCCAAACACATAATACTCTGAACGAATTCTGTAGACGTACCATTGTACTGCAAATCTAGGTTGATAGAAGATGATGATGAAAACAGTATTGCCTTTGTTTTAGAAGGATTAAAACTAAGCTTGTGAGAGGACATCCATACGCTCAATGATTTTAAAACATAATTAGTTTTGGCTTGTAAAACATCCAAATACTGGATTTATCCGCAAAATAATAGCTGAACATCATCAGCAAAAGAGTATGGTGAACACCAATCGCCTAGACTTTTGAAAAGGTCATTAATAAACAGCACAGACAAAATTGGACCAAGAACAGAGCCCTGAGGGACTCCACTCCTAATAGACAAAACAGACGATGCGACTCCATTGACACGAACAAACTGCTTTCTACCACATAAATAAGAAAGCATTAAACTACAGACACTTTTCCCAAGTCCATAATCTGTATGCAATTTATTTATCAAAATTCCATAATCTATCCTATCGAAGGCTTTTTCTAAATCCAAAGACAAAACCATACACATTTTTTGATCATGAGTATTCTTCCTTATTGAGTCAGTAAGGCCAATTAAAAGAGCAGAGCTACTTCTGTCGTTCCGGAAACCACAATGACAATCATTAAGCAGTGATTTGCTCTCAATATGATCTAACAACTGCCGCTTAAGAATATTTTCCACAACTTTTGACAGGATGGGAAGCAAAGAAATGGGTCTTAAGTTATCGGGAGAATTCGAGCTTTACTTCTTTTGAATTGGTGACATAGTGACAGGATCCTTTCCAATTATTAGGAAAGCAGGAAGTCATTATTAAAGTGTTCACTAAATGAAGAAGGTGATTTGATATAAACGAAAATACTACTTTAAGAAATTTAAGAGATATCTCATCACAACCAGAGGCGTTAGACTTGATTGACATAAATGCCTGTATCAAGTCAGAGACGTTATAAAAAGGAGGAGGAGACGTTATAAAAAGAAAACCCATCTTCCCCAATAATTTGGTTAAAAAAACTACTATCAAATAAACGCCTTTGCCAGAGTTTAATATCAAAAGCCATGAAAAAGTTTTTTAAAAAGTTCATTTGTTCTTCGAAACATATCAACTCTGGATTCTGGAATTTTGGCATTTTGTTTGAAATTGTAAACGGGCGAAATCAGCCCAGGGGGAAAATGATCCCTTTATGGGACCAAAGGTACCTCGTTAAAAAGTACACTGTTTTGGGTATTTGCTTAAAAAATCATAATTTATTGTGGACTAATGGACTATTAGTCCACACTATTATCGTTTTTGCGGTTTTACCAAACGGGACCTTTTTTGGGCCACATGAGCCACAATGTCCAGAAACTATGTCTTTTTTTGAGGTATTTTGTGCTGCTGAACTAACAGTACCCATTTTGACGGGTACTGTTAGTTCAGCACAAAATACCTCAAAAAAAGGCATAGTTTCTGGACATTGTGGCTCATGTGGCCCAAAAAAAGTCCCGTTTGGTCAAAACGAAAAAAACGATTAATAGTCAATATGGATCAATATAAGTACTCAAATTGAAGCAAATTTAGCTTCGAGTCCCAATATAGAGCAATTGGGAGTTTTGGCTTAGATTATGGACAGATGCATGTATCTAAAAGACCCAAAAATAATTTTTAGGTGCATTAGTATCGTAGGAACGGTGGAGGTTTCTGGACATTGTGGGCCAAAAAAAGTCCCGTTTGGTCAAAACGCAAAAACGATTAATCAAGTCAATAAGGATCAATATAAGTACTCAAATTGAAGCAAATTTAGCTTCGAATCCCAATATAGAGCAATTGGAAGGTTTGTATTAGATTATGAACAGATGCATGTTTCTAAAAGGCCCAAAAATGGATCATTTTTAGGTGCATTAGTATCGTAGGAACGGTGGAGGGTATACAATGTTGGTCCTAGCTAAAATTAAAAAGGTTTTTACTTTCTATACCTTACACCACACTGTGGTATAGGGTATTATGACTTAGTGCTAATGTTTCCAACACCCTGAAAGAATGGAGATAACTCCTCTATGAAGTATACCGATCGACTCAGAATCACATGCGATTCCATTGAGCGATGTCCACCGGCCCGTCCGTCTCTTTGTCTATCTGTCGTTCTAATCAAAATACAGGTCATAATTGTGAAACAGTTTTGACGAAACTTAGTCCATTTTTTAAGTTTGGGCCAAGGACGAACCCTATGAATTTAGTCCACATCGGTCTATATTTTTTAATATTATACATAGGTTTCTCCCGATTTCAGAACCTATAGCTCTAAAAGCCGCATTGTACATGTATCCGATTATAACTAAATTTTGCAGAGCACTGCGAGTGACCAACACCCATCTTTGGTGAAATTTTTACCTTATCTGTTCCAGTGTTCGTATAGCTCCCACACATATGAAACAACCACCCCCCCCCCCCCGATTTGAGGTCCTGCAGCTCTAGAAGCTATAAATTACACCCAATTACGCCCGAAATTCGCATAGTACGTTATGAGCGACCATTAATTAACTGTAGTGAAACTAGAACACATACGTCGATATTTTCTTATAGCCCCGACAGAAAGGTCCTTCCGGATTTTAGAACTTACAGCTCTAAAAGCCACATAAGACATAAATACTGTTCACACGTTTTGTGTTGTAAAATAAAAAGTACTGAATGTTTTTGGACCAAATATTTTTTTAATATATTTATTGATGTATATTGTATCCAAAAAGAATTTACTTATTCGAAATGTCCGCCTTTTACCTTTACACACGCATTAAGTCGCACTGGCCAATCGTCAATAGCTGAACGAACCTAGTCCATCGAACCAAAGCAGTCTTAAGAGACCAAATGTTGGGGTATCTTTTGTGACAAACCTTGTCCTCTAAAACCGTACACAATTTGTAATCCGATGGGTTCAAATCTGGACTGCCTGAGGGCCATTCTTCAGAGGAAATGAACGCTGGCAAATTGTTTCGAAGCCAGGCCTGGGACGTTTTAGCCTTATGGACCGGCGCAGAATCCTGCTGGAAAGTCCATGGCTGGTTTTGGAACAGGAAATTGTTAAGAGGCTTCACAACAGCTTCCACAACGGTTTCTTGTTAAGCTTTGGCCTATGTTTTGACTCCTTGTTCGCAGAAATGCAGGTCAGTGACCCCATCGTAAGAAACACCCCACCAAACCATGACTTAAGCTGGGTGATGACACTTTTCCACCCTTGGGATCAGTTCAGATGCTTCCTTAGATGACCGCGCATACACTCTATCATTTTGCTTGTTGAATTTTTTCTGAACGGTGAACCAAATTTTTCTGTGCAAGTTATCAGCGTGCTTCACCAAAAGACGTTTGCATTTTTCAATCCTTTTTTTTTAAAGCTGCAGTCAATAAATGTCCGGTACGTCGTTTGAAAGCCCCAAGTCCCAAGTAGTTTTAATGATTTGACTCATGGACTTTTGCGTGATATTCATCTCACGGGCCATGATTTTCTGTTTTCGGAGCGGATTTCTGTGAATTCTTGATTTAACGTCTTTGATGACATGCGGTGTTCGAACAGAGCGTGGGCGGCCCGACCGGTGGCGGTCTTTTACATCTCCAGTCTCCTCAAATAGTTTTATGCATCGGTAGACGAACATGCGGCTAGTCCCTAGTGGCCGGAGCGTTTTGAAAATATCGCTTTTTTTCATTTCACACTTGAAAAGCGGTATTACAGCGATACGGTTCTCATTATCTGACCACTCCACGATAAAAGGTGAAACAATTTTAAAATCCCGTTACAGACTAACGCTATTGAGGTTAGCATTCAAAACCCATATGACATTAACGGGGTATGTTCAGTTCTACTATTGAAATGGGTGTGTTCAATGTTTTAACAGTATTTATGTCCCTACTAAGTAGTAAAATTGTGACCATATCTGCCCAAATTTTCGAATAGCTCCCACACAAAGGTCCCTCCGAATTTTAAGTCCTGCAGCTTTCGAAGCCACAAGTTTCACCCGCGTGCATACCAAAGAACAGTTGCCATCAACTTATTGCAAAGTCCGACAAAGTCATCTTGGGTTTCTTCGGAGCCGGTTCACTCGGAGAAACCCATTGTTTAGACTGCTGCTTGGTCTCCGGAGTGTTGTAATGGATCTATATTTCATCCACAAATGCCGCAAAAACTCAATCGAATGGCGGATAAACAACTCCAAACAACTCTTTGAAGTTGTCACATGATTACGTTTATGGTCAATTGAGAGCAAACGCGGCAGATATCTTGCAGACAGTTTTCTTAAACCCAACTAATCATGTAAAGTCGAAACCCCACTGTCATATGCAATGCGTATGGCATCAACAATCTCAAGCACTTTTACTCCTTGACCGGCCAACACCATATCGTAGATTTTTTGACAGTTTCGAATGTTAAGCGTCACTTGTACTTGTGCGACCACAACGAAAGTCAGTTTACCACTTTTTTACCATGGAAATCGATGGTGTAAAGTCCCCATAGTATTTATCAAGCATTTACTTGGTTTGATTGACGGATTTTTTCCGCAATAAATAATGTTTATTGAGCACTCGAAGCTCATTTTTTTCCATTTTTAACAAAGTCCAAGAGGTTTGAACAGCTGTGTTTCGAACAGCTGTTAAACACAAACTAAATGACGGAACTCTCTCAAATTAGACAGAAGTCTATTAACAGATGGTAATTGATGGGAGCAGTGTTATATTTTATATAACCACGAGGGTAGTTGGAAAAGTCACAGAATCATTGATATGCCCTGGTATTTTTCCGCATTACGGCAAAATCGAACTCGTTGACCCATATAATTACTTTGACCCAATCACAGTGTGGTAAAGTATTTTCGTTCTATCAAAATTACTTCTAAAACAAATTCTAATATATATTGAAATGTGCATGATCTCAACTGATTTCCAAATAATCTTTTCCCTGTGCGAATTCCTGGGGATTTCTAAGCAGTAATCACGCACAAACTCCATCGTGGCCAGGCCACTCACCAACCCCCACACACATACATGTAGTTGACACATTCGTCAACATTAATTTAAAATGCATTAGAATGGTGTTCTATCATTTGCATTCTTATTTAAAATGTTATTGTTGTTTTAATTTTTATTTGTTGTTTTTGTAATTCTAGCTGTCGCTTTAACTGCCGTCGCCTGTTCACTAAATGAGTTCAGACGAACCACAAATTAAATACCAAGAAGTAAGTCCCTTTCAAATTAGTGAAGGATTTACACCGAACGTACGCAGTCACACAATGGAACCCGTCAAGACCGGTCGTATTTTTATGGCAGCCGTTGCTGGTGAGTTCTCTGGACATGACCGAATATTTTAGATGTGAAATGACTTTCCGATATGTGTTTTTTGTGTTTTTCCTCAGCCAACTTATCAGCTTTTGCCGTGGGCACCTGTTTAGGCTGGACCTCTCCCGTTGCTCCGAAACTGAAATCCGATGATACCTCGGACTCGCCATTAGATCATAAGATTGATTCAACAGATGATGCTTGGATTTCGTCAATTGTAGCCTTGGGAGCTTTAGTCGGTAAGTTGTTTTTTTTAATTTTTCTAAGGACAAGATATTTTCAAGTTGAAAAAAATTCGACCAAATATGAGGCTTTGCATTATGAAAACATAACCCCTTCGCAAAAACTAAATGTCAAGTATATATAGATGTTGTTGTTTAAAGCAATGCTTTCTGTTTTTTGTTTATATTTTCTTGCATACATCTTAATTACCCTTCAGCAGGTTGTATTGCAAAAAATTTATTAACATATTTACGGACCCATTAGAAAGTTGTGATCATTTTCATCTTTTATGGGCACAAAAACCTAAGAGTGGGTGTAAACAAATAATTTTTATTGTATACAATACTGCTGAATGGGAAGTAAATTAAATTTTTTGAAAAGAAAAACTAGTTTTGCATATTCTTTATTATCTACGCTAATTAAATTTAAAGTTCACAGATAAATTTATCCTATTGTCTTAAATTTGAAGTTAGTGGATTAAAACATAAGCGCTTTAAGAGCTACAAGCTACGGGAATATTTTCAAACTTAAACACAGTTTATAAAGGTTAAATGTCGGTTGACGCATACTATCCTGCACCACTATTACACTATTAGTTGCACACGCAGAGAAAAAACATGGTTACTACATGGTCACGGCAATAATAATATGTTCTCAATAAAAGTATGTTCGTCGTAACCATAGCATTGTTAACTGAATTTATTTTTGACAATAGTATAATTGCTGCAATATTAATATTGTTGAAATGTAACAATAGCATTATTGCCGAATTTAAAAATGAAAATATGGTTATAGCAACAATATAAATATGGTTGGTGCGACACAATTATTGTGTTTTGCGTTTTATGTTAACAATAATTTGATTACGGCAATCGCACTGTATGATTGTAATTTTTCTTCATTTAAATATGCTTTTAAGAACAAATGTTATTGGTACGGATCTTATGCAATAATAGTACGTTGTTTATCGAAATTAAAATTTTTTAAACAAGCTGCTTTGGCTTTGTTTAACTGAAATATTTTTAATAAAAACGCTTACGTTTATTTAAACTTATTTATTCTACTGTGAAATAAATCACTGCTGTTATTTTGAATTTAATGTATTTTTTAATAAATTTCATAATTCAAATCTATTGTTGACAACTTAAACCAATTCTAATAAATAATATTGGGATTAAATCTATTGTCGACAACTTAAACAAATTCTAATAAATTATATTGCGGATTATAGTATAATTGTGTGTGCTCATACTATGGTTGTAGGGATCATAACATGGTTGCGTGTGAATCATACTATGGTTGTGAGGAAACATACTATGGTTGTATATGAAACATACTATGGTTGTGAGGATCATACTATGGTTGTGGAGATCATAGTATGGTTGTGTGTGAATCATACTATTGTTGTGAGGATTATAGTATGGTTGTATTTGGATCATACAATTGTTGTGAGGATCTTAATATTGTTGTAGCACAACCATATACCAACAACAGTATTATCCTCTTGGAATATTGTCACCACAACCATACTTTTTCTTGCGTGCAAGATTCCCAACTTGTTTCTATTTTTAAAATTTGCACTAATGAACTTAAAAAAGACTTATAGGCATATTTTACAATAACGTGCACTCGAAAAAATATATTTGGTTTTGAACATCATTAAGTTCCTTAAATTTTACTCGGACTTTTTGTAGATTTTCGCGGTTATCGCCAAAAAGGTACTAAATATAACAATATATATTCATATATTCAAAAAAAATTATATTTCGTTAAATAACATCACTATTTTTCAAATAAAATACAATTACATAAAAAAGAAAGAAGATTAATAGAAATAGAAATTAAAGAAAATTGATAGGGTGTTTACTTTTTCAAACACTTGTTTAATACTGTCTATATTTAATTTCCCAGTCCAAAAATAGTTTGCCCGATACCTGGGCTTATTTTCAGTTACACGGCAAGAGCATTTCTGGCTTGCAAAAAGCTGAACATATATGATCGACCAGGTCGAACCTTCTATACCCTCCAGCATAATTTCGCTATTATGCTGGAGGGTATAGAAGGTTACCTTTCAAAGAATCAAACAAGCGGTCAGTTTTAAAAATTGAAGAGTTATTTTTAGCAGAGGGAAATTAAAGTAAAGCCACTGGTGAAAAGATCCTTAGCTTACAACTTAGTCTTAATGAAAATATCTTGGAGAAGAAGAAAGAAAAATATGATTCCGAAAGGCGTTATCCTTAAGAAAACAGCAAATGAGGTCCAACG
The DNA here is from genome assembly GCA_963513945.1 of Hydrotaea diabolus. Classification (NCBI taxonomy): domain Eukaryota; kingdom Metazoa; phylum Arthropoda; class Insecta; order Diptera; family Muscidae; genus Hydrotaea; species Hydrotaea diabolus. The sequence goes on along the minus strand of OY740716.1, from coordinate 220,242,698 downwards.
ATGGGTGAATCAGAATTACCTCTCAAAGAAACAAAAAATAATTAGTTTTAAAAATTGAAGAGTTTTTTTAGTCCAGGAAAAAAGTTCAGAGACGTTGTCCTTTGTCCTCCTTGTGATCGTATATGTAATGTGTTTGTCCCACACACAAATTCATTCAAACTCATCATATGAAATGTAATAATGTCCTAAATCTAAGCACTTTTATACACAGAGAAAAATCTATTTGGCATTTCAAGTAGCTTCCTTTAAACATAATTAGACCAAATGATAAATTAAAAGAAAAACATAAAATATGATTAATAGCGTGGACCGATTTGTAAGTACAAAAATTAGTCGATATTGTACCATCGATTTTTCGACAGCTTTTTGCATGGGGAAGGAAACAAAAGTTCCACTACGACTTCTCAAAATTCGACTCTCTCAGTCGTATTTCTATTTTCACGCGATTTTATCGTATATTGTATTGTAAGGGGCATTGTTTATTTTTATATAGTGTACGTCACCTTGGAAAGCTAATATTTAAAAAAAATTATTACCTGCTAAAAAACTCTAAAAATAAATGTTGAGAAAAAGTCAAAAAATTGAAATTTGTGCGCCTCAAACATTTATCTTTAATATGCCGTAGTGAAAATTTTTTTCTCATGTCAAAAGCTATCGAAAAATCCATAGCACAATATCGATTGCTAAATCGACCCACCCAAGTGATTCATTTTGAAAGAAATGTTAGCACAAGAGCTGAAAAAATTATTTTTTGATCAATACGAGGGCTGCTATATATATTTCTTTCCTGATAATGAAAATGCGAATATTTATCATCAAAAATGGTTTTATTGTTTTTCAAAGTATTCTCCAGCATGATTTATACACTTTTGCATGCGCTCAAACCAATTGTCGAAGCACTTTTTCCACACCGATTGAGACACCTCCAAGACATGGCTTTTGAATGCTTCAACAGCATCTTCTGGCAACGAAAATCGTAGACCACGCATTTTTTTTGGCTGCCAAGTCAGGGCTGTACGGCGGATGATCCATCAATTCGACATTTTGGCCGGTCAAAAAGGCGTTGGTTTGAGCCGATGTGTGAGAGCTCGCATTGTCATGGTGCACAATGATTCGTCTTCTCTTGTTCGTTTTTCGAAGTTCTCCGATGAGTTCAGGCAAACAAATTGTGGTGTACCACTCAGAATTGAACGTCCTACGTTGCCCAAGCGGATCAGTCGCCACATGACCAGTTTTGCCGAAGAAACAGGCGACCATTTGCTTCAAAGTGCTTCTTGCACAAACAACTTCCGTTGGATTTTGCTCGTCTTCGAAGACCCACACGGTCGATTGCTATTTTGTTGCGGGCTCATACGCATAGATCCATGATTCGTCACCTGTGACGATCTTATAAACGTCTTTTGAAGCACCGCGATCGTATTTTTTCAAAATTTCTTTGCACCAATCGACACCAGCCTTTTTTTTGAGCGATTGTCAAATTGTGCGGGATCCAACGAGAACAAACCTTTTTTACGGCCAGGTGTTCCTGCAATATCGAATGTATGCTGGTGGAAGAAATGCCCAAGGATGCCTCTATCTCACGGTAAGTCACATGGCGATCTTGCATTATCAGTTCACGTACGGCATCAATGTTCTCTGGGACAATAACCGTTTTTGGACGACCTTTGCGGCCGTCATCTTTTAGCGAGAGTCGGCCACGGTTGAATGCATTAAACCAGTTTTTCACAGTGCTATAGGATGGTGCTTCATCGCCATACAAAGATTTAAGTTCACCGATGCACTCTTGCCGTGATAGTCCACGTCGAAAATGATCGCACAAAAATGTTCACGAGTTAATTCCATTTTTTTTGTCAAATTGATTTTTTTAAGTCGCTGAAAACAACACAAATGCTGGTCGTACGTCGAAACATTCTGAGTACGTTTAAGCTAAAAAATGTCAAACTTTCATATGGAAATGACAGATAGCTCCAGGCAACACTTAGTGTTGCCTAGGCCAGAAAATTATGTAGCAACCCTCGTATTTAAATTGGCACAATTTATTTCTTAATCAAATTGTTTATTAACTAAAGAATCTGGAAATACTATTTTCTGTGTAGGATTTGTATATATTCCTTTTAATTTAAATATTCTCTCTCTCTCCCTCTCTTTCTCTATGTGTGTAGCTCCCTTCGTGGCCGGCCCTTTGGCCGATAAAATCGGCCGTAAATGGGTCCTTCTGGCCAGTTCCGTGTTCTTCGTCATAGCCTATATACTCATGATGATTGGCGGAGAAGTTTGGGTTCTACTCTTGGCCCGTCTCATACAAGGTTTCGGTGTCGGCTTCGTCATGACCGCCCAGCCCATGTATGTGGGTGAAATAGCCACGGATAATGTAAGAGGCGCCACAGGTTCCCTTATGCAGCTGTTTATTGTGGGTAAGTTTTTCCGTTCTTCTTTTTATTTTCATCAAATGGCGCCTGTTCACGAATTTCTTCTTTTTTATTTTTAGCTGGCATTCTTTACGTCTATGCCATCGGTCCGTTTGTTTCCTATCAAGCTCTGCAATGGTGCTGCATTGTGGTGCCCATAGTCTTCGATGCTGTCTTCTTCTTTATGCCCGAAAGTCCCTACTATTATGCCGGCAAGGGCCGCAAAATGGAGGCTCTGAAGTCTTTGCAATTTCTGCGTGGCCAAAGTGCCGAAGGTGTGCAGGACGAAATGGCCGCCATACAGGCGGTGGTGGAAGAGTCAATGGCCAACAAGGCTTCCATTGCTGATATCATCAAGAATCCGGGCAATCGCAAGGCCCTCTTCATTTCAGCCGGTCTTTTGGTGTTCCAGCAGTTCTCTGGCATCAACGTGGTCCTGTTTAATTCGCAGTCTATCTTTGAGAGTGCCGGCACCGGTTTGGATCCCGCAATTGCCACCATTATCATTGGTATTGTCCAGGTGGCTTCGTCGGGCCTTACACCAATCATAGCCGATCGTTTGGGCCGCAAAATCATTCTGCTCGTTTCGGCCGGTGTCATGACAATTGGCCTGGTAGCTTTGGGGGCCTTCTTCTACATTAAGCTCGAGGTTGGCGATACGTCCAATGTCTTGTGGCTGCCCGTGCCCGCTCTTGTCATCTACAACATCGTGTACTGTGTTGGTTTTGGACCTCTGCCCTGGGCCGTGTTGGGTGAAATGTTCCCGGCGAATGTCAAGTCCATTGCCTCGTCCATTGTGGCTTCCACCTGTTGGATTTGTGGCTTCTTGGTCACCTACTTTTATCCCGCCCTGGATGCCATGGGCACCTACTATGCCTTCTGGTTGTTCGGCATTTTCTGTGTGGTCGCGTTCTTCTTCGTTCTGTTCGTTGTTATGGAAACGAAGGGTCTGAGCTTGCAGGAGATCCAGGACCGATTGAATGGCAAGAAAGCTTAAGGCTGGAGTGCAACGTTTTCTTTTCGTGGAGGGGGAGGAGCGGTGCAGCATTCACATTTGGTAGGGTATGACGGAACTGTATGTTGAGTATTTTGCACAGGACACATCCAAGCACACGCATACACACACACAAACATAAACCCGCACTATAGTATTGTCTACATGTTAAATAGTTGTTATGTTATGTTTAAGCTTAAGTATATAGAAACTATATATATATACAAACGATTCCTTATATACACGATATTATGATAAACAAGATAAGAGATGTATGAGTATGTACGATAAATATTTTAATAAAATATGAAATTAAGAAATGAATGAAACAAACAAAGAAGAGGTGTTGGCAAATTAAGGTAAAAAGAATGGCGGGATCGAAAGAAGGATAAAGGAAATAAGGACGAAAGTAGAGTAAGGAAAAACGGAAGCTCGGATGAGTGGACGGCTTGGATGAACGAGCGACAGGACGAACATATAGAAAGACAGAAGGCTTAAAGGAAGGATGGACTGGAGCACGAAAGGACACCCAGATAAACAGACAGAGAAAGAACAGACGGATGTATAGAAGGAATAGCGGACGGAAGGACAAATAGAAGGTCGGACGAATTGTCGAAAATATGGACGAATGGCAGGACGGGAGAGACGAGAGGACGATAGGACAGCCGGATGGACTATCGCACGGAAGGTGTCTGGTAGGAAAGAATGATGGACGGACGAAAGGATCAATGTATTCCCTGACGGATGGAGGCTGAAAATTAAGGCAAACATTTCCAATATAGACTCGTACATACTGATAGCAAGCACTCTCCAAAGTATAAAAAATGGGTTTGGTTGACTCTTTGTTGCTTGCTGTAATTTTCGTAGAACTTTCGTAATTTTTGCTTAATATGTTTTACGATAATGTTCTTATTTTGTATGAAATAAGTTTTTAAGAAAATATTTCTTCTTTTTATACTCTCCACCGAAGGGTGGATAATATATTAAATTTGTCATTTTGTTTGCTAAACCAGAAAATATTGATCATAAAAACCTTTTAAAGTATATATAGGATGATCCATTCAGAGGTATTTTTTCAGAACAAAAAAACTATACAAATTCAAATCAAGTGTGGAATCTTAATTAGTAATTTCAAAGGACATTTTATGGCTTTTATTTTTTGAAAATAATTACCTTCAACTGTTGGCAACCGTATAATGGAAATGAGCGTTTGGTAAGAAACGGGAAGATCCGCTGTTTTCGACCAAAATTTTGTTCAGTGATGAGACCCATTTCTGGCTCAACAGCAAAGTCAATAAACAAAATTGCCGCATTTGGGCTGAAGTGCAACAAGAAGAGGTTCAAGAGGTGGCATTATACCCAGAGAAAACCACGGTTTGGTGCGGTTTATAAGCTGGTGGAATCATTGGTGCATATTATTTCAAAATTATGATGGCCGGAACATAACCGTGAATGGTGCTCGCCATCGCGCCATGATATCGATCTTTAAGCTACCTGAAATTGAAGCCCGTAATCTTGACGACACTTGGTTTCAACAGGACGGTGCCACTTGCCATACAGCGGCTCAAACAATGGATCTATTGAGAGGTCATTTCGAAAAGCAGCTAATTTCACGTTTTGGATAGGCGAGTTGGCCGCCTAGATCGATTAATACCACAACTTTAGACATTTTTTGTTGGGGTTACGTTTAGTCCAAAGTCTATGCTGACAAACCAGCTACGATTCAGGTTTTGGAAGCCAACATTACGCGTGTCATTAAAGCCATACCGGTCGAAATGCTCGAAAGAGTCATCCAAAATTGGACCCTCAGAATGGAAACCCTGAGGCGTAGTTGCGGACAACATTTGAAGGAAATTATATTCAAAAAAAATAAATGCCATAAAGTGTCCTTTCAAATTACCAATAAAGATTCCACACTTGATTTGAATTGCTATATTTTTTTTGTTCTGAAAAAATACTTCTAGATGGATCACCCTATATACTTTAAAGGGTCTCTGATCAACATTTTCTGGTGTAGCAAACAAAATGACAAATTTAATACATCATTCACCCTATACATCATTGATGATCTTAAATTCCAAGAAGATCTATCCATGTCCTTCCAACCGGTCATGTGTCTGTTGAAAGAACGATAGCGGCCAATTAAATTGATATAAGTTTCTGAAATTTCTCATGATAATGGCTGTTAGGTATTAAAAAAGTTTTCCTTTGCTGTTCAACTACTTTTACACCCGGTGTACCATCCACCAAAAGGTGGATGGTACACCGATTTGTCATTCCGTTCGCTACACCGCGATATATTGCTCAGAAAGCCTATAAATATATATTTTCGTTTCATTGATCGATATGTCCATGTTCTCATCCATGTCCGTTCGTCCCTCAATGTGTCTTTAGAAAGCACTATAGCGGTTCATCAAATTACCCTAAGATCCTGAAATTTCTCATTTTGATGGCTTATGGTGGCTTAGGCTTTAGAGTAACTCGGAGTATTTTTTTTTAGAAATCAGAATATTTTGTGGACAAGCAATGATTCAAATGGGTACACTTAAAATCTCAAAAAAGGGCCCAAAAAACGGACCACTGTTGTGAGCTTTAGTAACGTAGCGACGGTGAAGCGGTTATAAGATTCGGATGGATCGGGGGGAAAAGTTCACTTTTTTAAACATTTGCTCAACAAATTATAATTTTTTAAGGGCGATTTAAAATTTTTAATTTTATTCGGCTGTAAAAAAATACATATGTGACGCGCAAAATAGAAAGGGACTTAAGGTTAAAAACCAGTTTTGTTCAGAAGAGCCATTTTAAAGATTAGGTCCCTTTCTATTAGCGCTTAGAATCGTCGACTTCACTTTCGAATATTTTCTTGTTTTGTTATTATTTTTATTTTATTGACAAATCATGTCTTCTAAAACATGTTGGAAAAGTCACGGAATTATTGATATGCCCTCGTATTTTAAATCAACACATCGTTCAGTTTTTGCATTGTTACCCTTTGAAATTTGTTTTTGAATTACGAGTATCTATTTGAGTTGATTTACATATTGACATAGCTCTACCTCGTGCTCAATAACCTTACAAATAGAGCAGATAGAACCTGAAAATTGTCATTTTATGCAGAGAAAGCCTAACTTATTGCAGACCATTTTGCAAACGCTCATTATACTACGTTCGGTTCTCGAAGCTCGATGGACAGGAAAGTGGACTCTACGATAAAGCTGATCGAAGAGAATACTTCATTAGACATTGATCAGGATTCCTTAACAAGACATGCCGAGGTTAAGTTTTTCATTAACAGTCTCTCATCAACAGAAACTCTAAAGCGCCAGGATTCGATCAGAGAACCAACATTTTATTGAAAAAGCATCCACATTCTGCTTACTCGTTTTTGGTTAAAGTTTTTAATTTTTGTATCGAAAACTCGTACTTCCCGAAAGGATTTAAAAAGGCGAAAATAATACCAATACGCAAAATTGGCAAAGACCTAAAGCAACCCTCAAGTTATCGTCCAATCAGTTTGTTGAGTTCCCTTGACAAGGTTTTGGAAAAAATTGTTTTTGAAAGATTAAAAACGTTTACGGAAAACAATGATCTAATCCATAGTTGTCAATATGGTTTGAGGGCGCACCACTCGACGACACATCAGATAAATAGAGTTGTAAATTTTATTACGTCAAATAAAAATAGACGGTACTCCACAGGGGTACTGTTTTTAGATATTGAAAAGGCTTTTGATTCAATTTGGCACAATGGAATCGTTTATAAGCTTCACAAAATGAATTGTCCAATATATTTAATAAAGCTGATCAAAAGTTTTCTTAAGGACAGATCATTTGTTGTCGAGGTCAACGCGGAACAATTCTCCATAAAGAGTATCCCAACTGGAGTGCCCCAGGGATCTGTATTGTCCCCACTGTTGTACACATTGTATACTTCGGACTTCACAATCTCTGCAGGGAACGATGTGGCTTTCTATGCAGATGACAGTGCATTTATTTGTCACGGCAAGGTTTCAAACGCCATAGTTCGACGTATGCAAAAGGCACTCTCTTCTGCAAGCAGCTATTTCTCCAAGTGCAAGATTAAGATTAACGAACAGAAATCGCAGGCCATACTGTTGCCGTACAATAAGTCTCCAAAGAGAGTTCCATCACGAAGTCTTACTACACAGGGAAGAGAAATAGCATTGTCGGGATCATTAAAATACTTGGGAGTTACCCTTGATCAGAAACTAACGTTTAAACAGCATGTGGACGATGTGTGTCTTAGAGCTGTAAGGTGCGGTCGAGCATTGTACCCACTTTTGAATAGAAAGTCTAAATTAAACATTAAAAATATATTGCTTTTATACAAAATGTGTATAAGACCGATTCTTACCTATGGATGTCAGGTGTGGATGGACTGCGCTAAGTCTCACAAAGACAAGCTACAAGTGATTCAAAACAAATATTTGAAAATAATATACAACTTGCCTAGAAGATTCTCCACCGCCGAATTACACAGGATGTCTGGACAAAAACGATTCAGGAATTAATAACTGACATGAGTCTGACATTTAATGATAAATGCAGAAGATCAACCTACGCACATCTAAGGAGCTTGATATAACAAGGGCTAATTCACGCTATGTTTTTAAACATAGACTTAATTGGCTTTTGTTTGTAAAGCTACTTAACATTTTCATTCTTGTGATATTAGTAATAGGTTCTTTACTATCTTTTTCCTATACATCTGTAATATTTTTATTGTAATCATTTAAACAAATAATGTATCATTTGCTGAAATATCTTTAAGGTAGTAACTCAAAACTTGTACATAGATATATATTATGCTTTGTCCTACTGATAGTAAATAAAATACAAATACAATACAAATACAAAATTGTCAGTTTTAGCTCTAGCAGGTGCCAATTAAATTGGCAAAACGCTCTCCGATTTTCCCTCTAGTTGGTCGTAATTTTTTGAAATTCCTTTATGTAAGCTCTCTATTTCCCTCATATTCTCTCTCATTCCCAGCATATGGCTTTGACTCTTTTTCTTACTTTTAGCTTGCTTAGTAGCTGGTTCCTTAGCCGATAGAATTGGTCGCAAATGGGTCCTCTTAGCCAGTTCTCTATTCGTTGTTGTATCCTACATCCTAATGATGATCGGCGGTTATGTGTGGGTCTTGCTCGTGGGCCGTGCATTGCAAGGTTTCAGCTCCGGTATGGTGATGACCGTTCAACCCATGTATGTGGGTGAAATTGCCACGGACAATGTGCGAGGTGCTCTCGGTTCGCTTGTGCAATTATTTCTCATGCGTAAGTTTGTCCAACCCCTAGATTTGGTTCTCTCATTTATGTCATTGCTTGTGTATTTTCAGTGGGCATTCTCTATGTCTATGGCATCGGCCCGTTTGTGTCCTATCAAGCTCTGCAATGGTGTTGTCTTGCGCCACCCATTCTCTTTGCTGTCGTCTTTGTCTTAATGCCCGAAAGCCCCTATTACTATGCGGGCAAGGGTCTCAAGGAGGAGGGTGTGAAGTCTTTGCAGTTTCTACGTGGCCAAAGTGCGGATGCAGTGCTGGATGAAATGACCAGCATAGTGGCGGTGGTGGAGAAGTCAATGGCCGATAAGGGTTCCATGGCGGACATCATCAAGAATCCAGGCAATCGTAAAGCTTTATTAATTTGCGCTGGACTTTTGATATTCCAGCAGTGTTCGGGTACCACCGCTATTCAGTTCCATACGCAGTCTATATTTGAAAGCGCCAATACCGGCTTAGATCCAGCCGTTGAGTCTATTATTTACGGCGTTCTCCAGGTGGCTGCATCCACCATTACGCCTTTCATTGCCGATCGTTTGGGCCGCAAAGTCATTCTCCTCTTCTCAGCCGCTGTCATGAGCCTGGGTTTGGCCGCTTTGGGTGCGTTCTTTTATGTAAAGCAGGAGGTTGGCGACACTTCGAACATTTTATGGATCCCCCTGCCCGCTCTGGTCATTTACAATACAGTGTACTGCATCAGCTTTGGTTCTCTGCCCTGGGCGATTTTGGGCGAAATGTTTCCGTCAAATGTCAAAGCCATTGCCGCCTCCTTAGTGGCCTGCAGCTGCTTTGGCACAGGCTTTATAATCAGCTACGTTTATCCTGCCCTTGAGACTTTAGGTAGCTACTACGTCTTCTGGCTGTTTTCCATATTATGTATGATGGCCTTCTTTTTTGTACTGTTCATTGTGATGGAGACTAAAGGCTTGAGTCTGCAAGAGATACAGGACAGATTGAACAACATCAAGACGGCTTAGATGTGTAGTTCAAAAATAGCGTAATCGTTTTTAGGGGCGATATGAATATAAACCCGAAGCAAGAAATAAATATGGGCTCATTTTTCACTATCAAAATATTGCATCACAGTCATCGCGGGATAAAGAGTAAGGCAATAGAGAATTTGGACCTAAAATACTCTGTTAAATATGGGACTATCGTTTCTTGGGGTTTATATTCATATGGTCATGTAAACGATATCGTAAATACATTGTTTTAGAATGGAATGTTGTGATAATATCTTAAATAAAATATTTCATTGACATAAGCAAGATGTATATATTTTTTTTATTAAGACCAACACTCAGGGGGTGTCCCCTATATATGCAGTGCATTGTATCGGTCAAGGGAAGATGGGTTAGGGTAGGGAAGGAAAGAGGAAGTAATGTTTATGGACATTTGATTTCAACCTGTTCATATCGTACGTGGCAGAAAACACCTCTGCGGGAAGTCTGTTCTACATACGGACAACACGGCGAATTCTCCCTGTAATGCGTCGTGCGATCAGTAGGCCAATCAATAACAAAAGGATGCGAACTTCTAGACAAGCGGATGTTACGGGCGAACACTCGACCTCCGGGATGGGATCATTGTTAATCAGGCGATAACCCTTACCGATGTAATATAAAGTGTAAGCGATGGAAACATTGGTTAAGGAAAGTAAACAAGAAGGGGTGAATTTTGTGCCCATTCGACGCAAATCGATATATAACATAAGTGGCGGGAAAGAGCGAATGATAGGCCTGAATGTGAGTATGAATTATCTCTACATAGTTTCGACTCAACGTTTCAAACTAAGCGGAAGGGCTGTTACTGCGATGTTCTCGGAGAGAGTGCCATGATTAGCCGTGTCGAAGGCCTTGGTGAGGTCAAGAGCCAGGAGCACCATCCCATCCCGTCCTTTGTGGGAAATACATTTGCCGGAAGGCAATTCCATATACGGACAGTACGGGCGAAAAACGAATTCGATCTGCGGTCAACCGGCCAATCGATAACAAATGGTTGTGAATTTCTGGAAAGTCGTGTATCCCGGCCGAACATCGTCACGTCAGGAATAAGACCACGAATGTCTGAAGAACACACACCATGGAAGTAGCGATAGAACAGCGACACACAACCCACATTCCGACGATGCTCCAGGGAAACAATAGAGTTGGATACCCTACTGTTTCCTATCAGCACCATCGCTCTCCTTTGAACTCGGTCCAGAAGCACCATGGATGATTTTGGAGCACCTGCCCATATGTGGGAGTTGTATTCCATTTTTGGCCTGATGTAGGTTGTATAGATATCGAAAAGATGAGAAGGAGTGAAATATTTCTTGCACCGCTTTAGGAAGCCTATACACTTGAGTGCTTCTTTCGACACATCGAATACATGTCTCGCCCAACGAGCGTCACATTGTATTTTTATGTCCAGAACATCAAAAGCATCTGATTGTTCGACATCCATACCATCGATAGATAATGACGACACTATTGGGTCAGTGATCCGCTTGTGAGACAACAAGCAGCACTGTGTCTTACGCGCATTAAAATCTACTCTATTCACTCGACCCCAGTCGGAAATGGCCAGTAAATCCCGGCCAAGTGTCTCTTCCACTATTTGCCTTTTGTCTTCAATATCTGAAAGACTCGGCCTACGGTCGAATGAATATGAATGACATAGGTTGCTGTCATCCGCGAAAGAGTAGATTGGATTCACGGTCTGGCCCAAAAGATCATCAATGAAAATGAGAAATAATGAGGGAGAAAGGACAGAGCCTTGTAGCACACCTATGTGTATTGGATGAGTACCCATCTACAACAACTCGTATAGTGCGATCTCTAAGAAAGCTCGATATAAATCGAGCAAATGTTTTACCGACACCAAAAGCGATCAGCTTTGATAAGAGTGCACCGTGCCAGACTCTATCAAATGCCTTGGATATATCCAGAGCCATGACCTTACTCTCACCAAACTGGTGGATAGATCGACTCCAGCTTTCCGACAGGAAAGCCATCAGGTCTTCCGTAGAGCGATTTCTATGGAAGCCGTACTGTCGGTCACTAAGCAGGTCGTTGGACTCGAGATACCCTACAAGATGGTGGTTAACCATGGAGAGCGCAGAGCAGATCGCGATTGGCCGATAATTCGCAGGATTATTGGCTTTACCCTTTTTAGGGATCGGCTGGACGTTCGCAACCTTCCAACACGCTGGGAAGACTTCTGAACGATAAGAAAGCTTGAAAAGGTTGCGCAGTGGACGGGCTAGCGTCGAGGAGTACTTACATAGTACTAGTGCCGAGATTCCATCCGGGACCGGGGACTTACTAACATCGAGATTCGCAAGAGCCCTTTTAACTCCACGAGTTCGAAAAAATATCTTAGACATGGAACTAAATACGTTTTCGCTCTCGGGGAGTGGTTGATTGCTTTGCGACAAGGAAGAATTTCCTGCAAACATTTCAGCCAAAAGGTTGGCCTTATCAACCGGGTCAGTGAATGCCCGGTCGTCTTTAACAAGAGTTGGGATAGATGAATACTGTCCTTTACTTTTCTTACAAACGACCAAAAGCTCTTACTTCCCCTGGGAGAATTAAGAACCTTTGTACGTAGACGTTGCTCGTAAAGAAACTTTTCACGCCTACCACTCTGGCACACGATTTTCTTGCCTATTTGCGCAGCAGTTCAGTACTGACGTTTTTGTTTAAACGCCTATTTCTGAACGCCTCCTCTTTTGATCTGACAGCATCCCTGCATGCCTGGTTAAACCAACTATTTTTTTTTTGGAAAAAAAACGTCAAATTGTCAACATACTTGCAGTGGTATTTGGAGATTTAAGACTAAATGGTGCAATCAAATAAAAGAAATTACTTCGATCTGACTAAAATTTTTTGGGCCGTTTCAAACTCAGTACTTGTGTATGTTTTACCGAACTTACTTAATATAAACCTAAGAATTTCAAGACGAATATTATTTTTCTATATGAGCTAACGTTTTTCTTTTATTTTTTTATTTACGGGCGGTTCGGAAACTTCTTAGCCTAGCACGAAAAGCGCGGTATAAACAGAAAAAAGTTAAGTGTTTTGGAAACTTCCATCTCTGCTATGAACACATGTTAAATTTTGTTTTTCGATCTGGCAACTCCTTCATATAGAAACAGGTGTTCACAAAAGACGCATCAGCGATTTTTTTACAATGGAAAAATTAGAAATGCGTGGTGTCATTAAATATTTACATAAAAATGGTTTATCGGGACAAGAAATTCATAATGATATGGTGAATGTGTTAGGTGAAAGTGCTCCTTCATATGCAACAGTAAAAAATTGGGTTGCTGAATTTAAACGTGGTCGTACAAGCATTGAAGATGAACCACGTAGTGGACGTCCAAAAACAGCAACAACAACAGAAATTGTAGCCAAGTGCATGATATGGTATTAAATGATCGACGAATAAAAGTGTGTGAAATAGCTAATATCATGGGCATCTCAAATGATCGAGTCCATTTAATTTTGCATGAAGAACTACAGATGAAAAAGCTTTCTGCAAGATGGGTGCCGGACTTGTTAACAGTCGACCAAAAACGCATAAGAATGAACATTTCTCAAGCTTGTTTGGATCGTTTTCAGCGAAATAAAATGGATTTTAAGCGTCGTTTCATAACTGTTGATGAGACATGGATCCACCACTATACTTCAGAGACAAAAGAACAATCCAAACAATGGACTGAAGCTGGAGGAAGTACCCCAAAGAAGGCAAAAACAATTCAATCGGCTGGTAAGGTTATGGCAACGGTTTTTTGGGACTTCAAAGGTATTTTATTGATTGACTATCTGCAAAAGGGTAAAACAATAAATTCAGAGTACTATTGCAACCTTTTAGATCAATTAAATGTACAAATTCGAGAAAAACGTCCTGGCTTACAACACAAAAAAATAATTTTTCATCAAGACAACGCACCAGCGCACAAGAGTGTTTTAACAATGGCTAAAATCAACGAATTAAAGTACGAGCTGCTTGACCACCCACCTTATTCTCCTGATTTAGCTCCCAGTGACTTTAACGTGTTCCCAAATCTAAAAAAATTCCTTGCTGGCAAGCGTTTTACCTCAAATGATTATTCAATAAACTAAAGTTGAAAAAATATACTCTACAGAGAATAATTTTTTTGTATTCATATATTCCAAACATTTGGATCTGCAATTTTAGCTTTACTCGCCGACAGCTGAAAATCACTACTAATACAGGGTGTCCGACGGTAAGGTATACTACTTTGATAGTTTATAATTTTTGATTAAATAAAAGAGAATGGGTCTTATATTGATAAATGTTTTTTTTAAAGTCGGTAATTATGTATGGAATACAATGTCAGATTAATGTCCGCCTCTGTTAGCCTTACAAAATCGAGCCCTTTTGAGCACATTATTCATAACATTCATACACATTTCACGCTGTATTTCATAAATTTCATCACGAATGTTTTGTTTGATTTGCTCAAGCGTTTCTGGATTGTTTGCATAACCCTTGGTTTTCACATATCCCCACAAAAAGAAGTCCAGATTAGTCAAATCAGGCTACCGTGGAGGCCAATCAACATCGACATTTGTTAAAATAACTTGTTGTGGAAATAGGTCTCGCAGTTATTCCATTATAATCCTGGCTGTACGCTATATGGCACCGTCTTCTTGATACCACATGTCAATCAAGCCCAAAGCATGCAGTTCTGGCGAACTGAGGTTGATGGATTCTTTAAAACACTTTCTTGAGCAGCAGTAATGTTTTCAGCCGATCTTGCAGTACGATGTGGTCCATGCTTGGCCCTATCGGCTACAGACCCCCTTTCTTCGAAATTATTCACTACAGGAGAAATAGTGCGTTTTGTTGGCACGTTGTTTCGCCCAAAAATTTCACGTAACTTTCTTACGTCACAGTAATCGATGGTTGATTTTGATAAAATGTTAAACGATTTATAGAATATTTTTCCATTATAAATTTACCACGTCTCTACTTGACGACTGCCAAATATGAACTGTCAACACTAATGTTTGCCAAAATAGCGGCAAAACAAAGTAGTATACCTCTCCCGGACACCCTGTATATGTTGAGAAAAGGCCAAAAAATTGAATTTGGGCTCTTCAAAAATTATTTGTTGATGTCATGTCAAAAGCTAACGAAAACTCGATGGCACAGTAAAGAAAAATTTCTGTGATTACAAATCGGCCCACCCTATTATGCATACAAGCTGATTTTGTTCCTTTGTCGTAACTATTGCTTTGTGCAAAAATTCAAACAAAAATCGAAAATATTTAGGGGTTCCTCGGAGGTTATTTTGTTATTGAATTTTAAGACATACTCGTATAAGGTAAACAAAATGTACGCACGGAGAAAAAAGAGTTTCTGTTGCAATGCAGTGGTAATGGATTTTTGATAATGTTTATCCAGAGCCCAAAACTCCGCCCCAAACTAAATTGCATAGAATTCTGATGAAATTTGACACTGTTAGGTTGGTTAGACCACAAGACAGAAGTACTTTTAAATGGAGGTTAAATGAAAACCTGTACCTAGCTTGTCGATTTTCAATAATGTTCTTCCTGAGCAAAACTCCGCTACAATTAAAATTGCACAGAAATCCGCTAAAACATGCCGCTGTTCGGTCGGTTGGACCACAAGACAGAGGTCCTTTTGTATAGAGGCTATGATTTTCAATAATAGCCGTGTTCTATTGGCAACTCGCTTAAGAGGTCGCTAAAGCGTTAACTTCACACTATAATACAAAAATAGAGAAATGATTTTTTTTACGGAAAACTATAGACAATTTTCGTTAAACCCCGCTTGTTTTATTTAATAATTATTTATGAGAATAAAGTTATTCAAGAATAAAATTCAGCGATTTAATGCGAGCTCGGTTATTGCTCGCTAAAAGTAATACTTGATAACTCTTATTCTTCAAATTACAATTGTTCAAATCAGATTCATAGAGCAAATCAGTACTTGTTTATAAAAAAAATTCAAAAATGTCTAGTAAAGTTTTGAAGTTATCGCATTAGGGACCACTTACTCGTTTTATAATCGAGTACCAACAGAACAAGCCTAATGTTTTTTCCAAGGTAAAAAACTAAGTCTACAAACATGAACAGATTTCGTCGATTATAACCCTACAAACCAAATTTAGTTAAATGATGAAATTTTCTGGTCTGAGGCCGGTTAGACTCGAAATCAGTAAGAACGTTTGTATGGGGGCTTAACCAAAACTTGGACTAATTTCTCCCACTATTAGCTAAATACAGAAAATTCTACAAAGTTAAATCGCAATGAGCTCAAATTTTACCTCCACTTAGAGTAGCGGAAAAGACGACATACCTCAAGATGATAATTATGATTGTCGTATTGTAGACGCAACTACTTGATCGGCCATTCCAATTATATGGATAAAAAAAAGTTTTATAAAATTTTTGAACAAAAAAAAAATAATTAAGTTTGTATTAAATATTCTGATCCAAATGTCCGACATTTTTTCCTTTGGAACATACAGTGCTGCTATATATATTTCTGGCCTAATAAAGAAAATGCGAATATACCAGGTTGCCCATATTCGACGGACCCATCTGGCAACGCCATAACTTTTGACAGAGATGTCAGATCGCTTAATGACATACCGCGTTTGAAGCGTCAGTCCAAGCAGATTTTTACCATGCAACAATACACGCCACGCGAGCGCTTGAAATTTACATTCAACAGAACAAGTCAATTGTGAAAACTCAACGTGCTTTTAAAATATTAAAAAATGTTAGAAGTGCGCCTTCTAAGAACACCATTAAGCGTTTATACGAAAAATTTTCGACTGGTGAAGCTCTTTCTAATCCGAAGTGGCCAAATAAAAGTCGACCAAGGCGATCGGCCGAGAATATCGCTGCCGTGCGAGCCAGTGTTGAGAGGTCCCCAAGAACATCCCAAAAACGCCGTTCTCAGCAGTTGGGCATGGCTCGGTCCACTTTACAACGGATTATTCGCGTTGATTTGCATTTGTTCCCGTACAAAATTCAATTGACGCAAAGATTGTTGCCTGTGGACAAGCCTCGTCGATTGGAATGGGCCCAAAGAGTCATCGAAATGGCCGAAGATGACGAGCAATTTTGGAACAAAATTATCATGTCTGATGAAGCCCATTTCACATTGAATGGGACCGTAAATAAGCAAAATTGCCGTATTTACGCCACTGAAAATCCTCAGGAGATTCAAGAAGTGCCTCTTCATGACGAAAAAGTCACAGTTTGGTGCGGCGTTAGTGCGAAAACGGTCATTGGGCCGTTTTTTTTCCAAAATGAAAATGGCCATGCTGTTACCATCAACCAGGAGCGTTATCGCGACATGATGACCAATTTTGTGATGCCAATTATTCGTCGAAAGCGTATGAGGCAGTTCTGGTTTCAACAAGACGACGCTCCACCGCACACAAGTCGCATAACAATCGATTTTCTGGACATGGGTCCGTCGAATATGGGCAACCCTGTATATCATGAAAAATGGTTTTATTGTTTTTCAAAGTATTCTCCAGCATGATTTATCCGCTTTTGCAAGCGCTCAAACCAATTGTCGAAGCACTTTTTCCACTCCGATGGAGTATTTGACACCTCCAAAACTTGGTTTTTGAACGCTTCAACAACTTTCGTTGGATTTGGCTCGTCTTCGAAGTCCCACTCAGTCGTTTTGTTTCGGGCTCATCCGCATAGATCCATGGTTCGTCACCTGTGACGACCTTATAAACGTCTTTTGAAGCACCGCGATCGCATTTTTTCAATATTCCTTTGCACCAATCGACACGAGCCTTTTTTTGAGCGATTGTCTAATTGTGCAGTATCCAACGAGAACAACCCTTTTTTACGGCCAGGTGTTCATGCAAAATCGAATGTATGCTGGTGGAAGAAATGCCTAAGGATGTCTCTATCACACGGTTTGTCACATGACGATCTTGCATTATCAGTCCACGCTCGGTATCAATTTTCTCTGGCACAAAGGCCGTTTTGGACGTATTAATACCGTTTACGGCCGTTTTTCACGACCTTCGAATTCATTCGAGCGTCGGCCACGATCGAATTCATTAAAGCAGTTTTTCACAGAGCTTTAGGATGGTGCTTCATCGCCATACAACGATTTAAGTTCATTGATGCACTCTTGTCGTGATAATCCACGTCGAAAGATGTGAAAAAATGATCGCACGAAAATGTTGACGAGTTAATTCCATTTTTTTTGTCAAATTGATTTTTTCAAGTCACTGTAAATAACACAAATGATGGCCGTACGTCGAATCGTTCTGAGTACGTTTATGCTAAAAAATGTCAAACTTTCCAATTTTTTTTCATTCTTTATTATTACAACTGAGTACAACAAAGACTCATCTAGTAATTTACATTTCAATATATATCACATTGTTCTCGGATATAGCCCACTGGCCATTCCGATAAATGAAAGGAATTATATTTTATTCAGCTCGGACCAAGTCTTCGGGTAGTGTTCTTCTCAGCCTTCTGTTCTGTATAGGGTTTCTGATCATATGTTGCACGTCTGGATTTTTATGCAACAATAGTCTTTGCGCGTGTTTGGTTGCAAGACGTTTTATTTCATCAGTTACTGTCGGAATGTTAAGATCCCTGTGAATGTCATCGTTTCTAATATACCACGGACAGGTAGTTATCATTCTTAGAATCTTGTTTTGAAAGGTTTGAATTGGTTGTAAGTTTAATTTTGACGCGCATCCGCATATTTGGAGTCCATAAGTCCATTTTGGTTTCAAAATCTGCTGGTAAAGTAAAAGTTTATTATTCAAGCTTATATCTGAGTGTCTTGAGAATAGGAAGTTCATTTTTCGCAGAGTTAAAATAACTCTGCGAAAAACTTTCCAAAGGAAATGTCAGATGGCGCCAGGCAACATTTAGTGTTGCCTAGGCCAGAAATATATATAGCAACCCTCGTCATGAAAATCGGACATCCTTTAGCATTATAAGTGTTTTTTTAAATTACAAATTAAAAAAAAAAAAAAAACACATCATCAACTACATTCATCTCTTACTCTCGTAATGTTAAATTAACACATTTTTAACACATGTGACAAGGGGAATCCCCCCTCGAACAAAGGACCTTTACCATTTTCACATTAATGGGTAACTTCATACCATTGAACTGAACTTGGCGCGAATTGTGACATTGCACCCGTTCACATGTGTCAGGACATTTAATACTAATGGCCAGCGTGACTAATTTTTCTTTCACACTAATTTCCTACTGTCAGCGGCAATAAAATGTCAATCCTCGGAGAAATGGCCTGGGCCAGGGGTGGTTTGTGGGTGAGATTGAGGAAATGCTGAAGTTGAACATTAATTTAGCGGACAACGTGGACGTATTCATTTGTTGGCATTAATAAAACCGAAATGCATTCATAGAACGTCGGGGTCGTTCGGTCATTCGCTTAAATTTCCTTTCATTCTTCCATTCATTCATTCCTGCACACAGACATTCAATTTTTATTCAGTTTGAATTTTTTTACTCGTTCGAGAGATTTACCCGATGGCACGCCTGTAGTAGCAAAATGCAATCCGCAAAGAGTGGACGTATTTTCCTGGCCGCCATAACGGGTAAGTTGGAGGAGGAGTCGGCTTTCGACGTGTTTAGTTTTAACTAAAAATTCGTTTATTTGTTGGCAGCCAACCTGTCTGCCTTTGCTGTGGGCACCTGTCTGGGATGGACTTCTCCGGTTGCTCCGATATTGAAATCAAACGATATCACAAACTCGCCATTAGATCGGAAAATCAATGCCACCGAGGATGCCTGGATTTCGTCTATACTGGCATTGGGTGCTTTGGCAGGTAAGGCTTAAGTGGACTTTTAATTTTTCGAAGTAGAATTTCACCTTCTTACTTCTGTTACAGCCCCCTTTGTTGCCGGCCCTTTGGCCGATAGAATAGGCCGTAAGTGGGTTCTGCTCTCCAGCTCTGTCTTCTTCATAATGTCCTCCGTACTAATGATGATTGCCGGCGATGTTTGGGTGCTGTTGGTCGGAAGATTTCTTCAGGGATTTGGTGCCGGTTTTGTGATGACCATCACCCCAATGTATGTGGGAGAGATATCGACGGATAATGTAAGAGGCGCCACTGGATCCCTCATGCAATTGTTTATTGTGGGTATGTGATTTCCAGCAAAGATTCCAAAAGTTTGTATAATTCCCATGGAATTTCTTGTCTCCTCTCTAGGTGGCATCCTCTATGTGTACGCCATTGGTCCTTATGTTTCCTATCAGGCTCTACAATGGTTTTGCCTAATTGTGCCCCTAGTATTTGATGCCGTTTTCTTTTTTATGCCCGAGAGTCCCTACTACTACGCTGGCAAGGGTCTCAAAGTGGACGGTTTAAAGGCTCTACAGTTTCTGCGGGGTCATAGCAGTGCCGACAACGTTAAAGATGAAATGTCCTCCATCACCTCAGTGGTGGAGGATTCAATGTCCAATAAGGCCTCATTCAAGGATCTCCTAACAAATGCCGGCAATCGTAAAGCTCTGCTGATCACCACCGGTCTTGTGGCCTTCCAACAGCTGTCCGGCATCAATGTGGTCCTATTCAATTCTCAGTCTATTTTCGAGAGTGCTGGCACCGGCCTCGATCCCGCCATAGCCACTATTATTGTGGGCATTGTTCAGGTGTTGTCGTCGGGCCTTACGCCTTTTCTGGCCGATCGTATGGGCCGCAAGGTCATACTTCTCATCTCGGCCTCTGTTATGTGTTTGGGCCTAACCGTTCTGGGTTGTTTCTTTTATATGAAACTAGAGGTTGGCGATATTTCGCAGGTTTTATGGCTTCCCGTTCCCGCTTTGGTCATCTATAATGTTGTGTACTGCATTGGTTTCGGCCCTTTGCCCTGGGCTGTGCTGGGCGAAATGTTTCCACCCAATATTAAAACGAAGGCTTCGTCAATTGGCACGTCCACCTGTTGGGTCATCGGATTCCTGGTGGCGTATTCCTATCCCTCGATGGCTGAGTTGGGTTCGTTTTATGCTTTTTGGCTCTATGCCTTGTTCTGTTTAGCCGCCTTCATTTTCACGCTGTTCGTTGTGATGGAAACGAAGGGTTTGAGTTTGCAGGAGATCCAGGATAGGCTCAACAAGCGAAGCAGCGGTTGAGTTATTTGTTTTTTATTTTGATTTCTTAAAGTATAAAATGTACAGAGTTGTAATAAAAATTATTCTGAGACAAACTTCTAATACTTGTTTCGTCATATGTTCCGGTTTTTGTCATTTTTAACCCCGTTTCCCAACCTATCCGATTATTTGCTTTCCCATGTTTTTAAAAAAAAATTCGGTTATTTTTGGAAATTTTCTTCTAATCTAAATCAAAATCGCTTTGATTTGTCACGATAGATGAATTCCCAGCCTTAATGAATTCAGTTCATATCGATCAGTAATGTGGAGTTGCCCTTAAGGAAGGACTCTTCTGATTTTATGTCCTGATGCTTATTGTATTCGAAAGCCACAAAATTGTATCCAAAATTGTTGCAATTTTGCTTTGTACAAGCGACCAATAACAAACCATGGTAAAAATGCTGCATATCGGTCAAAGTTTAGAAGAAGCTCCCTTTACATAGGTCGATTTAAAAGCCTCCCAGCAGAAAATTTTTAATTGAAGTACCTCACAAGGAATCGCGTTTTATATTCTATCAAACGCACCATGGGATTTTATGGATTGAATTAAATGTAGAAAATTGAATTAAATAGAAAATATATATTGAATTAAATAGAAATAGAAAATTAAAATAGAAAATATCTACTTCGAAAGAAGCTCATTTTGCTGGTGAAAGTTTGATGGGAACATTTGCGCTTACAATTCGAAAAGTTAGGGTTCGAGCCCAAGTACGGGTATTCTTCTATTTTTTTGGGAATTATGCTATATTATTTTCTTTTAAATATGTTTCTTAATTTTATATAAAAACTATAACAAAAACAAATCAAAGAAAGGTTTCTTTAGAAAAACAGTACGAGTAAGGAAAGGCATTAGTTGGACATGGCCAACTATGACATACCCTATACGACTGCTGCTATATATATTTCTGACCTAATAATGAAAATTCGAATATTTATCATCAAAAATGATTTTATTGTTTTTCAAAGTATTTTCCATCATGATTTATAGACTTTTTCATGCGCTCAAACCAATTGTCGAAGCACTTTTTCCACTACGATTGAGAAACCTCCAAAACATGGCTTTTGAACGCTTCAACAGCATCTTCTGGCGACGAAAATCGTAGAGCACGCATTTTTTTCTTGATGTGCGGGAATAAAAAAAGTCATTGGGTGTCAGCGCTGTACGGCGGATGACCCATCAATTCAACGTTTTGGCCGGTCAAAAAGGCACTGTGTTCAGCCGATGTGTGAGAGCTCGCATTGTCATGGTGCACATTGATTCGTTTTCTCTTGTTCGTTTTTCGAATTTCACTCTCAGGCAAACAAATTTTGGTGTACCACTCAGAATTGACCGTCCTACGTTGCTCAAGCGGAACAGTCGCCACATGACCAGTTTTGCCGAAGAAACAGGCGACCATTTGCTTCGAATTGCATCTTCCACGAACAACTTTCATTGGATTTGGCTCGTCTTCGAAGACCCACACTGTCGATTGCTGTTTTGTTTCGGGCTCATACGCATAGATCCATGATTCGTCACCTGTGACGATCTTATAAAAGTCTTTTGAAGCACCGCGATCGTATTTTTTCAAAATTTCTTTGCACCAATCGACACGAGCCTTTTTTTGAGCGATTGTCAAATTGTGCGGGATCCAACGAGAACAAACCTTTTTTACGGCCAGATGTTCATGCAATATCGAATGTATGCTGGTGGAAGAAATGCCCAAGGATGCCTCTATCTCACGGTAAGTCACATGGCAATCTTGCATTATCAGTTCACGTACGGCATCAATGTTCTCTGGCACAATAGCCGTTTTTGGACGACCTTTGCGACCGTCATCTTTTAGCGAGCGTCGGCCACGATTGAATTCATTAAACCAGTTTTTTACAGTGCTATAGGATGGTGTTTCATCGCCATACAAAGATTTAAGTTCATCGATGCCCTCTTGTCGTGATAATCCACTTCGAAAGTTGTAAAAATGATCGCCCGAAAATGTTCACGATTTAATTCCATTTTTTGCCAAATTGATTTTTTCAAGTCACTGTAAACAACACAAATGCTGGTCCTACGTCGAAACGTTCTGAGTACGTTTATGCTAAAAATGTCAAACTTTCCAATGGAAATGTCAGATGGCGCCAGGCAACACTTTGTGTTGCCTAGGCCAGGAATATATATATAGCAACCTGTACCACAGTGATATTAAGAGAAATATGTACCTTTGTCTGGAGCTTGAACAAGGTCGGACTTTATATGTTATAGTTACATTTTTGTCGCTTATAAAGCACCATACAAAATTTGAGCGTGTATAGTTTGTCGCTTCAAAGTCTGCAAGTCCTCAAATCAGGTGGGACCTTTGTGTGGGGCCTTTGGGCCGATATGGTCCAATGTTACAGGGCATGGATGGGTGTATCTCCATTCGCTTAGTGTTGCAAACATCAGCACTAAGTCATAATACCCTGTACCACAGTGTGGTGTAAATTTAAATTAGTTATACGACTTAGCTGACCGTAACTCATAGCGTGGAGGGTCGCCATGGTGTAATGGAATGTGCCCGAATTTCATGCCAGTAATCCCAAGAGAAACCCTGGGTAAGAACATCAAATGCCTAGTAAATGCCGGCGTCTTTACGCGTAATAGAGTTCGTAAGAAGCGATGACAAATTTTTTAAAAGTGACTATCTGTCCTTTGAAAGTTCTGTGTAAAAATTATTGAAACCAATCCAACTTGGAAGTACTTCTGGATCACAACATTAGTATTTTTTCCACTTCTTTGGATAGTCTTTTTTTGCTCACTTCATATTAAATATGATATTTCTCAAATAGAGAAAGCTCCTGCCCGAACCATATCCTTATGTCTGTCTCTGAAAGTAAGCTTTAGGTAGCATTATTAAAATTATGTGTTTACGTGTTGATGCCCTAAAAAGTCTGGTATTGAAAATGAGCCAGATGAAGGTAAACATTTTCTCCTAAGGAGGACCTGGTTAACCTTAGAAAAAAGGAACTATATACGTAGAAATGTAGCGGAAAATACAACAGAAATAAAAGACATATTTCAAAAATATTTTGTTTAACTACTGTTCTGTAGTCATCCCAATAGAACAATACATAAACTCTGATTTAAATAACAACGGCAAAGTGCAACCGCAACACTATGGCAACAACGATTTCTTAGCACTGCAATACCCAGTGAAAAGTTACCCCATTTTAAAAACACCGTTTTATCGATATTAGCTGAACACACTGCACTATCGTATAGGAGACACAAAGTACCAACTAGAAGAAACGTTGCCATACTGTTTATACTTTGTAATCCCCTCGCCCCCTGTATGTGAGTCACGTGTAAGTACGGAAATAAAAGCTTATTCACTGGATAGCTTATAGGATAACTAAACCGCGATAATTGGAACATTTGACAACTAACATTACTAATTTGGCTAAAAGTTATGCTGTATCGACTCTTAAAAAAAATTAATCGAAATAATTTATTGTAGCCGTTGTAGTACTTAGATAAAATTAGTTAGATTAGCCGGGATAAAATGGACAATAATTTGTATATATATGGGGTGATCCATCTAGGGGTATTTTTTCAGAACAAAAAAATATAAAAATTTAAATCAAGTGTGGTAATTTGAA
This sequence comes from Hydrotaea diabolus, assembly GCA_963513945.1. Lineage (NCBI taxonomy): Eukaryota > Metazoa > Arthropoda > Insecta > Diptera > Muscidae > Hydrotaea > Hydrotaea diabolus. Next base: position 220,218,223 of record OY740716.1, on the reverse strand, counting down.
AGGACATTTTATGGCATTTTTTTGAAAATAATTACCTTCAACTGTTGGCAACTGTATTATGGAAATTAGCGTTCGGAAAGAAACGGGAAGATCCGCTGTTTTCGACAACAATTTTGTTCAGTGACGAGGCCCATTTCTGGCTCAACAAACAGCAAAGTCAATAATCAAAATTGCCGCATTTGGGCTGAAGTGCAACAAGAAGAGGTTCAAGAGGTGCTATTATACCCAGTGAAAACCACGGTTTGGTGCCGTTTATAAACTGGTGGAATCATCGGTGCAATTTTTTTCAAAAATGATGTTGGCTGGAACGTAAAAGTGAATGGTGCTCGATGTCGCGCCATGATATCGATCTTTATGCTAGCGAAAGTTGAAGCCGGTAATCTTGACGACACTTGGTTTCATCATGACGGTGCCATTTGAGAGGTCATTTCAAAAAGCAGCTAATTTCACGTTTTGGACAGGTGAGTTGGCCGCCAAGATCGAGTGATATCACACCTTTAGACATTTTTCTTTGGAGTTACGTAAAGTCCAAAGTCTATGCTGACAAACCAGCTACGATACAGGTTTTGGAAGCCAACATTACGCGTGTCATTAAAGCCATACCGGTCGAAATTTTCGAACGAGTCATCCAAAATTGGACCCTCAGAATGGAAACCCTGAGGCGTAGTTGCGGCCAACATTTGAAGGAAATTATATTCAAAAAATAATTGCCATAAAATATCCTTTCAAAGATTCCACACTTGATTTGAATTTTTATATTCTTGATTGATTTGAAATTTTATAGTTTTTGAAATGTATGAATGGCTGCATAACAGACAACAAACAAACTGGACAAGCGAGTATTCACGCTTTAAATAAAAAAAAATAAAACTAAACAAATTTTATGACATTACGGATCATTAATTGCTGTCTTAATGTCTTATTTTAAACATATATGTACATGCAAAAAGTACTGACTCAAAAAATTTATATTATCGAATCCAACGCTTAGGATAAGTTAGCAGGACGTGAGGCGATGGTGAACGAGAAACTTTTGTGGGGCACGTTCTTTGTCATTGCCATTGTATACGAACATTAAGTGTTGTGGATAAGATCTTACTGCAGGATATAATCCATTATGAAGAGGCATTGGATGGCTGAATGAGGAGGGTTGTGTGTGTGTTTTTTTTTAAATTTATACTTTAGATATGAAAACCATTCGCGAAGAAATAGATGAATCCTAATTAAAAAATGACTAGATTTTCGGCTAATAGCAATTTATAAAATTTTCCGGATAATGACACCTTCACCTCTAAAGCTTTTTGACCAACAAAACTTGATATTTCTTTGCTTCAGTTTTTGACAAATTCAACCATGAAGAGGTACACAATTGAACAGCGCAATTAGATTGTTGAAGCCTGCAAAAATGGGCATTGAAATCAAAATGCATTTAGTGTGCACACTTTCACCTCAGTGTAGAATTTTCGCCTTTGGACAAGTGATTTCTAAAAAGCCATTGCACGCACAATGAGTGACTGCTAGGTGTGATGCGAGTATATGGACTGGCGGCGTCATCGGGCAGTTCTTTTTCAAAACTGAGGTAAGCCAAACTGTTACCGTAAAAAGTGTTCGCTATCGAGAGATGATAACCGACTTCTTGTTGCCAGAAATTCAGGATATGGACCTGTACGATATGTGGTTCTAACAGGATGGTGCCACACAGTCAACGAAACATAGTGTTTTTGCGCGAGAAATGCAATGGCCCTGTTATCTCACGTCGTGGCGATATTTATTGGCCGCTGTTTATAATTTGACACCGTTGGACATCTTTCTTTGGGAATATTTAAATGAAAAAATGTACGCAATAAATCATGAACAATTGAGGACCTTAAGGATGAGGTAATTCGGCACAAAACCGACATTTAACCTCCACTACGTCTTAGAGTCATTGGACTATAAATACTAGCCACCAAAGCCAGGGCGAGCATTTGGCTGGTATTGCGTTTAACACATAATTTTTATATATTCTTTTACCTAATAAAAAATAATAAAATAATTCTGTGAAAACTTTTTTTATTTACAATTAATATAGTGCGTTTTAAGGCCCGGGTAGACTGAAGTTTTTTCTTACACTGCGTAATTTTTAACTTCCGGTACTCTAAAAACCATTTAAATAAGTACCAAAAACTTACAATCAATATGTGAGAGGTCTTTTCTACGCCGACGCTGAAATAAGCTTCAGTTTCAGGTTCTGCCTGGCCGAACTTCACATTTTAATTAAACGGTTTTTTGTCGTGTATACTATGCATTAAACTAAATAACAGATGGTTAAAGCAAATACTGTCCGAAAAGAAGATTTTCCTTTTCAATAGCAGAAAATACTTTTTATTTAGTACCACTGATATGCATGCAATTATTATGAAATTTTCATTAGCAAAACTGATATCCCACATATCTATTTACTTTGCGTATAAAAATTCAGTAAAATGTCGCGGGCACTGGAACCGGGCTATTGTGTTGCGATGATAATACTGTAACACTCAGTTATCGACATCAGTTCTCAAGTGCTGCCATCTACATTGCGAACAACATTAGTTGGGGAACGAAGTGGAATGAATTGTTTCTTTTATTGTTTCCCTTGTACCATCATTTTCTGACAGCTGGTTGTTGTGGTTGTTGTTGGCCTTTTGTGCAATCACACAAATTTAGTTTGACAACAGCAGCCGTAGAGTTTGAAACGTTCGTTGCGTGCTCCATGTACGTCCGTGGGGAAAATAACGCGTGAAAAATATTTATTTTTTCTTTTTGGTTTTGTTGTCGCCGTGCGAGACTTATTACGCGAGTGCTGTTTTTACTTATTAGTACTACACTAGTGGAGTAGCTATCTACACTCACATAGCGAAGTATCTATGCATTGTTGTATATTAGTATTCCCTTTTATTATTTGTTTTCGTCATAATTGCGTGTTCTGTGCATGCGAGCGTGTGTAAAAAAATAAGCAAGAAAAAGTTTAACAGTTGTAAAGTGTTTTTCATCGTATATCGAAGCAAACGGGTGAGGCACCTTCAGTTTTTTTTTTGAGTTAATCAAAAAAAATAAGAAAATAAAAATTAAGCAAAAGAAGAAGAGAATCTTAAGCAAAATAGAAGCAGCAAAAGAAGAAAAAGCTAAATAACAACAACAACGAATTGATGCGTGTAAACGTAACGTAAAACAAAAAAAATATTTATTCTATGTTTGGAATCAAAAGTGCTACAACCACAGTGAAACAACGTGAATAACAAAAGAATCACGAAGACGACGGGCGGAGAAAAAGAGAGAACAAAATTAATAAATTAAAGATGTTGTTTTGTTGGCTGCTTGCTTCCTCCATCACACAAGAATAAACGAGTTAAGAGAAGAAATAAAAAAATGCCAAAAAATCATTCATAACAAAGCCCCCCTCTCTGCAAAACGATAGCGACAAGGTATAAAGCAAAGTGTCACAGCTTGTCGTTCTGTATGTGTGTGCTGTTTGTGTATTTCGACTAATTTCTATGACAACAAAACGAAGCAATAAAAACAAAATCGAAAAAAACAACTGTCAGCCAACTTCAAATTTAAAAATCAACCGAAGAATTTAGTTTTACTTACCACACCCTTTGGAATTGCATATTTTCGAGCCAAACATCGTCAATGTAGTTGTTAGTGGCCAATCATTGCAAAGCGAATATTCCAATCTATATTTTTGTTTGTAAACGTGTCCTTGAAATTTCATTTTAATTTGCAACAAGAACGTTAGCACTAACATCCGCTTCCCCGCAAAAAACAACAACAAAACAAACAAATGCCAACAACAACAATAATATCCTCCTCCTCTCTAACATACAACTGATGTTGTTGACATTCAGTCACTGCTCCCAGGAAGTGATGTCATTTTAAAGCTCTCTTTCCTGTTTATGCCACGGTCTCTCTTTAATCGCCCTTAACCGCCTGCTCTCTCTCATTCATGGGTGGTAAACAAATGTAATGTTTGTGCATGTTTTGCTGTTGCTACCGTTAATCAAACCAAAGAACATCTGTTTTATTGAAAATTCCAACAAGAAGAAGCAGGGCCATGCTTTGAGTTTGTTGCCTGCTAGTGTTTTTCTGTGCGTGTGTGTGTATGTGTTTTTTTTGCCACCGTGTGTTAACAATTCTCAAATTCATAATGCCTTTGCAAAGGCTTAACCACCGCCGTCATCGTCAACGTCCTCCGCACCATGAGCTACGTCATCATCATCGTCGTTATGGATTTATGTTCTGCTTTTATGCATTTGCATTTGCCAGCATATGTTGTCTGCCAATGTCAATGGAGGCTGCTTCGTTTGTAGCAACACCAGCAGCAGCCACACCAACAACAACAACAACGATAACAAATGTCAAAACGGATACACAGTCAAAAGGTGAGTTAAGTGGTTGGTGTTCTTCAGCTTCTTGTGTTTGTTACTCTTTTGAAATGTTATGTATTTTTTTAAAGGGGAAGGAACAAAACCCTGCAAAACAATAACAAAACCCTCTTGGGAATATTTTTGTTTCTTTTGCATTGCTTTGTTGTTGTACTCAGCCTGTCGGCTGTTGTACTGGCAAAGAGTATGGTTGGGTTATAGATGTTGGTTGTCTCTATTGAAGGAAACACACACAAACACATACCTCTTGATTTTTTCTCCACTTAAAAGTGGAGAGGAATTTATTGCCTTCCTTTTTCCTTTTCTTATTAGAATGGCGGAATTTATTGTGAAAAATGGAAATTTCATTTACCAAGTGCATTTCTTAAGGAATTTATATTTATCATCTCATACACACACAAAGAACAGATTCGTTGTCACAACCGATTTATTTTGCCAACCGAATGATTGAGGTTACACGTACCTCAAGTATTTCATCAGAACAAACGAATTTTGGCTTAAATCTAGTTTAGTAAAAACTCCCGGATCGACGCCAAGTTTTTTTTTTGATTATAAGCAGAAAATGTGAAATAAAAAAAATCGACGGTCTTCCATAGTTCCCTAGATATGTGCCTCACAAGTTCAGAAGTATATTTCAGATATTGAGCCATATCTGTAAAAATTTTCCTTATTTATAAGGCAATATGGATATCGTTAGAAAGCTTATTATATATTCGATCTGTTAACCCATTAAGAAGCGGTATCATTTTTATTGTTCACTTTTTACTACAAAATGCCTCATATCTGGAAATGTTCTCATTTTTAAGAACAGTCTCTAGTCCGGACACTCGCTAGTTTGGACTATCCTGTGGTTCAGATAGCTCAGTGTTTCGGACAGTTTATAAAATTTTCCATCAGACAATTGGGTCAACACTTTAATGTCTCAATATCCACAATATTTGGTACTGAATCTGCTAAGATAATATTAAAAAAAACGTCTCCAACTTGGAAAGGATGAGTTTATTACATTTTTAAAAAAATAATGTTTCAGCTTCAGTAAAACTAGAAAATTTTGTTTGGAAAAAAGAAAAATTTTGAAATGTATTTAATCCAAATTTAATTCGAAAAAATTTTTTAATTTCTTTGCTTTAATAATTTTTAAAAATTAATTAAATGCTATTTATTATTTACATAATTGATTTAATAATAAAATAAATAGACATAACCGAATTTCGAGTTAAAAAAATAGTGTACTGTAGTCCGGACAATTCAGTAATCCGGACAAAGGTCGAAACTGTATGTATCTTTAGTTTTGTAGCCAACAGATTAACATTTCATTTAATACATTTTTGGATGTTTTAGCCCATTTAGAACAGGAGAAAATACCCTTTATTTAAATTTTTGAAGAAATGTTCGCCTGCTCCACAAAAAATAAATTAAATGTCAATATCTCCGGCAATTAAAGGGGGAAATTTCACAACAAAGTCCAATAGAAAGCTTAAAGTGTTGGTTAAACTAGTAAGAAGAAATAAGTACCGATCAATCGGTCATTTTCTGAGTTTTGACCTATTTTTCACAAAAACTCGGTTAAAAAATATTAAAAATTAAGTGAAACTAAAGTGTCAGTATTTACAAAAAATTCACATGTCGCACTTGTTTAACAGAAGGTTATTAAGTCAAAAAAATTTCGATCAGTACAACCAAATATTTTTTCAGTTGAAATAGTACTCGAATCTTCAAAGGAAAATTTTTGGATCTAAAATTCCACATGCCAAACATGTACACGCAAAAAATAAAACTGTTTGCTTACACCATTGAAGTATTCAAAGGGAGGATGAGAAAATTTGGTTAATCGATTGGCTTAAAGTCGAAATATTTTATTTTTAAAAAGGACCATTAAACAACCCGTTTTAAGTTTTGATAAAGTTTTAGTTATCATCACGAATAAATGGTTACTCCAACAAAATGTTTGCAAACTATTGGTTGTCACAACTGGCGGTTGTGGCAACTGAATAACTGCTGAAGAAAAACCTTGGCGGGTTTAGAAACAGCTGTACAGTCTGCCTGGCAACCGTAGCAAATACATTTCACCAATTTCTTCTTTTTAAGTTGATTCTGAAAAAGAAACAACATAAAGGTCTCGAACCAGAATAAAAAACTGCTCAAGTCATAATAATGATAAAAGACCGAATAAATAACAAAAAAACTATTAAAAAGGATTGGTACGCCCTAATGTGCAACGCATGTATGAGTATATGTACGCACAAAAAAACATGCACACTTTGATTGTGCTTTTTGCATTTGTGGTTTTCAACGAAGACCCATGCGAAACGGAATTGGTGGAAATGATATTGCGCGTTGAAGATTGCTCTACGCACAGTTCGAAGACTATACACAAAGGGTAATTCTCATTAATAAAAATGAGTCTCCCGTATAAGTCATTTGATTTGTGGCCGAAGTAATCGTTGCCAAAGACTGCTGAAGAAAAACCTTGGCGGGTTTAGAAACAGCTGTACAGTCTGCCTGGCAACCGTAGCAAATACATTTCACCAATTTCTTCTTTTTAAGTTGATTCTGAAAAAGAAACAACATAAAGGTCTCGAACCAGAATAAAAAACTGCTCAAGTCATAATAATGATAAAAGACCGAATAAATAACAAAAAAACTATTAAAAAGGATTGGTACGCCCTAATGTGCAACGCATGTATGAGTATATGTACGCACAAAAAAACATGCACACTTTGATTGTGCTTTTTGCATTTGTGGTTTTCAACGAAGACCCATGCGAAACGGAATTGGTGGAAATGATATTGCGCGTTGAAGATTGCTCTACGCACAGTTCGAAGACTATACACAAAGGGTAATTCTCATTAATAAAAATGAGTCTCCCGTATAAGTCATTTGATTTGTGGCCGAAGTAATCGTTGCCAAAGACTGCTGAAGAAAAACCTTGGCGGGTTTAGAAACAGCTGTACAGTCTGCCTGGCAACCGTAGCAAATACATTTCACCAATTTCTTCTTTTTAAGTTGATTCTGAAAAAGAAACAACATAAAGGTCTCGAACCAGAATAAAAAACTGCTCAAGTCATAATAATGATAAAAGACCGAATAAATAACAAAAAAACTATTAAAAAGGATTGGTACGCCCTAATGTGCAACGCATGTATGAGTATATGTACGCACAAAAAAACATGCACACTTTGATTGTGCTTTTTGCATTTGTGGTTTTCAACGAAGACCCATGCGAAACGGAATTGGTGGAAATGATATTGCGCGTTGAAGATTGCTCTACGCACAGTTCGAAGACTATACACAAAGGGTAATTCTCATTAATAAAAATGAGTCTCCCGTATAAGTCATTTGATTTGTGGCCGAAGTAATCGTTGCCAAAGACTGCTGAAGAAAAACCTTGGCGGGTTTAGAAACAGCTGTACAGTCTGCCTGGCAACCGTAGCAAATACATTTCACCAATTTCTTCTTTTTAAGTTGATTCTGAAAAAGAAACAACATAAAGGTCTCGAACCAGAATAAAAAACTGCTCAAGTCATAATAATGATAAAAGACCGAATAAATAACAAAAAAACTTTTTGCGTTTCATTAGTATACCGATCAATAAGTTGTAAGAACAGTACATTGATCATATTTATCTGCATTCGGTTTCTCCAACCAAATATTCATTACGATTACAAACATTTGGTGATTGCAACCGCAATTCTTATATTTCAACCGAATTGTTCTGTGTGCAGAAACAGATTCGTTATCGCAAACGATTTTTTTTCCAGCCGAATGCTTGTGGTGCGTCTACCGCAGATATTGTATCAACTAAACCCAAGGTTAGTTCCTTTGCAATTTTCATATTAAATAAGTTATTAACTAGATTTGACTTTCCCAAAGGGTCAATTAACCAAAGTCCAAAAATAATAAAGTCAAGAAAAAATTAAATTGTCCAATTTCAGCATTTTAAGCTGTCTTTTAACATATTTTTTAGTTTTTTTCATGGTCACAAGAGCCAAACTATTTGCTAGCAATACCGATTGTTGGTACCAAAAAACAATTGTATACAATACAATTAGTTGCCACAACAAGCGGTTCTGGCAACCAATTACTTACACTTAATTCCATTTGTACAACCGACTATTTGGTTATAAGTTCTATAATATAATCATAGATACCATCTAATGGTACGTCGAACCGAATATCCATCAAAATTATTACAATTTTGTGATTGCAACAGCATGTTTTTTCATCGAAAAGAAGATGAAGTCGCGTTTTGGAGGAGAAGTAAGTTATCGGTTTTATATGGTTTAATGTGCATGATACCAACGAGAATTATTTTTTGTGTTTACTTATTCTGCACGTTTATGATCAATTTTTTTAAGTGTATTATTTTGAGTTGAACGTGTAGAGTTTAGTTTTGTGAAATTTGTTGGTATTACAGTACATGTTTCCCTATGGACAGTGTACCTTACAATTGATGAGCCAACAAAGCCAGATTATAAATAAACAATTAAAAAAGTCGCTAAGTTGGGACTGGCCGAATCTTATGAACCATGCACCGTATACGCTACTAAAGTATGTATTTTGAATGGAACGTTTTCAGATTAGTTTTGAGAAGTTTTTTTTGGTATTATAGTACATACATACTTATACATGTTACTCTATGGGAAGTGTTGCTAACAATTGATCAGCAACCAAAGCATACTGATAATGAAGAAGTAAAAGTCGTTTAGTTCGGACTGGCCGAACCTTATAAACCCTCCACCGTATACGCTACTAAATTATACAAAAATAGTGCGTTATTATGGACGCTTTCGGCCCATGCGACCATCCCTAACCTGACTAAAAAAAAAATTTGCCTTGGTTTGATTCATGCTCATCAATATTAAATGCGTGAAATATGTTTTTAGGACCAGCAACGTGGGCCGGGATCAGCTTGTCTAACTGGTCGAATGTTGTCTTTATATTTTTTTAGTCTGTTACAAGGATTTATTGTAATTATGTGTGAAACATTATATCGGCCAAATGCATGCCACGGCTTCGTTGGCATACCTCTTTTTGATAATCGATATTTTCAATGACTGAGACATAACACGCAGAAAAAAGTATGGTTGGGGTAACAATATTCGAAGAGCATCATACTATTGTTGGTTATATGGTTGTCGCAGAACAATATAATGATCATCACAACAATAGTATGGTTCACACACAACCATACTATGATCCCCATAACAATATTATGGTCCTCACAACAATAGAATTATTCACACACAACCATACTATGATCCCTACAACCATATTATTATTCACATTCAACCATACTATGATCCCCACAACCATATTATGGTCCTTATTACCATAGTATGTTTAACGTACAACCATAGTATGATCCTCACAACCATATTATGACTTACACACAATCATACTATGATCCCCAACATTTTTTGTAAAGATTGGGTAAAGTTGTTATTTAACAATAGAGAATTTTATTAAGTAAGTTATGTAGTAATAGGAGTGATTAATTGAACTGTAAAAAAATTATTTATAAAAAATATTTCAGTTATACTAATTCGTAGTTTGTTTGGAAAAAATTTAATTATTTTTACTATTATTGCGTAAGATTCGTAAAAATAACATTGTCAAATTAAAAAAAAGTACAGTTTTGTTTTTTTATTGTTAACATAGAAGACATGAAAACAATACTTTTCTTCCACCAACCATATTTGTATTGTTGCTACAACCATAATTTCATTTTAAAATTTGGTAACAATACTATTATTATATTTCAACAATATTAATATTGCCGCAATCATACTATTGTCAAATTGAAATTCAAAAAACAATACTATGGTTGCGACGACCATACTTTAATTGCAGAGAACATACTATTGTTGCCGTGACCATATAGGAACCATATCTTTTCTCTGCGTGAAGGGAGGCTCATTGTCGTTAATGGGCCGATTTATCGCATGCTTTAGCTCTTGAATAGGACCTGGCTTATTGACGAACATTTTTTTTTAAATGTCCCCAAAGAAAGAAGGTTAACGGTGCCAAATCACATGGTGGCCATTAAATTTCTCGCACAAATAAGCCATTATTTCGTTGGTCGTGTGTGTGGCGAGTGGCACCTCATCCTGTTGGAACCACATATCGCTCGGGTCCATATCCTCAATTTCTGGACACAAGGATTCCGTTATCATCTCGCGATAGCGAAAACCATTTACGGTAACTGCTTGACCGACCTCTTATTTGAAGATGTACGGTTCGATGACGCCGCCTGCCATAAAATGCACCAAATAGTCACTTTTTGTGGATGCATTGGCTTTTCAACAATCACCTGTGGATTCTTAATTGCCCAAATACGGCAATTCTGCTTATTTACGAATCCACTGTGGACACATTTGGTCGATTATGCTGACCAAAAAAAATTACGAAGGCATCAACAGTCTTAACGCGCTGCCCCATTGTGTACCTCTCAATGGTTGAATTTGTCAAACACTGAAACAAATTAATGTCAAATTAAGTTGGGCAAAAAACTTGACGTTAAGGCGTGACTCACAATTAACATCTTGCATAAGGATTGGACCTCCCTTTATATATATACTACTGATCATCGTAAACTTGAAAGATGAACCATGTCCGTCCATCTTTTTAGTCTGTTGAGAGCCCGCTTAAAATATACAGCCAAATATAGTGTTTGATTTAATTTGTCTTTTATTACTGAACGAATTGAGTGAACAAGAAAGTAAAAAACACTTTTTCGTATATGTGGCGAAAAAACATAATTTTTAAAACTTGTTTATCACAGAAAAAACTAATTGTGTTTTTATTTATATTTGTTGGTTTGAAATTGCTTTATTCACCCCCGCATATTTCAAACACGGCTAAGCCTTTCATCGTTCTAGCAATTTTTTAAGTTAAATTAAAAATGTAAAAAAATATTATAATTCGAAAGTTCAATAAACTTAAACTGAAATCATATTAAAGAAAACAAATAGTAGGTGTTTTTAATGTGTATTTAAAATTATACAGAATATTTCAAAATGAGTTATAAAATTTATATTTTTATTACAGACTAAATTTTTTTTTGTTTTTTTTTTAATTGAATACTATACTTTATAAATGTTTAGCTCGATTGTTTTATTCGGATATTTTGCTTTTACACATTGAACTGGGGTTAACCGGCTCGAGACCTCTTGTATCTATATTTAAATAGATGACACGTTTTTAACAAAATGGCAAAAAGACATTTATTTTCGCACACAGCTTTTACCGCAATTTCGGTTCCGTAACTACTTTCATCAGAAAGCAACGCTTTAATTGTTGAAAGGATAACTGAACTCTATAACCAAGTTTTGCACCAAATGTATAAGAATTATTGTTATAAATCTCACTTTTTAAGTGTTCTTCACGCAACTGCCACCGATATTTTATTATATTTCCCAGTAATTTTTTTTTGGTGAATCTGCGAAAAGATATTTTAAAACTTTTCTAAAATTCTTGCAATTATTTTTTATCTTTTCCCACGTTCAAATTCATGGCTCATGGTACTTACAAAAAGCGTAGCCAGTTTTGTGTTTCTCAATAACCCGACCGCTTAATTATCTCTAACATTACTGGTATGTTTCGGAAAAACTTTATCCATTTCCTTTTTAAGTTTTGTTGTTTTGTAGTTGTTTTTTATCAAAATTATATTTATAATGTTCTTGGGCCACCCTTAAATTGTTGGTTGGCAAGTGCCCCAACTTTGGCACTTTTCATACTGCAACTTTAAATTGTGTTTCCCGTCACCGACCAACACCTCCCCCCTTCGATTTTCCTAGAAATCCTTGAGCCAAACAATGTCAATCAAAACAACAAAGTCTTTACAACAGACCAAATCGAAATTTTCCAGCACTTGTGTTTCCTAAAACCCTTAAACCTTTTCCCCTTTGCCCCATCAAAAAACACCCTTCTTCCGTCATGGAAACAAATAAAAGTGTTATGCGGAAAAAGCCTTTAAGAATTACACCAACACTGCGATGGCGGGGCAAAAGCCGAAAGGATATCATAGAGAAAATACACTCACACGGAAAGAACTACAGACGATTTGTTTTGAAAAGTGCACAGGAAATTTTCCTTAAACAAATTGAAATATACGCACGGAGAGAGACAGGCAGACGGTTAGACCGAAGGACATGTGGTCCCCTTTCTTTGTAGGCTAAGACAAAACGATTTTGAGTTTTTGTTCACACATACAAAAACACAACAAGCACAGCACCAATGAATCTCATAGAATCCCCCCCACACATCCAAACCATATTAGAAAAGGATATACAGCATTCATCCTTTGTCTGGGATATCGAAGTGCTAGGTGTGGTAGGGGGGCAAATAGAAAAGGCTTTTCTTCAAGTGCACCCAGCACCGCACCCACAAATTGTGTGGCACTTTTGTCCATACAATCCATCGCTATCCTTGGCTTAACGATAGCGGCCAAACGCATCCTTCCAAAGGCTGGCTAACCACCACCAGTTTGTCGTTGTCTGGTGGGTTGTAAACTGAGTTTTTATTTTGATTTCTTCTTGTGCCTTTTTTTAATTTATTACCCGCGATTATTTTGTTTTTTTCACGTTCTTTTTTTATGAATGTGAATTCCAAAAAAAAAAAAAAAAACGCGGAAAACTGGTTTTGAACTGTTTTTGTTTGTAACAAAAAAAGACGTTTTATTTTGTTGTTGTTTATGCGCCGTGTTCCGTTTTCAAGGTTAATTTAATTCATATTTATCGCTTTTATTGTGGTTTAGTGGTCTGACTGTTGTATTCTCTTCTCTTTGTGCGAGACTTTAATCTGTGAGATGTATGTACATATTCCGCTTGTTTTTTTTCGCATGAATCAAAAGGTAGAAAATAGAAATGATCCAAATGTAAGTGGGCTTCGGTCGGATAGAAAAGGGTCTTACTTGTTGAGAGTGATGCGAGAATTAATATTGAAATGAACTAACAATGTTGTACGGAACACTAGAACCCTAGTGTTCCCGGTGTAGCAACGTGTAGCACCAGCAATTTTCAAAATTTTTCATATAGACCCACACATGGTCCCTCCCTAGTTGAGGCTCTGTCGCTCTAGATGTCATAAATTAAATCCAATTAAGTTCAAATTTATTTTAGTGGACTATAGACAACTTTTAATCTATCGTACTTAAGTTTGACCGTAATGGTTAATCTTTTGATATGGCCTTATACAAGTTCCGTTTTCGATTTGAATTCCCCGCTGTACAGGATAAACTTTAATTTCGATTCAGCTTTAATGAAGAATATCGTATTAAATGTGACCGATAACTAGTCCTAGTGAAGTTGAACTAGAACGCACTACGAGTATGTTTTCATATATCACAAACTTAATGTGTCCCGCCTGCTTTTGATATTAAGTCTAAATTTACCCGAACTCTGAACCGGTCGCGGATTTTTTTAAGTAACAAAGAGGTTTAGAACCACACGAAGAAAAAAATTATGGTTGAGATAACAATATTCAAAGAGTATCATACTATTGTAAGGTATATAGTTGTGGCACAACAATATTATGTTCCTCACAACAATATTATGATTCACATAAGACCATACTATGATCCCCCACAGCCATATTATGATCCTCACAACAATAGTATGATTCACACACGAGCATAATATGATCCCCACAACCACTCAACCATACTTTGAATCCTACAACATTTTTATGATCCCTACAACCATTGCATGATCACACACAATTACAGTATGATCCCCGAAATTATTTATTAGAATTGGGTTATGTTGGAGGCAATAGAGATTTTTATTAAGTAAATTATTTGAAAATACATTAAATACACAATAACACGAGGGCTGCTATGTATATTTCTGGCCTAATAAAGAAAATGCGAAATTTATCATTAAAACTGGTTTTATTGCTTTTCGAAGTATTCTCCAGCATGATTTATACACTTTTGCATGCGCTCAAACCAATTGTCGAAGCACTTTTTTCACTCCGATTGAGACACCTCCAAAACACGGTGGCGACAAAAATCGTTGACCACGCATTTTTCTACATGTGCGGGAATAAAAAGAAGTCATTGGGTGCCATGTTAGGGCTGTACGGCGGATGACCCATCAATTCGACGTTTTGGGCGGTCAAAAAGGGGCTGGTTTGAGCCGATATGTGAGAGCTCGCATTGTCTTGGTGCACAATGATTCGTCTTCTCTTGTTTGTTTTTCAAATTTCTCCGTCGACTTCAGGCAAACAATTTGTGGTGTACCACTCAGAATTGACCTCCTACGTTGCTTAAGCGGAACATCGCCACATGACCAGTTTTGCCGAATAAACAGGCGACCATTTGCTTCGAAGTGCTTCTTCCACGAAAAAGTTTTGTTGGATTTGGCTTGTCTTTGAAGACCCTGTTTTGTTTCGGTTTCATACGCATAGATCCATGATTCGTCACCTGTGACGATCTTATAAACGTCTTTTTAAGCACCGCGATTGTCAAATTGTGCGGTATCCAACGAGAACAAACCTTTTTTACGGCCAGGTGTTCATGTAATATCGAATGTATGCTGGTAGAAGAAATGCTCAAGGATGCATCTATCACACCGTATGTCACAAGACGATCTTGCATTATCAGTTTACGCACGGCAATCAATTAATTCTCTGGCACAACGGCCGTTTTAAAACGACCCTCACGACCTTCTTTGAGCGAGCGTCGGCTACGATTAAATTCTTAAAACCAGTTTTTCACAGTGCTAAAGGATGGTGCTTCACCGCCATACAAAGATTAAAGTTCATCGATTCACTCTTGTCGCGATAATCCACGTCGAAAGTTGTAAAAAATGATCGCACGAAAATGTCCACGAGTTAATTCCATTTTTTGCAAAATTTATTTTTTCAAGTCACTGTAAACAACACAAATGATGGTCGTGCGTCAAAACGTTCTGACTACGTTTATGCTAAAAAATGTCAAACTTGCCAATGGAAATGTCAGATGGCGCCAGCCAACACTAAGTGTTGGCTTAACCAGAAATATATAACCCCTATTCTACCACCGTTACATTTTCGCAACTTCGACTTTATGTGGTAATGTTGCGAAAACCCAACAGCGGTAGAAAATGGGTTAAAACCGGTGAAAGTATTCATTCCTTCATTCAAAACGCTGTTAATCCAAAAAACTTAAAGTGATACCCTGTACAAATTTTATTTTTTGAAACTCAATTTAAACTCTAGAATTGAATACGAATGACAAATTCATTCTTTAACAATTTTGCTGATGTTTTATTTAAACAAATTGAAAGCCATAAATTTAACACCAACAAAAATTTCACTTTCTAAATAAATAAAATCAATTCTCCCAGGCCACTTTAATGCTATTGTCAAAGCCATCATTGCTATCATCACCACCACCATCGTGGCTGATGATCTCTCGTACGAACGTACGTGCTTAGAAGCTTCAAACAATTGTTAATAAATCTATTTTCTGTGGTATTTTCTCTCTATTTCTGATTCTTTTTGTTTGTTTGTTCAACTAGAGATGAACGATTGTTGGCCATTTCTTTCAAATCTTTTACAAAAGAACAACTTTCATTTGTTTGTTGCCTTCGCTCTGGAATTTCAACAGATTTTTTCATTGATTTTTGTGTTTGCTGGGATTTCGGTGATGGTGTTTTTTTTAATTTTTCAATGGTTATTATTAAGCTTTATTTAATAGTTTTACTTTTACTTTTTCTATAGAGGTTTGCTTCTATTTTTTTTGAACTTTCCTTAAGTATATGTGTGGTCTTCGAGCCCAAGTTGCGTATAATTTTTTTGTTTTAAAAGGCTTGTAAGCGTTTTTAATGGGATATTCAGTTTTTTTTTTCTTTTCTATCGTATGTATTGTATATTATATTTCAATTTTATTCTAGATTTTAGAAAAAAAAGTTGTGAGGAAAAACAACGTTTGTAGGTCAGGCACGTTTTTATGATCTTTGGCGTGTTTTGGTGTAAGCATTTTTTTTCCTGCGGTGTTTT
The DNA here is from genome assembly GCA_963513945.1 of Hydrotaea diabolus. Taxonomy (NCBI): domain Eukaryota; kingdom Metazoa; phylum Arthropoda; class Insecta; order Diptera; family Muscidae; genus Hydrotaea; species Hydrotaea diabolus. Next base: position 220,201,832 of record OY740716.1, on the reverse strand, counting down.
GTTTTATTGGTTTTGGTAATGCTCCAATTATTTTGTTTACGAAATCCCTTCCAATTCACTGTAGCTGTAGAGTTGAGTCTTTAGCCAAAGTTGTCAATTGAATTGAAAATCTGCTGGCTTTTAGGTGGGGCACCACTTTTCACAGCTGTTGACAAAAATTGTCTCGTATTTGCTCTCTCTCTCGGTTTTTTGTTCCGCAATTCATTTGGAATAATAAAAAGACTTTCGACTCTTGTGCGTGGATGTTTTTGGCAAGAACTGAATGCTTTTATACTTATAGAATTGTTAAGAGCTAAAGTTAAATTTTATATCGGTAGGTACGTGAAGAAATTTGTAAAAATCAAAAGAAACGCTTTCACACCTTTAAAAGAGATATGATATGCAACAGGCGTAGATGGTAGTCAGTGTGAGTTAAATGTATGCTTAACTGGAATATAAAGCCTAGGAAGTTTAAAAACGAGCTCAAAATGTTATCAATTTTAAACGAAACTGTTCAACCGATTATACGAGGGTGACCGCAAAAGTAACTGTCCTAACATAAAAGGAACCGTTTTTTTTTTGGAATTATTATTATTTATTTTTCAACATAATCTCCTTCCAACTCAATAAACTTCATCAAACGTTTTTCAAGTTTTTTAATTCCACCCGAAAAATAAGATTTTTCAAGACCTTCAAAATATGCCTCAGTTTCAGCAATAACCTCGCTATTGGAAGAAAATTTTTTGCCACCGAGAAATTTTTTTAAATTTGGAAACAAGAAATAATCAGAAGGAGCTAAATCTGGAGTATATGGTGGATGCGGAGCAATTTCAAATCGTAATTCGGCCAGTTTTTTGTTGAGTTAAAAATGCAGTGTGTGAAGTAGCATTATCTTGATGAAAAAGAACTTTTTTTTCTAAATGCGGTCGTTTTATCTTGATTTCTTCACTCAACCGATCCAATAATGCACAATAATATTCACTATTTATAGTTTTTCCTTTCTTAAGATAATCAATAAATATTATACCCCTTGCATCCCAAAATGCTGTGGCCATTACTTTTCCTGCTGACTTGACGGTTTTCGCCTTCTTGGAACCACTTTTACCAGCTTCTATCCATTGTTTTGACTGTTCTTTTGCATTCTGGGATGTAGTGATGGATCCATGTTTCATCAACAGTTATGAATCGGAGCAAGAACTCTATTGGATTACGCTGATAAATCGCTAAAAGCTCCTCGGAATTGGTCCAACGGACGATTTTTTTGTGGCAAAGTCAACAAACGCGGCACCCATCTTGCGGACAGCTTTTTCATGTGGAGTGCATCATGTAAAATACTCCAAACTTGTTTTTCGTGTATTTTAACAATATCAGCAAGTTCTCTGAGCATTATTCGTCTATCTTTAGTCACTTCATTAAATATTTTTCTAATGTTGTCAATGGTAGTAGCAGTTTTCGGTCTTCCAGAGCGTTGTTCATCTTCCGTACTTGAAGGACCCATTTTAAATTGTTGAACCCAGGATTTCACGGTGGAGTATGATGGTGCATTATCACCATGAACAGAATCCAATTCATCTTTGATTAATTGTGGCGTATTACCTTTCATATAAAAGTGTTTAATTACCGCACGAAACTCTTTATTTTCCATTTTTCAAAAATTATAAAACTTGTTTACTCCAATCACCTGTAACAAAGAAAATAATCATTAAATATTTCGGAAATTTTGACAGATGGCTTATAAAAGATTGTTTTTAAAAAACAAAAAAAAAGAAAATGTGCCAGGCCAGTTAGTTTTGCGGACGCCCTCGTAATACTCTTTCCTAAGCCTAAAACTTAATTTTTGGTCTCTTATTGTACCTACTTTACAGTGTTATTAAGTTTAAAAAATTCAAATAAATTTATGATGTAAATTTGCCATTTTGTTAAAAACTTGTCTTCTATTTAAATATAGATGCAAGTGGTCTTGAGCCGGTTAATCCCTGTTCAATGTGTAATTTAAATTAACTTAACTTATGCCATCAGCTTTGAATTGTGATATTTGAAATTGCCTAAAACTTAATGCCTTCAATATTTGGTTTTGCCAAAGTGTCACTGTGTTTTTCCAACGTAATGTGAACTTAATTTAGCTATGATTAAAGTTAAAACAATAAAACAGTCATTGCTATTAATTAATTAGCCAACACAAAGACTTTTAAATTTTATTGTATTGCAATTACAACAGCGCGATTGGAAATGACTTTCTTTGTGCTCATCAGAAAAAACCAGTTTCATAAAAATACAAAACAAAACAAATTTCCCCTTTGTTGCGATTGGCTTCAAATTTAGTACGACTTAATTTAATGCGATTTGAATTGAAATATCAATTGTCAAATCAAGTACATACTCGTATTAAAAAAAATAAAAAAAAAAACACTTTACAGACTAACTTGCCTACAATGTTAGTCGATTTGAACCTACACAAGTGCCCCGCATGCTTTTCATAAAAGTTTCATTTGTTGTGTAAAATATAAAGAACTCCGCGCTTTTATGTTTAAATTATTTTGACCCAAGTCAATCAGGCGGAGTATTATTGTCAGTCAGTCAGCTAGCGAGTCCATCAAGTCACTCCTTGATGGATGGACAGAAGAAGACTTTGCTTGGCGGACTGCCTCGTTAAAGATTGTAAAATGTTTACATTAGTATGACATACAGCCAACCAACGTTCTATATTTAGAGAAGCTCTTCTTGCTGTTCAATTCAATAATCGTCAATTAATGTTGCACAATAGTGACAAATGGCAGATCAAAAGGAATGGAATTGTTTGACATGCCTGACAATGGCTACAAGTAGAAGGTGAGCAGGCGGTGTAGGGCGCATTCGACATGCATTCAGATTTGTCCATTTGAGGTAAATATCCCAGTGGCGAAATCAAAGTCAAACTAAAAGGTTTCTTTTGAAGCTTTTCTAGGAATCCATAAATTAAGCTGGTTGCTTCCTGCTTATATTCTATCCACGTTTCTGTTGAGAGGCTTACACAATAGGGTCTTCGACACGGCACTCAAAAAAGGGTTCTACACACAGAGCAAAAAAAATTAGTTGGAAATCGGTCCGAACTACAAATAATCGGTTAGATAAACATACTTTCTGTTGCAATCGCCGACTTTTCATGGCATTAAAAAAAACGGCACTCGTGGTTTGACATACCATAAGACGGTCACTACAATAATCTTTCGATACTGACAACTTATATTTGGTTATACCAACCAAATTTAGTAAAACTATTGGTTGCCAAAATGTGGTGGTTATGACAACCAATCAATTATAAAGTACATATAACTTTGGTACCAATACTTGTTAGTGACAACTGATAAATTCTTTGTAGTAACCACCCCGTTCAGTTCGCTAAAGTACATATTACTCTATGCAACACAATTTCGGACTTTCTCGGGGGTGAATGATTTATTGTAGAAATGAAAGAAATGAAAAACTTCCTTCGTTTTAGCAAATTTTCGATAATCGTATAGAGTTTATTTTCATCGAACATTTTAACACTCTATATCTAAGCTAAGAGTTTTCATTAATTTTAACATCCTATCTCTAAGATTGAAGTTTTCTTTTCGACCTTTTTTCGAAAAGTTAAAAAAATTTAGTTAAAAAATTGTATCCAATTAAATTCAATTGGGGCGTGTCCTTTTTTTAATGAAATTTTTTTTTTTTTTTTAAAATGGTATTTTTTTGAATTAAAATGCTCTAATAAATTAATACTGCTATAATTTTAGTATATACTTATAAGAAGATCGTCTAAAATAAAATCAGAATTATTTCAGGAAAGTCACTTCTCGTCGTTTTTTTTTCAAAAAAAAATTTTAAAAACAAGTTTTGTTTGGAATGGAAGCAAAAATCGACATAGAGCGACAATTTATTAACTGCCTGAATCTTGAACGAAAGTCTATGCGAACGAAAGCCAGTCACTCACTTTCGTATCAAAACGGAACTCACATTTCGTTTGCGTAGCCATACGTGTTGCGAGTGAATGCAAGAACGTGTTGCCAGACCAGTTTTGATCAGGACAGCCATTTTAAAGATTAGGTCCCTTTCTATTTGCACTTAGAATCGTCGACTTCACTTTCATAAAACGCGCATATCTCTGGGAGGAAACACTTTTGGGGCATGTCACATATGTGATTTTATGTGTTTCTGTTATCAAACGAAAGACAAGACACAAGTGACCGATTTTGACATTTGCGTTCTCACAGATGACAGCGAAAAAAGTTAGTGGGTCCCAATTTTATGTGAAAAGGGTTACGTTATTGTTCGTTTAAATTTTCGTACGAATTTTCATGCGAAAGAGTTAGTGGGTCCCAAATCAACTGTTTGTCGTTTAAATAACAGAAAAAAAAATCTTTCGACATCGTGGGTCAGGCTGTAAATTAATTTTTGTTTCTATCCATTTTTTTAAGTAACCTTCAATGTATGAACGATATGAGGGTATATATTTTGTATTACATGGAGCCAAGACTTCAATAATTCAACTGGGGAATTAAACTTCAGTAGCCGGAAATATTTAGGTTTAAAACTTCACTTTACTTCACTTAAATAATTTATCATAATCCGCTTTATCTGATAGACTTTTTGTCACTTTAAAACCAAAGTTGATTTTTTTTACCTAATTTATCAATTTTATGCATAAAATCGTTTCACTTGTGCAGACAAACTATATTAGCTTCGATAGTAAAGACCAAGTTTTTAAAAAAAAAACCTGCTATAATTTGAATAACAGAATAAATATTTTTCAATCGTTTAATATAAAAATTACATAGAAAAAACTTTGTTTTTTCTGTAAGACAGCCGAATAAATAAAATTTAAACATTATTTGGTCCAGTTAACAAATGCTTGTGGTACTGACAACCGAATTTAAATAGTTCATATAGCCAATAATCTATAACGACGACCATTACATGTACAAATTCAATTTCAATAATTATCCTAATTAGTTAGAATTACCGATACTTTGTCTCTTCAACCTATAGTTTGTCTCTTCAACCGATACTTTGTCTCTCCTTCCCATTACTGAAAGTTGCCGTGTACCTAATCAACATTCGGTTGTAGTGATGAAATACATTCAGTTGTAAAAAAAATCTGTTGTGGCAACAAATCTGTTCTCTGTGTGTAATGAACGATTAAGTAAAATATTAGAATTTTCGCTGTTTATGCCGTTTTTGACTGGGCGATTGGTCAGTCTTCCTTCATGAATTTAATAAAACTATTTTATTCCATGTTTTACAAACATTTCATTAGCTTTTTTTCTAACTTCTTCTTTTTTGGTTTTCCCTAACAACACTAGTTTACAGCAGTTTTGGTCCAGAGTTCTAAATATTTTTTTCCTATAGATTTTGGCCTCCAAAGACGAAAATGAATTTTAAAAAATTTCCTCTGATGATTTTTTATGAGATGTCTCAGCTTTTTTGAACACAACTCCCAAACGCTATTACCGATTTGATCAAGAGTTATCTTAAAAGAAAGGAAATAAGTTTTTCTACAACTTTTTAAAAAAGGTATTAAAATCAGTTCACAATCACAATTAATTCATGATTTTTAAAATCACGAATTTAAATTGAAAAAGAAATATAAACAATAATATAAAAACAATAATATAAAAATGTATAAATAAATTGAGAATAATGTTTGGACTTTCCCGAGCAAAACAAGCTACCGGTTATTAAAATTGGGCAACAAATGGGAGAGTTACATATCCTGGTAAATTTTTGATTTTCATGACTATGATTATACGTGATTATAGTACAGGGTGGAGCGCGGTAATTTGCTTATTTGGGAATAAAATAAAAAAATTATGAAACTTAGAAAAATTTTATTATATATTTAAAATTTATTGAACAGTAAAGGAATTTTTAAATTACATGGTTTTAAATAGTGTATCTGACAAATGCCGACCTTCGATATCCATCCACTGTTGCATACGTTTTCTGAAGTTTTCGTGAACTCTAACAAGCAATACTGTTAATTAGGGGTTCTAAGGTGATGGGATGGTTGATATACACCTTCGACTTCAGGTAACCCTAAAGGAAAATATCGCATGGGGCTGAGTCTGGTGAGCGTGCCGGCCAGTTCACATCACCCCTCAAAGAGATAAGCCATCCAGGAAACATTTGCCTCAAAAAATTCATGGGAACCTTCGCTGTGTGTGCAGTGGCACCATCCTGTTGGAACCATGTATCCTCTAATAGCTTAGCCTTGAGAGCCGGCTAAACAAAAACTGTATCATAGTCAAGTACCGTTTGAAGTTCCCAGTTACGGCAAGACGGTTATCCTGGAAAAAGTATGGGTCAATGATGCCTACTCCTGACATGGAGCACCACACAGTGCCGCGGTCCGAATGCAGCGGACACTGGTGATGTTCTCTGGGATTTGTTTCATTCCAGTACCGCATATATTGTTTGTTTACACACCCACTGAGAAAAAAGCACGCTGCACTGCAATGATATAGTGCGCATTTCAAAAATACGCTTCAACACAAAATGACCTCTCCTCACGTGTCCAATGCATGATGACAACTTAAATGCAGGTGATTACAAATCTCCCGTCAGCCACTTTAAGCCACGCACACTCCACTCTCTTCGACCAACAGTGCCGCCACAGCCTGCGGTGCGATAAGGAAAATTACCGCGATCAACCCTGTACATGACTCTATGCTGGGTGCTTTACTAAAACAATCGGCCGTAGGCACCCCTGCTCTTCGGTTAATGTTAGGTTAGTAAAACACTTAAAATGCTAAAAATCGAAAAATTTACCAGGACGTACTCAACTATTTTTGCCCAATTTTTATAAACGATTGAACTGATTTAATACCTTATATTGAAATGTTTTAGAAAGCTAATTTCCTTTCATTTAAGATCAACCTTGATCAAATTCGATCAAAATCTAATGGTTAAAAAAAAATCGAAGACTATACATCGTCCCTTTATTGAATTTTACTATCCTTAATACAAAATAAAATAAGCTTATAGCTAACAAATAATCAGTAATACTATCTTATATCTAGCATACATTAAGTATTTATCTAGAACTACATATACATCGATTCAAAAATGTTGTACGTATACATACATGTCACTCTTACAATAACTTTAATTAACTAGAAATTCCCCAAAAAGTATATAAAAGGGGATTGCTCAAAGATTCTTAAAATTAACACTTAGAACACTACTTAACAATAACACTTAGACTAAATATATACAAGACCCGTTCCAGTCACTGTTATTGGTCTGTGATGTAGACTAAATTGTCCAAATCATATGTACCATATCTCCTATGATAAAATAAAAGTTTATCCTCCCTGTTGAGGAGTCCCTCTCTTTCTAAAGTAGGAAGAGCGGCTGGGGGCAACCAGTCATCCTCAAGTAGCTTCCTTAGGCTGAAATCCAGCCTTGAAGCTCTCCTAACTAGTCCGTTATCTAGAGAGGCTGCCCTCTCTAGATACTTTAATGTACCCTTCATGAGGAATACGTCAATCCGATCAAACTCCGCGGAGTCATATATGGTCCTACAAGATGGTCTTCTTATAGAGCCGTCTTCAGCAACAGTTGCCCGCAGTCCCAGAGAGGAAGCCAGGATGCATCGCTTCCATCTCCTAAGCCTTTCCATTTGGCAGGAAGAGATTCCAAACCAGGCTGGAAAAGCATAGGATAAGACAGGCCTAATGATTTGTTTGTAAATCAACAGCCTAACTCTTTTGCTAAGGCGAAGACTATACGCAAAGGGTAATTCTCATTAATCTCTCACTATGAGATTTTTCATTTGATTTGTAGCCGAAGTAATCGTTGCCAAAGACTGCTGAAGAAATCCTTGGCAGGTTTAGAAACAGCTGTACAGTCTGTCTGGCAACCGTAGCCAATACATTTAACCAATTTTTTAGTTGACTCTGAAAATGTCTTGAAGCAAAATAAAAACTGTTCAAGTCATAATAATGATAAAAGACCGAATAAATGCAAACAAAACAAAAACATATTTAAAATTATTTTTTTAAAGAATTTTTATTCTTGTCAAATTGGGAAATTTTAGGTCGATAAAATCACTTCTTGTTATTTAAAAGTTTTGCAAAACAGTTGGCGTTCAAATCACCAGGGTGTGGTATTGCGTAAGCTCTCCTACACCACTTTAGTTTTATCATTTTACAAAAAGAAATAAATAATAAAAGTCTATAAAAACATTAAAATTCATTACTATTGTGCTTATGTTATGTTTTCGCTCTTCACTTTTGTTGTTTATAGTTTAATCGCTTTTGGGTCGTTTGCCCTTCTACTCTGCCCCCTCTGTCTGTCCCCTGTTCTGCCAGCAGCTCGGTTTTGATAATGATAAACTTTTGTTTGTGTTTTTGTTGTTATAATATTTTCATATAAAACAAAAACAATAAACCATATAAAAAAGATAACAAACCAAAACAATAACTGTTGCGAAAGCCGACAAGACAAAAACAGATATTACGTGTTAAACCAAAGTTCATAAAATAATACTAACCAAAAACAAAAAAAAAAAATACAAAAACACGACCATGCTAAACAAATAAATATGTACGTATGCGCGGGGGTGAGTCATTCTTAAGTTCATTCATTGCATTTGTTAAGGGCCCCTTACACTTTACGGCAAAAAGTTCGAACGAAATGCAAATTGTTCGCCGTTTGGTCCACTATGTCCCATAGTGCACAGGGGGAAAATATTGCTATTGTTACAAACAAAAACATGAACTGGCAACACAAACTTTGGAATACCACAATGCTTGGATAAAACTACAACTACGTACTTGGAACTGCGAGATAATACGAGTACCAGATGTCGATACATGTTGAAAGTTTGCTGAGTACGTACTACCGTACCGTACTGTGACTACGTAGTATTTGGACTCGAACTGCTGCTGCTGCTAGTAAATATTTTCTTTGAAAAGAACAAAGCAAACAAACAGGGCAATTCGAAAAAAACCAACAACGCAAACAACCTTTTCGATTTCTGCTTAATTCATTAAAAGCGTTTTCCATTGAAGTTACACGTGCACTCTTGCCATTTTGTTGACTTTAGTACGTGCAAAATTAATGGGATTGTTCGGAAATCATGATTAATGACTGGCTTAAAAGATTTAGGGGGGAGAGAGAGAGGTGGAAAAGTCTGGCACGATAATGCGGTAAGGGAAATTGATTTGTAAAAAAAATAAATTAAACAAACACGACTTTAAACAGAAAGGTTTTTTAAAGTTGCCAAAGACTGCTGAAGAAAAACCTTGGCCGATTTAGAAACAGCTGTACAGTCTGCTGGCCAATCTAGCCAATACATTTCACCAATTTTTATGTTGGATCTGAAAAAGTAACATAGGTCTCGATCCGCAATAGAAACTGTTAAAGTCAGGTTTTTACTTATAAATTTATAGATGAAGATATTTGTCCGCACTTCTATTATTAAATCATTTAAAGACGAGGGTTGCTATATATATCTCTGGCCTAGGCAACACTAAGTGTTGCCTGACGCCACCTGACACTTCCATTGGAATGTTTGACATTTTTTAGCATAAACGTACTCAGAACGTTTTGACGTACGACCATCATTTGTGTTGTTTACAGTGACTTGAAAAAATCTATTTGGCAAAAAATGGAATTAACTCGTGGACATTTTCGAGAGATCGTTTTTCACAACTTTCGACGTGGATAATCACGACAAGAGTGCATCGATGAACTTAAATCTTTGTATGGCGATGAAGCACCATCCTATAGCACTGTGAAAAACTGGTTTAACGAATTCAATCGTTAACTAATAATGCAAGATCGTCATGTGACATACCGTGGGATAGAGGCATCCTTGGACATTTCTTCCACCAGCATACATTCGATATTACATGAACACCTGGGAGTAAAAAAGGTTTGTTCTCGTTGGATCCTGTACAATTTGACAATCGCTCAAAAAACGGCTCGTGTCGATTGATGCAAAGAAATTTTGAAAAAATGCGACCGCGGTGCTTCGAAAGACGTTTATAAGATCGTCGCAGGTGACGAATCATCGATCTATGCGTATGATCCCGAAACAAAACAGCAATCGAACGTGTGGGTCATCGAAGACGGGCCAAATCCAACGAAAGTTGTTCGTGGAAGAAGCACTTCCAAGCAAATGGTCGCCTGTTTCTTCGGCAAAACTGGTCATGTGGCGACTGTTGACCGCTTGAGCAACGTATGACGGTAAATTCTGAGTGGTACACTACAATTTGTACCACTCAGAAGTCTGGAGTCTTCGGAGAAATTTAAAAAACGAACAAGAGAAGGCGAATCATTGTGCACCATGTCAATGCGAGCTCTCACACATCGGCTCAAACCAGCGCCTTTTTGACAGGCCAAAACGTCGAATTGATGGGTCATCAGCCGTACAGCCCTGACTTGGCAACCAATGACTTCACGTCAAGAAAAAAATGCATGGTCAACGATTTTTTTCGCCAGAAGATGCTGTTGAAGCGCTCAAAAACCATGTTTTGGAGGTGTCTCAATCGGAGTGGATAAAGTGCTTCGACAATTGGCAAAAGTGTATAAATCATGCTGGCGAATACTTTGAAAAACAATAAAACCATTTTTGATGATAAATATTCGCTTTTTTATTATTAGGCCAGACATATATATAGCAGCCCTCGTACTGTTGGTCAAGACAGCTATGCACTTAGTAAGCGATATGATACTTTATTGATTGAGTGCATAACCATTTTATATATTAATAAAACACAGAATATTTAAGATATAGAGTTTTAATTCATTCCATTATATTATTTTCTAACACGGCACGATAGCGCTCTAACATGACGATTGTTTTCATCGTCGGAAAAATACGGCCCAATCACACCTCTGGCATAAAAACCACAGCACACAGTAATTTTTTGCGTATGCAATTGTGTCTCTTTAAGCACATGTGGGTTTGTTGCTGTCCAATAACACAAATTTTGTTTATTGACAAAACCACTCAGCCAGAAATAAGCTTCATCGCTGAAGATGATTTTTCGATAAAATTCTGGATTTTCATGAAACTTTGCCAGAGCTACCGGCACATAATTTCGGAAGAAATTATAGTAAATAATGATTTTCAAACGTTGCTCGTAAGTGAACTTTACTATGATGAAAATGTTGACTTCGGCTAAAATTTTGACACTGAAATATCATTAAAAAAATTTTGAGGGTGCGTTGACATAAAGATACGAAATTGTTATGCCCTTTTTGGAAAATCCTTTATATACAACTTTTACTAACTTAAGCTGTCCTAGCAAAACTCATTACCACACACAGAGAACAGATTAGTTGACACAACCAAATTTTATTTGCCAACCGAATGATGGTGGTTGCACGTACTATCTATGTATCCATCGCTACAAACGAATGTTGATAGCGTTGTAGGTTATAGTGGCAGTGTCAGTTTAAGAGACAAAGTATCGCTAACCCTAACTTATTATATTGACTATTGTAACTGAATTATTGTACATGTATTGGTTGTTGTTATAGAAAATTGGCTATAAGAACCCTTTTTAAATTCGGTTGTCATTTCCACGAGCATTTGTTAACTGGATCAACTATTGGTTACATTTTATGTTTTCTGACTGAAAAAAGAACGTTTTTTTAATTATTTTTTTTTAACGACTTGAAAATATTTAATATTAATTAAGAGCAGGTTGTTTTAAATCTTGGTTTTTACTTTCGAATCTAATGAAGCTTCTATGCACAAGGGGAACGATTTTATCTAATTGGTAAAGTGGGTTATAAAAACTTTAATTTGGCTTAAAAGTGCCAAATAATTTTAAGATAATGCTCATTATGATTATTTATGTAAGTAAAGTAAAGTGTAATTTTAAACCAAAATATTTGCGGCTACTAAAGGGTAATGTGACGCTTAATAACTCAAATGCATTCTTGAAGTCATGGCAACTTGTGATAACAAATATTTATATATACTTTCATATACGTAGGTCATGTTTGGTAGGTTATTTTAAAACAATGGGTGGAAAAAACTTATATTTATAAATTCAACCCCTGTTCCACATTCTGAACATAAGATTTTCATTAAATTTTTATTAAATTTTTTTTGTATGTATAAAAGGTATGAAAGGGCCAAATTAATTAATTAATTGCAAATATTCTGATTTTATTTTAGACGATCTAATTGAGTAGAACATTTTAACCCCAAACACTACCAATTTTAAAAACAATTTTACAATTTCATTGATAATAGGACACACCCCAACAAAAATTAATAGGACAACATTTTTTCACTTTTTCGAATAAATGAAATAATAGACATATTTCATACCTTATAGAGTTGCACAATAAAATTGTCCTTGGCCCATTAAACATAACTCGGACCTACGAGGGCCATCCTTTTATGAATTTACTATAACCACCTAAGTCTTTCATTTCTAGAAACAATCTCTATTTTGCCACATCAAATTTTTAGAAATGTCTTCCGCTCGAATTGTTTTTAAGACAATTTTAAAAAACTCCATAGTTCACTAGAAGTCCAAAGATTATAAGTATATCATTTTAAGGTCGTAGCCCTATTTCAGTACTCACTCATAATACCTCACATTACTAGTCTGGTACTCCTTTTACCAATCTTATCAGCACACTTTATCCGAAACCTATCGTAGGCGCACCCTAGTTGTGTGCTATTATTTGTATACCCTCCACCTTTTAGAGACTAAAGGTACCTCGAGGAAAAGTACACTCTTTTTGAGTATTTACTAAAAAAATCATAATTTTTTGTAGATAGACAATGAATAAAATGGCTACTGTTGGTTGGGACGCACTAAGCACTTAAAAAAATATCATATCTGCTGGAAGTATTGGTTCATGTGACCCTACATGGTTAAAATTAATGATTAATAGTCAATATAAACATATGAGTACTCAAATTAAAGCGAGTTTAAATATAGAAACATTTTAAAGTATTGTTTGAGATAAGGGATGGACGTATGGACCGAAGTGGCCCAAATGGATCTTTTTTTATTTTTTTGTTCTTTAGTAGCGTAGGGATATTGGGTGACATTTATTTTTGTTAGTTATGTTTCCATCTGCTTCTTTCTATCTGATCGGCGGTTAAATCGGCCTTTTTTACCACCTTTATATGCAAGACCAAACCTAGTCCAGATATATCTTATGCTAACAAGTTTCTTTTAACGTCGCACTGCCCTGAAAAGAAAAAAAATAATATCGTCACTGACAGTAAGCTTGAAATGACGGTACCTGATAACATACGGCCTTCAACGCTATCTGCCTGCTGACATAAATGACTGTTCTTTCTCCTTTTGGCACAGAGCAGCCTGGAAAATATATAAATATAAAAATATCTCCTGCTCTTCTGCACAGTCTACGTTTTAGTTTTTAATTTCTTTTCCCACGTGCGTCCGATCTCCGGAATTGGCATGAACGAAAATTTCATTTCTCAGACGCCTAATTTCTTTTTAGTTTTGTCCAGGGAGCACCTTCGTCGAGGTAGACAGCCTTCTAAGTAAGATATGCCCTCCTATAACTCCGTGCGGTAGGGATCTAAAAAAGTACACACCCTTCATTAATTAAATTCATTGTTGCATTTACACTAGTTTTTATTCAATGTCACTACAAAGTCCTTCAATCATTAATCAAACTTCAGCCACTCCCTCTAACTCTCCCTCTCTCTCTAATACACATCCACTCTTTCTATCCCTGGGTGTTCCCTGGGAAAGAAAATTTACAATCCATTACACTACACTTGAAGATTTCCTGTCGAGGTAAACAAACACAATTGTAGAAAACGACTGCAAGAAAACTACAAATGCAATAAAATATACGAGTAGAGAGAGCAAAGGAAACGACCCAAAACCATAACCCAAAGTGGGGATCTAACCACCACATGGGGTTAAGCCGGACGGTCGAACGGACGTCGAGCATTAGTCAGCACTTGGGCACAGTAGACGCAGCGCACCACTCATGCCCATAAGTATGGCTGCGCCACCACCAAATTCATAGAGTGAAGACACGACGCGACCGAAATGGACATAAAGGAGGCATGCACGTGTGGATGAGGGACCAACGGCAACACCCCCATAAAGAAAGGTGCTGGTGAAAACAAAAACCAAGGGTTTGATTTCTTTTTTCTTTCTTCATCTTTGGCTACGATTGAAAGTTCTAAAAAGAAATTCAATGAATTCCTTTTCCTATGCGGCGGTGGATTCCATGGATGTTGGTTGTGCTAATAAAATTTATGACTTCATTGAGAGCGACTAAATATGAGTATTGTAAATCAGGCTAAAGGCGCCATAAAGGCTTATGTGTGAATGCATGTCTGGAGTCTAGACTAGCAACGACATCTTAAAGGCTTACAGAAGAAATGAAGAAGTTTTTATATACCCGTTCATTGGCTGGAGGGTGAGAAAGAGAAGAAACATTTGGAAAAGGAGTTTTGGAAAATTAAGAATAAATTAACTAAGTATGGTGTAGTGACTTCATTAGAAGCAGTTTGACGATGGGTAATTTAATTAGTGGCGTCTGTGAATATAATATTACAATGAAACCAGTGTTAAGGTACGTTGTGGGCTAAAAGATTATAGGGTTGAAATATTTATTTAGCTCGTTTGTTTTTTTTTGGTCTTTTGCTTTTACACATTAAACGGGGATTAATCGGCTCAGGACCTCTTGTATTTATACTAGAGGTATTTTTCGTTCAACAATTGCTGCAAAGCTTTCTGATGGTCGTCTCGGACCTGAAATCACGAAAATCAATTTCACTTTGCTGTATTGTTTAAAGCTTGTCCCCTTTTTAGTATAGATACAAGAGGTCTTTGGGCGGTTAATCCCTGTTCAATGGTTAAACTATTTTAAAAAGTTACTAACTAGTAGGGCTTATTTCAGGTCGAAAATCTTTAACGAACTGTAGATGATAAGTTTTATCTGGTCTACGTCGGGAACTCTTAAAGAACGCGATTACACCAATATATCTAACGAAATCTGGGAAGAAACGATAGAGCTAATAATGCTAAACATCAAACTTTCAAATTCGTATATTCTGTTATATTTAAACGGGGAAGGAAGAAAAACACTTAAGACCTTGTGATTTTTTTCAACTATCATTGAAAGAAATTTGCAATCATGTAAAGGTTACTCAAGTTCTTACACAAGGACACTCAAATCCTTATCAAAATGAGCAACAGCTTAGGTGTCAGTCAAAACTACCAATACAAAACTAATTTTTTAGCTGATACATAAGGTAACGTCTTTCTCATTGCCCGAAGTGAAAAGAACGAATCTGAGGTTACCAAAGGCAGCCAAATACCTGTGTATAGTCTTGGATTCCAAATATTGCCTGGAATAGATTTCTCGTTCAAACTCTACCTAAAAAAAATAATGGTCTAGAAACTTAATCTCAGTACCGCGTACGCTCTGGATATAAAATGGCAGTAGAATCCGTTTCCAGAATTAGAAATCTCTTATTGATACTAGTACTATGGGACATCCTACGTTGCCCAAGCGGAACGCCACATTCCCATTTTTGCCGAAGAAACCGGCGACCATTTGCTTCGAAGTGCTTCTACCAGGAACAATTTTCGTTGGATTTTGCTCGTCTTCGAAGACCCACACGGTCGATTGCTGTTTTGTTTCGGGCTTATACGCATAGATCCATGATTCGTCACCTGTGACGATCTTATAAAAGTCTTTTGAAGCACCGCGATCGTATTTTTTTAAAATTTCTTTGCACCAATCGACACGAGCCTTTTTTTTTAGCGATTGTCAAATTGTGCGGAATCCAACAAGAACAAACCTTTTTTACCTTGCTTTAATTACAAATAAAGCTTTTGATCATTTTATTCCTCCTCTGCTCTACGTGCTTTGCAAACAGAACACAAGTCATGGTATATTTGGCTGATTTTGAGCCGAAGGAATTGGCGGCGGCGAAGTACCACGAAAAATTTTGGCGGCGACGCGCCGCCTTGTCTCGGGTCTCTGAACGGAACTCTGTTTCTCAAAATGGCCCACTACACACAAGATGGAAGATGTGGATGCTGATCTTCAGTTTAAACAAGACCAAATTCGCACTAGACAACTTTACTTGCCGCAACTCTCAGTTTGTAGCAAATCCCCAAATCCAAATCCCCTACCTCTCTTTCCTACAAACTGATAGTGGCAACAAGTCAAGTGGCCTAGTGTAAATGGGGACTTCTTTTAACTCAACGGCTACAGTTTCGCTGCATCAAAACAGCTGATCGTTAAGAATAATAATAAATTCATTAGTTTAGTTGTTGTGTGCTGTACGTATTCATTTCAAATCTAAAAAAAGTTTGGATACAATCTGCAAAATGGAATAATAAATGATGTAAGAAACTTAAAAAATATATATTTGTGATTCACATCAGTTGTTCTCATTTTAGCCATCCTATATAATTTACTACATTCAGTAAAATACCAGGTCCCTGATCACCAAATACCCAGAGTTGAAATGGAATGACAAAAATAACAATGACTCTATTCCATGACGGAGTGCATAAGATGAAGGAGTGACCTGATGGCTAGCTAAACCACTACATAGGGTGTTTTATTTTCGTTCCGTTTCAGTTAAATCTCGTTTTTAAGGTGCGTCATTCGTCCAACTCTTGTTTGACGATGTGTCAATGTCTCCCTCCAATAGTTATAGACTTTACATACTTCAATGGATTTTTCCCAATTCCCAACCACAGGGAATCGACGCATTGATGTGGAAGAATTGAATGTTTCATTGGTAAATACAATTCTTTATTGATGCATTGATGTCAACAAATTTCCTGGTTACTCTTTTCAAATTCAAAAGCAAATGTCTTTTTCAATCATCACACGTCCATTGTACGTTCAGGGAAAATGGTTCTTCTTTGTTTTGGGGTGCGTGTGGCTCATGTGAATCTTTAGAATATCTTTTCTTCAATGTGTGTTTGTCCCCCTCCTCCTCCAACCTACTACTAGTATGACGTGAAGTGAATGCATTTCTCCATCTTTTGTTAGCCTTGGAGGTTACGCTGCGAGCGCCCAGCGTGACGTCTTTGTTGGTTAAACATTCGCTCTCTTGAGGTTGTCAATTAAATTTTGATCGAGTGTTTCTGAAGTGAAATGTTTGCGCCGAGTAACGAATGTCGGTTGGTTGGTTCGATTTACTTTTCTTTTGATTACGTTTTATTTATTTGGGCTTGTATTTATGGCTGTGTGTCAAAGGGGGGAGTTGAGCTGCCCATTTGCAGGGTTTTCTTGGAAAACTAGGTGGGGCGTAATTAAACATGTTATTGGTGTTTTTCCAATGCGAAAATGTAAATATTTTTTCTTGGAGAATAAACTTGTAATTATATCTAAATATTTTATATCTAAGTTATTATAATATAAAACATATTATAAATGTTTTACTAGAACAGTCTTTTTTTATCACAAGGTTTACCTGGACATAAACTGTAGCAAAACATTAGCCTTGTTCTGATGGCAACTCGCTTAGCAGGTCCCCAACGCGATATATTTTTGTACCATTGTACAACGATAATTAAATGATTTTGTTTACAGAAAACTCTAGGCAATTTGCATTAAATCCGCTTGTTTTAAATAATTATATTTTTTGGAAAGAAAGTAATTCAAGAATAACCTTTAGCAAGTTTAAGTGAGCTCGGCTAATACTCGCTTCTGACATTTCTTGAATAACTTTTTTTCTACACATAAAAATTTTTCAAATCAAATGGTTTGTGATGCAAAACGCAAAGAAATTTCCAAATTTTTTTATAAAATGTTGATGTTATCGCCTTAGCGACTACTTACTCATTTAATAAGCGAGTACCAATAAAACACGCCTATTGTCTTTGAGGTGATCAGGTAAGAACGAAAGGAAAAAAATTGTGAATTTAGAACCAATGGTGTAAGTTAATACATTAATTATGTTTTTTATGCTACTTTTTGCCATTAAGAATGGAATTCACATCGTTCAAAAAGACGTCTTGGTTTGACGGTAAGCGGTTCGTTCAATAATTGCTGGATTATTCTAACAATCGCCCCCAAGGGGTAATTAATCGAGGAGTGTCTAGCTGCATGATCGCGGCAACTCGGCTAAAATCGAGGGAGCCCTGTTGCCAACTTTTTTTGACAGCGCTTAGGCGCCGCAATAGCCCTCGCCTATAATTCTTCTGCAACTGAATGGAGACCATGCGACGAATTACCTATGCATTGAAACCATTGTGACAAGCGACCTTACCTTAAAACTCACGTTGCGTTTCTACAACTTGTCGAAATTTGGCTTACATTTTTATATATTTTGGCGTAAAACGTTGCCTGATGAAATGGCTAACCTTACTGAATATTTTGACAATTAAATGTATTTGGTTACTTTGGCAGCTTTTTAAATATAAGAATTATAAAATATATCATTTCCACCTGGTTACTTCATATCTGCTGAAAAGGTAAAATTTAGAACCTATTTTTTTAAATACTGGTTTCCGTTTGGTTCAATGTAATTTTTACGTACAGCATCTACCTGAAACACATTTGCTTCAATATTGTTAGTAGTGAGAAAAAAATATACCGAGTTTTCTGTAAAAAAACCCGGTTTTCGGTTTCGACCAAAACATATTTTCTTTTTAAAATATTTCACGTATTAAAATATGCACTTTTGAAAGTCCCCGCTTTAAAAATCTTTTTATTTTTCTGTGATAGCTTAGAGTATTACGTTTTAAGCAAATTTCTTAAAATGAACCGGTTTTTGAAAATTCGGGTTTAAGGTAAAATACTAGGGTTTTAAGTTCGAATGGATGAAAAGAACATTTTAGGATATTTTTTAATAACCAACAATCAGGGGATGCCCCTATACATGCAGTTCATTGCGTAATCGAGTGGAAAGTGAAGAATTTTTTTTCTCCATTTTTTTTTTGCAAAACCAAGTTATGTAAAAAAAAACGGTCTTATTTCTCTGTATAAATGAGAGTATGGGGTTTGTTAAAAAAAATAAACTTTAAAAATAACAAGTTTTTGAAAACTCGGTTTTTATATAAAAACCCTTGTTGTGGGTTAAAAGAATGCCATGGACATTTTTGCTTAATTTTAACCACAAGTCATTATACCTTAGAATTTAGTATTTCAAAATTTCCTCTGTCTTAATTCAATAATTCTAAGAAATGAATCGGTTATTTCAAAACCACGGTTTATTACAAAAAAATGGTGCTTCTAACCAATTTAGGTGACAACTGGTAGCATGGGTGAGGTTTAAAGCATATTTCTAAAAATATACCGGTCTTTTTAAAACCAGGAATGCTAGAAATATTTTAGCTTTTGTTTTTTTCTTTTTGTTTACATTTATTCGGTCGTTATCATTATTATGATTTGAACAGTTTTCATCTGCTTGGAAATGATATTGCGCTATGTGTGCATAGATCGAAGACTATACGCACAGGGTAATTCTCATTAATTCAAATGAGACTCCCGTAAAAGTCATTTGATTTGTAGCCGAAGTAATCGTTTCCAAAGACTGCTGATGAATTCCTTGGCGGGTTTGGAAGCAGCTGTTCAATCTGCCTGGCAACCGTAGCCAATACATTTCACCATTTTTTTTAGTTGATTCTGAAAAAGAAACAACAAAAAGCTCTCGAACCAGAATAAAAGCTGTTCAATTTATAATTTTTGCTTTTGCCGCACCTACAAACTATGTCTCTCGCTTCAGTTTACTAAAATGAAAATTAACCGGTTTTTTGAAATACCCGAGTTCTACGTTTCAATGTAATTGACAGTTGAGAGTGATAACTAACTGAGATTTTTAAAATTTCTAAAAGTAAACCTGTTCTTAAAGTTCCGAGTTTATGAAAAATATCTGGATTTTCGGTTCAAGGCGAAGGACATAAGAAGTTTTACATTTCCCAGCTTTAATTTAAAAATTCTAAAAATTAACCGGCTCCAGACCTCTTGCATCGAAACAGAAGAAGTTTTTAACAAAGTGACATTGCTGTTCGTGGCTGCAGACTGATTTTATCGCCATTTCTGGTCCGTGGCGATTTTCATCATAAAGCTTTGCAGCAATTGTTGAAAGGAAAACCGAAACCGAAAGGAAAACCGAACTTCTGAGAACTTCTGTTGTAAATCTCACTTTTCAGGTTTTCCTCACACAATTGTTAACGAAAATACAATTCACTCTTGCCATCTCTACAGTGACTCCACATTAATAGACATCTATAAAGTAGATTTCTTTTACAACGGTTTTTAAAAGATTCGGGTTTAATTCCAAAATTTGTTCCAATACTTTAATTTAATTAATAAATAAGAGTATAGGTTTTAGGCAGCATTCTAAAAATATGCGGTTTTGAAAATTCGGGTTTAGGGGAAACCCCGTGTTGTCGCTTCGAAGTGACGCTAGAAACATTTTAGCATCGATTTGAAGATCTTGTTAGTCATACCCACGAATTTAGGAACTTAAAAATGTTGGCCGCTTAAGTTTAAGAATTCTAATAAATAACCGAAGTTTTTCCAAAAAGTTTTGTTTACTCTTCTTTATAAACTTCTGTATCCGCTTCAATGGCAATTGATAATCCTGTAAAAGGTTGATGTTCAGAGCGACCCGTTTTTGAAAACCCAAGTTATTGAACAAGGATTAACCGGCTCAAGACCTCTTGCATCTATATTTAAATAGAAGGCAAGTTTTTAACAAAATGGCAAAGTGTCATTGATTTTCGTGGCTGCTGCTTTTATCATGATTTCGGGTCCGTGACAACCCTCTTCAGAAAGCTTTGCTGCAATTGTTGAAAGTAAAACCGAACTCTAATATTTGTCATCAAAAATGGTTTTATTGATGATCATGATTTATACACTTTTGTCTGCGCTTAAACCAAATGTCGAAGCACTTTTTATACTCCGATTGATACACCTCCAAAACATGGTTTTTAAAAGCTTCAACAGCATCTTCTGGCGACGAAAATCGTTAACCACGCATTTTTTCTTGATGTGCGGAAATAAAAAAATTCATTGGGTGCTAAGTCAGAGCTGTACGGCGGATGATGACCCATCAATTCGACGTTTTGGCCGGTCAAATGGTGCTGGTTTAAGCCGATGTATGAGAGCTCGCATTGTCATGGTGCACAATGATTCGTCTGTTCTTGGTCGTTTTTCGAACTTCTCGGAAGACCTTAGGCATATAAATTGTGGTGTACCACTCAGAATAGTCGCCACATGACCAGTTTTGCCGAAGAAACAGGTGACCATTTGCTTCAAAGTGTTTCTTCCGCGAACAACTTTCGAACAGGCTCGTCTTCGAATACCCACACGGTCGATTGCTGTTTTGTTTCGGGCTCATACGCATAGACCCATGATTCATCACCTGTGACGATCTAACAAACGTTTTTTTGAAGCACCGCGATCGTATGTTTTCAAAATTTCATTCACCTATCGACACGAGCCTTTTTATAGCGATTGCCAAATTGTGCAGGATCCAACGAGAACACAGCTTTTTTACGGCCAGGAAGAAATGCCCAAGGATGCCTCTATCTCACGGTATGTCACATGACGATCTTGCATTATCAGTTCACGCGCGGCATCAATGTTCTCTGGCACAACGGGCGTTTTTGGACGACCTTCGTCTTTGAGCGAGCGCCGGCTACGATTGAATTTATTAAACTAGTTTTTCACGGTGCAATAGGATGGTGCTTTATCGTCATACAAAGATTTAAGTTAGTCGATGCACTCACTCTTGTCGTGATAATCCACGTCGAAAGTTGTGAAAAATTAACGCATGAAGTTGATTTTTTCAAGTCACTGTAAACAACACAAATGATGGTCGTACGTCAAAACGTTCTGTGCACGTTTATTTTAAAAAATGTCAAACTTTCCAATGGAAATGTCAGAAATATATATAGCAACCCTCGTATGATGCCAAAAATAATTTGGTTTTAACCACCAAATTGTCATAACTACAAACGTACGTACATGTATTCCTAAACATCCCTTTAAGAAAAGGTTGAGGAAGGTTCTCTCAAAACATAATGCAATACCCTATAGTCGTACCATCGTAACCTTCATGAAATTTGAAACCTTTTCCTAATAGAACAATAAATATAATATTATCGGATTACCGAATGTAATCAAAACTAATTTGACTTTATAATGACAAATTGTAACTGACATTTTGTTAAAGGGAGAAAAAGCATCTGTTGGATTTTGTGCGTTGGATTTCGGGTCTTTTCCTCTTCTCTTTTGTTTGGTGACAAACCACCCCGTTGTATTTTTTTTGTCAATTGGCACCCTAAGTCCTGGCTCATTATTATCATTATAAGAGTCAAAGGTCATGCACCCCTATATCCGAAATTATTAATACAACCTCAACACAGTTTAGTAGACATTGGCACAACTCTCTATGCCAAGCACTACCTCTCATCATTACATTCACATATAGAAAGTATTAAACTTGTCTGTGAAAAAAGGGATTCCCGCATGACACACACTGAAGGCTATGCCTTGCAGAAGGCCAGTAGAGGCAAAAGGCTAGAACTCTGTGGCGGAAAGTAAAAAAAGAAAAGCGTGCTGAACTCATATTTCAACAATGACAGCGGCAACAGTAACAAGACGAAACATACGAAAGAAAAACAAATCATTATTCAGCCCTGGCAGAATCGAACTATCACACTCTGACACAAACTTTATTTGAAACTCGACAATATTTTGTATATTTTTCTTGTTGCTGGCGTTGTTCTTACGAAACAACAACGAACGTGTTCTATTAGAGAACACGTGTCCTGCGCCCCTCTGCTCTAAGGCGCTCCAAAATGTCAACAGACCTAGAAGCGAACACGTAATTACTTGTATCTTGTTACGAAAAACATTAGAAATGTATTACGAGAGCCACCAACAACAACACCGAATGTCGTAACTCTATTACGCTAAAACAATTGCAAGAATAGTAAAACAAACAATTTTTGATTTATTTCAAAACTAAATTATTACTTGGGAAATTGTGAATTATTGTTGTTTCAAGTTACACAACTAAACGTAATTATTTCTGGGGGAAGCACACAAATCGTGCAAGAGTATTTGTAGTGGCAAACAACTTTATCAGAATCCAGGGGTTTCCACTTTCTATTTGCTGATTATAACTGCTTAGAACACATTGTTTGAAGTAAAACCCTTAAATAACGATATTTGGATTTCATTAGAACGCCAGTGTTTTTTCCTTTCCCAAAAGGTTTCCTTTACCCTTCCCCTATCTCGTTGCCATATCCTTTTTCGTGTGTAATTCCCGCCACCATGTAGAAGATAACAATTTGGCCAATAGACTTATTATCGGTTTAACATTTAAAAAGGAAAGTGGAAGAGAGTTTCGCATAGCTTTTGTCAAAGGTATAAAAGAGAAAAAAACGACTCTATTCAATTAATATATTTAAAAATTCAAACAAAAAATTATTAAGGAATCCTGTGATAAAAAATTGAACATTCTAACTAAAATAGTTGTACGTTGTTTATCAAAAATCGCGATACAAAAATTCACATATTTTCAAAAAAATGTAAGCCGTTTATCGAAAATGTTTCCGATTTCAGACGTTAAAAAAATTCACATATTTACAGAAAAAGTTGTAAGCCACTTATCGAAAATAATTTAGTACGAGGCGATAAAACACTTAAATATTTACAAAAAAAAAAGTTGTAAGTCGTTTATTGAAAAAAAATATTCGTTATAATTATTTTATTTTTAATAAAAGGGTTATGCACAAACAAAATAATACGTGTTCCATTTTTTATCGTCTTAGTAGTACATCTAATAGTTTTTTTTTGAGTATTCTAAGTAAAAGAGGCTGAAATTTGTATTAATTTTTTTTTATATTTTTAAATTCAAATTTTATTATAAGTTATCCAATTAAAATTTTTATCTTTAAATAATAATTACAGTAATGAAATCTAACTTAAGAATACTCCAACAAGTATGTTCATGGTAATATAACATAAATAAATTAATCACAAGTGATCTTGTAATAGGTAAAAAGGATATAAACAACTATAAGTAATTGTTTTTTAAAACAAAAATTACTAATAAATTTAGAAAAATATTATTTATAGTTCGATTATTATAGAATATTCAGATATAATATAATTTTTACTATTTAAATAAATTATTCTGTAATAGTTTATTTTCAATATGATTCTAGACTTCCGCGTATTTTACAATAGCGAGAAGTTGAAATCTTTTAGAAATATTTTTCATTTAATTTCTTAATAATATCTAAGAAGAGTTGGTATCCGGTTTCTTCATGCAGCAGCAAAGTATGAAATCGCTCGTGTTTCTTATGTATCATCTTAAGACATTTGTTTTGCAGTATCTGGAGGGTTAAAATTTGTATAAAAAAATCGTATCTGGTTAAAAGTTATAAGTATGGTCAAAAGTATAAAACCAATTTCAAATTTTAATAAAAAGGCAATCTTTTCCTTTGTTTTTTTTAAAAAAAAGTAGTGGTTTGTTTTCTTTCGGTTATAAATATTACTCTTGTAAAGAATAGAATGTCTAAATTCGAAAACGAAACATTGCGGTTTTTATGGCCAAACCCGAGAGTCGGTTTCTTAAAGTATCTTAAAACCTACATTTCAGTTTACCCGGTTTACTGCTGTCGGACTTTTTGACTTTCAGGTTGTTTGCCGTTATACAGGGTGGCTGATGTTGTTGATGTTGCTATATTAAGAAACTCAAATAACTCAATTTATTCAGTGTACGGAACTCATTTTTCTTTTATTCATGTTAAAGCTCATTCAATTTTATTAAAAATAGCTTTATTATTTTTAAAAATAATGGAATTTAAATGCCCCCTCCCCCTGATCGTTGATGCATGTACGGCATCTTACTAAATAGTTGTTCACTACTTCTTGTAGAGTTGAGACAGGAATAGCCGCAATTGTCTCTCGAATGGATTGCTTTAGTTCATTCAAATTTGTAGGTTTTCCTTTGTAGACTTCCTGTTTGCTATAAAAAGAAAAAGTCAGGTGCAGTAAGGTCAGCCGACATGGGGTGGAGTTTCTCTATCTGCTTATTAGGAAATTTTCTGTCATAACAGGCCGGGCTGCAAGCAGAAAAAAAGTATGGTTGGGGTGACAATATTCGAAGAGGATCATGCTATTGTTGGGTATATGGTTGTGGCACAACAATATAATGATCCTCACAACATTAGTATGACTCACACACAATCATACGATGATCCCCTCAACCATACTATAAGTCACACTCAACCATATCACTACCATATTATCATTTACATACAACCATAGTATGATCCTCACAACCATAGCATGATTCACACGTAACCATGTTATGATCCCTACAAACATAGTATGATTCCATGAACCAAACTATGTGCTAATATGTGATTGGGTTATGTTGTTATTCAACAGTAGAGATTTTTATTAAGCAAGTTATTTCAAATTACATTACAATTAGTTCATAGCCCGATTTAAGACCATGTTTCTATTGAATATTTCATTAAAGAAACAAGAATATATTCAAATCGCTATCGAAACGACTTTTTACTTTTGAAAGCAGGGGTGACTGATACTTCGTCATCCGTAGACCCCAAGTAACGAACGAGATTAAACCATGATCAATGGCTATATACTTAAGTGCAGGCAGCTTTTAAATAAACGAGAACCAGTCGGTAGTCGAGTATTTCACCGAACAAAGTAAACACAATAAAAATCGCCGAACTGCCTGCCGATTGTTGTTGTGTTTTATAATGGACAACAACCATGCACTGCCACAACCATGTATACGGCCATGTATACCAAAAAAAAACATACTCACACACAAACATGTATGAAAGTTGGTCTATAAAACATGTTTTGTTATGTTTATAGTCATAACCATACGGTATGATTGCCGTAATCATATTATTGTTAACAGCGTGATAAAACTGCACATAACACTGTGACACGAAGTGGATGCAATTCCACTTTTGTTGGAAGCGCTCCATATTCGACAATTTTGTTTGTTTGTGTTGCCGTTTAAATCAAAATGGGCCTCGTCAGACATGAAAAGACAATTCAACACGTTTCCGTCCTCTTCCGCATCTTCTGGCATGATTCCAAGCGAATTGGGAAGTCTGCTGCGTTCAGTTTGTTGGCCTTTTGAATTTTATATGCGTAAAAGTCCATTTCGTTGTGCATAATTGACTGCAATGACTGTCTGCTTATACCCATTTGAACAGATAAGCTTCTTGTCGCAACTCTACGGTTGTTTTGTATGGCAGCAGCGATTGTTTCCTTCGTCCGAACTGAAAGGTTTCGATGGTAAGGTCTTCTGTTGACTGTCCCATGCTCGGCAAAATTGTTAACAAGTCGCATTATGGACCATCTGCTCGGAGAATTGCCGCCAAACCGGCGCCTATACTCTCTACTACGGACTCCTGTGGGTGTGTCCTGATTGGACAATCCAAATTCTTGTTTCAGTGTCCCAGTTATCCTTTTTTGTTAAATCTAAAAATCAATCTGGAAAATAAAAAAAAATTAACAAGATTCATTAAATAGAAAAAAAAAGTTATTATTTTTTTTTGGTAGCGGCTTTCATCAGCCACCCTGTAGTAAAAGATTTGTGCAACTAATGAAAATTATAAGCTTCATGTAACTAATTAAAATTCACGCACTTTTTATGGGTGTTATTAAAAATCTGTACAATTTTTCAAGAGTCGCCTCAAGAGTATTTCCATACATTTCAACAGTTAGCTAAAATTGCCTTTAAAACCCTACTGTCCATGACTAATATTAAAGACTTTTCCCACCGTTCCCACAAATCCTACCACCAAAACTATAGAAATTCCCAACCACTTTATGTTTGCATGTCCACGATATAAAAAAAACCATCAAACTTCCTGAAAAAGAACAATAAATATGCACCAAACCCTACAACCGCTCCATGACTCATGCAAAAATGGGAGACCACACAAAAACGCGAATGTGAACAAAGGAAGTTGGACACAAATGAATTGCAAAGTGTCCCCCGTCCCCATTTTTTGCATGTGCAAGTTGACTTCCCTTACCAAAATCAAACCAAACAAAACCAAGTCAGTCCGTGCCGAAAACGTTACGATTCGCTAAACAAAATAAATGGAAATTGTTTGAATTTCCAACTCCAAAATGAACAAAACACGCAGGTGAATAAACCGCGTGAACGCTCACAGCACAAAAATAAAACCAATTGAATAAAACAAAAAGAGAGAAAACAACAGAAGTGGAAATTGTTAATGAACATGGATGAGGATGGGATGAGGGACACCCAGAAAGATACTAGAACTATTACCCCTTAATGTCGCCGTCACACATGTGTGCCAAGCGACACAAAAACCAGTTGCACAAGGGAAACATTCATTGCAAACCACCGCAACTCTACCTTTGCACAATAGTCAGGCGGACTTCATAGTCGGATAGATTTGAGTAGGTACTCAGTTACCCACTCGTTACATGAGTTTCACTACTTTGTTGTCACTAGCTAGGCTACAAGTGTCGCCTGAGCGTGTGTGTGGCTATTGGGTAACCAGGTACCGCTGGCAGACAGACCGCCACTGCCGCCTCACACGTTTCTCAGGGAAAACAGATAAAAAATACGATTAATGACAGTCGGCCTAACTATTTTCTCTTGGTTAGTGGGTGACGACGACGGCGTATAGCGTTTGATGCCACCGGCGATAGCGATAATGTGACACGAATATTAAAGGTGTTCACACATATCAATTCGCTCTACTTGGCTCAGTGGAGTTTTAACCAACTTTAAGACAAAATAAATAATGATAATGTGGGAGTTTGTGCCAGCAACTGGAGATTGGCATCAACCACGTCTGCCTTCACCTAATGAGGAATAAAATATCAACACCGTGACGTAATAACAAATGAGATTTTTGAGTCAAGCATTGGATTTTGAAAATATCTATTTTTATCTTGATGTAGCCACCTTTTGCCTTGACTACGATCATCAAATGGTTACAAAAATGAGTTGCATGCTGCAGGAAAAGATCCTGCGCTATTTTAGTCCATTCCCGTGCAATGGCTTTCTTCATCGCATCCATTGCGGCATATTTTAAGTGCTCCAAGAACTCTCCAAGATGGCCAAGATGGAATTTTGCACTTTAAAAAATCGAAAAATTTAATTTGTTTCTAGATCGAATTTATTTGTACATTTTCAATCATTTACACTTGCGGTATCCTTGTTAAAAATTTCAAGCAATATTTTTCAAATAAAAGATAGAGGTTTACCAACAAATTCGATATAAAAATTAAAGATGATTGTAAGTATTTGAATTACTAACAGCTAAACGTTACATAAAATCTATGGTGTTAAGAAAAATAAAATTGGGACTTTTACATACGAGGGTTGCTATGTATATTTCGGTCCTGACAAAACTAGTGTTCCCATTGGAAACTTTGACATTTTTTAACATAACTTCACTTAGAACGTTTTTCATGGATGAAGGGCGAATTGTTTTGTCTATTGGCTGTTTCCACTACGGTCGCGTCCACGCCCGCGTCATCGATTTATCGAAAATTTTTAATGGTGTTTCCATTGTGTTTTGCGTCCATGTTTGCGTTCAAACAGCTGTTTGTGTTTTTCTCTTTCTTTTTTGCGGTGCGAAAAGTTTAATATTTTTGTGTTGTGACATTATCATGGAGTTAAGTGATATTATTTTGCTAACCGCAGTGGAAAATGAGGATTAAATGGTATTGCGCCTAATGGAAATGTGATATAAATATAAGACTGCTGTCCATTCAGTCTTTTTGAAATCTAAAATATTTGAAAAATTATATTAAACAAAAGCAAAAATATTAACTTACCTCCTGTTTTTTGCATTTTGATAAACAGCTGTTTTAATAGGGATGTGCAATTTGCGGTGTTTCCATTATTAGGTATGGGTGGATTTCGATTGCAAAAATAATCGAATTTATAGTAAACGCGACTTATCGGAAAACGCGTCCAATATGAACTCGACTTTTTCCCATACCTAACTGCCTATGTTTTTTGTATAGGCTTTAACGCGCGTTCATTGATTTTGGACGCGGATGCGACCGTAGTGGAAACAGCCTATTACTGTGTGTTGAAAAATTCATCTCAGCAAAAAAAGGAATTATCCCGTGAACATTTTCGTGCGATGTTTTTTTACGGTTTTCGGCGTAGGTTATCGAGACAAGAGTGTTTAAATCAACTTGTTTCGACTTTTGGCGATGAAGCACCATAAAAAACACGGTTAATCGCTGGTACCAACAGTTCAGTCTTGGATGCCGTTCGCCCCAGGATGAATTTCATGAAGGACGTCCAACTTCGGTCACTTTGCCAGAAACCATTGATGCTGTGCGTGAACTGATTGAGGAAGACCGACATGTGACATACCGTAAGATTGAGGCATCCTTGGGCATTAGAATGACAAGCATCAATGAGATATTGCATGTTCATTTGGCCGAGAAAAAAATTTGTTCTCGTTGGATCCCACATAATTTGACGAATGCTCAAAAAAAGCCTCGTATGGATTGGGGCAAATAGATGTTGAAAAAGTATAACTACGGTAGCTCAAAGACAGTGTAAAACATTGTCACAGGTAACGAATCATGGATCTATGCATATGAACCCAAAACAAAACAGCAATTGACCGTATGGGTCTTTCAAGACGATGCAAATCTAGAGAAAGTTGATCGCGGAAGACGTACATCGAAGCAAATGATGCGTTTTTTCGGTATAACCGACCATGTTGCCACAGTGCCTTGAGCGGAACGTAGGACGGTCAATTCTGAGTGGTGTACAACCATCTTGCCAAGAGTGTTCGAAGAAATGAAGAAAGCTAATAAGAGAAGACAGATCATTTTGCAACACGACAATGGGAGCTCTCACACATCAGCTGAAACGATGAGCTATTTGACCACCCAAGATGTCGAATTGATGGGCCATCCACCATACAGCCCTGTTTTTGCACCCAATGACTTATTCTTATTCCCTAGCATCAAGAAAAAAATGCGTGGTCAATGTTTTTTATCGCCCGCAGCAGCTGTTGAAGCGTTCAAAAGTCATGCTTTGGAGGTGTCTCAATCGGAGTGGAAAAAGTGCTTCGAAAATTGGTTTGTGCGCATGCTAAAGTGTATTGATCTAAAAGGAAAATATTTTGAAAAACAATAAAACCATTTCCAATGATAAATTATTGTGTTTTTGTAGTCGGACCCTGGGCTGTTAAAATTTTTTTTTATTTAATTTGATTATGCAGAGTAGCAAATTCATAGTCTTTCGAAGAAAACCCATTGAAAATATATTGAGCTGACATGCCTGCAAGAGGAAGGCTAAGCTTAATGTTTGTTCAATACTTCAGGACCTCGTATTTAGTAGTGGTCTCCACATTTCCGCAACTGGGTGAGTTAACCAATTGTACGCAATTAAAATGGCTGGTGGCGAGTCCACATAGTCCCGTAAAATCAAATAATTTTTTTTATGCCACATTCAAACTTTATGTATTTATTCAAACTTTAAACTTTGGTTGAAGTTTTCAAATGCAATTGATACACTTCAACTTCAATACCTGACCAGATTTATTTCATATACAATTAAGTCCATTATTCTGTGTCGCATATGATTTTCTCATGTCTCCCCAATATTTCCGACATAACAGCGACCAAAGGTCAATATTTTCCCCATAACTCACGCCATACAATGCTCGTATTTTGGCCTCATTTAGAAGATTAAATCATTACACAATTGTGACTTTTTCCACAAAGATTGGGTCTTTGTTTTTGGAGAACAAACCTAATCCTCGGCTTATCTAAAATTAAAATTTGTAAATCTTTAAATTTGTTTTTTTTTTGTATTCCAACGAAAAACGATTTCAATTCAATGTCACACACAAACACTCGCTCACTCGAGAAGGCAGAAAGAAAAAAAAATGTGTTCCTCCGGCTGCCTCTGGTAAGAACCCATCATTCTTTTTAATTAGCTGCCTTTGGACGATGAGATTTGATGGCTTCGGATCGCTGCTTAGAGAAAAAATAATATCCATAATGGTCAGTATCTTTTACTTGGGTGGTTGTGTTGGTGTGCCATCATCGAGATGTTGCAGTTTGTTTTGTTTATAAATATAAACAAAAAATTATTATCTTTTGGGAAGACTACAAGAAGGCAAAGAAGATGAAGGAGAAAAAAGACACAGCAAATGAGACAACATAAAAAAGAAACGACGATACAGAAGAAGGGATTCCGCTTAATCATATTTAAAACACTTAATATAAATTGCAGCAGCATGACAAGATAGATGGCAGGACAGGCAGACGGACAGTTCGAGCGGAGCACAGTGGAGCAAAAGTAACAGAATGGGCTATAAGTATGCTTGAAAGTAACAGACTCAGTAGCAGCTTTTGGAAGAGTTGTTAGAGAAGATTAGGCTTTTAGTAACTTTTTAAAAAATCGACAAGGCTTTTTTTAGAGAAGTTATTATTTTTAATATCAAAGTAATGTAAAGGGTATGGAGGCATTATTACTAGGTAAGGTATTACAATTACATGGAAGCGTGTACGACTATTGTGCCAGTAAGCCTAGCCTCAACCCCGGAACATCATACAATATTTCAGAGCCGAGTTTCCACCTCGTAAATGCCGGTGATTTTACGAGTAAAATATTTATCTCTAAGTGATGTAAGAGCTTCTTTTTAAAATGCATTAGCCCTTCGGAGCTGGCGTTAAACAGTAGGTTAGTGAGTATAAAAATTAAATGGTGCACAGCTGACTGATTCGAGAGAAGTTTCCCCTTTGTCCTTAACGGGATGTTGCGGGACTAAAGTAATTATTTATTGTGTCTCAATCATGTATTTGCCGCCACTGTGCAACAAAGAGACGGATACATGCTTGGCAGACGATCGGAATTGAAGAAACAACCAGAAACTTTATTCTGAAAGAAACAAAATGGTATTTAAGTAATCTTTGAAATTAGCTGGTTCAACAGCAACTTCAGATTTCTAAGGGGAGAGAGTTGCCCTTTTAAACAACTTTAGAAATCTTTATTCGTGGTCGAAATGGCTTTTAAAGAGGTTTGTCATTATTTTTTAATTCGAAGTAATGCAAAGTGTAGTGAGGTATCATTATTGGGCAAGGTTTGTTACTAAGTTTTAGTGTAACCGATTCTGCTGTTTAGAAACAAATATAAGTTCTCATTGCGCGCTTGATAAAGATAAGCTAACATGACATGATTGATGAACAGGATTAGACGAAAGGATTAGATTTTTTAAAACTAGCAGACTTTTCAACGACTATGACTGGTTAAGGGGAAGTCTTTCTGAAATATAAAAGCTTTATGCCAAAACTCGATAAATTCTTTTTGTGGTAATCATTATTTTTTAAATAAAAGTAATGGTAACGGTATTGAGGTGTCATTATAAGGTAAGGTAAGTTTTAGTTTAGCAGTTATGGCCACTTTATCATGCATCGATAAATTCTATTTGTGGTAATCATTATTTTTTAAAAAAAAGTAATGGTTACCGTACTGAGGTGTCATTATAAGGTAATGTATGTTTTAGTTTAGCAGTTATTGCCACTTTGTCATGCATCTGTCGTTACTATGCACTAATATTACTGGGCAGGTTGCAAGATTACATATAAGGTTATGATGGACAAGCAAAATGTTGCACCTTTCAAACCGATAGACTCATTAGCAACTCAAGTAAGCAATGGAAAAAAAGGTTAGGATGTCCTAAATTTAAAAAAATGTTAGCTCATTTAATGCGGTATTTTTATGTAAGTCATTACTTTCTATATCAATGTAATGTAAAGGGTATTAAGTATAATTTCTAGATTAGGTAACTTGCTATATTTAATCAATTATTGTCACCTTATCAGGCAGGCATCTGTCATCTTTGTGCATCAGACAGGGGGCACTCGGCTGACAAGACAGAATTGAAGGGATGAACGATCATTTTAAAGGTGGCTCAAAAAATAAAATGATTTTCGCTTATCTTTAAAAATAGCAGAGTCAACATCGACTTTAACGTAGTTTATTTTAAAACCAACAAAAAAAATTGACGAATTAGACATTTCTAGGTTAGCCATTATTTTCTTCATCATAGTAATACAAAGTGTAATGAAGTTTCATTATTAGATAAGGTCTAACTCTAAGTCTTAATCAATCGGGTCAGTAGTTTAGAAGGCGCATCGTTGTCAGTTGTGTGCTAGACAGACTTTAACTTAATGTCAAATAAGACTTTTTTTAGACAAGGCATATTTTTTTAATCAGTGTAATGCAAAGGGTAATGAGATATCATTATTATGTATGGTATGTTATTAAATTTGCGGTGATTCATTATTTTCTCTCCATGCATTTGTTGTCACTGTGCACTGGACAGACAGGCGGACACATAAATGAGAAGACAGAATCGAGGGGACAGATGAAAGGACGGGCACTGGAATATCGGGTTGGATGGTGTGCCTTGAAGAAGTGTAGCAACAACTATCACTCAGTTTACAGAAAATTATCTGTCATACACACACACGCGCACACACAAAAGATCTTGAAAAATGTTTATGAAACTGAAGCAGATTGAAACACAAACCAGAAGAAGGGGTGGCTTTTCTCCTCCAACATGACTTGGTTCGTTGTCTTATGGAAACTTCTGTTCCTTCACATGTATATACAATTGTTCATTTCATTATTATGTTTTGCTTTGTTTCTTGATATTTCAAGAGTTTATCAATTAAATTATTTAAAAGACGGCGACGAATAAAACAACAAAACAGCATTTCGACTAGATTTTCTTCAAACATAATCCAGACATTCGTTGGTTGCCCTTTCCCAAGTGGTGGTGGCATGAAGTGGTGGCACAAACAGCTAAACCGAGTAAAAACTTGCTGAGTTATGAAGTAAACAAAAAAAAACCCAACACTTTTGAAGATGCAAAGAATCTTCAAAGTCATTCTCATGCTCAGCGTCAGCATTGCCATCGTAGCCGCCTTCCTGATCTTCTCTTGTTATCTCTAATGGTTCAAATAAATAATGTAAATTTCCCTACACACACACTTGGTCAATGACTTGGTTGGCTGCTTGCGGACCCTTTTTCTCTTGGCCATTAACAAAAATTTGTTTTCCAATAAGTCTATAACCAAATTATTGGGCTAACGAGTGGTTCGTTGTTATTCCATTTTATGACGCCACTCTAAGAGAGTTTGGCCTTTGGAGACCAACCATAATGAACTATTGAACAGTAGCAGCAAACATCAAATATCTAAAGTCTATTTCCAGTGTTTATCGAGGTGAAATGTGAAATGGAAATGAAATCATTGTTTAAACATTTTATGGTTTTTTGATTCCCCTTTACCTCTGCAGCTTCCATAGGGCCCGGCATTCTAGTTAGGATTGTGTTAATTGCTTAATTCAATTAAGTGATTGTTGTTGTCCCTTTAAACATTTACAAAGGGGAAGTTGTAAATCTTTAAAATAACGATTTCACTGGCGGCTTTAATGGAGAAGTTGAAACGCCTTTCGTTTGTTTGCTACGAATTGGAAGTAGAAAATATTTTAAATTTTAAACAAAAGTTGTTTGATTTTTCTTATGGGTTTATAAACTTTTATATTATTATTGAAAAATGGACACTAATTTAAAGTGCAATGTGCCAGAAATTTTCTATTCAAGTCATTGAAGGAACACATTTCAAGTACTTTCGTTTTTTATACTAATTAGTAAACATTTAAGATCGATATTTTAAACAAACAAAGTATAGACAGCAGACTGTATTTTTTTTAAATGCATATATACGGTATTGAATTTGGTTAAGTGTTTTAAAATCACTAAATAAATATTTATAATCATCTATATAAGGTATACAAAATTATATATGTTTTCATTTGGCGTTATTTAACAAAAGGAAACCTACAGCGTCCAAGCACAAAAATCACTGGTTGAAGAAATAGGCACGTCTAGACTATTTTTTTCTTCATTTTATATTCGTTTAAATTTTTAATATTTATTAAGTTTTTGTAGGTGGATTTTTTTATTTTCATTGTCCTTTTATTTAACTCTTGGCTCTTTTGTATAGTGTTTCGGTCGATAAAGCTGTAAATATGACGCCATCTGTTGCGAAAGTATTTATGGTTGTTAAAATATTTTTTATAACCAATTAAGTTTGTAAATTTTAAAATTATGCTCTTATCTTTCTCTTTCCAGGTAATTTTTTTATATCCGTGCTTGAGATGCTCCTTTTTTAAAGCGTAAGTAAACCGTAGATTATAATGTCAAATATTTTTTTTTAGTCTACTAAAGGGTGATCCATCTAGAGGTATTTTTTCAGAACAAAAAAAATATAAAAATTCAAATCGGGTGTGGAATCATTATTGGTAATTTGAAAGGACATCTTATGGCATTTATTTTTTGAAAATAATTACCTTCAAATGTTGGCTACTGTGTTATGGAAATGAGCGTTCGGTGAATAATGGGAAAAATCGCCGTTTTCGGCCAAAATTTTGTTCAGTGATGAGGCCCATTTCTGGCTCAACAGCAAAGTCAATAAACAAAATTATCGCATTTGGGCTGAAGAGCAACAAGAAGAGGTGCAAGAGATGCCATTATACCCAGAGAAAACCACGGTATGGTGCGGTGTATGGGCTGGTGGAATCATCGGTCCATATTTTTTCAAAAATGATAATAGCCGTGAATTGCGTTTGCTATCGTGCCACGATATCGAACATTTTGGTACCTGCAATTGAAGCCCGTAATCTTGACGACATTTGGTTTCTACAGGACGGTGCCACTTGCCATGCAGCTGCTCATACAACGTATCTATTGAGAGGCCATTTCGAAGAGCAGCAAATTTCACTTTTTAAGCAGGTGAGTTGGACGCCTAGATCAAATCTTTACATATTTTTCGTTGGAGCTACGTAAAGTCCAAAGTCTATGCTGTCAAACCAGCTACGATTCAGGTTTAGAAAGCCAAAATTTAAGCCATACCGGTTGAAATGCTCGAATGAGTCATCCAAAATTGGAACCTCATGATGGAAACCCTGAGGCGTAGTTGCGGCCAACATTTGAAGGAAATGATATTCAAAAAATAAATGCCATAAAATGTCCTATCAAATTACGAATAAAGATTCCACACTTGATTTGAATTTTTATATTTTTTATTTGTTCTGAAAAAATACCTCCAGATGGATCACCCTATGTTTGTAGTTAATTAAAAGCCACAGTATGGTCGATCATGCTAGGACATTACTCTGCAATGCTATTAGCATTACTCTGTGCATTTCGTTGTTTGTACTCTGTATTTTTATGAGCATTGCTCTGTATTTTTATGAGCATTGCTCTGTAATGCTATGAGCATTACTCTGTAATGCTATGAGCATTACTCTGTAATGCTATGAACATTATTCTGTAATGCTATGAGCATTACTCTGTAATGCTATGAACATTATTCTGTAATGCTATGAGCATTATTCTCTGTAAAGCTATGAGCATTACTCTGTAATGCTATAAGCATTACTATGTTATAATATAAGCATTACTCTGTAATGCTTTAAGCATTACTATGTATTGCTATGAGCATTACTCTGTTATGGTATAAGCATTACTCTGTAATGCTATGAGAATTACTCTATAATGCTGTTAGCATTACTTTGTAATGCTTTAAGCATTACTCTGTAATGCTATGAACATTAATCTGTTATTCTATGATTATTAATCAGTAATGCTATGAGCATTACTATGTAATGCTATGAGCATGACTATGTAATGCTATAAGCATTACTATGTAATGCTATGAGCATGACTATGTAAAGCTATGAGCATTATTCTGTAATGCTATGAGCATTACTTTGTAATGCTATGAGCATTACTCTGTAATGCTATGAGAATTACTCTATAATGCTGTTAGCATTACTTTGTAATGCTATAAGCATTACTCTGTAATGCTATGAACATTAATCTGTTATTCTATGATTATTAATCAGTAATGCTATGAGCATTACTATGTAATGCTATAAGCATTACTCTGTAATGCTATGAGCATGACTATGTAAAGCTATGAGCATTTATCTGTAATGCTATGAGCATTACTCTGTAATGCCATGAGCATTACTCTGTAATGCTATGAGCATTACTCTGAAATGCTATGAGCATTACTCTGAAATGCTATCAGTATTACTTTGTAATGCTCCTACCATTACTTTGTAATGCTCTGATCATTACTTTGTAATGCTATGAGAATTACTTTGTAATGCTACATTCATTACATTTAATGAAAAAATCAACGCGCTTTTGTGCTATTACAATTGCCCGTAAGAGCTATGCTCATTCCATTTTAATGCTATAGTCATTAATTTGTACTGCATTGGTAATTGCTACGATAATTATACTTTAATGCAATGATAATTACTCTGTAATGCTATGATAACTACTCTGTAGTGATCATTTCTTCGCAACGCCAGGATCATTACTCGGAATGCCATATTCAGTACTCCGTAATGTCATCTTTTTTTCCGTAATGCTATGATATTTACTCTTTAATACTTTAACTATCGCGATGCAGCAAATTGTCATCGCAGTAAAATCTGGATAAAGACCGAGTTTACTCCGAAATTTACGTTGATTAATCGATGCAAGTGAGTCAGAACTTTTTACACTTGCGTCAGACGTGACACCATGCACGATAAAATAGCACAGCTTACTTAATTGGACCCTCGTAACTTTTACAGCTTCTAAAATATAAAAATCGAAAATACTATCATTACTAGCTGGTTACCTGTGTTTTCTCCTTCTCTCTTCGATGAATGTGCAGATGAATACCTATTATACTTTTTTGTTGAACGCATGCGTAGAAGTACTCTTTTTTATCTGGAATATAAACATAATGACACGTCTTCCTGTAAATTGCAGGAAAACGAAAATGCCAATGAACGGAATAAAGTATTTATCTCCAAACTAGTAGCAAACGGCCCAGTTCCCAGCCACATTCTGTAGAATATTGCGTGATCTGTCTACAATTGTTTTTTATCTTTGATCTAATTGCCGTCTTTGCCTTGATCTTAGATTATATTAAACAATTGTCGCTAATTTTTCGGTTGCATGTCTCGGTCTATATATCAACAAGTTTTCAGCTACATATGAACAAATGACATTTCGTTTGTTGTTTTCTGGCTTTCATTACTAAAAATATATATTATATGTGAACACAAAAAAAAATACATTAAACAAAACTTGTTAATGCAAATACTCGCAACACTAATTAAAAGCGAGTTTATGACCGCTCAGAGTAAGAAAATGAATACGAAAATGAAAGTGATTAAAAGTTGCCATGTCTAGGGGGGATTTTACATCAGATACAAAAAATATACTATCATAAGCAATAAGAGGGCTCACGTCAAGAAAATTCCGAGGCGAATGAAATCACTAACAAAACTTCAGCCATTTTCGGAAAAAAATCTCCTTTCTGTTTTTATTTATATTTGTTTCAAATTTACCCCACTGGGGACTTTTTCAACCTGAGTCCCCCTCAATATTTACAAACTTAAGTCCAGTCGTAGCTATAGTTACAACCAAACGTCGTCATATGTCATACACGACACACGCATAAAGCGACGGATAACGTAAAGAATGAATGGCCGGACAGACGGACACGTATGAGTAAAGCTTACATATAATGCTTAACATCCGGCGGAAAAAGAAGGCATTCTCTAGTAAGTGACTGCCTGGTAGAAGCATTTCATCATGATAATAAATTGAAAGTTGATTTTCATTATTTATTAAGCATACGAGTATAAGAGTTGATGTTGCTGTTGCCAATGCCAGTGTCGCCAACAGAGTTGCGCTTCCCCATAGGCAGGGCATCTTAAAACAATGAAAAGAAAAGCTTCGACAATCGCTATGACGACGAGAAGAAGGCAGAGTACACGCGTATTGTATAGTTCCGACTGATTGTCCCAGTGGGAAGTAACGAACATAAAGAGTAGTAATGATAAACTATGGATGACAAAATGAAAGAGGCAGTCATACAATGAACCCGAAAACTTGATGAAGTAATAAAAAACGTATTGAAACAAAACAAAAGAGTATTACATGTGGAAAGAATACGAAATAGTGTCGATCGAAATGTAATTAACGACACTCTATGTGGACACTTGTACAAAGAAGGTGATAATTGAAAAAAGGGTGACTCAGAAAGTTTGTCAGTGATCTTGGAGGTATACAAAAATCTAGACGTCACAAGGTTTAGAATAAGCTCTACAAATAGAAATGGTAAACAACTTAAATTTTTTCACAACAACCTCTAATTGGGATTGGCGGGAGTGACGTGATTGAGACTCGATGTTGACCAAGAATCCTTAGTCTTACAGCGTAACTGGTAAGGAGGTGTCCTCTCATCCCTTCTCTAAAAGCTAGGCCTGAACAATATATCTCTAGAGCTACGAGTAGAAGGAATCGGCTTCTAATTCGTGGCATATGCAAATAATCTGACTAAGATGCTTATATATTTGCAGAAATGTCCTCTAGAACATGATCCTGAAGACCTTCACATGGGCATCAGAAAACAAAGTGGCGAGAGAATTTCACCAATAGATGATGCTAATCTATATTTTAACTAAACAATAAGGAAAGGATTAGTTAAGCTGCTGTGGCACCTCATGTACAATAGAATTTCATCGACAGATGATGTCAATCTATATTTTAACTTAAAATTGGGCAAAGGATAAGCTAAGGTACCGTAGCACCTCATGTGCGGATAATGGCGTTGAAAAACAATGCGACGTTTTTCCGAAATCGAGTATATAAGATTTATACTGCGGTTTTCCGTCCGTTACTAATAAACGTTGTCATCATTGTTTGGTGGCTGGTAATAGAAAAAAACCAATGATATGGCTCTTCTGGCCAAAATCCATCACTGCAAGCCTACAGGTCGATCTCCACCTTGATATACTCGGCAGGCAAATGAACAATCTTTGGTTGCATAGTTCCATTGGCCAGCATGGAATCCAGACAAGAAGTAAACTACATAATATCAACTGGAAATTTTAAAAAGAACTATGCCACAAATATTTCCGACAGGCAGCAATGCAGTCTAGGTAAATGAAAGTACGGCATACCAATAATTCCGTAACTTTTCGAATGAAAGACTGTTTTTTTTTTTTGCAAAAAAAAATAATTTTCCACATAATCTCCTAGTCCAACGTTTGTCCAATTTTTGTATCCCTTCCAAAAAAAAAAAGAATTTTTCGAGGTCCATAAAATAGGCAAATATATGATCAATAATTTCATCGTTGGAGCTGAATCTCTTTCCACCGAGCCACTTCTTTAGGTTTGAAAAAATGGATATAGTCACTCAGGGCCTAATCCGGAGAATATAGGAGAATGAGGTACCAATCCCTAACCCAATTCATGCAATTTTGCCATTGCTTGTGCATTATCTTGATGAAAAAGAATTTTTTTCTTGGCCATATGGACTCGTTTTTTTTTTTAAATCCTTGTTAAATCGGTCCAATAAGTTGGCATTATATTCGCCGTTTATTGTTTTTCCCTTTTGAAGGTAATCGATGTGGATTATCCGGCGTGATTTCAAAAAACTGTTGCACCTTATTGGCCGACAAAATCACCTTGGCGTTCTTCGAAGCCGGTTCATCTGGAGAAACCCATTGTTTAGACTGCTGCTTGGAGTGTTGTAATGGATCCATGTTTCATCTACAGTTACAAACTGCCGCAAAAACTTATTCGAATTGCGGTAAAGCAGCCCCAAACCAATCCTCTGAAGTTGTCACACGATTACGTTTATGATCAATTGCAAGCAAACGCGGCAGACATCTGGAAGAAAGCTCTCTTAAACCCAACTGATCATGTAAAATCGAAACCACACTGCCATATGAAATGCGTGTGGCATCAACAATTACCCTCACTTTTACTCTTCGATCTGCCAATACCATATCGTGGATTTTTACGACATTTTCGGGTGTACGAGCATTGGCCGTCCAGAACGTTCAGCGTCATTTGTACTTGTGCGACCACAACGAATGTTATTAAACCACTCTTTTTTACCATTGAAATCGATGGTGTAGAGTCCCCATAGTATTTATCAAGCTTTTCCTTGGTTTGTTTGGCGTTTTTTCCGCAAAAAAATAATGTTTAATGAGCACTCGAAATTAATTTTTTTTCATTTTCCTCAAAATCCACGATGTTGTATGTTTTAAGCAGCGGTTAATCACAAACTAAATGACGGAACTCTTTCAAAATTTGACTAGTAGTCTACTGATGGTTCTTCATGGGAGCAGTGTTGCATTTCGTATAACTACGAGGGAAGTTCAAAAACTCACGGAATTATTGATATTCCATCATACATATGCTTCTACACCGATGAGTCTGAAACAGACGAACTCCGCTCGAGATATCAAGAACCATCCACAACTGTCGCGTATTCTTTTACAACGTGGCCAAGTATTTTTCTATCTACCTAATTTGGGTGCAAGTCCACAGAATTATTCCTGGAAAAAATAAAGTGTGGAATATTTATTGCTTATGCGAAAGGTATGCCATTGAACTTTTGGATTTAATTTCCTTCAAATTTTGGTCGCAACTACTCCTCAGGGTGTCTATTCTGAGGTTCCAATTTTAATTGATTCGCCATACCCGTCGAAATGCTCGAAAACCGTTGTTTTCGCGGCTTTTCATGATGAAATGCCAAGGAATACTGAAAAGAAAAAAACTAAAGCTTAACACAACTAACGCGTAATTTGTGAAAACCCCCTTTTAAAAAAATACCTCTAGATTGATCACCTGTTGAAAAATATGGACCGAAGATTTCACTAGCCCATAAACCGCACCCAACCGTGGTTTTTGTGGTTTTAGTCTTACCATGATGAAATGGCAAACAACACTAAAAAGAAAAAAATAAAGTTTAACACAACTCACGTGTAATCTGGGAAAACCCGCAATGAAAAAAATACCTCCAAATTGTTCACCCTGTTGTTGTTTGACTTGCTCCGTTTCTCAGAAGGATTATGTCTTAGACTCATATTACTTCTATGCCCTCTCTGATATTCAACTCACAAAAATTGGCAATCGCGGA
Organism: Hydrotaea diabolus; assembly: GCA_963513945.1. Lineage (NCBI taxonomy): Eukaryota > Metazoa > Arthropoda > Insecta > Diptera > Muscidae > Hydrotaea > Hydrotaea diabolus. The sequence continues at coordinate 220,159,835 of OY740716.1, read as the reverse complement.
CTATTTCTCTATAGTAAGGTTAGGTTTGACAAGCACTGCACAGGAAGAACATATAGGTGGGAGCTATATCTAAATCTGAACCGATTTTATTCAATTTAAGCAACATCCTTTCTTGGCCTTAAAAACAAACGTGTAGAAAATTTCATCAAGATTGGTAGAAATAGCTAGATTTATAAAAATCGGATGAACATGTATGAAGGCATATCTAACTCTGAACCCATTTTCTTTAATTTAAAAAACGTTGATCCTTGGCCCAAAAAAACTAACTCGTACTTAACAAGATGGGATGAAAGATGTGGCTGCCAGAGCTAAACTCCTTAAAATTGGAGGACCATATAAGTCCAATTTTCTTCAATTTTAGCAACATCCTTCCGTAGTCCAAAGAAACAACTTGTGACAAATTTCATCAAGATTGGTAGTAATATGTGGATTTTAGAGATAAAAGTATAAAAGTCGGATGAACATATACATAGGTGGGAGCTTTATCAAAATCTGAACCGGTTTTCTTTAATTTTAATAATGTCCTTCTTTGGCCCAAAAAATGTACATGTGCCCATTAACAACAAGATTGGAAGTAAGACGTGTGGCTCTTAGAGCTAAAAACATAAAAATCGGATGACCATATATGTGGGAGCTATAACTAAATCTGTACCGATTTTCTTCAATTTCCGTCTGGACCGTCCTTGGTTCAGAAAACCTACATCAGCAATTGTGACCTGTGGTATGATTAAAAGCTTTAGATGGACTGACCGACGGACTAGCAGACTGACATAGGTTAATGCAATTAGCAGGTGATTATACATCGATCGGTAAACTCAAATGTGGGTCTAGGTCAAATATTTTTGGTAGTTGCAAACCTTTGCCTTGAAACTAACTTACAATACCCCGTTCCATAGAGTGATGCGGGATGTATACAAAAGAGAACTCTGATAGTTTTTTTTTTAATAAATGAGATAATCTACTTTGAGTGAACCTACTTGTAAAAACACAATTACGGTTAGCACTATTAAAAAAACTTCCCCTTGCGAATATTCTACCGCACCCTGTACACGCAGAAAAAAGTATGGTTGTGGTGACAATATTTGAAGAGGATTAAACTATTGTTAGGCATATGGTTGTGGTACAACAATATTATGATCCTCACAACAATAGTATAGTTCAAATACAACCATACTATGATCCTCACAACAATAATATGATTCACACATAACCATACTATGATCCCCACAACCATAGTATTACTCACACTCAACCATACTATGATCTCCACAACCATAGTATAATCCTCACAACCATAGTATGTTTCATATACAATCATTGTATGATCCTCTCAACCATAGTATGATTCACACGCAACCATGTTATGATCCATACAACCATAGTATTATCACACACAATTATACTATGATCCCCAATTTAATTTTGTTGTCGACAATATTATTTATTAGAATTGGTTTAAGTTGTCACATTATTCAAAAATACATTAAATTCAAAATAATAGGATTGAATTATTTCACAGTAGAAAAAATAAGTTTAAATAAACGTAAGCGTTTTAATTAAAAAAATTTCAGTTCAACAAAGCCAAAGCAGCTTGTATATTTAAAGCATATTTAAATGAAAAAAAATTACAATCATACAGTATGATTGCCGTAATCATATTGTTGTTAACATAAAACGACAAACACAATACTTTTGTCGCACCAACCATATTAATATTGTAGCTATAACCATATTTTCATTTTTAAATTTGGCAATAATACTATTGTTACATTTCAACAATATTAATATTGCAGCAATTATAGTATTGTCAAAAATAAATTCAGTTAACAATGCTATGGTTGCGACGAACATACTTTTATTGCGGAAAACATATTATTATTGTCGTGACCATGTAGTAACCATGTTTTTTCTCTGCGTGTAGTGATTAATACTTGTATAATCATATGTACAAGTGCCGACAAATCAAGCGTTTTAATTTTCTAATAGAAACCCATTTCTCTCGGTGTGCGCAATATAAACCACACACAAGTCTGACGCACAGACAGACTGGCAGACTATCATTTGATTAATATATAAATAAAGGCTAGCCGTAAGAAATTTCACATGAGTTTGTCCAAAGTGACTCATCAAAAATCGGGTTTTTTACCCTCTCACCGTGCCGTCTCTTTTTTTAATTTCTCGTTTGCCCCATTTTTGCACTGAACTTTTAGTTCAACGCTTCTGACCCACCCAAAACAGTTCTTTTACAGCAGAGTGGATGGTACAATAAATTTGTCATTCCGTTTGCAACACCACGAAATATTGATCAAGGGCCCTATAAAGTATATACACATATTATTGATCGTCGTAATTTTTTAAGGCTTTACCCGTCCGTCCGTTGTTGAAAGCGATCCTGTAAATTTGCATTTTGTTGGCTTTCAGTCGAAGGCTGTTTAGGATTCTAAATGGCCGAAATCGTCCCAGGGGAATAAAAGTTTTCTTTCAAGGGACAAAAGGTAAAAAGAAAAAGGTACCTTGGTAAAAAGAAAAAGGTACTGTTAGTTGGACGCTCTAAATAGCTTAAAAAGGGCATAGCTTCTGGGCCTTTTGGCTCATGTGGTCCACATACGTCTTGCATGGTCAGAACGGCCGTCTAAAAGTCTATTTTGATACTCAAGTTAAAGCGAATTTTTCTGCAAAGCCAAATTTAGAGATGAGGGACGGACGCATGGACCGAAAGGGCACAAAAATCGGATCATTTTTTTGCTTTAGTAGCCTACGGGCGATGGAGGGTATATTAGGTTCTTCCTGGCTCATGTGGTCCAAATACGTCCTGTATGGTCAAAACGGGCGTAGATACTCAAGTTATAGCGAAATTTTCTGCAAATCCAAATTTAGAGATGAGGAACGGACGCATGGACCGAAAGTGCACAAAAAATTTACCTTTTTCGCTTTTACGGACGGTGGAGGGTATATTAGGTTCTTCCTGGCTCATGTGGTTCAAATACGTCCTGTATGGTCAAAACGGGCGTAGATACTCAAGTTATGGCGAAATTTTCTGCAAATCCAAATTTAGAGATGAGGAACGGACGCATGGACCGAAAGTGCACAAAAATTTGACCTTTTTTCGCTTTTACGGACGGTGGAGGGTATATTAGGTTCTTCCTGGCCGAACGCCAAATTTAGAGTAAATATTATGTTTTGGACGCATGGGCACAAAAAACGTACAAGTTTTGACGCTTTAGTATCCCATGGGAGGTGAAGGGTATATAAGGTTCGGGCTGGCCGAAATTAGCGACGTTTTAACACGTTGTTTTTTTTTAAATTTGTCATTGGCCTTCCTCTGTCTGCCTGTCATGTGTGCTTTCTTCTTTCACAAGAATGAATTTCTACGGAAATTCATCAGAATTTGGTTACGTTCATTTTATTTCGCTCTCCTTCTCCTCTTTCGAGTGTGGAGTATTTTGTTTATTTTTGTTGTTGTTGTTGCATGTCACCTTTAATTTTTGTTGTTTGCATTTAACCAATTTCTCATAAAACATACGGTACGAACACGTCAATTATGGAGTTGTTTGGGACTTCCCGCCTTTATTTCTCCCCACCTCTCACTAGACAGTTTATAGCAGCGAAGCAAACAAAAAAAAGTTAAATAAAATTGTTTTTTTTTTTTAAAAACTAAAATAAATAAACTTACGGTTCAGTGAACCAGATCATTATGGCGAAGAGGAAGGCTGTTATTTCGAAAATAAAATGTACCGTAAGCGGCAACTGCAGAGGGACGGATAGGCATCATAAAATAGTTTACACTCAGGTGTTTGAAGATCGGAAAATGCTGATAAGCACTCAAAGAGCTTTTAATGAGTGTAACGCATATCTTATCTAAAAATCTCTATCGTCGATCTACTATTTGTTGTCGACGTGTTCGTATTTAAGAGGGGCCCTCTCTAATTAATCGTGTTAAGAGGTCTCAATTGACAGAGCTCTATAATTAACAATAATGTTTATTAAATTTCAGAGATAGTATCTTTTAAAGTGGACACATAGATGCGAGTGCACAAATCGCTACAAATCATTACTCGAATACAATTTTTTGATTTCGAAATCTTGCCTCTTGGACTGGTGACAAATTAATGGAAAACTTATGAGGGAAAAGGTAATGTTGCGCTTACCTCTGTAATGCTACGATTATTACTTTGTAATGCTACGATTATTACTTTGTAATGCTACGTTCATTACTCTCATTATTATTACTCATTACTTGTAATGAGTTGGTACACCCAAATCAAGCTGAACCCAAATCAAGCTCATATTTACTGATTAATGATCAATCAATTTAAAATTGTATAACTCTAAAAAAACCTATTATTTTGCCACACACACAACTCTCATTTTTACGTAGCATTACTCTTAAGGTGAAAGCCAATTGGAAATCGGTCCGAGTAGCAAAAATCATGTAGGACGTTAATAATCTAGATGAAAATTCGGTTTAAAAAATCTTTTTTGTTGGTACCAACAATTGATATTGAAAACGAATAAAACAGGTTTCACTTAGTAGGGACATAAATACTGTTGCAACATTGAACACACCCATTTCAATAGTAGAACTGGACATACCCCGTTAATGATCTATGGAAAGCTAACCTCAATAGCGTTAGTCCGTAACGGGATTTAAAAATTGTTTCAATTTTCATCATGGAGTGGTCAGATAATGAGAACCGTATCGCTGTAAAAGCGCTTTTCAAGTGTGAAATAAAAAAAAAAACGATATTTTCAAAACGCTCCGGCCACTAGGGATTAGCCGCATGTTCGTCTACCGATGCATAAACTGTTTGAGGAGACTGGATATGTAAAAGACCGCCACCGGTCAGGCCGCTCACGCTCTGTTTGAACACCACATGTCATCAAAGCCGTTAAATCAAGAATTTACAGGAATCCGCTCCGAAAACAGAAAATTATGGCCCGTGAGATGAAAATCACGCAAAAGTCCATGAGTAGAATCATTAAATAAGAGTTGGGACTTGGGGCTTTCAAACGACGAACCGGACATTTATTGACTGCAGCTTTAAAAAAATAGGATTGAAAAATTCAAACGTCGTTTAGTGAAGCACGCTGATAACTTACACAGATGAAAAAAATTTTACCGTTCAGGAAAAATTTAACAAGCAAAATGATAGAGTGTTTGCGCGGTCATCTAAGGAAGCATCTAAACCGATCCCAAGGGTGGAAAGGGCATCACCCAGCTTCAGTCATAGTTTGGTGGGGTGTCTCCTGCGAACAAGGAGTCAAACATCGGCCAAAGTTTACTAAGAAACCGTTTTGGATGCTGTTATGAAGCGTCTTAACAATTCCCTGTTCCAAATCCAGCCATGGACTTTCCAGCAGGCTTCTGCGCCGGCCCATAAGGCAAAACGTTCCAGGCCTGGCTTCGAAACAGTTTTCCAGCGTTCATTTCCTCTGAAGAATGGCCCTCAGGCAGTCCAGATTTGAACCCATTGGATTACAAATTGTGAACGGTTTTAGAGGACAAGGTTTGTAACAAAAGATACCCCAACATTGGATCTCTTAAGACTGCTTTGGTTCGAGCTGTGGCCAATTTTCTAACTGACGAGGTTCGTGCAGCTATTGATGATTGGCCAATGCGACTTAAGGCGTGTGTAAAGGCAAAAGGCGGACATTTCGAATAAGAAGATTCTTTTTGGATACAACATACATCAATAAATATATTAAAAAATATTTGGTCCCGAAACATTCAGTACTTATTATTTTACAGCATAAAACGTGGGTAACAGTATTTATGTCCCTACTAAGTACTAAACGAGACATAATTTTTAAAGCAGGTTTCGCAGTAAACGGGCTCATAATGACTCATCGGAATTACACAACTGCCGTTACGTCGCTAATATAACATAATTATAAAATCATTACATTGTAAAGATTATAGCATAACAGAGTAATGATCAAAGCATAACAGAATAACGCTTGTGCCATTACAAAGTATCGATCGTGGCTTAACAGAGTAACGACTAAAGCATTACAATGTAACGATCATAGCATTCGGAGTAATGGCCAAAGCATTACAGAGTAATGATCGTGGCATTGTATTGATTATAGCATTACAGTGTATTGATTATAGCATTATAGTGTTATGATTATAATCATTACACTGTTATGATTATAATCATTACACAGTAATGATATATTCATTACACTGTAATGCTATAATCATTACACTATAATGCTTTAATCATTACACTGTTATGCTATAATCATTACACTGTAATGCTATAATCATTACACTGTTATGCTATAATCATTACACTGTAATGCTACAATCATTACTCTGTAATGTTATAATCTTTACACTGTAATGCTATAATCATTACACTGTAATGCTATAATCATTACACTGTAATGCTATAATCATTACAGTGTAATGCTATAATCATTACACAGTAATGCTATAATCATTACACTGTAATGCTATAATCATTGCAATGTAATGCTATAATCATTACACTGTAATGCTATAATCATTACAGTCTAATGATTAATGCATATTAACAATAATCAATACACTGTTAGTATCGTACTAAATGTATAACTTCAGCGATAATCGTAGCAATGTATTACTTATTGCATTACTTTGTAAACATCTTACCTAGCTAGGTATTACAGAACAATGATTCGACCATTACTTTGAAAGGACCATATAGAAATAATGATGACCTCTATGGAAATATAAATAGTGTTGCACTATGGTACTCAAACTTTCGAGTTTCATTTTTAGAGAATGTTCTCTTTATGTAGAATATTAATTATCAGGGCTTTTTTAATGCTTTTAACTAACATTTATTTTTTGAGCGTAGCCTTTAAAGTGTTTGTGGTGTTTTTGCAATTTCTTAACACTAATTAAAAGTAATTTAAAATACATGAATGTCGAAAATGTTGTCTCTTTTTATATGTAATTAAAGTTTGATGACCGCATATCATCGCATAATTGTAATTACACAAACGAGTAGAAAATTCGTTATTGCTCTAAGGGGGAAATATGCGGATTACGACATAGCGACAGGAAAAGCCAACAGTTGAAAAGCTAACGAGAAAAAAGAAATAAAAACAAGTTTCGGCTTGAAAGGCCAAACAAAATGAAAGTGAATAATTTTGAAAGATATACAACGGAAATGAGACTGGATTTTAAAATACTCGTATGTGCCTATTTAGCAAATGCGTCTTTGTTTCTTTTAAAAACTCGTTTTCTAAATACACTATTTGAGGACATTCCTCGTGCCGATTACTCGTCAGCTTGAAGATAAATTTATTCATCAGGTATTGTCTCAGGTTTGTCTTTTTGTTAAAATATCTCAACAATATTGTCATCATACTTGTGAGCAAAGCGGCGCAATGCATACTTAATTTCTTTTCTTTTGTCGTATTTGTTTTTGGTTATGGGTTATCAATGAAATTCATCGAAATTCAATAAATACAAAAACAAAAAACTCATGACGATGATTGAAAATTAAAGGCAATTCAAAACCCTCATAAGCGAAGAGTAGTCATTCAAAATGTTATCAGGGAACGGAGATCTCAAGTGGCTGTAGACAGGGTTAGCGAGAGACAGAGAGAGAGAGAGAGAGAAAAAATGCCATGAAAACCTTCAAGGGGGACAAAAATAATGCATTCATGTTCCTTGAATCTATCGCCAGGAAAGGATGGATATGTTCATTCCCACAAGGACTGATAAGGAAAAAACATTTATTCAATTCAATAGATTTTCTAATAGGGAAAACCATGACAACCACTTAAAGGTTAGGTAATCGCACTTGCTCAACAAAAGGGTATTAACTCAAAAATATTAAATTTTCCGTAGAGGCAAAAACTGTCGTGTTTTTTTCGATAAAAAATTTGAGCAAACCTTTATTAATTTCTACATCATGCCGCTTTTTTGCGAAAAGAAATAGAATTGGGAATTTCGATTTAATACCTTTTAGCTTAACAAGTGCGATATGTATTAATATGTACATATGTATGAATGTAAATGTCTCTTGGCAAAAGTTCACTAACCCCAAACAATTTGCACAGACAAAAAACTGCCGCTTTTAGACAGATTTCCCACGCATAAACTGTGTATCTGTCTGAAAAAGGTTAACTATCACAGCATGGACCGGCCGAGAAACGGGAAAATCTGCATCAAATGAGCCGTAATAAAAAAGCTGGCAAAGAATACAAATTACATACATACTTATATATGTAGTATATATATAAAGGAACAAACATGTATAAATATATTTCATACATAGACAAAGTCTAGACATAACCCAGAAATGTTGTGTAATACATTTGACTGCCTTTCATTCTAAAGAAATAAAATCGATTTGAATCTCTTCCTATAGAAATACCGTTTTTGTTGGAGTTTTTTTCGTTCTTGCTTCAGTACTCGTATCAGTACCATCATATTCATCTCGAAGATTAAAAAATACAGAAATATGATAATCGAGTATTAGTCAATGAAGCAGATTGCATTGTTTCACATTTTACATCATGTGAACTTTTGTTTTATGCTAGAACATCGATACCCTACGTTAAGTCAACCGAATTGCAAAATGGTTAGCCAGGACAAATATTAGCATTTTATATTGGATCAGTCAATCTTGGGAGGCTTTTACATGTGTCTTAAAAGCCATAAGAAAGACCTGGAACCCTGTACGAGTATACCTGAAACTAAAGTGTTGATAGTATGTTTGATAGAGTTAATTACTCCACAAGCTAATAAGATCAAGTTTGTTGTTGTTTGTCATATGGAAAGGACAATAAAGTCAGCGAAGTTAAACATCACCGTCTGGTAGATACACGTTTCGCCGTTGGTGTGGTATGGCTTATCGGTACCATATATGTGTTCTGCTGACAAGGTTGATATTAATGATAATTTTTCCAAGTAGTTATATTTAACAAGCTGTCAATAATAACATAAGCATTCACCAACCAAAATATTCTGTAAAGGTTTGCCATTTCATTATGCATAGTTATACGTACGACTCCCAAGTTTTTGGAAATTATTAAAAAATAATACTGAAATTGCGGCACATTTGTTAAATTCCTCTTGAATTTGGCTTCAGTGCGTAGGAAATTCATCCCAACATGATGATTATTGCATTACAGAGTAATGGTCATGTTACTATATAATAATTATCATAGTAATAAGGAGTAATGTTTACAGCATTACAGAGTAATGACCATAGAATAATGGTTATAACAATTCGGAGCAATACATATCAGTACGAAGAAATATTTACAGAATTGCAGAGTTATTTATGATTGCAGCATTCCAGAGAAATTATTAAAGCATTACAGAGTAATGAGCATTGCATTGGAAAATAATGATTAAAGTATTACGGAGTAATGATCACAGCATTGCTGAGTTATGATCTCAGAGTTGCATAATTATGATTATAGCATTTTAGAGCAATGTACTAAAGAGTAATTATTAAGCATTAAAGAGTAATCATTATAGCATTACGAATTAATGACCATAGCATTATATAGTGATTACCATATAGTTGCAATGTTATAGTTATTGCATTACTGAGTAAAGAACATAACAGAGTGATGATAACAGTATAAAAGAGTAGTGATCACAACATTATTGAGTAATAATCACAGAATAAAAACTGGAGAATTTCAGAGCAATGCTAAAAGCATTAGAGTGTAATGATCATAGCATTATGTAGTAATGATCATAGCATTATATAGTAATGAGCATATAGTTGAAATGTTATGGTTATATCATTACTGGGTAAAAAATATTACAGTGCGACGATCGTATTTGCAGAGTAATGACTATGACATTACAGAATAATGATTCATTACAAAGGAATAATTATAGCGTAATGATCAAAAATGCTACAGAGTTATGTCCAAAGTATTACAGAGTAATGATAATAGAATTACCGGGTAATGAATGTAGCATTATAGAGTAATGATTACAGAGTAATGATTACAGCATTACAGAGTAATGATCACTGCATTACAGAGTAATGATCAAAGCATTACAGAGTAATGATCACAGCATTACAGAGTAATGATCACAGCATTACAGAGTAATGATCACAGCATTACAGAGTAATGGACACAGCATTACAGAGTAATGATTACAGCATTACAGAGTAATGATCAAATCATTACAGAGTAATGATCAAATCATTAAAGAGTAATGATCACAGCATTGAAGAGTTATGATCTAAGCATTACAAAGTAATGATCACAGCATTACAGCGTAAGGATCAAATCAATACAGAGTAATGATCACAGCATTACAGAGTAATGATCACAGCATTACAGAGTAATGATCACAGCATTACAGAGTAATGATCACTGCATTACAGACTAATGATCACAGCATTACAGAGTAATAATCATAGTATTACAGAGTAATGATCACATCATTACAGAGTAATGATTATACGTACTTACTTTAATCCCACAACATCCGATATATTAAGAAGGGGACCTTGTCTTAAATCAGTGAGCTGTGCACGATTTATAAGTAATTCTTATACTCACTGGCCGGGATCTACTGTTTAACGCCGGCTCCGAAGGGCTAATGCATTTTAATAGATACGTTTTTAAAAGGCTTATAAATAAATCTCTCACTCGTTAAGTCGCCATCATTTCTGAGGCGGAAAATTCGCCGCTGAAAATTTATTAGATATTCTCTTAGTCGTGCACACGTTCATCACACCACGACAGCCCACATTACATTTAGCATTACAACGTATTAATTATATTATTTGAAAATAATGACAGTTAAGAGTAATTTTCATAGCATGATAGCGCAATAATTTTGTTTTAGTGAGATGAATACAGCATTACAAAGCCATTACATTGCACTGCAAAATAATGATTACAGTATTACTGAGTAATGGTCGCACTGTTAAAGGGTTGTAATCTCTTTTTAACAGAACCTTTTTTACAGAGCCTTTTTTACAGAGCATCTTTTACAGTTTTCCTAAGTAATGCAGTAAATTTTGAGTAATAATTTTATCATTACAAAGAAATCGTAATAGCATATCATTAAAGCGTAAGGCTTATAGCATTACTGAGTTATGATGAAAACATTATATAGTTATGATTATAGCATTAGAGCCTTATAATTCTATAAACAGTACTTATATAATTTTAGCAATAAACATGGTATTGCAACGCAAACTTGTAGCATTACTTTGTAAGCGAGGCGTTCCTTACTTGATTTTGATGCTACTCCAAAAGGTTTAAACATCACTTGGTTGGTACATCACCGACCTTTTTTCCTAATACATTTACACTTTTACTATTGGATCTACAGATTCAATATAGGGGATCCTTACATAGCAGCCCCATTTTTTTTAGAAAACTAGTGCCAATGATTTGCTGCTATCTGCGAATATACAGGGTGTCCGCCGAGAATGTATACTACAGGGTTTCGGAAGGTATACTACTTTATTTGTTTATAATTTTCGATGAAATGAAAGAGAATGGATCTTATATTGATTAACATTTTATTTAATGTCGGCAATTATGTATGGAATACGATATCAGAAAAATGTCCGCCTTTGTTAGCCTCACAAATGCGAGCCCTTTTGAGCACATTTTTCATTACATTTAGCACAGCGTTGATGGATTGTTATCAACACTTTCCTGCGTAGCAGTAATGTTTTCAGCCGATCTTGCGGTACGTGGTGGTCTATGCTTGGGTCTATCAGCTACAGACCCTCTTTCTTTGAAATCATTCACTACACGATAAATAGTGCGTTTTGGTGGCACATTGTTTCTATAAAAAATTTCAGCTAACTTTCTTATCGTCACAATAATCGATGATTGATTTTGATAAAATGTTTTATCGATTAAAACACGCTGGTTTATCGAATATTTATCCATAATAAATTTGCCACGCCTCTACTTCACGACTGCCAAATATGAACTGTCGAGACTAATATGTTTACCAAAATGCCATCAAAACAAAGTAGTATACCTTCCCGGCGGACACCCTGTATATCCTCATATTTTCTTGCTCACTGCAGCACTAAGGCATTGTTTGCAGTTCTTTAAATGATTAGAATCGTAATGAAAGAGCATGCTCTAAGCAAAAGTTTATTGTTACTGTAGAGATTACAACTGGCGCCCAACGTGGGGTCTTTACATACTGTTAGGAGATTTTAGAGTAATAATAAAAACCAAATGTTGATTTTAAGAACTCAAATAATTGCACTATCGAATTAAAAGAGTTTTTACCCACTTGGCTTAAAGCTCCTCCAACTGGACAACTTTTGCATTTTTTGAGTTTATATGCTCCATTCTGCGAAATTACTTTGCAAACTAAAAGACATTATTTTCATAAACACTTTATGCAATTTACACTGCCATCTTTCGATAGAAGGGTGTATTCCCCAATCTTACTAGCCGATCTGAATCCGCATTTTACGCTACTACAGCTTTTATATACTACATATGTATACACACGCTCTTCCAACCACATCACGCTTCATTGGCAGCATCAGTCATGAATGACCGACCGACCGACCGCCTGACTGATTGTAAATCAATGCAGCACGTAAGAAAAACAAAACTCATTGAAAAACTATAGATTGGCTTTCCTATTATGCGAACCGCAGCAACAGAATAAATGTAATAATAAAAAAAAATTATTACAAAGTTTTGCTGCTGGAAACACAAAAAAAGAAAGAATAAAACCCCAACAATGAATTAGAACACACATCCGTCACGTTCATGAAAGAAAGAACAAAAAGTAAATGCATAATACAAATGGAACTGATCAAGAAAAAAGAAAATAATTGTTTTTTTTAAATTATTAATTTAGTTCCTGGTTTGAAAATAATTCTTAAGAAATTGTTTTGCAACAAAGAAAACCGAGACTAAAATCTTAAAACATTGGATTATTTAATAGAGAACGATACGTTAAGAACGAAAAAAGAAGACTTTTCCTGGGAAATTTTTCACTAGATGTTGTCATAAAAGAGTTTAAAGTTTGGTTGAAAAACGGAATATTTCAATTGGCGCCCAACGTAAGGTTAACTTTAAAATTGCGCACACATTTTAATTACTACTTTTGATAACCTTCACCGAGGAATGGATACTGAATATGTCATTCTGTTTGCAACACCTTGAAATATTGATACGAGTCTCCATAAAGTATATGTAATATTGATGCCCGTTAAATTGAACCACTATCTAGCCATTCTCGTAAGTCCATGTGTCTGTTGAAAGCACTTAAGTGGTCAAACGTATAATCCTAGGATACTGAAATTTGGCATGAAACGAGGGCTGCTATATATATTTCTGGCCTAATAATGAAAATTAGAATATTTATCATCAAAAATTGTTTTATTGTTTTTCCAAGTATTCTCCAACATGATTTATAGACTTTTGCATGCGCTCAAACCAATTGTCGAAGCACTTTTTCCACTCCGATTGAGACACCACCAAAACATGGTTTCTGAACGCTTCAACAGCATCTTCAGGCGACGAAAATCGTTGACCACGCATTTTTTTCTTGATGTGCATAAAAAGAAGTCATTGGGTGCCAAGTCAGGGCTGTACGGCGGATGACACATCAATTCGTCATTTTGGCCGGTCAAAAATTCGCTGGTTTGAGCCGATGTGTGCTGGTATTGTCATGGTGCACACTGATTCGTCTTCTCTTGTTCGTTTTTCGAATTTCTCTGAAGACTTTAAACAAATAAAAATGTAATGTACCACTCAGAATTGACAGTCCTACGTTGCTAAAGCGGAACAGTCGCCACATGACCAGTTTTGCCGAAGAAACAGTCGCCACATGACCAGTTTTGCTTCAAGTGTTTCTTCCACGAACAACTTTCGTTGGATTTGGCTCGTCTTCGAAGACCCACACGGTAGATTGCTGTTTTGTTTCGGGCTCACACGCATAGCTACATGATTCGTCACCTGTGACGATCTTATAAACGTCTTTTGAAGCACCGTGATCGTATTTTTTCAAAATTTCTTTGCACCAATCGACACGAGGCTATTTTTGAGCGATTGTCAAATTGTGCGGGATCCAACGAGAACAAACCTTTTTTACGGCCAGGTGTTCATGCAGTATCGAATGTATGCTGGTGGATGAAATGCCCAAGGACTCCTCTATCTCACGGTCACATGACGATCTTGCATTATCAGTTCACGCACGGCATCAATGTTCTATGGCACAACGGACGTTTTTGGACGACCTTCACAACCTTCCTCTTTGAACGAGCGTTGGCCACGATTGAATTCATTAAACCAGTTTTTCACAGTGCTATAGGATGGTGCTTCATCGCCATTTAAAGATTTGAGTTCATCTGTGCACTCTTGTCGTGATAATCCACATCGAAAGTTGTGAAAAATTATCGCACGAAAATGTTCACGAGTTAATTACATTTTTTTGCCAAATTGATTTTTTCAAGTCACTGTAAACAACACAAATGATGGTCGTACGTTAAAACGTTCTGAGTAGGTTTATGGTAAAAAATGTCAAACTTTGCAATGGAATGTTAGATGGCGCCAGAAATATATATAGCAACCCTTGTAATAGCTTATAGTCATAAGCTTTGTGGGATTGTAAACTGTCGAAATCGACCCAGGGGGGAAAGTTTCCCTTAAAGGGACTAAAGTTACCTCGGAAAAAGTAAATTTTTTAAACATTTGCTCTTGGCCCGGTCAAACTTAACAATGTTGTTACTTTTTTAAACCATTGAACTAGATTGTAGAGTTTTTTAAAAACAAGGAACCTATAATTATTTGTTTTTTTTTTTTTTTTTTAATAATTCCTATTATTTTATATAACAATTTCACCCGAATGCGAGTGATTAATCAAAAACACATTTCACTTAATATTCCAAAATGTTCACCTGTTTCAAACATCTACACTTGATTTCTTTATAACTCACCAAACTTCTCAGAAATTATTGAAATTTGTTTGGAAGTATTTCAAGAAATAATATGTTTTTTCGATCGCTACCGCTTCAACCGTATAATTACGGCAATTTACATTTATTAAAAACAGAAAAACAATCAACAAATATTTTATATACAATTTCCGTTTTTTTAGTGTGTAGGCAATTCAAATGATTCATTGGAAAATTAGATGGATAGTATTGAGAAAATCGCTTCATACTAATGTGAAAAATACTGCATAGAAAAATAGGGGGAAATTACGAGTATGTAGGAAACAAAGTTTTAAGTTTGCATATTTTAAGGGTAATGCCTTAAAGAAAACAAATAACTCAGACTAAGGCATTACTCCGATTTTTGTTTAAAAAAATCCAGGCTTTAGTCAGGTCCCCGCAGACGAAAATATCTGGCGCCCAACGCTAAGAACAAAATGAAAGATCCCATGTATGCTTTATTAAATAATGATTAAGGGGCACATTACAAGAAGTGACATTTACAAGAAAATGAGATCGATTGTGATAGGATATCAGTAAACAAATTTATCTGCCGCCTAGTGCGAAGAAAAAAATGCAAGCTCCCAAAGTATGCTTCAGTAAATAAAGAATAAGGGACGCATTTGTGACCATCAGGCTTTACACAGGTCCCCGGAGAACGTTTTAAAGGAATATATCTGGCGCCCAACGAGAAGCACAAAATGAATGATATATATATCCAATACCCCCGAATATGGATTCCAAAAATAATATATGTTAATCTTTACCATTGCTAAAATCAAGAATCTATTAATTAATCATAATAAATAATAATGTAATTAAAGATTGTACTTCTCAATCGATTAAACGATATCAAGTATTTCGATTTTTTCCGCTTGATTCTTTCTAGAATGAAAAAAGAACACCGGTTGAGTCAAAATAATTACAAGCTAAAAATTTTAACGAACCATTATTTCTATGAATTGTACGCACACTTTTAATAACCATTCTGAACATCAATAAGTGACTTAGCTACTGGCGCCCAACGCGGAATTCCCTAACAAGTACACGTTAACTTTCAATGTAATCAAAATATTACGATACTCGTTCCGATATTTATTTGCTGAGTTATTAATGTCCAAAGGAGCCCAAAAGCTTTCTCCAGCATTCTGTAAAATTAGTCAAATTAGAAACATTCTGAATTAGTAGAAAATCATGGGAATATTGTTTTTTTAATGTGTGCAATTCTTTTAATTTAAAAAATGATTTGCAAAATTTTTCTAGAGAAAGTTTTAAATTGCTTAGACATTTCCACACAATTTTTTAAATTCATATAATTTTTTTGGTCTTTCTTTTTTTTTCAGTATAATTTTTAGTTTCAATCATGTTTCGTCAATTGAATTCGTATTTTCTTCTATAAAACACACAACTGTTTCGCTATGTTTAACACTAAAGCTGTATATTTAAATAAAGAAAACAATTAAATTTATTAAAAATATTTTCCGTACATCGATGAATTTATTGAAGAACAACAATGAAATTTTTTAGCACAATTTTTTTTTGTTTTTACTAGAAAGCGTTTAAAATGCGATTAAAATTAAATAAACAGTATTTTTCTTCTTCTATAAAACACAACTGTTTCGCTATGTTTAACACTAAAGCTGTACATTTAAATAAAGAAAATAATTAAATTAATTAAAAATATTTTTCTTACATCGATGATTTAATTGAAAAACAAGGAAATTTTTAGCACAATATTTTTTCTTTGTTTTTACTAGAAAGCGTTATAAATACGATTTAAAATAAATAAACAGTTGGCTAATGTGGCAATGGGAAAAGTGAGTCGATATCCAATTTATTGGAAACAATTACACAGAAGACAGATTCGTTATGTGAAAGAAAAAAACAAAACTAAAATAAAATAAAGTTTAAAAACTAACGAAGCAAATTCATTGGATTTGCAACATGATGGTGCTCGTTGCTCTGTGACGATTCAATTTTAGTTCTATATTTTAGAACTCAACGAAATTAATATTTTTAATTATTCCTTGACCAAATGTTGATTTTTATTTATTTGTGTCGTTTTTGACTGGGCTAATTGGCTAGCTTTTTGGAATGAATTAAAAAAAAAAAATATTTCATATTTTCCCAACGTTTCGTTGGTTTCTTTTCAACTTCTTCAGGGGTTATTTATTCGAAAATTCTAACAACTACAAAAGTGTTATTTGTGCTATTTGCATTTTGTGTTTGTTTGTGTTAGTTTCACTTACAATTATGTTTACATTTCAATCGTCACGAGTATTATATATTTTTTTTTATTTCTATCTATTTTTTGACAAATCAATTTTAGTTCTGTTTTATTTTATTCTTTTACCAAAACGAAACTTTTAATATTAACTTGTATTTTTTTTAATTTCTGGCTTTTCATTGGCATATTTTTGATTATATAAACAATTAAATGTAATACATACTCGTATGAATAGAATAATGACGACTCGTTTTTAATTACCAACAATACTTCGTTGTATTTTCTTACTCACATTGGTCCATTTGACAAAACCCAAGCAGATGTTTTGTTTTAATAACGACAATTATTAATAAAAAAAGTTCTAGAATAAATGCAGATAATTAGTACTAGTATGTGAAATTCTTTTTAATTAAAAGGTTTACATTTTATATACATTAAGAACAAACAAATTGTCAATGTCAACTAAAAAATTTGCATATTCAAATCGACAATTATTTTAAAAATGGTGTGATAAAAAATCTATACACAAAATCGTTAAACATTTTTTACTATATGTCCTTTAGCATTTCTAAAAGAAATTCGGGACTGGGTAATTGCAAAAATTTTTGACACTGTCTGGATTTTAAACTTGTACTTAAAACCGGTTTTTAGCTGTATTCTAATATTATGGGGTGTTTAAGAAAGTTCACAAAACGTTTGTTGTTGAACTCGACAAGATATAAAAGAAAAACAGTATCACTTTCTAAAAGTTTGTTACTGTCGCTTTAAATATAGGAAATTATAAAAACTAAATTAAGTAACAGCTTCAGTAAAAGATCTATAACATCTTAACCCATGGCGAACCCACTTTGAAATTTTGAAAAAAATATACTATTTGGAAATATGCAAGGATCATGGCTACATCCCTGATTATTATCATAACATTATCATAAAAAGGACATCAATACCTTCCAGGCGTCAACTTACTTATGTATTTTTAATGTCTAATGTTCCTAACATATTTTACCTCTAATATCGGGTGATCAATCTAGAGTTATTTTTTTTAAAATAAAAAAATACACAAATTCAAATCAAGTGTGGAATCTTTAATGGACATTTTATTCCATTTATTTTGTTATCATAATTTTCTTTAAATGCTGGCCGCAACTACGCTTTACAGTGCCCATTCTGAGGGTCCAATTTTGGATGGCTTGTTTGAACATTTCGACCGGTATGGCGAAATGCTCGAAAACCATGGTTTTCGCCGAGTAAGTCTTTCCGTGCTGTAATGGCAAACAATACTGAAAAGAAAAAAAGAATGTTTAACACAACTAAAGCTTAATCTGTGAAAAAAACCCTATTGATAAATATACTTCTAGTTAGCTCACCCGTTACAAATTTTAAAAAAATATGGAGCGATGATGGTTGCATCATCGCTCCATAAACCGCACCAAACCGTGGTTTTCTCTGTGTAAGTCTTTCTATCATGAAATGGCAAACAATACTGAAGAGAAAAAAATAAAGTTTAACACAACTCACGAGTAATCTGTGAAAATAAAACTCTACTATAAAAAAACCTCTGATTGATCGGAAAAATAACCCTATTGATAAAAATACTTCTAGTTAGATCACCCGTTGCAAATTTTAAAAAATATGGACCCATAATTCAACCATCCCATAAACCGCACCAAACCGTGGTTTTCGCAGTGTAAGTCTTTCCATCATGAAATGGCAAACAATAATAAAATAAAAAAATCGAAGTTTAACACAACTTACTAGTAGTCTGTGAAAAAACCCTACCGAAAAAATACCTCTAGATTGATAACCCTTTTCAAAAAAATGGTAGTTTAGGCATACTTTGGGATGCTGTAAGATTTGATTATGCCCTACTTGAAGAGAAATCAGGTGTTATAGACAAACAATAAGAAAAATAAATATTTCATCAAAATCAAAGAAGTAATTTTTCAGAAAAGCAGATTTTGTGCCGATTTTTTTTGGAATGACCCTACTGTCGAAAATAATAGCAAGTAGGATATCAAAAGTATTTGAGCTTTACGACAAAATTACTTATTGCGATCTCAAGCTTTGTCTTTTAGGACTTTATGTTCAGTTTGCCTAAAAAGCTGAACTTGCTTGTGCTTTAAGATCCATGGATGCTGACCAATGCTCTGTTGTAGCATTCTACTGTTCTCTACATTCTCCCATCGTAAATGTCCTTCGGATACACGACATTCCCAAAACAGGGTGTACATTAGGTGGGCCGACAAAAATTTGTCGTCATTGTTCTATTGATTTTTCGATAGCTTTTGGCATGAGGAAAAAAATGTTGCACCATGAAAAATCAAAAAAAAAATCATTTTCGAGTCGCCAAAATTTAAGTTTTTGGACTTTTTCTCAACTTTTATTTTTAAGTTTTTTTCAGTAGGCATTAAAAAAATGATTTGTTTTTAAATACTACCTTTTCAACTTGGCATACAATAGATACAAATATACATTGCCACATACAATACAACATAATATAAGAGCACGTGAGAATAGCTATCGAAAAATAGATGACACAATTTTGTTTGCTAAATCGATCAACCCTAGTGTACCGCCAAAGTACTGGACTTTCCAGAGCATCCAACTATTCCTCAACGATTGGCTTGTGAATTATACCGGACATTACCAGGTGAATTTGTTGTTCAGCAGACCAATGTAATAAATGTCCAGTATCCGACCTTATTGTCATTAATAATATCTTTGACATAAGTTGCTAAAAAAAAACTTCCCTTTTTTCTTTTCCTTAAGCTAAGTCTAATTTTTAGGCACATTTTTCGTTTTTTCCCTAAAACAATAAGTCAAAAACAAAACTTCTGTGATGTATTCATTCAAATTTACACCCACTCAAAATTTTCATTAATCATTTCCATTTTTTATTTAATTTTGACCCCCAACTCTTGTTGAACAAAGAGAGTTAATAATGGATCCCAGCGCCTTTTATCTATTACACATGGAATATGTATAAAATGTACAGATTTTATTGAATACCCTATAAACTCTCTGCTCGAAGAAGTAAGGCTTATTCAAAATTACTAGAGTAATAGTGAATTGGCGCCCAACGCGGAATTAAACAATATACATATGTTGCGCAGAAAACATAGAATACTAGCACTGGCTGAATTTGTATTCACGCAGTTTTAATTTTAACGTAATATTCAAAACAAAAAAACACATTATCCTAATTTGACAACCGCAAGCAGAGCCAATGTAACAGATGAAAACAGGCGCCCAACGTGGAATTCTGGAGCCAAATAAATATTTAAATTAATTTTTTACCCAAGAGCCAATTTCGCCCAATTACAAACGATAAAGGTTTATGACTAGTATGTAATTCGGACGAATATGGCTAGCTAGTCTTTGAATTTTACAACGATCAATAATATATAAACATTCTTTATCAATATGCCGATCAATCTTTCGAGCTGTCGTAAACGTAATGAAGGTGGCTAGACAACCACTGAAAATGTTAGAAATTACTTGTCGCGTTTGAATCTGGGTTCTTTCTGTGAAAGTGGCTGGTTTAATCTGGCGCCCAACGCAGAGTTAATCAAATGTTGAACAGTTTAAAATATTTTTAATGTTTTGACCAGCCCTTAAATCTGTTTCATATACAGGATGGGCGATTAACGTTTAAAATTTTGGTCGGCTGAAAAAATAAGTACTGACAATTTTTTCAAAATGTCTGATTTCATAATAATATTCCTATGACCACCACCACAGGCTCGCCAGTACCTCATCCGATCAGTACATTTTCGACTGTTTCGCGTCGGAAATCGTGAATGGCAACTTTAATTTCATGATTCAACGATTAAATTAATTGTCTCTGGTAGCTTTGAGTAACATTGATCCTTTATGGCTCCCCACAGAAAATAATTTAAAGGGCCCAAATCACAGTTTCGTCTGATTATTCGATTTTCATCACAATTTCGGCTGATTATTCGATTTTCAAAAACAGTGCGCAAAACATCGATGCGTTGCGTTGGTTGGCTGTGTGACATGTGGCCCCGTCTTGTTGAAACCAAAAGTCGTCTATGTCATTCTCTGGAATTTTTGGAAACAAAAATTCGTCGAGCATGTCGCGGTGACGGTAACGGCGGCTTCTTGCACATTTTCGAAGAAAATGGCCCAATGATGCCGCCAGTCCAAAATTCATACGAAACAGGGACTCACTGTGGATGCATTGGCTTCTGAATAGTCACGTGTGGCTTCTCTGAATCCCATACGCGCCAATTTTGCTTATTGACAGAGCCGTCGAGATGAAAATAAGCTTCATCTGAAAGCACGATTTTTCGGTAAAATTCTTCATCTGCTGCCAAAAAATCTTCAGCCCATTAGGCGAAGTGAAAACGCATCTGATGGTGTTTTATTATTAAATTTTAAACTTTCCAATAAAACCAGAAATTCGAAAAAAATTATCAATATTTTTGTAAAAGTCGCTTCAAATTTTAAATAACCCACCCTATTGTTTCGGCTAAAAGCTGGCGCCCAATCCGGAGCTTTAAGCAAAGTAATGTTGCTTTGAAGAAAGAATTTCTTTGCACTTTGGTATAAAATTAGCAAAGGTGTCAGATAGGCTTCGATATCTCACTAAGAGGCAAGTCATGCTTCGAATTGGTTTCAGCGGTTTTGGCCTAAAGAGTCGCTGGCCGTCGCATCAACTTTGCCTCAGTATTGAGTTGCACTACTGTTAGTACCAGACGTAAGTCGCCAGACAGTGAAGCACCTTTTGTAGTCTGATTATAAGAGAGATTTTCAGGGAGGATTTACATCCACATCGCGTGTAGAACTTTGGCTCAGTGTGGAATTACAACTCATACATCAGTAGCGGTGCTAGATAGGCTCCCTGCCAACATTTTCTATCGCGGAAGTGACTAAGAAGTGACGCTAGGAAGTTAAAACTCATCGCCTGCGATACCTTTTTCTTATCGCAGAAATGTCTTCCGTATCGAGAAGTTGTACCCCCCGGAGTTAACGTCCAGAAGTCACTTCTGCGTAACTACAAAGAGTCACTTCCTAGTGCCTTCTTGGAAGTTACTTTTGATTCTTAATTTATTTCGCGGTCTCTGCGACTTTGGCAGAAGTGTATAATGTTGTTTAATATATCGATTATGGCACTTGTGATTTTCGGCTGGTGTTGTAAACAACAAACAATCTTCCAATTGACTTCTGGATGGTTTAAAGACGACTGTTATGTAAATTGTTCTTTTAAAATTCAAATTATCTTCCATTTAACGTCTGGAAGTGACTAAAGCGTAACCAATTTGACGATGGACGATGAAAGAAACTTCCAAATGTTGGGAGGGCTTTAGCCCAAGTGAAAATTATGCCTTCGATGTCATATTCACATAAGTATCTGCCAGATGCGCTAGATAAATTACTGAGCTTGTTATCCAAACGAGGCTTAGTGTAACGTGCTGTGGGAAGGGCCATATAAGGCTAACTTTAGGTAAAATACATGAATAATCTGTTGAACGCCAAAGCCGTATGTTTCCTCTTGACAAATGGCATCTGCTACGTTCTGCTTTCCATCTGAGATTAATTTTCATCGTCACTAGCCGTGGAGGAAGTGGATAATAAATCTATTTTGAAATTAAAACTTCATGGTTATGGCCATATTTGCAAATAAAAACGAATTATTTCCATATGTCCGAAAAAAATTCTGGATGAAAAATGAATGACCCCTATATGCACAAATCAAAAATATATGTATGTCATTTGTTTTCACATCTTAGAATAGAACTTTGAAAATTGTCTTAAATGAAATTTCCCTAACAAAAACCCAAACTCCCCTTCCCTGGAGAACAATCATTAATAATAATTTCTATACACGGGCCAAAAAAACTCTACGACGTACAGTAACTTGGCGCGTCATCAACGAAAGCCGTAGGCGGTACGATGAGAGAAAGGAAGACCGAAAGAAACTTAGCATAAAGGTGTGAAAGATATGAACAAATACGAGTATGTATGCACGTATAAACTCATACCAGAAGAACATTAATAAGACAAAACAGAAAAAAAAAATGAATTCAAGCATAAATTTCAGGGGGAAAATGCAAATGCAATGACAGTTCACAGCTTTACAGTTCAAGAAAAATAGAAACGAAAAAAAATCTCATTACGCCAAACATTGAAATATGGCAATGAGAACTTTTTCTATAGCACACCACCATAAACTTAGACAAATAATTGACTCGAATGAGATGAGATCATTGCGCTGGAAGGGAGACAACGAAACTAGGGATGAAACACTACTAAGTGTTAGCACGACTCTGCGGGAAAGCTAACATTTGCCAACCATGGGCAGCATCTATAATTGAACATGAAGTTTCCCAAAGGGAGCATCATCACCCTGCTAGCTACTCGTGTCTATGTGTGATAGCCCCTTGTGACTACACAGAGTAGTCGTGTATACATTTTATTTAACTAGAGACAGGAAATCTTGTAAATTAGTTTGTATTTGCGAGTAGTTTTTTTTTTTTATTGCCATGGATAACCAACCAAAATGAAAGTAAATTAAGTGGAGTTTTCCTCATAAACGAACTGTTGTGCAGGGAGATTGTAATGGTAGCACTGCTTCCATTTTCACTAACATCATTTGAATGATTGAAACAAACACCCTCTCGTTGAGTTCAAAAAAAAGATGTTCCAGCAACTCGGTTGGAAATGATGGTAATTTATGTATTCGAGTATATGGTTGGTTTACTTGTAGCCGAAGTATCTAATCAAAGGTTAGTGGAAGTTTGGGGTGATAGATTTTGTGAAAAGGTCGATTGTAAACAAGCCAATATACCATCATTTGTGACGCGCAAAATAGAAAGGGACCTAAGGTTAAAAACCAGTTTTGTTCAGGAGATTAGGTCCCTTTCTATTTGCGCTTAGAATCGTCGACTTCACTTTTATAAAACGCGCATATGTCTATAGGGAACACTTTTGGGGCATGGGATCGGTCTCATTCGATGCTCAGATGTTGTCCACATCAAAACAGAAAAAAAAGAAAATTGATTTGTTTACCCTTGGGTCCCTTTCTCTATGCGCTGTCACATATATTACAGTCTGATATGACAATTTTGTCAAAGGGGCGTGCCAACGGCCTCCTTTCTATCAGAGTGTGTTTCTTTTCATACTAACATCATACAGGGTGCCTGATGAATATTGCTGCATTAAGAAAATCAAATAACTTTTTTTCAGTGTATGGAATGGAGCTCATTCAATTTTATTAACTATAGCTTAATTAGTTTTAAAAATAATGGAGTTTAAATGACCCGCTGCTAGTTATTGCATGTACTGAGAAGAAAAATAATCTTATACAGGGTGAACTTAACCTTAAATAACCACGATTTGGAGTCTACGTTAACATTTTGCTATTGACTGGTATTTAACAATAATTATAGTTGATTTAACTATTCTCTGGTTGAATGACAATTGTTAATTATAGAATAATTATTGTTGTTTTAACAATGCATTGTTGAGTTTTTTAACTATTAAAATTGTTATTAATAAAATAATTATTGTTGTTTTAACAATGCACTGTTTTAACCATGAAAATTGTTAATATTAAAATTTTATAGTCAATTTATTGAAACAATACATGTTCAACTTTAACAATGAAATTGTTAATATTATTAACTTTCATTTTAAATATTATACTACAAATGTTTTCGAATGAGATTTTATCAACATACTTAGTAGGGACATAAATACTGTTACAATATTGAACACACCCATTTTAATAGTAGAACTGAGCATACCCCATCAATGTCATTAGGTTTTGAAAGCTAACCTCAATAGCGTTAGTCTGTAACGGGATTTTAAAATTGTTTCAACTTTCACCATGGAGTGGTCAGATAATGAGAACCGTATCGCTGTAATACAAAAAGAAAATCATGGCCCGTGAGATAAATATCAGGTAAAAGTCCATGAGTCGAAACATTAAAAAAGACTTGGGACTTGGGGCTTTCAGCTTAAAAAAAAAATAGGATTGAAAAATGCAAAACGTCTTTTGGTGAAGAACGCTGATAACTTGCAAAGAAAAAATTTTGTTCACCGATGAAACGATAGAGTGTATGCGCGGTAATCTAAGGCATTTCTGCGAACAAGGAGTCAAAACATCGGCCAAAGTTTACCAAGAAACCGTTTTGGAAGCTGTTGTGAAGCCTCTTAACAATTTCTTGTTCCAAAACCAGCCATCGACTTTCCAGCAGGCCAATAAGGCTAAAACGTCCCAGGCCTGGCTTCAAAACTATTTGCCAGCGTTCATTTCCTCTGAAGAATGGCCCTCAGGCAGTCCAGATTTGATCCCAATGGATTACAAATTGTGGACGGTTTTAGACGAAAAGGTTTGTCACAAAAGATACCCCAACATTGGATCTCTAAAGACTGCTTTGGTTCGAGCTGTGACCAATTTTCCAATGGACGAGGTTCGTGCAGCTATTGACGATTGGCCAGTGCGACTTAAGGCGTGTGTAAAGGCAAAAGGCGGCCATTTCGAATAAGTAGATTCTTTTTGGATACAATATACATCAATAAATATTTTAAAAAATATTTAGTCCAAAAGCATTCAGTACTTTTTATTATACTGCATAAAACGTGTGTAACAGTGTGTATGTCCCTACTAAGTAGTTAATTATAATATGCTTTTCATTGATTTCATTCTTTAAAAACTTCATAACGATCGATCCATTCCTTTGGCCATAAATGAAATTTTTTAAAGAGGGCGTGGCAACGCCCACTTTACCTGCAAAAAGTGTTTTGATCCGTGTCAGTATTATACTCGTATGTTCCAAATACCAACGTCATATTTAATAGTTTATGAGTTATCGTCTTTTTAAGTTCAAGGTTGGGTGGTCGTTGCCACGCCTATTTTTTTGCAATTTTACAATACCGTAGTCTATAATAATTTCGTAGTCATTGATTTCATTCTTAAAACATTTTTATACGGTTGGCCCATTTCTTTGGCCAGAAATGCGATTTTTTGAAAGGGGAGTGGAACCGCCCACTTTTCCTGCAAGAAGTATTTTGATCCGTATCAACATTATATGTTCCAACTTTCATTGTCAGATCTGTAATATTTCATGTTGACGTTTTCAAGTTTATGGTTGTGGGCCTTGCCACGCCCATTTTTCCAATTTTTCCATGACAGTCTAAAAAAATTTCGCAGTCGTTGATTTCATTCTGTTAAAGGTTTAAAGCGATTGGCCGAGATTTTAAATAGCGTGCGTGACACCGCCTTCTTTTCCTTCGGGATGTGTTTGGATCCATGCCAACATCATATGTATCAAATATCTCTAATAGATCATAGATATCTTTTGTTTTAAGTTTAGGGTTGTTGATCTTTCCAGAGGATGTTCAAATCCTTGTGAGGGAAAATTTCTACCTCTTGACCGATCTGGCCTATTTTTAGTAACAAACGTTTCTGTCCATTAACACATGTTTTTGCAAAATTTCAGACACTTAACTTCAATAGTGCGATCTGCAGTTTGCTTTTCATTGGCAGAAAAACGGACATAGCTAGATCGTCTTAAAATCCCCTATGACGATTAAGATTATATATACTTTATGGTTTATTCGCCCAATATTTCGAGGTGTTATAAACGGAATGACAGAGTCGCCGAGTTTTACGTTATTATCGCTGCGATGGCCTGAACCACGGTGTGCCATCACACTGGGGCCATAACAATGCGACGGCTAACGCCCCATTGGATTGATTCCGCCGGTACCAATTCGAAGCATGCCAGTTATGGGTCATAACATCCCATTTGGGGGTCGAGGACTATCTAAACCTCTGCTGTTCTATGGGTCATAGCACCCGGTCGCAATGCAACTCCACACCGAACCGAAGTTCTGCCTGGTACTAAATGTTGTCCACCTCTTAAATGAGGGCGGCTTACCGAGAGTAAGCCAAGCTGGGTCGGTTAAAACACGCCACGGTCAATAAGTACAAGAATTGTAGCCAGAAGATCCCCATTTCAATTGAAATATGTACATCAAATTGAAAAAAAAAGATTCCTGAAAAGTTCTACATCAAATTGATAAAAAAAACGTTGATTTGATAAATAAATGCTTCAATTTAAAGCATTACGTTTTTTCCGCATTTATCAAATTAAAGTATTATTCTACTTTAATCACAAATGATGAACAAATTCATTGATATCATGAATATATGCTTTAATTTAAAGTACAACATTTTTATGGCATTTATCCGCGTTTATCTATTTAAAGTATTATTCTACTTCAAACAAAATCGATGAAAAAATTCATTGATTTGATGAAAGGAAGTTTTAATTTAAAGTTTCAAGTTTTTATGCCATATTTTCGTTTTTATCAAATTAAAGCATTATTTTACTCCAATATTGCACTTTGTACCTCAATACTTCGTATATGATAGCCAGAGTATATACCAACAACACAAAACGTATACACACTTGTGGGATTTTCATTGTGTTTACTTTGTTCGGTGGAAAACTTAACTGCAGGCATTTCATATGTATATAAAAGCCATGTCAAGTGATCCAATTTGAAGCAAATGTTTTAAAAAAAATGCACCTTCTTGTTTTTAGTGTTAGAAATGATAAATTGTTTGTTAATGTACCTTTTAACAAAGAGCACTTAATAATTCCCGTTGAGTTTGAGAGAAGCTCTACATAAGATAACCCAGTTCAGCAAATAGTTGAGGCCAAATTAATGCACGACAAGGTACCAATAATTGTTAGTTACATGTAATATTTCTAATCTACAATTCTCTTCTACACAATTTCCATCACCACCAACAAGAAACACCCTATTGACAATATCATTCCCATCATCTGTACCTACCGCCGGTTGCTGGGTTGCTTATTAAACAACATAAACTCAGTCCTCGCCGTAAATTGGCACACGAATAGTTAAGCCCAATTCGAGGAGGAATACGAGACACACACGGTAAATGCCACTGTCAGAGTCGGTCCCACGGGCCACATGAGGAGTGTTTCCCAGTAGGAAAACACTAAAACACACATGTGGACGACTACTACAGGCAAACATCAGCAAATACCGAAAGCGAAAAAAGGTGGTGGCGGCGGTAAACCACACCTTTTTACAAGCTAATTGTCTAAATAACCAAATAGTCGGTCCGTCTCTCAAACTGTCTGTCCGCCTGTCTATTTAACCGAACTGACAAGCGAGCACTGCTAGTGAACGTTTCTGTCCGTCTGCTCGCTGCTCCTGTGTCTGATTGTCGGCTTGTTTCTTGTTCATTAGCATAACGAGGATATTGCGACGGGAAAGTACAGGTAAAGCGAGCAAGGAAGCCAGCGAGGAGTTGGTATGCAGCTGAGAGAAGTGCATGTGTGGCCTCCACCAACGCCACACAATGAGTCCGTCTGTCCGTTCACAGGTTAAAAGAGACCATGACCAGCAGATAGGTAAACCAAAAATGATATTTGATACATTTTCATTGTTTGAATTTTCATTTCTTCCATTTTGAAATAAAAACCAAAACAAACATGACTATTTTCCCTAAACACAAATATTGTTCCAGGTCGAGGCGACTAAGGAACACATGTTTTAATGTAAAAGGACGTTAATCAATTTTAAAGGGTTCCACTCTCCATCAAGTGCTTGTTCTTCTTTTTTCGAGGGCCTGAGTGTAAATATTGACAAAGGGAAACAAATTAAGCGGGCCCATTATATTAAAAGCATTTGTCAATATGCCTACGCCGGTCGATAAATTGGAGGGGGAACGGGAATAATAGGCCTCTTGAGTTTCTGTTTTTTTTCTTTTAGGAAGTCAATTGAAAATTACGTACAATCTATAAAAATTGTTTCTATTTGTCAATATGGAATTACTCTTTTGTTCGAAAATAACGATGACATCTTATTCATGCCATAAATATAAAATATGATATATGAGTATTATATTAAATATTATAACAGAGTAAATATGGTTACACAAGTGCGTATTTGAGTCTGTGGCGAAAACCACCCTCGAAAAGTGTGTTTAATGTACCCTACATTCTACTTTCTTGTTGGGTGAGTCGCCTGAGATGTTTGTCACACAAACATTTTACCAAATATAGTTGAGAGTATGTCAGAATGTTTGGCTCCGTTGCGCAATATTTCTCGACAGGTCTAGTGGTTTCTTAAATGCGCCATTCTACTCCATTCTCTGTGGATAACTTAAAAGAGTCCAATATTTTGACGGGTATGTTAAGTCGCATTTAATTTTATCTAATTTACTTATTGTTGAAAAAACAGATTGTAAATAAAAAGAATCACAAAAAAAATTGTTTGAATGGAAAATATTCAATTTAGTGCGATCATCAGCTTGTCATCTCACCTGCAAGGTTGCTCATTAGCGAGGCAGCTTGTAAGTGACACTAGTGAATAGCTTTGGGAGAAAAAGTTCAACCGGATGAGCAGTATCGCTCATGATTAGCATCTCGCTTTGAAGCATCTTCTCGCAGCAGCAGTCTCGCTTAGGGGCTGCATCTCGCTCTTACGCTGCATCTCGCTTATGAGAAGTCTCTCTAATAAGCATCTTCTATTATAAGCAGCCTCGCTTATGAGCACCTGATGAGCAGTATCGCTCATGAGTAGCATCTCGCATAAAGGCGTATTCTTGCAGCAGCAGACTCGCTTATGAGCTGCATCTCGTTCATGAGCTACATCTCGCGTATGAGCGGTCTCCCTTAAAAGCATGTTCATTCATCAGAAGCCTTTAATCATTCATGAGCAGTATCGCTCATGAGTAGCATCTCGCTTTTAAGCATCTTCTCGCAGCAGCAGTCTCGCTGTGGAGCTGCATCTCGCTTATGAGAAGTCTCGCTAATAAGCATCTTCTATTATAAGCAGCCTCGCTTATGAGCACCTGATCAGCAGTATCGCTCATGATTAGCATCTCGCATTAAGGCGCATTCTTGCAGCAGCAGACTCGCTTATGAGCTGCATCTCGCTCATGAGTAGCATCTCGCTTTTAAGCATCTTCTCGCACTTTTAAGCTTTTTTTGCAGCAGCTGTCTTGCTTTGGAGTTGCATCTCGCTTATAAGAAGTCTCGCTTTTAAGTATCTTTTATCAGCAGCCTCGCTTATGAGCACTTGATGAGCAGTATCGCTCATGAGTAGCATCTCGCTTAAAGGCATATTCTTGCCACATCAGACTCGAGTGGTCTCGCTTTAAAGCATGTTCTTTTATCTGCAGCCTCGCTCAAAAGCAGTCTCACTCATGAGCAACCTCGATTATGACTCGAATCGCTTATGAGTCTAGCCATAAATGATGCAACTCTGGAAAAGCTTGACGCTTACAGGCAGCATCTAACTTATAACTATTTTCTCGCCAATAAATATTTTCTCTTAGCGGTAGTCTTGCTTATGAGCAGCCTCTGTCAAAGACACACTCGTTCTTGACCAGGCTCGTCCATTAGCAGCCGCGCTTATGAGCAGCTTCGCTCATGAACAGCCTCACTCATGAGCTGCATCTCGCTTATAAATATTTCCTCTTAGCGGTTGTCTCGCATATGAGCTGCCTCTGTCATAGACACACTCGCTCATGATCAGTCTCGCCCATGAGCAGCCTCACTCAAAAGCTATCTCTTATGTGAGTCTAGACATGAGCGATGCTGAAGAACATATCTGAAGGAAATGAGGATACCTTTAATGAATAGTATGATGAGCCTTGCTTATGAGCAGCCTCTATATGACTGGTATCGCCCATTAGCAGCCTCGCTCATGAACAGCCTCACTTAAGAGCAACATCTCGCTTAAAACTATTTGCTCTTATTGGAAGTCTCGCTTATGAGCAGCCTCTGTCATAATCACACTCGCTCATGACAAGTCTCGCCCATTAGCAGCCGCGTCCATGAACTGTCTCACTCATAGGCTATCTCTCTTGTGAGTCTAGAACTAAGCGGCGCTTCTTAACAGCTCTGAAGAAAATGAGCATACCGTCTGATGAGTAGTATTATGAGCCTCGCTTATTAGCAGCCTCTGTCATAGGCACACCTGCTTATGATCATCCTCTTTCATGTGCAGCCTCGCCCATGAGCCGACTCTCTCATCAGTAGTTCATGAAGGAAGCTTCTTATGAGCGAGGGTACCTATGATTGAGTCTGCTTATAATAGAGGCTATTTATAAGCCAGGCTTCGGATGAGCCAAAATTCTCATAAACGACACTACTTAAAGGCGTATCTGTAAGTTTGCTGCTAATTGGCGAAGGGTTTTTCACCCGATGTTTTTTTTTTATCAGCGGACCTACTAAGCTCTCTGTCCTACTGCTGATCTTTTTATATATTAGAGACTTCTCATCAATGTGGATAAATGATGCACAGAAATGTCTTCATTAGTGGATTTTCTCAAGAACGGGGTTGTTCCTTAGTCGGACAGGCCTTCTGCGGGATTGCTCGCCATCCTATGTGCTCATCAGGCTGCCTATCACCAGAGCAGTTCTGTGGCTTTGCTCGTTACCAGGACTGCCATCAGGGTGGCGCTGCTCATGATTAGTTGCTTAAGACAGTTCGCTTAACAGAGGGTTTGCTCATCAGCAAGACTGTTCATTTTCAAGGTCATTCTGCGCTCATCGTATTATCTAAGAACCTTTTTAACAGCGAGCATAGATTTTGCTCAAAAATCTGTAGTTTAATAAATCTTCATTAGCGGATTTACTCAACAAATAGTTGAAATGAGCAAGTCATGCGAGAGATTTCTCTTCGGCGTATGTTCTTGTCATACTGCTCATCGCCAACTGAGTGGTTGCTCTTCAGCAAGATTACTCATGGAAGGCTTAGTTTATTAGAAGGGAGCTCATCGGCGGAGCTGCTTATTGAACGAGGTGCGGGTTTACAATAATCCATTTACACTGTTGACAAAACGCATAAGTTGTCTGATAGTTAAACTTTTATCAACGTTGGAGCCCATCAAAAGGACAGGCTATCCATAGAGCGCTCATCATATGGCAGCTCTTGTATAGGACTGCTCATCTGAGGAGTGTTTTTCAGCGATGATTGAAAGCAGCAGGGCTGCTCCTCAGCAATAGGGCAGAAACTCCACAATCAGCAGAGAGTCAGAAATATATTCAATATACAGTTGACAGTATTCTTAATAGTCGGTTGGCTTAACCTTAGTGTAGCTCTAATAAATCGCGATTTTCAAAGTTTATAAAATATCCGATGCTTATAATTTTAGGAAGAATCTACGGAACTGACATTTGGATTACTCGTATTTCTTAACTCCGACGTAAAAATTCTTCATAGCATTAGATAGAATAAGTTTGATTATATTAGTAGTATAAGACTTTTAGCTTCAGTGTGCTCCCTGGTTATAGGTTCTGGTAATTCTCATTTAGGTTGATGAAAAAAAACTATTAATTGTAAGACTTTTAGCTTCAGTGTGCTCCCTTATTAAAGGCTCTGGTAATTCTCATTTAGGTTGATGAAATAAACTATTAAATGTAGTTTTATTAAAGGTACTAGTAATTTTTATTTGGATTGATGGAAAAAACTATTAAATGCAGGTTGCCTTTAATAAACGTCTAGAATTTTTGACCTCAAATTTTGGTATAATACCATAACTTATTATTTTAAAATATCACACTGGTTAATTAAAAGCGTTTTTTTTTAAGAAAACTATTTAGAAATCCACCCACTGTAAACATCTTACAACGATATCTCTACTGTATTATTAAATGTGACGTGACACTATTAATAAAAGTACTTCAAAGACTCAACAAACTAGTTTTTGCCTTTTGGACACTTAAATTTTTTGAGTTAAAACCTTTTTTGAAAAAATGCAAAATATATAAAAATAAAATAATGTAAATTACCACATTTTCTGGGCTATACTTATGTGCAAACCAACCAAAAATGTCACCTTCCAACCGACTCTCGTAGCTTCCACTTCATTTAAATCTTCATGGTCCGATGTGTAGGGTGCTCTTGCGGTTACTGCTCTGCATCAGTGCAACACACTTGACTGGTCGTCGTACATATTATTTTTCTGTATTTTTCTCTTCGTTTTGTTTTTTATTATTTATTCATTTTGCGGTGGTTCACATGTTGTGACACAAAGTCAGGGTTATTTTGGGTGTTTTCTTGCTTCAAATTCATTATCATTGACGTTGCTCTGGTTACTTCTTTCTGGGCATGATTTATTACGAAATGTACTCGTATTCTGTGGTATGTTTACGTACGAGTATATGTAAGTACATGTGGAATATGAGTAGGAATCGCCATGGCTGGCTGTTGGTTTTTTTCTCTCGAAAATTGGTCCACTCCACAAAGCCTACGTAGCTTGTAAAACAAATTTTGTGATAATGAATTTTGTGTTGTGGGTTTTAAAAGTGAACCTGCTCTTGAGTCTTTCGATTATTGAAATCAAATGAAAGTGAAATATTTAAATTTGCAATTTTTGTTCACAGATGTTTACAATTTTAGAACATCGCTGGTTGAAAGTATTATTTCTCTTCAAGTTCGAAGAGGAATCTTAAGCTTTACAGAGACTAATTTATTTTCTGTTTGGAATGTTATTTTCTATAAGTTTAAAAAATAGTTATATTTAAAAGTACCAAATTCTGTTCAACAAGTTTCCAATTTTAAATATTAATAGTAGGTTTTGGGTGTGTCTAAAATGAGGAAAATATTCAAACTAGAAAATTATAAATAAATCTAAGAAAAAAAATTTTCCGCAAAACACCAAAGCCAATTTACCTTAGTCCGTTGGAGTCCGTTTAATGTTTATTCTTTAAAAACTTTCTATAACTTAAAATTACTCCAAACTAATGATTTTTGACGGGTATTTTCTCCATATTTTTAGAACATTTAAACAGTTATTTTTTTAAATGAAACACGATTATTACTTTTGATGAGTGTCGAGGGTATCAAATTGTCGGTCCTTCCCAACTTAAGATATTATTGCCCAACAAAAAAAATAAATCAATTGTTAATAGTAAATAATAGTTAAAGGGTCCCTGACGAAACAAATTTACCATTTAAAAAAAAAAGATTTTTTATAAAAATAAAAAAATAGATTTTTTAAGAAAAGAGAGGAGTTTTTAAAAAAAAAAAAAGATTTTTTAGATTTGTTATTGAAATAAAAAAGATTTATTTAAAAAAAAATATTTTTTGTTGATCTACATATTTGATTGATCTGGCTCGAGGTCATTTACAAATTCAAAAAGCAGGTGTTTGTGTTTTCTTGTAATTTGTTTTATTTATATTATTTCCAATATTTCGATCATCATCGACGATCCTCCTCAAAAAAAAAAAAATTTCAAAAAAAAATCTTTTTAGAAAAAGAACAATTTTTTAAAAAAAAAACACATTTTTTTGAAAAAAAAAAAAAAGATTTTTTTTTGAAAAAAAAAAAAGATTTTTTTAGAAGAGAAATTTTCAACTTTAGAATGCTAATGATGAGCTTAAACTAATTCTTTGTTATTTTTTCTTTGCCCAAATAAACTGTTTTTTCAACTTTTTTTTCAAAATAAAAATTATTTTTCTGTTAGTATTTTTTTCAGATTTATTTTACTTATAAATTATTTCCAATATTTCGAGCCTTCTCAGAAAAAAAATTGTTAAAAAAATGTTTTTAGAAAAAGAAAAGATTATTTTAGATAAAAAATTTCAACTTTAGAATGCTAATGACCATAAGCTAATTCTTTGTTATTTTTTTCTTTGCCACAATAAATTGTTTTTTCAACATTTTCCGTTCTATTTTTTCGCCAAATAAAATTATTTTTCCGAACAAATCTTTTTTTTAATACATACGCAGGTGCAAAATTTGGCAGGCCAGTGACAATGAGGAACATTTTTCTATTTTGACCAAAAAAGTGGCTATTAAATAACATTTGTTCCTACTTTTCAGTAAAAAATTTTTCTTAAAAACTTACTTTTTTTCCGAAATAATATTTATCAAAATTTTAGCCCAACTTTTCCGACTTGTGACCAAAAAAATTTTTTTTTATATTTTTTCTTAAAAAAAAACCATTTTTACGAAAAAAAACATTTTTCAAAATTGTATAACCGTAGAGGCTAAATTTTCAGACCAGTGACCATGAGAAAATTTCTCGTGTTTTTTTCTTAAACAAAAAAGTTGGTTTTCAGCATTTTTTTCGAACTTAAAAATATTTTTCATGGTCGTTAGCTTTTTCTGTTGCTTAAAATTACCCGAACTAAAAAGTGTTTTGTTTATGGGACTTCTAAAACAATGGCCACAGGTTACTAATTGTACCACAACTTTTTTTACACAAATCTTAAAAATTTTAAAAAAATATAATTTTTTAAACCTTCAGTCATAAATTACAATATTATTAATAATATTACAATTATATTATAAACAATAATACGAGTATTACAAATCTTAATTAAATATAAGCTTGTTCCCTTTTTGTCCGGTTTGGTCATTTCCCATTGCTTA
Source organism: Hydrotaea diabolus (assembly GCA_963513945.1). Classification (NCBI taxonomy): domain Eukaryota; kingdom Metazoa; phylum Arthropoda; class Insecta; order Diptera; family Muscidae; genus Hydrotaea; species Hydrotaea diabolus. The sequence continues at coordinate 220,124,299 of OY740716.1, read as the reverse complement.
TTGTTGATTGGACTCTATAAAACATTCAACAGACTTTCGGATATAACCTATAAGGATAACATTTTAATTTTGAATCGACTGTAAAAAAAAGTTTGGATAATTTTTCCAAATTTCTGGTTTTATTAGGAAGGTTGAACTTTGTCATTTAATAATGGAACACCAGCCGATGCTTATTCACTTCGTCCAAATGGACTGAAGATTAAATGAATTTTTGCTCAAGCGGCTTAAACTCAAGTAACTTTTGTCAGATTATCAAAAAATATACCACGTTGGAAGCGTTTTTACACGTTCTTTATGATTTTGTGCAAATACGAGTACGAGTGGGAGAGCTTCAGAATTGGGGTAGAATTGGCAATTGAAAACAAAAATTTTCAATATAATTTTTTTTTGACTTCTTTCTGTTAGCTGTATCTTTTACAATTTGTAATTGATTTTTATAAATCGGATAAGAATTACCGAAGCTTTAGGCAAATTAATGAAAAAGTCAGAATCTCTAAAACTATACGTGATAGGGCAAAACGGACACTCAATTATGATTTAGGAGATCATTTCATATAAAGATCATTTGGTTTTGTCCAAAGGAGGATTTTGTTGCCGAACAGTGTATTCTAAAGAGTTTTAAACGAAATGTCTAAATTAGCCTAAACTCTATGATGAAGGAAAATGAAAATACTAAGCAAGCATAATTATGGTATTACAAATATTTATGACAACTTTAAGCGGGATGTTGCGCTGTAGAAGTCTTGCGAACATGCGATTGCTTTTTAACTTCAAATCTATGACTGTGAATACAATTTCCGACCTTGCCTGAGATTTATTTGTACGAGGGTTGCTATTTATAAATCGGGTCCTGACAATGCTAGTATTTCCAGTTGCAAACTGGAACTTGTATTGGAAACTTTGGCATTTTTTAGCACAACTTCACTCAGAACGTTTTGTCATTTGAGGGCGAATTGTTTTGTCACAGTGTGTTGAAAAATTCAACTCCGTCAAAAAATGGAATTATCCCGAAAACGTTTTCGAGCAATAATTTCTTACGGTTTTCGGCGTGGGTTACCGAGACAAAAGTGTTTTAATCAACTTGTTTCGACTTTTGGCTATGAAGAAGCACCATCAAAAACCACTGTTAATCGCTGGTACCAAGAGTTCAGTCTCGTACGCCGTTCGCTCCAGGATGAATTTCCATCGATGCTGTACGTGAACTGATTAAGCAAGATCGACATGTGACATACCGTGAGATTGAGGAATCCTTGGGCATTATTATGACAAGCACCAATAAGATATTTCATGTTCGGGCCTTTTCGGAAATGCAACGTTGCGCTGCAACTGTTGTGCAACTTTGAACCTGTTGCAGAGCAGTTGCCGATCCGCTGTTGCAGATCCCCATTCATTGCATCAGCCATTTTAATACTGCGTGTTTTTATTATGTTTGGCCAACATATGTTTGATAGTTGCTTTTTAGAACATCTGACGCTTGCAGCGTTGCCGGAAGAATGCGTTGCGCAGTACATGCAGTACAGTGTTGCAATTCCAAAAAGGCCCTTTATTTGGCCGTAAAAAAAAATTGTTCTCGTTGGATCCCACTTAATAAAAAAGTTTCGTATGGATTGGTGCCTAAAGATGTTGAAAACGTATTGGTGCCTAAAGATATTGAAAAAGTTGACTGCGGCAGCTCAAAGGCAGTGTATAGCATTACCACAGATGACGAATCATGGATCTATGCATATGAACCCGAAACAAAACAGCAGTCGACCGTATGGGACTTTCAAGACGAGCCAAATCCAACAAAAGTTGGTCGTGGAAGAAGTAACTCGAAGCAACTGATTGCGTTTTTTTCGGTATAACCGGTCATTTTGCCACAATGCCTTTAGTGTGGTTAGTTTTGCCACAGTGCCTTTAGGGCGGTCAATTCGGAGCGGTATACAACCATCTGCTTGCCAACAGTGTTCGAATAAATCAGGAAAGATAATAAGAGAAGACGGATCATTTTGCATCTCGACAATGCGAGCTCTCACACATCAACTAAAACGATGAGCTATTTGACTACTCAAGATGTCGAATTGATGGGCCATCCACCATACAGCCCTGATTTGGCACCCAATGACTTCTTCTTATTCCCTAGCATCAAGAAAAAAATAAGTGGTCAACGTTTTTCGTCGCCAGAAGATGCTTTCAAAAATCATGTTTTGGCGCTGTCTCAATCGGAGTGGAAAAAGTGCTTCGAAAATTGGTTTGTGCGCGTGCAAATGTGTATTGATCTTAAAGGAGAATATTTTGTAAAACAATAAAACCATTTCCAATGATAAATTATTGTGTTTGAATTGCCGGAGCCGAAATATGAATAGCAACCCTCGTACCAGTATATATGATGAGTATCGTCTATTAATAATGGCATTTCATCAGAATTTATTCAGCCATGCAATGTTTTGTTTCGAAAATAGTTATAAAAAAGTGCAATTTATTTTTTTGTTTTATAAAAGTAGACATTTACATGCACATTAGGGTGGAGTGAAATTCAAAAAAAAAGTTAACCTCGGAAAGAGATGTAGTCTGGGGTCCTAAAGAGGGGAAAAATAAAGAAAAAAATTTAAAAAAATTTTTAGGGGTCGCGCCACTCCCTAGAAATTTGGAAATTATCGCTATTTTGGCGTTGATTTTAGAAAAATCCTAAAAGTTAACGACTTAACTTATTCGAAATTTAAAAGTTTGAGCTTGTTCAGTGCCCAAACAAAAGTATTTGAGGCAAATATGAGGATAATCGACTAATATTTGTAGCTTTGGTGGCGATTTCATTGTTCAGTCAATTTTCTGAAGAAGGGACGATTTGACTTATTTTACTTTTTGAAATTTTTGAACAATGAGAAAATTTTTTTTAAATTTTTTCATGCCCTTATTTCATTGTTTACGCTATTGCAAACATTTATTGACATAAAACTTTAAAATCGGTTCAGGAGTTAGGAAAATTCAAGCCTTCAAACATGTGAATTTGTTTATTTTGGCGCCACCCCTAAAATTTTTTTTAAATTTTTTTCTTTATTTTTCCCCTCTTTAGGACCCCAGACTACATCTCTTTCCGAGGTTAACTTTTTCAAATTAAAAAAAGCATGTTTTCACTCCACCCTAATGCACATATCATATCATTTGGACTAGCTTCGAAATAACCTTCTGCAACATTTACGCATGCAGGCAAGTGTCATTCGACACCTTGCAACAAATAACGAACTACGTTAATTATTAATAAACGTATGTGATAATGAATGCTGGCATTAACCAAACCTAAACCAGCATGCCTCATGTTGTATGACTAGCAAAATGAAAAAATACTAGTTCTAAAAACTTTCAACATTGTAAAATTTTGAAACAAGCTGAACCAGAATTCAAAAGTCATTCTTCATATTCCCCAAACTACCAACTATGGGCGGCATGCATACAAGGGGCCAACGATGAAGACACCTTCCGTTAAAAAAACTGGGTCATTCGAGTGTACGAGTACATGTCAACACCCCGGCCAACCCAACATGGCAGCAGTACCACATACAGGCCATAAAATCCCCAACGTATTTGTACATTTTCTATGTCTGCTCGTACATTTTACGACTAATGGCCAAGGGAAAAGTAGGTTTGCTACCAATGAAAGAACACTCCACAAATACCGTACGTTAGCAGTACGAGCAGTGAAAATATTTTTTGGCACTTGCTACAGTTTATGGAAACCGTTTGCAAAAACCCCCCATTACGGTTTGTTTATGAACCAAGAGTTTTTTTTAGCAGAGGGTGTAGGAGGGAAGGGGTTTCTTTAATTTGTGTCAATTGAAAAGGAAATATGCATTTTAAGCAAGAATTACAAATTACTATAATTATAAATCTTAAGTCATACACAATAGACAAATTATGTAATAACAAACATGAAATTGTGGAACATACGAGGGTAGTTCTATAATTAAGTGATCATAATATGCAAATATTGTTCTACAAAAATTAATTATATATTTCAACCTATGTAGCGGGTTTTCCAATAGGGACATAACAATTTCGTATCTTTATGTCAACGCACCCTTAAACATTTTAAATGATCTTTCAGGGTCAAAACGTTAGTCGAAGTCAACTGTTTTATCATGGTTAAGTTCACTTACGAGCAACGTTTGAAAATCATTAAAAATTACTGAAATTCTGATTCGGTGGTCGCAATTTTAAGAGCGCCTACTCCAATTTTCGGCTGTTATAATCGTCACACCCGACAGGCTGTGAGTGCTATAGTTTATAAATTTGGATTCAAATTTTCACTTTTGGATGTTTCAAAGAGACGCCGTACCGCTCGAAGCGACAAAAATATCGCGGCCGTTAGTGTATCCGTTTAAAATGAGCCAAATCAGTCGATTCCGCGGGGTTCTCAGGAATTGGGCATCTCTCAAGCCATGCTGTGGAGTATTTTGTGAAAAGAAAGTCCAAACTGACTCAACAACTAAAGCCACTTGCTCATTTGAAACGCCGAAACTTCTGTGATTGGACTCTAGCAAAGTTTCACGAAAATCCAGAATTTCATCGAAATATCATCTTCAGCAGTGATGCTCATTGCAGGCTAAGTGGTTTTGTCAATAAACAAAAAATGCATTATTGGACAGCAACCAACTCACATGGGCTTCAAGAGACACAATTGCATAGGCTAAATTAATTTATTTTACTGTGTGGTGTGGTTTTCATGCCGGAGGTGTGATTGGGCCGTATTTTTTCATGGATGAAAATAATCGTCATGTAACCGTCAATGGAGAGCGCTATCGTTCCATGTTAGAAAATTATTTTTGGCCAGAATTGGATGAGCTAGACATCGCCGATATGTGGTTGCCACTAGCCACGCAGCACGCGTTTTAATCGATTTACTGAAATGAAATTCGGCGAACGTGTTTTCTCGAGAAATGGCCCGGTCGAATGGCCACCTCGTTCATGCGATTAAACGACATTGGTTTTGTTTTATGCGGCCACATTAAATCATTGGTATATGCCAATTAGCCAACAACTTAAGACGAGCTCAGAGACAACATCCAACGCAAAATTGCCAACGTTCCAGTCGAAGAGTGGTAGAAAATTGGGTCCAAATAACAGATCGCTGTACACGGGTTCGTGGTGGTCATATGACCGAAATCTAATTTCATTCTTGAAATGTAACATTTGCACTACACCTGGAATAAATTTCAACTCTATATCTTAAATATTATGTGTTTTATTAATATATACAATTGATATGTCCTTAATGGAAAACCCTTTGAACTCTATATCTTTAATAATCTGTGTTTTTTTAATATATAGAATTGTTATGTCCTTAATGAAAAACCCTAAAAAAACCCCTATCCTGCAGTGATTTCGCCACATTATGTGTTGCGATACTAAATGGCAAAAGCACCAGCTTACATTAAACATTCGCAGGACTATTCGAGTTTACAGGAACATTTTTAAAACCTCTTACCTGAATAATTTTTTAGTTGCTGGCTGTGAACAAAACTTGTAATGAACGAGTACTTTATAATCGGCCCTCGTACAACTCTTTAAACATTTACATATTTTTAATTGTTTAAAACATTGTCTTAAGACAATAAATATTTACATGCTCGACATACTTATGCATACGTATGGTCGTTAGTCGTCCGTCGCCCCTCGTTCTCGGCATGCTGAGGTTTGAGTGACAGTAGTTTAGTTTCCTAAGATAACATATCTTGTGTTGGGGACAATATTACAAAGCACATCTCGCACTTCTTGAACAGAGTGTGTGTGTGTGTATGTGTGTACACAGTATTATGATTTTTATAAATTAAATTAGGTCAAAAAGTCGTTTGCAATCGTTTTTACAATCAGTATAAATTATGGCCTACTCTCCAAACACAACATACGATAGAAATAGAACCCAAATAAGCAGCTACAAACTGAAAGACCCCAAGCCACACACACATACGAAAGATGTGTATTAGAAGTTCCACAAGAAATTGTACGGATGCAAAGCAGAGGAGATCACCAGCGGGCGGACAATCCAGCAAACAATTTGTTATAGAACCATTTCGTGTTTGCTTCGAACCTCTTTCTTTTTGCATCGAACCACTTTGAGTTTCCGGCAAACTTTTTTGTTTGATTCATAGCTTTTCGTTTTGTCTTCCAAACACTGGATATTTACACCAAATTATACTTCGCTTTCATCAAACCATTTTGTAGTTGCTTCAGACCACCTAGAGTTTACTACTTGCGGTCGCCTCAAAACAATTTGTCATTGCTTCCAACCACTTTGTCATTGCTTCCAACCACTTTGTGGTTGCTTCAAACCACTCTGTGGTTGATTCGAACCCCTTTATGGTTGCTTCGAACCACTTTGCGGTTGATGTACAGTTCTTTCCGTGATCCGTGACACATAAACTCCTACGGGATGGTATTTTTGGGCTCCCTGTGTCCAATTATTTCTCGCTTGCTGCTTTTTTCTGCAATTTTTTGCTGCAGGACTGATTTTTACCTTATCTTACTTCTTCTATCATATCGAATGTTTCAACTAGGTGATTTTCTTTTAAACCGTTTCGGAATTCATAAAGAAGGACGGGAATAGGAAAGTCAGATAACCTAAATGGGTTTTTGAAGGCGACTTTACAAACAGAAGGTTCCAATTTGCTTTTCTTGGGAGAAATTCAGAATCTGTTGCACTTTTAAGAACAGGTTGTTGTTGATTCCTGAGGACTTAAGCTGCACAAATAATCTTAACGATTCAACCAATACGAGTATGTGCAGAAAAGCTGATGCACGCACTAAACATAGTTTAAATGATTAAACAAATAATTTAAAAAAATTTAGTCATTCGTAGTTAAATGTATGTAGTATGACCCGATCTAGGAGGCAGAACTATATCGAGCGTTCGCTGATTTGTCTCCTAACGTGATGTTAACGACACAGAACACGTCGTCTAGTAGCTTGGTTTATACAGTACGACCCAATCTAGAACTTTATCGCGCGATCGCTGATTCGAGAGTTGATCGCCATTTGTAAAAAGTAATATTGATGGAAATGCGAAGACGACACAGAACGCAGTCCTCAAGATTTTATGTCCTGTTCGTCGTCATCTGCAACCACATTACTTATAAGACGAACGATTGCAGTATTGGCTTTTAAAAGATTGAGTAATTGACTTCCTCCGACGTCTTCTTTAATTGCTATAGGTTTCCCTTCTCTAACAGAATGATCTGCCATTAATGGGTTGGAAAAGGTTTTCTCTCCACATACTCCGAAGGCTTGCCGTATCCGTAACCACATTTCCATTCCTGATGTCTCTACAAGAGTTCATACCATTATCTGGGCTTTCAGTCTAATGCTTGATGCTTTGAATTTCCATTTCTACTACTTGTACTTATACATATCAATTTCCTCACGCTTCCCATTTTTCATACCATGTATTTTAATCTATGAATGTTCTGTTGCTACGGCCTGCAGCGTTGCGTTATGGAGATCATTTTTACTTTCACACTCACCGTCTGGAGCACATGGCACACGATAGCTCACTATCCCTACAGTTGTTGGAAGATGCATCACATATGGCACCTAAGCTATTTCCAGAAGTCGCCAAGTTTTCATTCCTGTTCTACAAGTGTTCATATCACTGTTTCGGCTCCCAGTCTTATGTTTGATATTTTGACAATTTCTACTCTTGTACATCTAAACCTCCTCACGCTTTCTAATTTAGATTTATTTCGTCGGAATATTAGTCTTTTTTATTTTCATACCATTCCCTATGTATCTTCTATTGCTACGTCCTGCAGCGTTGCGTTATGGGCAGCATGTTTTGCTTTTGAAGCTATTTTACACTCATCTTCTGGAGCGCATGGCACACGTTAGTTTACTATCCCTGTGGTTGTAAAAAAATACTTCGCAGATGGCACCTGAGCTATTCTCGAAAGTTAACTACCTCGTATATAATACCTGAGCTTCTTTTGGCAGGTTATATCCACTTGAGATAAGTGATGGCCCTGATAAGTACTAGGGTGTCCTACTTACAACCGACTATTAAAATTATTTCAAACCCGACTTCACTTATTGTCACAAATACTAGCAAAGCGCTGTGATGACTTTAAGTCATAACCTTTGACTTATTTCCCAAATGTTTTGCTGGGCTATTAAAGATAACAACCCCCCAGACAATTTACAGAAGCGAAGCTATGAAAATAAACGCATTAAAAACAATCTGTCTACAAATTTGAAAATTTTACACATTCTGCCAAAAGGAAAACAGCAACAACAAAATTATGAAAAGCATGTCGATGACGAAGCCGACTCAGTCTTCCATGATGTGCGATGATGAGGATGATGCGGCATCATGGCGTGCTGATGGAGACTCAGATAATTGGCGCTAAATGAAAAAAACACTCTCAATACTCGATACACTAACGAAAGCTTCTATGGAATATTGTGTGATTCATGCCAAATGCCGATCATAAAAATACAATAAAAATCTTCTAAAACAAATTGTAAAATATCATGGCAGAGCGACTAATTCGAAACAAAGCACAGCATTTCGGATCTCGAAAGACAGGGGGAAAAAAACTTGACACACCGGTTGAATTCTTAAGAAAAGCTAAAGTTGTCATTCTCTAGATATGGCCAATTTATTACAGACACGTCAAGAACGTCATCAGCGGCAGTAGCAACAGCACCACAACACATCAACCGCCAGCCAGCAGCCGGCGTGTTGTCGAGCAACTAAGCTCTCTATATATAGACCCGGTCGGTGGAGATGTGATCTTCTTTGTAGGAGATCACCGATGTTCTGTACTTTTGTTCTTTACAAGTTTCGTTTTATGTTTTGTTTTATTTTTTTATTCTTTAATTCTACAATGAGTTAGACGGAAAAGTTAAAGGTTAATTTATTGGTTTATTTGCCCCCTGTTTGCTTGCTTGGTTGTTTTGTTTTTCTCTTTATTCTGGGGGAGAAATTAATTTAATTTAAACCAAAGATCTGATATTTGCCAATTAACCGGCGGATCATAAATGGCAACCGAACAAATATTAATAATTAAAAAACGGAAATGTTAGAGTGTTTGTTTCAGAGTTGCTGACAATACTTGTACCCTAAGAAGTCGTCAGATAGACATTAGAGATAGTTAGACATCTATAACCGAAGTTTGAATTGTAGCAAAAATGAGAAAAATATACTTATAAAAGAGTTAAAAAACTTTTGAGCTTGAACTAAACTGAGTTTCGAATATTTTTCTATTTTATTCTAATATTACCAATGTTGTAGCACTGATCACAAGTTCCTATTTACTCTAGGCAACTTTACTTGCTTTTATTTTTATGATTGCCTTATTGACATTCTGTGATTCATTCGTTCTGACTTTTGTGTGAAAAAATATTAAAATAATCTGCAGCCAACTTCACACTACAAAAAACACAAAAGGAATTTACAGTACGGTGAAGTTTTTTCCCTATCTATTGAGAGTTGCGGCAAGTAAAGTTGCCTCGCGTAAATAGGAACTAAGTAATTACTAAGAAACTCAGTGGTGTTATGGTGGGGTGCACGACGATGATGACAGTAAATCCAGCTTTAACTCCGTGTAAGAAAATGTAAAGAAATTTTAGCTGCTGGTTTTCACCTCGTAAATGACGGCAACTTTACGAGTCAGAGATAAGTCTCTAAGTAAATACTTTTCTAAAAAAAACATTAGCCGTCGTTTACGAGTAGCCGTAGGTCTCGTTCAGTGAGACTGAGAATTATATCGTGCGCAGTTCAATGATTTAAAAGAAGTTTCCCCTAGCTTCTTAATGAGATTTTGTGGGACTTAAGTAAGTCCCCATTCACACTAGGCAATTTTACTTGCTGCAACTCTCAATTTGTAGGAGAGAGAGGTAATAGGGGATGGAATGGGGAACAACTTGCTCGTACTGGCAATTCCTTCGGTGTTTCTCATAGTGTGAATATTGGCTGAAGCTTATTTTGATACTTTGTTTTCAAAACTTTCCTTCTAAATAAAAAAGGAAAACTGTGAATTTTTTTAAAACACTTACAATTAATTGCGTTACCAACTTTTTTTATTTTCTAATGTATTTTTTCACACAAAAATCGGATGGAATAAATCACAAAATGTCAGAAAAGGCAATAATGAAAGCAACAATTTTTTGAAAGAGTAAATTACTCCACAAGCTAATAAGGTCGGTTTTTTGTTTTTTTTTTCATAGAATGAAGGAATAGTAAGTCAGCGAAGTCAAAGCAATCGCATCACCATCTGGTAGACGCACGTTTCGCCGCTGGTGTGGGACGGAACTTCGGTACCATATACTTTATGTGTGCTGCCGACATGGTCTCTACTAGTTTGACAATCTACGAGTATATAAAGGGTGATTTTTTAAGAGCTTGATAACTTTTTTTTAAAAAAAAACGCATAAAATTTGCAAAATCTCATCGGTTCTTTATTTGAAACGTTAGATTGGTCCATGACATTTACTTTTTGAAGATAATTTCATTTAAATGTTGACCGCGGCTGCGTCTTAGGTGGTCCACTCGGAAAGTCCAATTTTGGGCAACTTTTTCGAGCATTTCGGCCGGAATAGCCCGAATTTCTTCGGAAATGTTGTCTTCCAAAGCTGGAATAGTTGCTGGCTTATTTCTGTAGACTTTAGACTTGACGTAGCCCCACAAAAAATAGTCTAAAGGCGTCAAATCGCATGATCTTGGTGGCCAACTTACCGGTCCATTTCTTGAGATGAATTGTTCTCCGAAGTTTTCCCTCAAAATGGCCATAGAATCGCGAGCTGTGTGGCATGTAGCGCCATCTTGTTGAAACCACATGTCAACCAAGTTCAGTTCTTCCATTTTTGGCAACAAAAAGTTTGTTAGCATCGAACGATAGCGATAGCCATTCACCGTAACGTTGCGTCCAACAGCATCTTTGAAAAAATACGGTCCAATGATTCCACCAGCGTACAAACCACACCAAACAGTGCATTTTTCGGGATGCATGGGCAGTTCTTGAACGGCTTCTGGTTGCTCTTCACTCCAAATGCGGCAATTTTGTTTATTTACGTAGCCATTCAACCAGAAATGAGCCTCATCGCTGAACAAAATTTGTCGATAAACACATTTCGAACCGAACACTGATTTTGGTAATAAAATTCAATGATTTGCAAGCGTTGCTCGTTAGTAAGTCTATTCATGATGAAATGTCAAAGCATACTGAGCATCTTTCTCTTTGACACCATGTCTGAAATCCCACGTGATCTGTCAAATACTAATGCATGAAAATCCTAACCTCAAAAAAATCACTCTTTAAATGAAGCATTGCATTGATTTTTCATATGCGAAGTATTATTGTCGAAGAGTGAGACACAGGCAACTCACTGAAATTACCGAAACCGAAGAAGCAAGTTCAAATGAGAATCATAACTATTGCCGCAAGCTAAATTGCTTAGTTCGTATGGGGATTAAGTATGATAATTGCCTATGATAATAAAAATATCTATTATAGCAATGAAATTGTAAAAATCTCAACAAACATTTAAATGAAAAAACAACCAAAACTCCAATCCCAGCTGTGGATAAAACTGGCAAAAATTCTCTTTGAATTCAAGTTCACTATCAATCACATTCGAATAAAGCGCAATGTCACCACTTTTGTGTTTGGGTGTCTAAGCCCCCTGAAAAAAACAAATGAAACAAATTATATCTTTTAAAAGTACTACACAATAAAAACACCTCTGCAGCCTCAGCACGCTACGATGCCAACTCAAAACAAATTCAAAACGCAAATATTATTTATAATTTTCAGTAATTTAAATGCAATTAATAAAATCAACACTCACACAAACGCAATTATGACATTAACATTGAAAATGCCAACATTAACAAGAGCAGACGCTGAAACATGAAACACTTGAGTGCGACTTTATGTGTAGCCACTGCAATTCTGAACTGAAATTCGAAACCTACGCCTTTAAAATCATAGCCACCGCCCCCGGTCCTACTCTACACTTCTAAGCCGCGCATTACATAACTATAGCACACAATCATAACTGAAGGCAGTGACACTCAACCAGTCATAAAACAAGAGTATCCAATGAATACGACGACGCACAGTGGTTGGAAAAAAAATATTTTGGAAATAAGTTTTTAATTTCTGTGGTGATTGTCGTTGATCAGTCACACAGCTGCTTTTCAAATAGTCAATTGCCATCCAAATCGCACACAGAGGAAAATTAGTTAGGTTGAAACTACAATGATTCGGTTGCGAAAGAGGAATTTCGGTTGCAATCACCAAATGTTTATGATCGTAATGCGAAAGATGATAAATATGACCATCGTATTGTTCTCACAACTTATTGATTGGTAACAACTGGTGATTGTGGCAACCAATAATTTTGCAAACATTTTATTTTGGTAACCAATTATTAGTGATGATAACTAAAAACGGGTTGTTTAATTATTTTTGTTAAAAATAAAATAATTCGATTATCACTGACTTTAAGCCAATAAATTAACCATTTTTTTCTGGTAAAAATAAACCTTCCTATGAGTACCTCGGATACTCGGTATGTTGCACCGATACATCAGTTCCAAAGCTGAAAAATACAGAGCACTAACTAACTCTCGCTAGTTCTGATGGAATACTCTAGGTGCATGTAACCCCAATCATTCTGTAAAAAATCGGTTGGGGCAACGAATCTGTTCTCTGTGTGTAAACAAAAGCTGAGGTTTTGGTAAGCATTATACGAGGGCGGTTCGGAAAGTTCTTAGCCTATCAATGAAAGAGAATAGTCAGTTTTTCAAAAATATTTTTATTTCTTCAATACACTTAGTCCAACGGTTATCTAGCAATTCTATCCCTTGATTAAAATAGTTTTCCTCAAGGTCTTCAAAATAGTGGTTTACAACTGTAATTGCATCTTCATTTGAGGTAAAACGCTTGCCAGCAAGGAATTTTTTTTAGATTTGGGAACACGTTAAAGTCACTGGGAGCTTAATCAGGAGAATAAGGTGGGTTGCCAAGCAACCCGTACGTTAATTCGTTGATTTTAGCCATTGTTAAAATACTCTTGGTGCGTTGTCTTGATGAAAAATTATTTTTTTTTGTTGTAAGTCAGGACGTTTTTCTCGAATTTGTACATTTAATTGATCTAAAAGGTTGCAATAGTACTCTGAATTTATTTTTTTACCCTTTTGCAGATAGTCAATCAATAAAATACCTTTGAAGCCCCAAAAAACCGTTGCCATAACCTTACCAGCCGATTGAATTGTTTTTGCCTTCTTTGGGGCACTTCCTCCAGCTTCAGTCCATTGTTTGGATTGTTCTTTCGTCTCTGGAGTATAGTGGTGGATCCATGTCTCATCAACAGTTACGAAACGACGCTTAAAATCCATTTTATTTTGCTGAAAACGATCCAAACAAGCTTGAGAAATGTTCATTCTTATGCGTTTTTGGTCGACTGTTAACAAGTGCGGCACCCATCTTGCAGAAAGCTTTTTCATCTGTAGTTCTTCATGCAAAATTAAATGGACTAGATCATTTGAGATGCCCATGATATTAGCTATTTCACGCACTTTTATTCGTCGATCATTAATACCATATCATGCACTTTGGCTACAATTTCTGTTGTTGTTGCTGTTTTTGGACGTCCACTACGTGGTTCATCTTCAATGCTTGTACGACCACGTTTGAATTCAGCAACCCACTTTTTGACTGTTGCATATGAAGGAGCACTTTCACCTAACACATTCACCATATCATTATGAATTTCTTGTCCCGATAAACCTTTTTTATGTAAATATTTAATGACACCACGCATTTCTAATTTTTCCATTGTAAAAAACTCGCGGATGCGTCTTTTGTGAACACCTGTTTCTATATGAAGGAGTTGCCAGATCGAAACAAAATTTAACATGTGTTTCTGTTTATACCGCGCTTTTTGTGCTAGGCTATGAAGTTTCCGAACCGCCGTCGTAAGTACACACAAAGCCTATTGTGGCAAATGGTCTACAAATATTCTTTTGAACTCAAAAGTAACCTACACACAGAGAGCAGATTCGTTGTCATAACCGTTTTTTCCAGTTGATTGTGTCTACAAGTATTCCATCACAACAGTCAAATGTTTGTTCGTACATTAGAATTTTCGGTAGGTGTGGCGTCGCTTATAAATTAAATTGCCTTTGGCTTCGCTTTACATCAATAAAGCGAAGACATAAACTAATTTCGTTGGCTTTTCCGCCTTCTAAGATTTTGCCGCATACATTTTATTTATATCTAAAGAAGCGCAAAGAAACTTACCCGTATTTAGGTTGTCATTACCAATTGTTGGTACCAGCAACCAATTGTATACCGAACTGAAGGTTGCCACAACAGGCGGTAGGTACAACCAATATTATAAACTTCATTCTATTAGTATAACCAAATAGTTAGTAATCTGAACCCTTATAAAAAGCATCGCTATCATCCTGTAGTGATTAGAACAGAAAGTCTTTACGTCCAACAGAATTTTAGTACTTTAAACCGAATAGCAAATTAATTTTTCTCTGTGTGTACCTTAAATTTTTTGAACTTGCATGGATCTATGAAAATGTATTGACAGAGAAACTTATTTACAAAATATTTTTTATTCAACCACTGTGCGACAACTGCCCAAATAAAAGCTGATGGAAAAATTGTGTTCACAAAAAGCCCAGCCGCTGCCAGGCAGGCAGCAGCATTCCACAACTGCACTTGAAAATCGCTCGTATGCAATAGTTTTGTAATTAAAAGCGGCCACAATAAACGTATCGGCATTTGCTTTCAATAATGGTTTTCTTTCGTTTTCGTATTAATTTTCACTACACTTTAACAAGCCCGCTTATGGAACGGGCAACAAAACAAGAAACCATTAATACAAATTGATTATGGACATTGTTGCCATTGTTTTGTCAGTTTTGTGAATGAACACACTCGTAACAACAACTTTCCCCCCTTAATATGTGGAAGAAACTAAAAAAAACAATCCAAAAATCCGGTGGCTCAGCTGTATTTTGGTAGGAAGGCCATTAAATGTAATCAATATTTAGTAACACTCATGATGATGGCGATGGCTTATGGATACTTTGTATTTACATTTAAAAGGCCTATGCAAAATTTATATGCCAATGTTGGAGGGGTCGTCGCAAAAGTTTTGAAATGGTATTGCAAAAAATATAAATTTTGTAAATGAAAACTAAAAGAATTCGACTATATAAGTAGTCATAGGACCTGGGTTTTACGGTAATATAGATTCACCTGTTTGGCGATGACCCTTTATTAAGGAATTCGACTTGAACATTTCACACAGAGACGAATTGGGTTGAAAATACGTCAAAACTAAAACTCGCCAATATTAGTCACCTTAGTAGAATTCGGTTCGGCAAGTTAATAAATGATAGCCTTGACAATAAAAT
Source organism: Hydrotaea diabolus (assembly GCA_963513945.1). NCBI lineage: Eukaryota > Metazoa > Arthropoda > Insecta > Diptera > Muscidae > Hydrotaea > Hydrotaea diabolus. The sequence continues at coordinate 220,108,893 of OY740716.1, read as the reverse complement.
AGTACAGACAGCTAACTGTTAGGTTATACTAGTAAAATGATAATCAAATTAAAAAAGTGTTGTAGCAAGACTGATTCAGTATAAATTCGTTCGTTGGTACACACAGAGAAAAAATTAGTTGGATATTGATTGGAAGAATTTCCGTTACAATCACTAAATTTGTATAAACTTAATGAATATTTGGTTCAACGTACCGCAAGATGGTAAAATATGGTCATAGTAATGAGTTTTCCAATAGCGACTTAACAATTTCGTATCTTTATGTCAACCTTAAACATTTTTAATGATCTTTCAGTGTCAATACGTTAGTCGAAGTCAACAGTTTCATCATGGTTAAGTTTACTTACGAGCAACGTTTGTAAATCATTAAAAATGACTACTGATATTCTGAGTCTGTGGTCGCAACTTTAAGAGCGCTTACTCCAATTTTCATCATCTTCAGCGATGAAGCTCATTTCTGGCTGAGTGGTTTTGTCAATAAACAAAATATGCGTAATTCGCTAGCAACAAACCCACATGTGCTTCAAGAGACACAATTGCATCCGCAAAAAGTTACTATGTGGTGTGGTTTTCATGCCGGAGGTGTGTTTGGTCCGTATTTTTTCGTTGATGAACACAATCGTCATGTTACCGTCAATGGAGAGCGCTAGGAAATTATTTTTGGCCAGAATTAAATGAGCTTGACATCGCCGTTATGTGGTTTCAACAAGACGCTGCCACTAGCCTCAAAGCACGCGCTACTATCGATTTACTGAAAGGCAAATTCGGTGAATGTGTTATCTCGTGAAATGGTCCAGTCGAATGGTCACCTCGTTCATGCGATTATACGCCATTGGATTTATTTTTAAGGGGCCACATCAAATCTATGGTTTATGCCAACAAGCCAACAACTGTAGACGCTCTCGGAGACAACATCCATCGCGAAATTGTCAACGTTCCGGTCGAAATGTGTACAAACGTGGTGAAAAATTGGGTCCAAAGAATAGATCGCGGTACACGGGCTCGTGGTGGTAATACGACCGAAATCGAATTGCATTTTTAAAATGTAACAATTGCACTACACCTGGAAAAAATTTGAACTCTCTTAAATATTCTGTGTTTTATTAATACGAGAAACCTTTGGTTTCGGTGAAGATTTTAACTCCCATAGCAGCCCACTGAATACAATCCAGCTACAAAAGCAGCTGCAAGCTTGTTTCCTTAAAAGTCGCCATGAACGGAACTCCAGATAAAAGAGACTTTAGGCCGATAATCTGAGCACTGGGCAAATAATAAAACTATTGCAAGAAATCTATTCGAATGGATTTAAGGGGCCGGAGGGTCATCAGGCTATACTAGATGGTTCCCAAGCGATGTTACGAGTCATGATATAGGAGTACGTTATTCCGCCCAAAAGTCACTGAATGAACAAGAAAGTTGGTAGACAATTCCATTTATATTGACAGCACCACCCTATACGAGTACTAACGGGTGATCAATAATTATTGTTTGCCAATCCATTTCTGGCTCAAAGGCAACGTCAATCAACAAACTTCCGCATTTGGGCTGAAGAGCAACCAAAGAAGTTTCAAGAGGTGCTGGGTATAGCCCGAGAATCATCGGTCCATATTTTTCAAAAATGATGTTGGCCGGAACGTAACCTTGAATGGTGCTTGCTATCGCGCCATGATATCGGACTTTTTGCTACCTGAAATTGAAGCCCGTAAACTTGGCGACATTTGGTTTCAACCGGACGGTGCCACTTGCCATACACCTGCTCAAACCATGGATCTACATGCAGAAAAAAACTATGGTTGTGGTGACAATATTCGAAGAGGATAATACTATTGTTGGGTATATGGTTGTGGTACAACAATATTATGATCCTCACAACAATAGTATGATTCAAAAACAACCATGCTATGATCCTCACAACAATAGTATGATTCATACATAACCATACCATGATCCCCACAACCATAGTATTATTCACACTCAACCATACTATGATCCTCACAACCATAGTATGTTTCATATACAACCATAGTATGATCCTCACAACTATAGTATGATTCACACGCAACCATGTTATGATCCCATCAACCACAGTATTATCACAAAATTATACTATGAGCCTCAATATAATTTATTAGAATTGGTTTAAGTTGTCACAAATAGATTTGAATTATGAAAATTATTCAAAAATACATTAAATTCAAAATAATAGGAGTGATTTATTTCACAGTAGAAAAAATAAGTTTAAATAAACGTAAGCGTTTTTATTAAAAACATTTCAGTTAAACAAAGCCAAAGCAGCTTGTTTAAAAAATTTTAATTTCGAAAGTACTATTATTGCATTAGATCCGTTCCAATAACATTTGTTCTTAAAAGCAAATTTAAATGAAGAAAAATTACAATCATACAGTATGATTGCCGTAATCATATTATTGTTAACAGAAAACGCCAAACACAATACATTTGTCGCACCAACCATATAAATATTGCTGCTATAACCATATTTTCATTTTTAAATTTGGCAATAATACTATTGTTACATTTCAACAATATTAATATTGCAGCAATTATACTATTGTCAAAAATAAATTCAGTTAACTATGCTATGGTTGCGACGAACATACTTTTATTGCGGAAAACATATTATTATTGCTGTGACCATGTAGTAACCATGTTTTTTCTCTGCGTGTATTGAGATGTTATTGCGAAGAGCAGTGAAGGTTAATATTACACTGTGCAAAATTTGTTGGGTCATTTTCACGGACATAAGTTATGTCTATAGCGGCTGAAAGTAAAGGGTGTATGTTTTTAGACTTGTGGTTTGTTAATGTTATGAACAAGAATTTAGTTTTTTTTATAAAGCTAAGGGTTCGCCCGTATGTTTTTTAAATGATTTGGGGCAAGAAGGACCATGTAGTAACCATGTTTTTTCTCTGCGTGTATTGAGATGTTATTGCGATGAGCAGTTAATTTCTCGTAGAACAGATGAGTTGGCCGTTTAGGTCGTGTAGTATCACTCCTTAGGACTTTTTTCTTTGGGGTTACGTTAAGTCCAAAGTCTAGCTGACAAACCAGCTACGATTTAGGTTTTAGAAGCCAGCATTACGTCAGTAACGCCATACCAGTCGAAGTAATCGAACGAGTCATTCATTATTGGACCCTCAGAATCGACACCCTGAGGCGTAGTTGCGGCTAGTATTTGAAGAAAATTATTTTCAAAAAATAAATGGCATAAAATGTCCTTTCAAATGAACAATAAAGATTCCACACTTAATTTTATTTTTTCGTATTTTTTATTTTGAAAAAAATACCCCTAAATGGATCAGCCTATATTACAGAGTACAAACATATATTTGATTGTACTGAAAAAAAAACATTTTTTAAGAGTGACCAGATTTCTTTAATTGCATCTTCTCTGATTTAACTTTGATTGATCGAATAAACTGTACTCCAAAAATGCATGCAAATTGTGAACTGTTATTGATCAACTCGAAAACAAAAACAAACAAATCGACTTTTTGGTTCACGACCACCACTGAAACCATCGTAGGTGACTGCGGCCTTACGCAGAGGCAAACTTTGGCGTGGGCCTGCGTAAAACACTAAAGATAGGGGAAAATGACATTGAAAACTAGCAAAACTATAACATTTCGCTTATACTTTGTTGTCTACGAGGGCGGTTCGGAAACTTCTTAGCCTAGCACAAAAAGCGCGGTATAAACAGAAAAACGTTAAGTGTTTTGGAAACTTCCATCATTCATATAGAAACAGGTGTTCACAAAAGACACATCCGCGATTTTTTTACAATGGAAAAATTAGAAATGCGTGGTGTCATTAAATATTTACATAAAAAAGGTTTATCGGGACAAGAAATTCATAACGATATGGTGAATGTGTTAGGTGAAAGTGCTCCTTCATACGCAACAGTAAAAAATTGGGTTGCTGAATTTGAACGTGGTCGTACAAGCATTGAAGATGAACCACGTAGGACGTCCAAAAACAGCAACAACAACAGAAATTGTAGCCAAAGTGCATGATATGGTATTAAATGATCGACGAATAAAAGTGCGTGAAATAGCTAATATCATGGGTATCTCAAATGATCGAGTTCGTTTAATTTTGCATGAAGAACTACAGATGAAAAAGCTTTCTGAAAGATGGGTGCCGCACTTGTTAACAGTCGACCAAAAACGCATAAGAATGAACATTTCTCAAGCTTGTTTGGATCGTTTTCAGCAAAATAAAATGGATTTTAAGCGTCGTTTCATAACTGTTGATGAGACATGGATCCACCACTATACTCCAGAGACAAAAGAACAATCCAAACAATGGACTGAAGCTGGAGGAAGTGCCCCAAAGAAGGCAAAAACAATTCAATCGGCTGGTAAGGTTATGGCAACGGTGTTTCGGGACTTCAAAGGTATTTTATTGATTGACTATCTGCAAAAGGGTAAAACAATAAATTCAGAGTACTATTGCAACCTTCTAGATCAATTAAATGTACAAATTCGAGAAAAACGTCCTGGCTTACAACACAAAAAAATAATTTTTCATCAAGACATCGCACCAGCGCACAAGAGTGTTTTAACAATGGCTAAAATCAACGAATTAAAGTTCGAGCTGCTTGACCACCCACCTTATTCTTCTGATTTAGCTCCCAGTGACTGTTACCTGTTCCCAAATCTAAAAAAAATTCCTTGCTGGCAAGCGTTTTACCTCAAATGAAGATGCAATTAAAGTTGTAAACCACTATTTTGAAGACCTTGGGGAAAACTATTTTAATCAAGGGATAGAATTGTTAGATAAGCGTTGGACTAAGTGTATTGAAGTTTCAGGAGATTATATTGAAAAATAAAAATATTTTTGAAAAACTAACTATTCTCTTTCATTGATAGGCTAAGAACTTTCCGAACCGCCCTCGTATAATGTCTGGCTGACTTTTTTGGCTGTTGTTTTCAATTTTGCTGTGAATAGGATTCCAGTTACTTTTTCCACACACACATATTGAATATTATATAGAAGTCGATAACGTCATCAAGGTCATATTGACAAAAAAAAATCAACAACAAAAATTAAAAGACAATAAATAAAATATGTTTTATTTTTTTAAGCTTTTTTGGCAAACTATGCACTACTCGTAAACTTGATTTTGTAGCTGGTTTAAAGTGTTTTAACTTAAACTGAAATCGAGTTGGTGGTAGGTTGGGAAATTTTCAAAATCGTTATAGTTTAAATGACTTTAAAGAAATAGAGAGAGAGAGAGAAAAAACCAATTCGAGTTTATAATGATGATTTACCAAATTTGATAAAACTAAAAACCTGTAATTACCAACATGGCTATAACTCTTCTTATGAAGCAGTAGATAGCCAAACCTTTGTGGTAGACATCATTTAAACCATAACATAGAGAGATGGATGGATGGTTGGTTTCTTGGTTGCATGGGCAAGTTGGTAACTGTGGAAATAAGTGCAATGCTCTCTTCTTCTTAGATCTCATCTTAGAATAGTCGATGATTGATCGATCGATCATTCGTTGATCGCTGAAAACGTCAATTTAATTTCTTTATTTTTTTTTCTTCCTTCTTACGTGTTATTGAATTCTTCTTTCTTTTCTTACTTCTTTACTCTAATGATTTTCTTCGCTTTTTTCTAACTCTTTCTTTGTTCACTTTTATTTTTAGGTAAGAATCATCACGCGTGTCGGCCCCATCCGCAGACCACATTCTGTTAATCACTTTATTTTTCAACACATGGAATGAGCTGTATGATTACCGCGATTCGAGTAAGTTCTATTTAAGCAAAAAAAAAACAGATTTTAATTGAAATTTTCATGATTAACGGTCAATAGAAACCCTGATAAAGATGATGTGATTTTTGTTTTATTGAAACAAAACCACCGTGGAAGTTATTTTCGTACAAAGTGTGAATTATCGCTTTCGAGCGTGAGATTATTTAATAGACTTGTTCTTAATTTGTTAAAGAAATAATTCTTTGCTAATGGAGAAAGATTCAGGATCAGGTTAATATCATTTGGGATGACATCAACAGAATGAAGGTTAATATTACACTGTGCAACATTTTTTGGGTCATCTTCACGGACAGAAGTTATGTCAACAGCGGCTGAAAGTAAAGGAGGTTTGTTTTTAGACTTGTGGTTTTCAAGAGGAAAATAAAACTTATATTATTTAATGTTATAAACAAGAATTTAGTTTTTTTTATAAAGCTAAGGGTTTGCCCGTATGTTTTTAAAATGATTTGGGGCAAGTGGCCAACGCGGCTGGCTCGAATAATTGCCAGCCGAGAGATTAAACTTTCGCCACTTTTTGCAGCATTTGGGGCCGAATGTCAGCCAGAACGCGCCGAATATTATCTTTTAAGGCGTCAATCGTGTCGGGCTCATCTGCGTAGACAAGCGACTTTACATAACACCGAAAAAATAAGGCCAGCGGTGTTAAATCGCACGATTTTAGAACACACGCCACAGGCCCACGACGCGAGATAATGGGTCTCATGCATAAAATCGAGTAAAAGCGATGAGTTGAGTCAAGTAAGCAATTGTTCGTAAGTTGAGGTGGATCGAACAGCAACAGCTTTTGCTCAATTTCGTATGCATAAAAATGAGTTCAAACCAATTGCAATTACTTGAGCAAATTGAGATCAAACGTCTAATTGTTATCATTTCCTAACTGCCATTCATCATTATTGTTGTTATCGTCACTGATAAGGATATAATCCTCTTTTAAAAATTTAGCTATGTTATGCAAAATGAAACAACTGGCTATTACGTGGGGCGCTAGCTCTGTCGATACACGAATTTTATATTGAAGTAACGAAAATCGTTGCTTCAATTGCCCAAAACACCGTTCTATAATGACACGTTCCCTTGTAAACACTTTGTTGAAGGTTTTTTATTTCAGTTGTTGGGTTTCGGAATGGTGTCATAGGCATATTCCATAACCCTCATCTCCCAGAAGTAATGCATCGTTCGTTGCATTTTGCATTATTCTGCATACCTCTGTATTTCGTAAGATGCGTGAGTCATGTACTGAACTAGGCCACGATATGTCGACGCTTGTAAAAAGTGCATTTCCATCACAAGTTGCCTGCACATTTATAGAGTGAAAGCCTCTTCTGCAAATGTACTCATCGCTTTTATTTGTGGGTTTTTTTTTTAATTTTTATGTGAGTACAATCAATAACTCCAATTGCAAATGGAAAGCAATAATTTGCTTGCCATTTCATTTGTGCATCTTTTATTTGATCTGCATCTTTCGGGAATTTTATCCACTCGCTTGCTTTGGGAGATATACGTTTTGCAGCTTCCGCAATTGTTCGCGACACAGTTGATTGATGGACTCCAATATCTGTGGCTATACCATTTTGGAATCCAGGATCTGCACAGAATCTTAAATAGAGTCGAATTTTATCAATGTTGCTGAGGGCACCACCACGTCTTTCTTCTGAATCCTCAAAAAAATAATTCGCTAACCAGCAAATGCTACTACTATCAAATCTATGTATTTATCATTTTATTATTAATTATATAAAAAATAATAATTATTTAGATTACAAACATGTATAATTTTTTTTATCCTCACTTGCTAAATTCGTCTTACGCTGTTGATAACATTTTTTATTTATTTGTGGTACAAAATATTCAGCCATGATTCCTTTTTAGTGTACGCGAGTCAACTAAAAGGCATGCTCCACAAAATGTAAGCAAGAGCTCACAAAAGTAAGCAAAAGCTTGTTTTAATGCATATGAAAATGAGAACAATCTCATCTAACTTCAACTTCTAAGTTCAAACTGAGCAAGAAGAGATCAAACGTGAGCAGTGAGTAAAAGCAAATAAAATCGAGTCCGAGCTCAAGCTCACGTTCTATGCATGAGACCCAATGCGCTCAGCAAAAGCTTCCTTCAATAAATTGATTGTTTTGTGGGCTATACGGCATGTAACGCCGTTTTGTTGAAACCAAATGTCGTCAAGATGACGGGCTTCAATTTCCGGTAGCAAAAAGTCCGATATCATGGTGCAGTAGCGAGCTTTACTAACGGTAGCATTTCAATCCCAAGACAGCCGCTTTTATGGACCGGATTGACCCGAAGAGCTATTCTTTGGCCAAGGATTGTCACGCCGGTAGCAAAAAGTCCGATATCATGGTGCGGTAGCGAGCTTTACTAACGGTAGCATTTCAATCCCAAGACAGCCGCTTTTATGGACCGAATTGACCCGAAGAGCTATTCTTTGGCCAAGGATTGTCACGCCGGCACACAGTTGCCGCTACAACAACAACGGTAGCGTTTTGTCCATCATCATTTTTAAAAAAAGGGACCGATTATGCCACCAGACCATGGTTTTTCTCTGGGTATAATGGCAGCTCTTGAATCTCTTCTGATTGCTCTTTAGCCCAAACGTGGCAATTTTGTTTATTGACGTTGCGGTTGCTCCAGAAATAAGACTCATCACTGAACAAAATTTTGGTCGAAAACAGCATATCTTCCCGTTTCTCACCGAACGCTCATTTCCATAATACAGTTGCCAATATTTAAAAGAAATTATATGAAAAAAGTGAATGTCAAAAAATGTCCTTTGGAATGAACAACAATTTGTCTAAAATAACATAAATTAATTTGGTGTAAAAATTTATATTTGGTTAATTGCAACAACACTATAGCAATCGGTAGAGTTCTCACTTGGCTTAAAGTCAGTGAGAAAGTTAGCGATTTCTAGTTGAGTCGATTTTCTTACAGAAACCCTTTTTTAAGCGATTCCTATTGAAGTAGAATCGGAACAATGTCATATTACCGATTTGGAACGAGTGAATGGAATAAGAATCGGCAATTTTTTTTACAGAAACATTGAAGGCGAGAATGACGTCAGAGTGACGTCAAATCGGTAATGTCAATCGGTAACTGCGATCGGTACGAGTTAGAGATGTATTTACAGGTCTGTTTACCGATTTATTTACAGGTCTGTTTTGAAGATTTATTACAGGTCTGTTTTGAAGAGCAGAACGTAAAAAATGTTCTATCATAAACCGATACTGCTCTCCATTCACTGTTGCAGCACTTCCATCTTCATTCTCGAAGAAGTAAGGCCCGATGATGTTTGCAGATGTGATCCCACACCATACTATACACCTAATGGGCTGCAATTGGCGTTGATGAATGGCTCTTGGATTTTTAGAACCCCAGAACCTACAGTTCTGCTTATTAACAAAGCCATTCAAATGAAAATGAGCTTCATCACTCATGCGTTTGTGTTTAAATAACTTAAATAACTGATTTAAATAATAAAATTCTATTATTCTGGTTCTTTGTTCAGTTGTGAATCCCCATTATTTATTCACCAAATGTTATTTATACGAGTACGAGAGCTGCTATTTTTTTTTCAATTTTCTTTTTTTCTTCTTTTTTTGATGTGGACAACATCTGAGCATCGAATGAGACCGATCCCATGCCCCAAAAGTGTTCCCTCCCAGAGATATGCTCGTTTTATGAAAGTGAATTCGACGATTCTAAGCGCAAATAGAAAGGGACCTAATCTTTAAAATGGCTCTCCTGAACAAAAATTTTCATCAACTTTTTCCCTTTTTTTTTGATGTGAACAACATCTGAGCATCGAATGAGACCGATCCCATGTTCCAAAAGTGTTCGTGTTTTATGAAAGTGAAGTCGACGATTCTAAGCGCAAATAGAAAGGAACCTAATCTTTAAAATGGCTCTCCTAAACAAAACTGGTTTTTAACCTTAGGTCCCTTTCTATTTTGCGCGTCACATATATATTTCTGGCCTAATAATGAAAATGCGAATATTTATCATCAAAAGTGGTTTTATTGTTTTTCAAAGTATTCCCCAGCATGATTTATACGCTATTGCAAGCGCTCAAACCAATTGTCGAAGCACTTTTCCACTCCGCTTGAGACACCTCCAAAAGATGGGTTTTGAACGCTTCAACAGCACCTTCTGGCGACGAAAATCGTTGACTACGCCTTTTTTTCTTGATGTGCGGGAATAAAAAGAAGTCCTTGGGGGCCAAGTCAGGGCTGTACGGCGGATGACCCATCAATTCGACGTTTTGACCGGTCAAAAAAGGCGCTGGCTGTAGCCGATATGTAAGAGCTTGCATTGTCATGCTGCACAATGATTCGTCTTCTCTGTTTCGTTTTTCAAATTTCTCCGAAGACTTCAGGCAAACAAATTGTCGTGTACCACTCAGAATTGACCGTCCTATGTTGCTCAAGCGGAACAGTCGCCACATGACTAGTTTTGTCGAAGAAACAGGCGACCATTTGCTTCGAAGTGCTTCTTTCCCGAACAACTTTCGTTCGATTTGGCTCGCCTTCGAAGACCTACACGGTCGAGTGCTGTTTTGTTTCGGGCTCAAACGCATAGTTTCATGATTCTTCACCTGTGACGATCTAATAAACGCCTTTTGAAGCAACGCGATGGTTTTTTTTTTTAAATTTCTTTGCACCAATCGACACAAGCCTTTTTTTGAGCGATTGTCAAATCGTGCTGGATCCAACGAGACCAAATCATTTTTGCGGTCAGGTGTTTATGGAATATCGAATGTATCCTGGTGGAGGAAATGCCCAAGGATGCCTCTATGTCACGGTATGTCACATGACGATCTTGAAATATCAGTTCACGCACGTTACCGATGTTCTCTGGCACAACGGCTTTTTGTAAACGACCATTACGACCTTCCTCTTTGAGCGAGCGTCGGCCACGATTGAATTCATTTAACCAGTTTTTCACAGTGCTATAGACTAGTGCGTTATCTCCATAAAAAGATTTAAGTTCATTGATGCACTCTTGTAGTGAAAATCCAAGTCCATAGTTGTGAAAAATGATCGTAAGAAAATGTTCACGAGTTAATTCCCTTTTTTGCCAAATTGATTTTTTCAAGTCACTGTAAATAACACAAATGATGGTCGCACGTTTAAACGTTCTGAGTATGTTTATGCTAAAAAAAGTCAAACTTTCCAATGGTAATGTCAGATGGAAATATATATAGCAACCCTCATACCTTTGCTGTTGGCTAATATTTTTTGGTGTTTTTTTTTTGGAGCTAAGGAAAATTATAAATAACGTGGCTTTCACTTATATTGAGTTAGCTCTTTAAACGAACTATACGACGATTTGCCATAATCGTATAGTGCGTTTTTAATTCTGTAGAAACCAATAAGATTCAGTAGAAACCAATAAAAACAATTTAATTTTACAAAAAAACCTGCGAATATAACACAAAACCGATAACAGTTTTGAAACCAGCGTATCACTATCCATTTAGAAATGAAGTTTCATTGTATTCTAAAAACTCCTTCCGTTTTTGTCTAATGCTAGTATAGGAACGCGGAGCACTTTTGTAAAGGGTCGAATGTTCCTTTCGTGTTTATGATCGTGATGGCTCATGAGATGAGCACTTTGACAGTTCTGCATCTCAATCCAGTGATTTTTTTTAGTTTATGAAATCTCTTCTGACATGTCTAGCTGAAAGGTCGGATGTTCCCTTCTGTAAAATGCCAGCAGGAACTCTTTAGACAACATAAGGAGAAGGCTCGCGATTGTCTTTAGAGCAGCATTTTGACAGTTTTGCAACTTATTTCATTGCCTGGCACTGACGTTAATCGACCATACTGGCGCAGCATTATTCACCACTGACCCGACAACGGCCCCAAGTACTGTCGGCAAGCGACTTAGCTTTCACTCTGCCGATTTCATCCCCAAATTTCATATGTGACGCGCAAAATAGAAAGGGACCTAAGGTTAAAAAACAGTTTTGTTCAGGAGAGCCATTTTAAAGATTAGGTCCCTTTCTAGTTGCGCTAAGAATCGTCGACTTCACTTTCATAAACTTTCATAAAATATTGTCGGTCAGACATTCTCTTATACTTCAAAAACGGCAAGTTAAAGTCACTAGCACCTGTAGTTCAATGCACCACCTTTTACTTTCTACTCTTCTCATGTGTTTACCATTGTTTCATACAATTTCTGTTGCTTCATACAAATAGCCGTCGCGTCAAACCACATTTAAATCGCTACAAACATGTCGCTTCATACAGATATTTAGGCTCATCTAGCTTCATACTAATGGTCGTCGCTTCAAACTAACTTATCGAACGCTTCAAACACGTCGCTTCATACTGAGAAGCAGTCTGATGTAGCTTTTTTTGTTTGACGCCTTATTTTAGTTGGTTTCATACAAGATTTAGACGTTTCAGACATGTTTTAGTTGTCGCTTCCAACATATTGTCTCTCTTTTGCATGCTTCCGTTTCCCTTCCTCTCCCATTATTTCTAAGTTTTTTTTGTGGAACCTCATCACAACGTCATGTACTCGTACCTCCACACCGCCCCGTAGGGTATGCGAAAAACAAAAATAATTATTTATGACTTCTGGCCTGACATAATTTTTATGCAGCACACCCGGACGACCACAACTACAATGACGACGACAACGACGACGACGGCGTCAGGGACATGTAAAGATAAGTAATTTGCAGCACAAGAATATACAACATGTAAGCCACAGCTTCTTCCTGCCCCCCGACATGAATGCATGCCCCCTTTACCTTCGCCATCGTTGTCCACGATACTTTCATTCTAAGGGTAAACCACAAGAAGATGTGGCTGCTCCTTTGTATTCCAAAAATAACAGGAAACAAAAAAATAGGAAAAGAAAACAAAAAACGAACTAAAACTAGAAAAATGACAGAGGGGAAAACTTGCAAAATTATGGGTTTTAAACTGGGTCAAGTTACGTATGAAAAGCGCCAGGACAAAAAAAGCCAAGCATGAATCCTTCCGTGCACACACATGAGACAACTTTGTCACATCCTTTTGCGCTTACACAAAATTTAAGTAGAAAAAAGTTTTTTTTTCTATTTTCAAGAAAAAAACTTTTTTGCTTGAATACTTTTTTTCGAGCTGTCACAAGGCATGACCATCTACTTGTATATGTGGGCCCGGGCCCTGCTGATTTGCGTAAGACAAAATTCCCATTTTCACTTTAATTTTGATTCGTTTGCCACTTCTGTTTCTTTTGTAATTCCTTCGTTCTTTTCTCGTTTTTGTTTTTGTGATTGAATAATTAATGTTCTCCCTTCTCACCAGCAAAAAAATAGAATTGAATTTAATTCAATTATATTTCAATTTCTTGGTTGATTCCTTTTCTGTTTTGGTTGGTTGGTAACACCCGGGCTTTTCTCGTTTCGGTTGACTGATTTTATGGTTTTATGGCATCACCTCATTAATATTCTCCAGTTGACACATTCTGCGCGCTGCATACAGATTTCCTTTTCAAATCTCTTTCGTAGTTTTTTTTTTCGGGCGTTTCTGTTTTTGGGCCTCTACCAGTTTCGTGCATAATGAGCGTTTAATTTGGTACATTTTTTGGCGATTATTCACGCATTCTAGGTTGAAGAGATTTATTGGTTTTATGGGTTTGAAGGATTTTAGTACAGAATTCTTTTGAGGTCGGTTGCTTTAAATATGAGTTTCGTAAAAATCACAATACTTTATGAATTTTGATCTAAAACCCCAAAACAAACACTCTCCTCTTAACTAGGGATGTAACGAAAGTGGGTTTAGCTTAATATTCAAATAAACAAATTTGTTTGAGCTCGGGTGCTTTAAATAAGAGTTTCCTACAAATCGAAATTTGATCTAAAGTCCCAAAACAAACACTTTTCTCTTAACTAGGTATGTAACGAAAGTGGGTTTAGCGAAGGTGAACGCGAAGGCAAATAAATACTGGAATACTGAAATTCGTTTCAGGTCGGTTGCGTTAAATATGAGTTTCGTACAATTCAAAATACTTTCAGAATTTTGGTTTTAAAACCCCGAAACAAACACTTTTCTCTTAACTAGGGATGTAACGAAAGTGGGTTTAGCGAAGGCGAAGACAAATATTGAAATATATTTGTTGCGAAAGCGAAAATTGAAATATACATTATTGCAAATGCGAAAACGATTATTCAAAATTTAATTTTTTCGAATGTTCAATATGATGGGAATAGGAAAACAACAAAAACAACCCTTCTCCTTATATTCCTTCGAAAACAAACGAATCAATTCTGTCTAGTCAATGAGAGGACTCGTTGATTTTTACCCGGTGACAAAAATGTGTGCAATGTTCTTACTGAGATTTGAACCTGGATTGCTTGTGTTCTCGTCGCTAAATCTGGCAATAAGACCTTTAAAAGCTATCAAATTTATTTGTAATACTTTGTTGTTGTAGCAGCTACAATGTTTTTCTCGGCAATCTTTTTTTAAATCTAGATCCAGGTGCACGAACCGGGGCACTTTAACAGGCTGGGTCCATGGTGGTTTGGAAACTAGAGTTGTTGTTGCTGTAGTGGCAACTGTGTGCCGATGTGATAGCTCTTGGCCGAAGAATTGCTTTTCGGGTCAATCCGGTTTATAGAACCGGCTGTCGTAGGATTGTGGGGCCGACTGAAAGTAGACTCGTGGTCTCTGCTCGGCAGAAGAAAAGGCACAGGGAGTGGCCCATGACCACATGCCGGGCAGATGTCCAATGTGGTTGTCTCAATTCAGGATAAAAATTAACTGAGATGGCTGCGCCATCCTGACCCCTGCTGTGACTGCACGAAATTGTTCTTCCTGGGAAGCAACTTCTAGTACATTCACCCGTTGCTAGTTTTTGGCCGCTTTCACCATGTCCCTGTGAATATTGCCCGTGTTCTAATGGTAACTCGCGTTGGAGATCGCTAACGCGATAACTTCACAGCATTGTACACAAATATAGAAATGATTTTGATACACAATTTGCGTTACGACACGTTTGTTATAAATAAATAAAATTGTTAGGAAGAAATTTATTCAATAATAACCTTAAGCGACTTTAAGCGGGCTCGGTTATTACTCGCGTATAGTAAAGGGTTTTTTTTATTGAGGTATAGAACTTCGAATTGAAATAAAACACAAGAAAATCGTTTTAATGTCCATCAATTTGGCTTTATTGGAAGGATAATTTTATGCCATTAATGTTTAAATATGGTTTCGGGCATGTGGCCGCCGCGGCTGGCTCGAATAAAGCCAATTCTACAGGTCCAATTTTCAACCACTTTTTCGAGCATATGGGGCCGTATGTTGGCAATAACGCCACGAATGTTGGCTTCCAAGTCCCCTAACGTTTCTGGTTTGTTGGCGTAGACGAGCGACTTCACATATCCCCAAAGAAAATAATCCAATGGTGTCAAATCACACGATCTTGGTGGCCAATTGACAGGTCCATTCCGCGAAATTATGCGCTCATCCAATGTTTCCTTCAATAATTCGATTGTGACGTGCGCTGTGTGGCATGTAGCGCCGTCTTGTTGTACCACAACTCATCCACATTCATGCCATCCAATTCGGGAACAAAATAGTCGGTTATCATGGCTCTATACCGGTCTCCATTAACGGTAACTGACTCTCCAGCATTATTTCGGAAGAAGTATGGCCCAATGACTCCACCAGCCCATAGAGCACACCAAACAGTCAGTTTTTGTGGATGTAATGGCGTCTCAAGGGTCTCATGTGGATTCTCTTCACTCCAAATGCGGCAATTTTGCTTGTTGACGTAGCCGCCATTCAACCAAAAATGAGCCTCATCACTGAACAAAATTTTGTGATGAAAATCAGCATCGAGATGAATCTCATTTTCGGCCCATTTTGCAAGCGTTGTTCTTTTGTCAACCTGTTCATGATGAAATGGCAAACCAAACTAAATATTAATCACTTGACAGCTGACAAAATGGCCGCCAGTTAAAAAAGTGATGCCAACTTAAAGTTCTATACCCCAATAAAAAACACCCTTTATGTCTGGGAGGGAACACTTTTGAAAAAAAAGTGAAAATTGATTTTTTTTACCCTTAGGTCCCTTTCTCCTTGCGCTGTCACATATAATGTCTTATATTAAATGTTGTTGTTTTTTTTTGTAAAAAATTTCATATTCACCAAATTTCAGCGAACACGCAGATCATCGTGTTAACTCAGGCCTAGTCGATAAGCCAAATGATTCAAATTCAACCAATAAAAAAATTGGATTTTACAAGAAACCTGCGAATGTTACACAAAACCGATAACAATTTTGAAATGAAGTTTCATTGTATTCTAAAAACTCCTTCTGTTTTTGTCCAATGCTAGTATGGGAACGGAACACTGTGTGAAAGGTCGATGTTCCTTTCGATGTTTCTTTCGTGATTAGCCATGGGAAGACAGCCAGCTGCTGTCCTTAGAGTAGCCGTTTGACAGTTCTGCATCTTATTCCATTGACTTTTTTAAGTTTATGTTATCGCTTGTGATATGTCTAGCCAAAGGGTCGGATGTTTTTTCTTATGAAATCACAGCAGGAACTCTTAAGACAACATGAGAAGGCAGCTCGCGCTTGTCCTTAGAGCAGCATTTGACAGTTCTGCAACTTATTGCATTGTCTAGCAATGAGGTTAATCGACCGCACTGGCGCAGCATTATTCACTACTGACCGGCCAACGGCCCAAAGTGCTGTCGGCAAGCGACTTAGCTTTCACTCTGCCGATTTCATCTTTCACTCTGCCATCCCCAAATTTCATATAAGCATGAAATAGGTTCGGCTCCGCTCGGCTTTGAGCGCGCATTCTGCCATCAGCCTTAAGGACCTAGCTCCTACACGCAGAAAAAAAGTATGGTGACAATATTCGAAGAGGATCCTACTATTGTTGGGTATATGGTTGTGGCACAACAATATTATGATCCACACTCAACCATACTATGATCGCCACAACCATACCATGATCCTCACAACAATAGTATGATTCACACGCAACCATACTATTATCTCCACAACCATATTATGATCCTCACAACCACAGTATATTTCTCATACAACCATAGTAGGATCCTCACAGCTATAGTATGATTCACACGCAATCGTACTATGATTCCTACAAGCATAGTATGATACACACTTAACCATAATAGTATCCCTACAACCATAGTATGATTCACTTAACCATACTATGATGCCCAAAATGATTTATTAGGATTGGGTAATGTTGTTTTTCAAAAATAGAGATGTTTATCAAGCAAGTTATTTTAAATCGCATTACACTTTGTTCATAGCCAGATGTGAGGCCATGCTTTTATTGAACATTTCATTCAAGAAACAAAAATATATATTCCAACGGCAGTCGAACATACTTTCAGTTGCTAGCAGGGGTGTATGCTACTTCACCATCCGTAGACCCCAAGTTACGAATGTGACTAAATCATGATCAATGTCTATATACTCGTACTTAAGTTCAGGCAGTTTTTAAATAAACGAGAACCAGTTGGTATTCGAGTATTTCACCGAACAAAGTAAACATAATAAAAATCCCTCGAACTACCTCTCAATTGTTGTTGTTTTTTTTATAATTAACAACATTCAACAACCACGTTTGGTATATCAAAAAAAAAAAAACATACGCATACACATGCATGTATGCTCTATAAAACCTGTTTTTTATGTTCATAGTCTCAACCTTACGGTATGATTGCCGTAATCATATTATTGTTAACGTAAATTTTAAACAACAATACTTTTGTAACACCAACCATGTTTATATGGTTGCTACAACCATATTTTTATTTCTAAATTTGGCAATAATACTATTGTTACATTTCAAAAATAGTAATATTGTCGCAATCATACTGTTGTCAAAATAAAACTGAAAAAACAATTCTATGGTTGCGACGAACATGGATTTATTGTGGAGAACATATTATTGTTGTGGTGACCATATAGTAACTATATCTTTTCTCTGCGTGTACTCTTCAATATGTGACATGTGCTGAGGACGAAGGTTAATTCACCCCAAGATTCCACCCTGTTATAAACAAACCCGCTAAAAAAAAGAAATAGTTAGATTAATTAGAATAAAAATGGCAAATTTATAATTAATGATCAGCGATTTTAAGCAGTAGTCTAAAATAACCGATTACAACTTTTAGTTAAAATTCTGGACTAACACCCCCGGGCCTCAATAAATCGATTAACCTACAATATTGTATATTTGACAAACCATTTGTTGCCATTTCAAACTGATCCAGGAAGCCCGGAAAAAATTGTACCGATATATAAAAAAAACATAATTTTTATTTTTAATAGTCGCAACTCTGGTTTTATGACGACAGAGGCAGTGGGCGAAAAAAATGTCATTTCACACTAAACCTAAAAAGCGAGAAAAACAATAAACGATTTAGAAAAAACCTTATTCTCCAATATTTAAATTCTTCTACTGCACCATAGAGTATCGGACAGTTCGGTGAGTCGCCAAAGCCACACTTATAAAGGCACCTCCATAAATGCTATCCTATCGCTCTGGAGGCTGCATTTTGAACTAGATCTTTGTTTAAATCCCCAGAGAAGTGATGAATCGTCGGTATATCTCCGAGGTAATAGGTATAATACTTATACAGTCCGCCCTGTACGACTGCAGTCTCTTTTCCTGGTTACTCGTTGAGTTTCGCGTTGTTAAAAAGGGTTTAGAATTCTAACTTTCTACCTGCTGATATTTAAATAACTTGCTTAGTGATTAATTTTTCTACTTGTGCTAGAAGATTTGTCCTTTCTTTTAATTTTCTTTCCATAATTAACCAAACATTCGATTTTTTCAAACCCTCTACCACTACCGTTCGACTTATTTTGAGATACTACAACCAAGGGATATGTATTGAACACAAAACAAACTGCCGTCCTGTCCATTTTACCTTTGATTATCTCCTCAACTAATCTCCCACAGATGTTTAATTTTCTCTGCCACTGATGCTAATCTCAAGCAGCATCCCTAAATGTTCTATTCAAACAAAGATACGAATACACTTCTTTGTAATTGGGAAAATGGGAGAGAGAAAACTAACATCCTTAATCATCTCGCCACAAAATGACTTTGCACAATGGTTAAATAGAGAAGACCCACCCCCAAGAACAGCAGGCCATAGGATGCATTATCGATTTATTATTCAAATTTCGTAGACCATGAGTTTTGCGTACAAAAAAGATATTATTTTTTGCCAAATACAGATGGGGCCTACCTGAGTTTTAGCACAACTACTCGCAAATGGAATTCGATGCTACTTCCTGCCTTATTTTTGTAGCTGTCCAAAAGAATATGCGAAAAATAAATACAATTCAGCCAACAAACAGACAATAGCAAAATAATATCGTTTCTATTTTTATTTCGGAAACAAAAACAAAACTCTCATAATTGGTAGGCGTAACAAAATAATTGGTTTCCGGCCGGGATGGTATCGTCTGTTCCGTAGCGTCGTATCGCATGTTTTCTGGCGTTGCTTTTCATTTGGCTTCTGTTTTGTCCGAAGCAGAAGCAAAGCACACACAAAAGAGAAAAGAATTTGCATTTTGGATTTCTTCCCATGTGGCCAGACCATTTTAATCCAATCAATACCTGAGCGTTAGCAAAGCAAAACTATTTCTAATTACTAGATTCCGTGGTCTGTAATTTCTTAAACTATCATACCTAATTTAATTACAATCTTGAATTCCATTTATATTTTAAATTAGTTTGCACGGTGCGAATTGATAATAGCTGGGAATGAGAGCAAAATGTTCAGTGGAAACGTGTCTGAGTAACTCTGGGCAATAAATTGAAAAAACAAAACGTGAGAAGATGAGTTTTAAAAAAATTTACAACGGGTATTTAGTCTAGATACTCAAGTGGGATTCTCTGAATATCATTGATTTTGTATTGGCTTAGATTTTGAACCGTATCAATGTTTAATTGCATAAAGAAAAAGCTTCATAATCCTAAAGTTAAATCAATGAAATTATTTATTAAAATCATTTTACATTGCGCTTCTTTTATGCATCATAAAATGTGTCTTTTTTGGCCACGACTAACTATTGGACAGGCGTTTGAATTCTCATGGCAGCAGCATTAGTACGTCTGTGAACTGGAGATGTCACTTTGATACTCTGTTGGAAAATTAAGAATATGTGAAGCGCAAAATAGAAAGGGACCTAAGGGTAAAAACCATTTTTGTTCAGGAGAGCCATTTTAAAGATACGCGTATAAATACGCGTATCTTTGGTGTACCATCACTTTCATAAAACGCGCATATCTCTGGGAGGGAACACTTTTGGGGCATGGGATCGGTCTCATTCGATGCTCAAATGTTGTCCACATCAAAAAAAAAAAAAGTGAAATTTGATTTTTTGCCCTTAGGTCCCTTTCTCTATGCGCTGTCACATATGACTTAAGGATGAGGATTAACCTTTATGAATATGTTGGATTGATTTGCGGAGGTTTTCGTTGTTTCCTAGCGGTAACGTTTTTAAGGCATTATATTAAAAAACACTTTTTAAAAAGTATCCCTTCAGAAAAACTTTCCTTCATTCCTGAGAACCTACGAGGGCGACCGCAAAAGTAACTGGCCTAACATTAAAAGAACCGTTTTTTTTTTTTTGGAATTATTATTATTTATTTTTCAACATAATCTCCTCCCAACTCAATACGCTTCATCAAACGTTTTTCAAGTTTTTTAATTCCATTCGAAAAATACGATTTTTCAAAACCTTCAAAATATGCCTCAGTTTCAGCAATAACCTCGCTATTGGACGAACATTTTTTGCCACCGAGAATTTTTTTTTTTAAATTTGGAAACAAGAAATAATCAGAAGGAGCTAAATCTGGACTATATGGTGGATGCGAAGCAATTTCAAATCGTAATTCGGCCAGTTTTTGTTGAGTTAAAAATGCAGTGTGTGAAGGAGCATTATCTTGATGAAAAAGAACTTTTTTTTCTAAATGCGGTCGTTTTATCTTGATTTCTTCACTCAACCGTTCCAATAATGCACAATAATATTCACTATTTATAGTTTTTCCTTTCTCAAGATAATCAATAAATATTATACCCCTTGAATCCCAAAATACTGTGGCCATTACTTTTCCTGCTGACTTAACAGTTTTCGCCTTCTTGGGACCACTTTTACCCGCTTCTATCCATTGTTTTGACTGTTCTTTGCATTCTGGGATGTAGTGATGGATCCATGTTTCATCAACAGTTATGAATCGAATCAAGAACTCTATTAGATTACGCTGATAAATCGCTAAAAGCTCCTCGGAGTTGGTCCAACGGACGATTTTTTGGGGCAAAGTCAACAAACGCGGCACCCATCTTGTGGATAGCTTTTTCATGTGGTGTTCATCATGTAAAATACTCCAAACTTGTTTTTCGTGTATTTTAACAATATCAGCAAGTTCTCTGAGCTTTATTCGTCTATCTTTAGTCACTTCATTAAATATTTTTCTAATGTTTTCAATAGTAGTAGCAGTTTTCGGTCTTCCAGAGCGTTGTTCATCTTCCGTACTTGAACGACCCATTTTAAATTGTTGAACCCAGGATTTCACGGTGGAGTATGGTGGTGCATTATCACCATGAACAGAATCCAATTCATTTTTGATTAATTGTGGCTTATAACCTTTCATATAAAAGTGTTTAATTACCACACGAAACTCTTTTTTTCCATTTTTCAAAAATTATAAAACTTGTTTACTTCAATCACCTGTAACAAAGAAAATAATCATTAAATATTTCGGAAATTTTGACAGATGGCTTATAAAAGATTGCTTTTAAAAAACAAAAAAAAAGTTGCTAGTAAAACAGAAAATGTGTCAGGCCATTTAGTTTTGCGGTCGCCCTCGTATTATTTTGAAACATTTGAGAATTTTACTTTCAAAAGGACAAAATACATGTATGCATTCCTTTTCAATTTTAAAATGTCCCAGCAAAAACTGAGTATGTAGTACTCATTACCATTTACATTACCAGGTAATGGCCTCACCTTACCCTCAGCATTATTTTTAAACCAAAAATAAATACTTGCTTAAAAGGTTCAATAAGTACCTATTAGTGTGCTCTTACGATGTAGCTATATTCAAACAAACCCAAGTTTGTTGTTCAATTCTCTCACTTACAATCGCACGCATACAGCAAAGTAAATTAAAAATTACTGCTATTGGGGCTGGAAAGGAGAAGAGCTGTTGTCCACTACTACTCACCGAAGTGTTCTATGTTCAAATCTCCGCAGGAGATTAATTTCACTATTTTCCCATGAAATGTACTCTCTTACTTGCTCTCGCACATAAATACTTACTTATTCTTTAGCTCGGGTATGCTTACATACATCGTGTATGCTTGCAGATAAGTACTTTTCTCCAATGTCTTCAGCTCGTTAAAGTAATTCGAAACGGATCTGAATAAAAACAGTGAAGTCTTTTTAATTCAACTTACTCGCAATGTTACTTTGTAGTGAGAGTTTTTACTCTAGGATCAGTTGAAATTGAGAATGATGATTTCAATGGGAATGATGATTTTCTTTAATTTTTTTATTTCACTTAAAAAACCAATTGACATTGGAAAATTTCATTTAAATTTGGAATTTCCATTTGTAATTGACAAAATCCAAAATAAAATTGATAAATTGCTTCTTATATTTTTATAGATTAAAATATTCTATAAGTATTTAAGGATTTTTTTTATTTATATTAGATAAGGAAAATTTCAATTGATGTTGGGAAAATAAATTTGAATGAAAATTGCCAATTTTAAATTGAATTTAAAGTTTGAAATTTAGATTTTTCATTTTAAAATAAAACAAAAATACTTAGAAATGTATATTTGAATACATTTTAAATTAATTACATTTAGAATTTGATTTGATTGACTACTTTTTTAAAAGTGAGTGTTTCTATCCCAAAATTGTAAAATATACTTCCGTATGGAAATTTTCATTAATATTAAAAAAAAACTTCAGGTATAATTTCTATTTGTAGTTAAACATTTTTATTCAATTTGAAAATAATATGCAAATTTTATTTATATTTCAAAATCTAAATGATTTTCAATATAAGAATTTCCATTCTAAATGAGGATTCCCTAATAAATTTATATATTTTGGTTTTGAATTAAAAATATTTCAAATTTAGATTACAAATTTTCATTTCAAATTGCGATCCTTTATTTAAAATAAAAAAAAAATTCGTTTGTAATTGCGAATTTTCCATTCAAAAGTTAAAAAATCTTAATAGGAGTTTTAAAATTTAAACTGTTCATTTCAAATACCGGCTTTTAAATTAAAACTCTTTAGAATTTTCCATTCCAAAGTTAGAAAATCTTAATAGGAGTATTAAAATTTAAACTGTTAATTTCAAATACCGTCCTTTTAATTGAACATCTTGACTTCAATAAAAAAAATCCATCAAGCACTTGTCTGTGTTGGTTGAAGACAAATCGACTGTTTTGATTTGTCCTCGTACTTTAACTGAAGCACTGAAGTCTTAATGACAACCAGTCGATTAAATTCACATGGCGTATTTGCGTATTGAGCCGAAATTTCGATAAGTTGTTTTTAAAATTATGACTTGAGCAGTTTTTTTATACTGGTTCGAGACCTTTATGTTGTTTCTTTTTCAGAATCAACGTAAAAAGAAGAAATTGGTGAAATGTATTTCTAAACTTTCAATCAATTTTGCCCCGCTTGAAATGCTTCTAAAGACCCTTCGGGCGTTGCGAATCGCCATTTGGGAATAACAGGTTTAAAGAGATTCTTTTAAAAGACGCTGGAAACCAACGATTACGTGATATTTATTCCTAGGCTTGAGAATCGCTTACCCCTTACTTTAACAGCACGTCGTAGTAATAGAACATCCAAAACAAACATGGGGTAAATTAACCTGTCAACTACAGCTCGATTGCATTTTGCTCTGTCCTTTCAACGGTCATATTGTAAATTACCTCGAGTACAACTTTTGTAGAAACCGTTCAAAAATTATACGCAAAGGGTAATTCTCAGTAATTCAAAAGAGATTCCCGTATGTCATTTGATTTGTAGCCGAAGTAATCGTTACCAAAGTCAGCAGTCTTTGGAAAACCTTGACGGGTTTGGAAACAGCTGTACAGTCTGCCTGGCAACCGTAGCCAATACATTTCACCAATTTTTACGTTGATTCTGAAAAAGAAACCACAAAGGTCTCGAACCAAAATAAGAACTGTTCAAGTCATCGTGATAAAAGACTGAATTAATGTAAACAAAACATATTCTTAGGAACCCCTATCTACAGTAAACCTATTGACATGCCTTTTAGGGCTATTTAGTGGTTCTTAATAAATCCTGCCATTTCATAGAGTATGGCAGGGCGCGCTAAATATAAATTAACTCTAGTTTAAAATACATGGATACTCTGTGTATCTAGTTCTGCTCATCCTCCTTCTGTTGTAACAATTGTTCTAATTGACCCTCTGAATCTGACGATAAACTCTATTTAGACCTTTGTTAACGATAGCAGCATCGTTCAATTTTAATCGTCTTTTCTTGGTAAGACATGGTCATGATCATTGGAAACAAAAAGTAACACCCTCAATAAGGATTCCACTGACGGGTCTCGGAACCATTCACTGTCTGTAGACATAGCATCGCCGTTACTGGCAAAGAATGGAATTGCCATGTATGACTCCGACCCTGTTGATGTACGGCACATACAAAGTTCGAAATTTAATTTAAAAAATAACTTCTTTTTTGTATGTGAAGCAAATTTAATAAATAACATATAAACAATGTACATTTAATTTTTGAGAAATCCTCTACCAAACACTGATATTGTATTTGCACCTTTTTTCGGTTGAATCAAACTGACAGAAGTTTGAAGCCGTAAGAAGGGATGTTGCTTCAAACCAAAACTAGTTTGAATCCACTTTCTGTATACTGACCTAAAAACCAAAGTTAAAATTTTTTTATAATATTCTTCAACTTATCTCATTCTGCTTTACCTCAAACTGATGTTATCCTTTGAAACGTTTCCTTTTGTTGTTTTCCTTTGCCTTCATCAAATCAAGAAAAGTTTGAAGCCTACGAGTATTAGAAAAAAACTAGTTCGACGTAGAAAAACGAGTTCATATAAGTTCCCTTAATAGGCATATTGAATGCATGTAATATTAATAAAATAACAAGCTTTGAAGCCAGCTCGACTTTCAATAACCAACAACAAAAATACCATTAATTTGTCTTAAAAACTCTTCCTCACACCTCTTGCATCAAACCTGCTGAAGTTTGATGCCGTATGAGTAGTTGCATCAAACCTACTGAAGTTTGATGGTTTTGCCCCGTAGTTGCATCAAACCAACAACAGTTTGAAGCGAAGGACCATAAAAAAATCTTTATTTTACTCCATTCAAACAAAATGTTTTAATTTATTCTACGAGTATAGTCACACTACATAAATGAAATTTTCACAGTTTCTGTTTTTCACAGACATGAAATCTGTCGGCGTATGACTAATGAATGGCTGCTTTATTTTCAGATTGGGGTTGCTGCGTGCACACGCATATTTTTTGGGTTTTTTTCTTCTCTGATATTTACAACGCATCTCATCATAGTACGAATACCATTTCGAATATTTTCTTCTTCTGTACATTTAGAATGTAAAAATAACAACAAAAATTTTGCATAAGCGAGGGCAAATGAACTAAAAATATTTTTTGTTTTTATAGCAGCAATTCTTTCGGTTCAAAAGTTTCCTATGCCTCCTCCTTATGAAATGGAAAATTGGTCGGTTCTACTGTTTTGACAAAAAAAAGAAAAGAAAATGAAGAAAGGAAAAGACACACAAAAATAGTATTTGCATAAATGTCTGTAAATACTCATACATCCATGTTTGTATTGGGCAAAAGGTATAGGAAAAATACAAGGCAAGAAGACAGCCGATAATAAAAAAAAATATGCTAGTGTTCAGGGAAAACTCGCAAGACTCTTACGCCAATATTTGCATGCCTGTTTAGCTCGGTTCTGATGATGTTCATTAATGCCTCCTTAGATTTACATACATCTATTTTCACAACAAAAGCATGGGTTGTTTAAATTTCCAGTGGCGTTATCGCAGGCCTTCGTTGCAGAAGGCTTCTGCATCTATCCTAGGTATATTGAAAAATATCCCCTAATACAACCCTTTTTCGAAAGGAAATGACTTTTAAGCAGACTAGAGTGTCAAAAAAACCGGGGTTCTCAGAAAACCGGCATTTCAAAAAAAAGGGAATTCGGGTTTTTTTAAAAGTGAAAAACCGGCACTAAACGACATTGCGGTTCTAGCCTTTGGCCTAAGAATTGAAATTATTTTCCGAATCAGAAGAAAAGTAAGAGTGCCCTGGCATACCTCTAAATTTAGCCAGATTTTACAAATAAGGTCATATTTGAATTTGTTTTTTGGGTACTCATAATATGTCCATTTTTACATTGCTCAGATTTTTAGACACCTAAACAGACAATCTGAAAAAATATTTTTTTTTATTAACGAGTATAACTTTATATAGTTCGTGAGCTCCCAGACAATTTTAACGGGGACTTTATCGGTCCAAAATAATTTGTTTTTCCGTCGACATTTACGAGGGCATATCAATAATTCTTTGCATATCAATATATCCATGTATAAGGGAAGCAATGTTTTGGGCCCAGACCATTTTTACAGTTAATATATTAAAAAACAATCCTAAACGACTAAGATCAGTCCAAAATGAGTTGTTTGTCAATGTATAAGGGAAGCCATTTTTTGGGCCCTAGACCATTTTTACGGTTAATATATTAAAAAATATTCCTAAACGACTAAGATCGGCCCAAAATGAGTTGTTTGTCAATCGACATATACGAGGGCGTATCAATAACACCGTGACTTTTCGTATAAGACAGTTTTTTTTAGCAAAAAAAAAATATTTTTCAACACTATCTCCTTTAAGCTCAATACACTTAGTCCAAAAATTCTCCAAATTTTGTATCCCTTCCAAAAAATAGGAATATTTAAGGTCCATTGAATAGGCATTTGTTTGATCAATAATTTCAGCGTTGGAGCTGAATCTTTTTCCAGCGAGCCATTTCTTTAGATTTGGAAATAGTAACTGGGTGCTGAATTCAAAGAATATGTCGGCTGAAATACTAATTCGTAACCCAATTCACGCAACTTGCCATTGAGACTGCACATGTATGTACCCGTGCATTATCATGATGAAAAATAACTTTTTTCTTGGTCATATGGGGTCGTTTTTTTATCCTCGTTTAATCGGTCCAATAAGTTAACATAATTAACGCCGTTTAATGTTTTTTTTTCCTTTTGAAGGTAATCAATGTGGATTACCCCCGTGCAGCCCAAAAATACTGCTGCCATCACCTTATTGGCCGACAAAGTCACCTTGGTCTTCTTCGCAGTCGGTTTACCTGGAGAAACCTATTGTTTGGACTGCTGCTTGATTTCCGGAGTGTTGTAATGGATCCATGTTTCATCCACAGTTCATTCTAATTGCGGTTTAGCAACTCCAAACAATCCTTTGAAGTTGTTACACGATTACGTTTATGGTCAATTGAGAGCAAACGCGGCACCAATCTTGCAGACAGCTTTCTTAAACCCAACTGATCATGTAAAATCGAAACCACTGTCCCAAATGAATTGCGTATGGCATCAACAATCTCACGCAATTTTACTCTTCGATCGGCCAAAGACACATCGTGGATTTTTTCGACATTTCCGGGTGTATTGACCTCAATTGGCCATCCAGAACGTTCAGCGTCATTTGTACTTGTGCGACCACAAAAAAAGTTAGTAAACCAATTTTTTTAAAATTAAAATCGATGGTGCAGAGTCACCATAGTATTTATAACGCTTTTCCTTTGTTGGATTGACGGTTGTTTTTCGCAAAAATAATGTTTAATGAACACTTAAAATCCACTTGTTTTCACTTTTAACAAAATCCACGAGGTTGTATGTTTTGGACAGCTGTTGAACACAAACTAAATGACGGAACTCTCTCAAAATTCGACAGTAGTCTATTTGCAGATATTAGTTGATGGGAGCAGTGTTGCATTTCATATAACTACGATTAAAATCGGAATTAAAAAGGATGCTCTAGAGCGGTTGTACGAGGGCGGCTCGGAAACTTCTCAGCCTAGCACAAAAAGCGCGGTATAAACAGAAAAAAGTTAAGTGTTTTGGAAACTTCCATCTCTGCTATGAACACATGTTAAATTGTTTCGATCTGGCAACTCCTTCATATAGAAACAGGTGTTCACAAAAGACGCATCCGCGATTTTTTTACAATGGAAAAATTAGAAATGCGTGGTGTCATTAAATATTTACATAAAAAAGGTTTATCGGGACAAGAAATTCATAGTGATATGGTGAATGTGTTGGGTGAAAGTGCTCCTTCATATGCAACAGTAAAAAATTGGGTTGCTGAATTTAAACGTGGTCGTACAAGCATTGAAGTTGAACCACGTAGTGGACGTCCAAAAACAGCAACAACAACAGAAACTGTAGCCAAAGTGCATGATATGGTATTAATGATCGACGAATAAAAGTGCGTGAAATAGCTAATATCATAGGCATCTCTAATGATCGAGTCCATTTAATTTTGCATGAAGAACTACAGATGAAAAAGCTTTCTGCAAGATGGGTGCCGCACTTGTTAACAGTCGACCAAAAACGCATAAGAATGAACATTTCTCAAGCTTGTTTGGATCGTTTTCAGCAAAATAAAATGGATTTTAAGCGTCGTTTCATAACTGTTGATGAGACATGGATCCACCACTATACTCCAGAGACAAAAGAACAATCCAAACAATGGACTGCAGCTGGAGGAAGTGCCCCAAAGAAGGCAAAAACAATTCAATCGGCTGGTAAGGTTGTGGCAACGGTTTTTTGGGACTTCAAAGGTATTTTATTGATTGACTATCTGCAAAAGGGTAAAACAATAATTCAGAGTACTATTGCAACCTTTTAGATCATTCAAATGTACAAATTCCAGAAAAACGTCCTGGCTTACAACACAAAAAAATAATTTTTCATCAAGACAACGCACCAGCGCACAAGAGTATTTTAACAATGGCTAAAATCAACGAATTAAAGTACGAGTTGCTTGACCACCCACCTTTCTCTCCTGATTTAGCTCCCAGTGACTTTTACCTGTTCCCAAATCTAAAAAAATCCTTGCTGGCAAGCGTTTTACCTCAAATGAAGATGCAATTACTGTTGTAAACCACTATTTTGAAGACCTTGAGGAAAACTATTTTATTCAACGGATAGAGTTGATAGATAAGCGTTGGACTAAGTGTATTAAAGTTTCAGGAGATTATATTGAAAAATAAAAATATATTTGAAAAACTCACTATTCTCTTTCATTGATAGGCTAAGAACTTTCCGAACCGCCCTCGTATGTTATCGTGAGAAAGATCTTTGTACTGGGTCTGTATCAAAACGTCCACCAATATGACCCATTTTTATCTGGGCCAATAGATCGTAATGAACTGTAGCCAATTTCATCCATATTGTATGTATAAGTACTATGTGGCTTCTAGAGCTAAAGTCATAAGATCGTTTGAACATATGTGCGGGTACTGCATATAAATCTAAATCGATTTTCTACAATTTCAATAGCGTTCGTTCTTGGTCTAAAACTTCTGTTAAATTACGAGTATATGGAAGTCAGACAAAAATTGCGACCTGTAGGTTGATTTCAAACTTAAAATGTACGGCCAGACAGTCATCGTTAAATGGAATCAAGGGGTGATTATACGTCTATCGGTATAATTAAAAGCTGGGTCTAGCGCAAATATTTTTTGTAGTTACAGCATTTGCCATGAAACTAACTTGAACCATAATAACAAGCAGGATATAAGTGCGGTGAGAAATCCTTTTAGAATACCATCTGGAGAATCTAATGTGTAAGGTATTTTTCAAGTTATGATAAATCTAAAGAAATATTATTTTTTCTCTAAAATGACATATTTTTTAAATACTTGTAAGCTTAGCAGGTAAAATTTAAAGATTTCTATAATTACAATTCGGAGAAGAGTATGTGCAAATATTTTTTTCACGCTGGCGATGCTTTTTTAACTATTCTTACACAGAAGTTTAGAAGTTATAGTGTAAGGTATTTTTGAAGTTACTGTAATGATACTCACAATTAATTATTTCTCTTTGATAACTAATTCTGAGAGCAAAGATTTTGTTCAATGGAAAACCCTTAGAACTTTTTATAAAAGTAAGTGTTTTGAAAAGTCATTCTAGAACACCTGCTTTAGAAGCTCTTGTGTAAGGTCTTTCTACAATTCTCGATATTTCTTATTGGAAATAAAGACAAGTTATCACTTTGACATATCATAAAGTTATTGTGTAGGGTATTTTTGAAGTTTCTGTAATAATAATTATTTCTCTTTTATAACAAATTCTGAGAGCAAGGATTTTGTTCAACGGAAAACCCTTAGTACTTATTTAAAAAGTATGTGTGTTGAGAAGTCATTCTAGAACACCTGCTTTAGAAGCTCTTGTGTAAGGTCTTTCTACAATTCTCGATATTTCTTATTGGAAATAAAGACAAGTTATCACTTTGACATATCATAAAGTTATTGTGTAAGGTATTTTTGAAGTTTCTGTAATAATAATTATTTCTCTTTTATAACAAATTCTGAGAGCAAGGATTTTGTGCAACGGAAAACCCTTAGTACTTACTTCAAAAATAAGTGTGTTGAGAAGTCATTCTAGAACACCTGCTTTAGAAGCTCTTGCGTAAGGTCTTTCTACAATTATCGATATTTCTTATTGGAAATAAAGATAGGCATATCTTAAAAGGCCTTCTTATTGCTCTATTCCCACGTTAATAACGTAGATATCGAACAAGATATGTAAACCTACAGCATACGGTGAATTATACAATCTACAAGTATAACCCATGTTTTAGATATTCTTTTTTTCGCTCATCTACAAAAATATTGATTTCTTGTAATTTTGTGCACAAAAAGGAAAGGAAAGGAGGACACAACGGAAGCGAAAAAAACGGTTGTTTTTCTTTTCATTTTCTACTAGAGCTGGTGTGCTATCTCTTTATATATATTTAGTATATTGTTGTAACGTATCGTTACAACAATATACTAAAGCAGCTCTCAAAGCAGCTGCTCAGCAGCTATCGTTTTGTCTTGTACACAAATCGTATAAGCTTTAAATGATTCGATTTGCTCGATACGTATATTTTATGCACATAATTTTCCAGTAAATTGTTTCGCAAACAAACAAGAAATAAACTCACCCACACAAGATAAGGAAGGAGGCATTTACTCGTCCTTAAGCCACCACGATAATGGACACAAATCTGTGGAACTAGGTGACACATAAAAAACACATGTTTCAAGAGTTAATTGAAATTTCTATAGATAGGTTCGTGCTCGATATTTGGTTTTTCTTAAGGGGAAATGGTGGCATTCATGAGTGGTAGGGATATTGGAAGGTTTATTACAAGCAATAAATGGATTGATGAGTTTATCTGTAGGAAAGGTATACGGATATTTGATATTGAAAAAAAAGTTGAAAAATTTGAGTTTTTTTGTTATACTCGTAGTATGATTATTTTGTAGAGATTTTTAATTTAAGAAGATTCAAATGGTTTTAACGAATATGTGAAAGCAGTTTTAAGCTATCTGACAGAGGTTTGAAGAATCTTGTTTAAAACCTTTTCAAAAAGTTTGAATTATATTAAAAAAGTTAAAAGCTTTTTATTTCAGTTTTATGGTTGAAAGGTGCCTACCAACAGGTTGTGTTATATAGTTTGAAAGTAGTTCAAAGCAGTCTAGAACTTGTTTGAAGGTGAAATTTTGAAATATTAACAATTTTAATGGTTGCATTGTTAAAACAGCAATAATTATTTTAATAAAAACAATGTTAATCGTTACAAAACTCAACAATGCATTGTTAAAACAACAATAATTATTTTAAAATTAACAATTTTAATGGTTAAAAAATTCAACCATAGAATAGTTAAATTAACTAATATTATTGTTAAATACCAGTCAACAACAAAATTTCCAAATTAACTTTATATAACGTAGACTCCAAATCGTGTTTATTTATGTTTAAGTTAACCTTATATAAAGTTATTTTTTCTTCTCAGTGTAGTTTGAAACAAATTTGAAGTTTTTCAAAGTGTATTTCGTTCGTTGTACGCTTAGGAATTAAGAATGCAGAGCTTCTAATTAGTTGAGGGTAGTTTGAATTAAGCCGCAAGCTTTTGGTTGTAGTTAAAAGCAAGCTGGCAGCTATGTGTTGTAGTCTTAGGTTAGCTTGAAAAGCAAGAAGTTGTTTAAAGTCGATTTAAAGAAGTTCGACCACAAAAACTTTCAAATTCTTTGAAACATCCTTTAAATTTTAACTTTCAGTTTGCCTCAATCGACTTCTAGCTAATTAGTTATCTTTCAGCTTGCTTCAGACTGCCACAAGCAACTTCTAGCTAATTAAAATAAATGTGCCAGTAGTTTTTGACTTTTAAAAATTGCGAAATTTTGACCGATTACAGAAATTTGTATAGATTGTGGATATATGTCTGAGTGAAACAGTTTGAAGCTATCTGGAAGTGGTTAAATAAATCTGCATGTGGTCTGAAAAAGTTTTGATATGATTTGCACCATCCTTAATTATCCTGGCCACAAAAAGTCCGTTATCATCTCGCGCTAGCGACCACCATTCACGGTAACCGCTCGGCCGACCTCATTTTCAAAGAAGTACGGCCCGAAGATGCGCCAGACCTTAAACCGCACCAAACACTCACTCTTTGTAAATGCGTCGGCTTTTAAACAATCACTCGTGGATTCTTATAAACTCCGATTGCGCATAGTAACACTTTAGTTCATGCATTTCTATAGCTTCTATGTAAAGGACACTTGATTTGGGGTCTTGTCGCTCCACCGAAGCTCGACGATATTAGTCCATCTTTTGTTATAGCGAAACCATAGTAAAATGAGATCATATCATTCCATGTTCCTGTTTAATCCTCATACAATATACCCTTCCGTTGTAGGGCCATTTCGCTCTAGAAGCCACTTATTAAATCCTACCAAAGGTTGACCACTGATCCATGTATGTATGCCTCTTCCACTGAAGAAACTACATCTTAAGTCAATCTAGATCAAATTAAAGAGGAAGGAGCGAAGTCTTCGAAAAACAAAGTGATGTTGAATATTACATAGCCTCACGGTTTCAGCAGGAGTTCCTCTCTTTCAATTTCCAAAACAACTTCAATCGCTTTTGAAAATAGGATGTCTTGTGTATTTAATTCAAGTTTTCCCTGTATTTTTGTGTACATTTCTAAAACGTTGCAAGTAAAACCTCAGTTTAAAGCTGCAACAATCAGTCCCTGAAAATTTAAGTTAACTTCTCACAAAAAATATTTTCAATTTTCCTTTATTGCCGTTTTTTTTTTTTTGGCAATAAAACATCACAACAATTGTGTTAGTTTTCCCCACATTTTGTTCCATTATTCTGCAAAGCTTCTCAATGGCCTCTTTTACAAAACATCAGCAACGACCATCACAGCATTTCCTTATTATACTTTCTGTTGTCCAATAATCATTCTCATTTTCCATCAGTTTGAACGAAAGCAGAATTTTCCTTTTTTTCTTTGCATTTATTTCTTTCAGAAGAGCCAGAAAAGCCATTAAAATTATAAGGAATACAAAAGAAACTTAACAAATAAAACAAGCAAGTGAACGAACATTTGTTGTCCATTCATTCAGTCATCCAACCATCCGACCACAGTCATCCAGCCATCCATCCATACGGCCAATTGTTAACAGATTGTTGAGAAATAATAACAACAGCCAGTACAAAATAAGAAAAAATATATTTATGAATACAAAAAAAAACAGAAATTGCAACACTCAACGTTTGGTTGCCGGTCCATAATGTGGCTCGTTCTTGTACGAAAATATACAAAAAACGGTACTGCTAACAAATACATTATGGCCGTTAGTGAGGAGAAAAAGATTACAATCAAAATTATGTTTGAAAACTTTAAATGCAAATATGTCCGTTGAAAAGCTGTGAACGCAGAAGTAGCATCAGGGACAATATCGAAGTTAACAAATAAAATTCTTTAAAAGGATATGATCTGGCGACGCTATTAACAATTATGTTCAGTTTGGTTTTACATTTCATTACGAAAATACTAAATCCAGAACAACGGTTGCATATTTTAAGAATTTTTTTGTCAAAAGCATGGTTCAATTCGGGAATATTGCTTTCTGCAACGTTTATTTAATTGTACCCGAGCGGTTAATTTAAATAAACATGAATCGTTTTCTAAACACTTATGCCTGAAACGGTACTACAAATCCTTAGAGATCTGTAGTACCAAATACTGCTGTAGAGCAGTGTTCGGCACACTAATGTAGCTCAGATTTG
Organism: Hydrotaea diabolus; assembly: GCA_963513945.1. Taxonomy (NCBI): domain Eukaryota; kingdom Metazoa; phylum Arthropoda; class Insecta; order Diptera; family Muscidae; genus Hydrotaea; species Hydrotaea diabolus. Next base: position 220,074,649 of record OY740716.1, on the reverse strand, counting down.
TTTTAATTCGTAAACTTGTGGTCGAAAACAATGTTGCTGAAAAGAAAACATTCAAATTTCCTTTAAACGCTTGGAAAATAAATGAACCAGCCGATAAAGGTTAAGTACCATTTTACGCGCAAGTGTGAAAAAACCCGTTACATTCGGTCAATAATTTAAAACTTCATTCGAGAGGGTAGTGAGAAAAATGTGAAATTAAGGATTGTCCTAGGATTGAGACCCGAATAAATATATAATCGTTAAATTCATCGGTGGGGCGATTTGTAAGGCAAAAATTTGTCGATATTGTGCCATCGATTTTTCTATAGCTTTCGGCATATAAAAAATAAGTTCCACTACGACATATCAAAAAAAATCATGTTCGAGATATTTCCTCAATTTAAATTTGTTAAGGTTTTTTTAGTGGGTGATTCGATTCTCTCAGTCGTATTTCTATTCTCACGTGCTCATATGTTATATTGTATTGTATTCCACCTTGGAAAGGTAATATTTAAAAAAAATATATTTTTTTTATTACCTACAAATTAAACGTTTTTCGAAGTGGATATCGTTTATTGTACATTTGAGAAATTTTTAACATGGAGTTTTTTATTATCTAAGGTCAGTATGAATCGATCTGTAATTGTAGTTTGAGGTAAGTTAATAATTATATGATGCAGTTTAGGTATTCTTTTAAGCTGGTTGGAAGTTGTTTCAGGTCCATTTGAAAATAGTTCGAGTGTAATAACTTTCAATTCGTGTCTAATTACTTTCAAAGTGTCTTTAAACAACATTCAGCTTTCTTTAAACTTCTTCCTCTAATGCTTCTGATTAAATAGAACTTAAGAGTTTGATGCGTTTAAAAATTGCGATTCCTCTCAGTCGTATTTATATTCGCACGTGCTCAGTTTAAGCTTCTGTACTTGAAATATCGCCGTCATTGAGATTTAACTTACGTACTTAGGTCCCACAACATTGCATTAAGGAAGGGAAACTTCTCTCAAACTTCTCTCAAAGGGAAACTTCTCTCAAATTATACTCACAGGCCAGGACACACTATTTAACGCCGGCTCCGAACGGCTAATGCGTACTAGTATTACAGAGAAATGGCGTAGAGATAAATCTCTTCCGGCATTTACGAGGTGAAAAATTGTTAGATGTTCTTACCCGGCGATGAATCTAGGTGATGTAAAGGGTGTTTTTTTAGACGTGTGGTTTTTAAGAAAAAATAAAATGCATATAATTTAAAGTTAGGCCAACAATTAAGCTTTAATGATAAGGGTTTGTCATTGTGTTTTAAAAATATTTTTGGGCAATTGGCCGCCGCGGCTGGCTCGAATGAATTCCAGCCGAGAGGCCCAACTTTCTACCAGTTTTTGCAGCATTTGAAGCCGTATAAAATAGTCCAGCTGTGTTAAATCGCACGATCTTGGAGGCCACACTACAGGCCCACGACGCGATATAATGCTCTCACCGAAAGTTTCCTTCAATAAATTGATTGTTTCGTTTGGCTGTATGCAATGTTGTGCCATAAACCGCACCAAACGGTGGTATTCTCTGGTAGAACCTCTTGAACCTCTTTTGGTTACTCTTCAGCCCAAGTGCAGCAATTTTGTGAATTGCCGTTGCGCCAGAAATGGGACAGCGGATCTTTCCGTTTCTCATCGAACACTCCTTTCCGTAATACAGTTGCCAACATTTAAAGGAAATTATACGAAAAAATAAATGTTATAAAATGTCCTTTCGAATGAACAATAAAGATTCCACACTTGATTTGAATTTTTGTATTTCCTATTGTATTGAATAAATGCCTCTATAAGTATTTTGTTAAACAGAGCTGAACGCGTTAGTGAAACTGAAGGAAAATATAGGGTAATCAATAACCCTATATTTTCCTTCAGTTTCACTAACGAGACGCATTCAGCTCTGTTTAACAAAATCCACAAAGATAGACTTGATCATTTTTCGTTCAAAATGAAGAAAAGGTCTTCGTAACAATCGAGTTTTCTCGATGAACAGGTTTTTTGTGGTCACACTTTAGAAAAATTGCTATATTTGAGCAATGGTTTCAACAAGGTTGCGCTACAACTTTGGCGACTGAGTTATCTCACGGAGAACGTTCTTCCATTGTCTGTCAAGATCATGCGACTTGAAACACTTCGTTTAAATTCTCTCGGTCTTTGTCACGTTTTTGGTCTACGCAAAGAAGCCAACGAGCTCTCGGCAAACTTTCGATATATTTTTGTTGGAATAATGTCGGTCGATATAGGAAGAATGTATCTATCGACAATTTAATATCCCATACCTAATGGCCTACATGAAGCTTCTAAATAATGTAAGAATACCTTACACCGCGTGTTGTTGATTTCAAATTTCTGTTCCCACCTGGACAAATCGATGAACTTCCATCTTGTGCCCCTGTCCTCTAGTTGGAAACACTAAAGATAGTCTTATCCGAATCTAGGTAATTTTTTAGTGGTTCGCCAATGTTTTATGAAATAATGATTATTTTATCAAAAATGATTTCGCGGTTCTGCATAAAATTAGAAAATAATGCAAAGTAATTTTCCGTCTCTTTACGTTCTGTATTTCCAAAACTTTTCGAAAACTCTGAGAAACAACTGGCAAAAATATTTTGATATTGTATTTTTTAACGTTTTGCCAGTCTTGAAATATTCTTCGAATTAGGACGGTGTGCCAGTTTTTGCAGCAAAGGTATTTTTTGGTCTTAATAGTTCCAAAGCTCATTGCACGAAATTGAAAAATAAGATTGATCTAACTTACAAATGAATCTAGATTTCGTTAAGGAACTGATTTTATTTTTCACAATTTCCAGTTTGAAATATAATAATAAACGGTGGCCATTTTTGGGTTACTCAATATTTTATAATTTGATTTTTCTTAAATTTTAAGAGGTTTTTCTGTAACCAGTTCTAAAAGCTATTTTGCGTCAGCCCTACATGACAACTTCAAAAGTAGTTTTCTGGGTTTCGTTCATTCATTAATAAGTTCATTCAATTTAATAACAATTTCTTACGTTACTTCTTCGAAAAGCCATCACTTCATACTATCAGCAATTTTTTTTTAATTTGGACTTATACCACTTCTCCATGGCATCATTAAGACACATGTTTGGCTATTTCCTCTATATTGCTACGAGTATATGACTTCACAGGAAAGAAGATTGAGAAAGTCGAGGAGACCAGGAACAACTTATTGAGTATGGGGTCGGTCGGATGTATCCACGGGCGAGTATTTATTTATACGTTGCTTTATTTCATTTGCAGAAAATTTCTCGTATAAACATTTCTCTTTTGGGTTTCGTTAATATTTTTTCCTCTTTTCCTGTGATGTACGGACTGTGTATTTTGTGTTAAATGCACTAAATGATGGCGGCGGCGACGATGGTGATGATGTGGATTTCTTTTACAAATAAGTTTTATTTGTAGCCATTTCTTTGTGTACGAACGATTTTTCCTTTTTCACTTGTTGAGATTTTCGCATTACGCATTTATGCATACTTAAACGCGTATATCGCGTTAAAGTGTTTTTTTCTTCTTCTCTTTTTTGTGAAATGTTTTAATTCAAGATACTGGGGTGAAATATCAGCAAATGTTAATGTTGCTTCGCAGATGTTTGTTTAAGTTTTTTTGTGTTTCATTATGTTTCTTTTCCGTTGATAAATCGCCCTTTTGAGGTAAAAGTGATGATTTATGTTTACATAAAGTTTGCCGCACAAAAATGGTTTGAAAAGTTTGTTGAACCTTGACTTATTTTAATTTTTATAAAAATGAGTGGAAAATCAGTTTTATCTTTGTTAACATTTTTTAATTTAAGAAACAAAATCTTAAACCAAACTTGGAACCAAACTTTAATGAAATAATTTATATTAATTGCAATATTAATGCAAAAAGAAATTTACATAAAAGCAAGGAAATGTGACATTTATGCATTGAACTATTTTAGTATGACATCTGTTTTGAAAACTGTATGGTCTGTATTTTAAATAACTTTTGAGCATTTAAAGGCTTTTTATACCCTGCACCATAGTAGGACGGCTTCTATACATATTTCTGGCCTAATAATGAAAATGCGAATATTTATCATCAAAAATTGTTTTATTGTTTTTCAAAGTATTCTCCAGCATGATTTATACACTTTTGCATGCGCTCAAACCAATTGTCGAAGCACTTTCTCCACTCCGATTGAGACACCTCCAAAACATGGTTTTCGAACGCTTCAACAGCATCTTCTGGCGACAAAACCACGCATTTTTTTCTTGATGTGCGGGAGTGAAAATAAGTCATTGGGTGTCAATTTAGGGCTGTACGGCGGATGACCCGTCAATTCGACGTTTTGGCCGGTCCAAAAGGCGCTGGTTTAAGCCGATGTGTAAGAACTAGCATTGTCATGGTGCACAATGATTCGTCTTCTCTTGTTCGTTTTTCGAATTTCTCCGAAGACTTCAAGCAAACAAATTGTGGTGTACCACTCAGAATTGACCGTCCTACGTTGCTCAAGAGGAACAGTCGCCACATGACCAGTTTTGCCGAAGAAACAGGCGACCATTTAATTCGAAGTGCTTCTTTCACTACCCACACGGTCGATTGCTGTTTTGTTTCGGGCTCATACTCATAGATCCATGATTCGTCACCTTTGACGATCTTATAAACGTCTTTTGAGCCACCGCAATCGTATTTTTTTAAAATTTCTTTGCACCAATCTGCACGAACCATTTTTTGAGCGATTGTCAAATTGTGCGGGATCCAACGAGAGCAAACCTTTTTTGCGGCCAGGTGTTCACGCAATATCGAATGTATGCGGGTGGAAGAAATGCCCAAGGATGCCTCTATCTCACGGTATGTCACATGACAATCTTGCATTATCAGTTCACACACGGCATCAATGTTCTCTGGCACAACGGCCGTTTTTGAACGACCTTCGTCTTTGAGCGACCGTCGGCCACGATTGAATTCATTAAACCAGTTTTTCACAGTGCTATAGGAAGGTGCTTTATCGTAATACAAAGATTTAAGTTCATCGATGCACTCTTGTCGTGATAATCCACGTCGAAAGTTGTGAAAAATGATCGAACGAAAATGTTCACGAGTTAATTCCATTTTTTTTTGCCAAATTGATTTTTTAAAGTCACTGTAAACAACACAAATGATGGCCGTACGTCAAAACGTTCCGAGTACGTTTATACTAAAAAATGTCAAACTTTCCAATGGAAATTTCAGATGGCGCCAGGCAGCACTTAGTATTGCCTGAGCCAGAAATATATAGCAAGCCTTGTAGACGTAGCAAATTTATTTTGGAAAAATATTAAACATTTTATCAAAATCAATCATCGATTGGGAGACAAAACGCACTATCTATCGTGTAGGGTCTGTAGCCCTATCATGGACTACAACGTACTGCAAGATCGGGTGAACACATTACTGCTGCTCAAGAAAGTGTTCAAAAAATCCATCGACCTTAATTCGAAACCGTGCTGAATGTGATGAAAAATGAGCTCAAAACGGATCGCACTTGTGAGGCTAAATAAGGCGGACATTTATCTAAGACTGTATTTCATACTTAATTGCCGAAATTAAATAAAACATATTTCAATTTAAGATCCATTCTCTTTCATTTAATCAAAAATTATAAACAAACAAAGTAGTGTACCTTCCTGACGGACACCCTGTATAAGAAACCGTTATTGCCATTACTAAAATTTAAAATACTTTCGTTAAACAAATGCGGCTGATGGACTTTTAGATCTAACAATTCGTTTGTTAAGGTTCGGATTCTTCGTGTTTTCTACCCATACTTTAGTTACAATTACTGGACGTTAAAGAGCAGCAATTAAAATTCGGTTGTACTGATGGAATACTTCAGGTGGAATACTTCAAATTCGTCGGTTGTGGCAACGAATTTGTTTTCTGTGTGTTACCAATGCCATTACGAAGATTTCTTGTTTTGAACTTTTTAAATGTACAGTAAAAAACATGTCCTACTCAATATTAAGTTTCAAAACTAATTTGAACAAAATTCTAGTACAACACATTTTCGGTCTAGCGACTCCATCAATTTTTAATGGCAATTTTTTTAATTAACTTGGGATCAAAACTTTTGCATTTGCAATCAAACTATAAGTATACATTAACTTAATTTACACCAAATGGCCATGTCAATGATGTATTAGAAGCCAAAACTCTATGCGGTAAATGTCAACCAATCAAGTTTCCTTATTTGTCACACCCTCAATTTCTAGGACATCTTCTATTTTTTTTTTTTCTTTTCAACAATTGGTTTTATCGACATCAACGACTTTTTTCTTTAAAATACTGGAAAACTTCATTACTGATTTCTTATACTGTTGAGACGTCTCAATGTCTAAGAGGACAATTGCATTTTTTGTATTATTTGAAGAGTTCACAACAATCTCTCTGTCGGTTTTATCGCCGCCTGTCTTTCTGGAGGGTTGCTATAAACAAGCCACCATATTATGCTCAAACATGTGAGGACAAGTTTTGAAAAGAGCAACACCAAAACATCATCAAAACAATAATACGTATCCAAAGACTGTTGATAGAGAAGATGTGCCAAGTCTTTTTGATGGTCAATACTAAATACAGAGAATGAGAGAAGGGACAATAGGACAAGGTGATATACGACTCGGTGGTATGAGAATCTGTAGAACTAGTAACGTTTAAGTGGGATATACTGGATTGATTTGCTTTTTACTAAAACACGTTCAAAAAAATCCAATGGAACAAAAAATTGTTGATCCTTGTTTGGCACAGTTACTCCTTAACGATAATTTTTATTCTAAGATTTTACTGGGATACGTTCAGCAAACTGAAAGTGTAAAAATTGGTATTTAATTTACTTTAAGTTCACTCCTTTGTTCAATACAAATTTAATAGTTATTTTAATAACTCTAGTTTGAGAGAACTATAAGTCGTATTGACAAAGTTCATTGTCCCTAGTTTATAAAAAATTATCTTAAAAACTGTTGAACGAAATGCCTTCCCGAGTTTTTTTAAACTTTTTTAAGAGATTGCAAGACATCTATCTTGTGCTTCTAAAGTCTTTGACAACGCAAACCTTATGAAGAATACTAAGAACCTTTTTATTTTGTTCTGATATCCTTTAACGTTGGATGGAGTTAATACTAAATATGTCATTACGTATGCAACATTACGAAATTTTGATCGGAGACTTTATATATAGGGTGTTTTTGTAGACGTGTAATTTTCAAGAAGAAATGAAACGCACACGCAGAGAAAAAATATGGTTACTATATGGTCACGGCAATAATAATATGTTCGCCGCAATAAAAGTATGTTCGTCGCAACCATAGTATTGCATTCTGAATTTTATTTTGACAATAGTATGATTGTCGCAATATTAATATTGTTGAAATGTAACAATAGTATTTTACCAAATTTAAAAATGAAAATATGGTTGTAGCAACAATATAAATATAGTTGGTGCGACAAAAGTATTGTTTTATGGGTTTTTTTTGTTAACAATAATAACAATACGGCAATCATACTGTATGATGGTAAATTTTTTTGGTTTGAATATGCTTTTAAAACAATGTTATTGTTACGGATCGAATGCAATAATAGTACTATTTATAGGAAATTACTTTTTTAAACTAAACTGCTTTGGCTTTGATTAACTGAAATATATTTAATAAAAACGCTTAAATTTTTTAAACTAATTTTTCTCCTGTTAAATAAATCACTCCTATTATTTAAATTTAAAGTATTTTTACATAATTTTTATAATTCAATTCTATTGTTGACAACTTAACGCAATTCTAATAAATAAGTTTAGGAATCATAGTATGGTTGAGCGGGATCATACTATGGTTGCACGGGTCATAACATGGTTGCGTGTGAATCATACTATCGTTGTGAAGATCATACTGTGGTTGTCTGTAAATCATACTATGGTTGTGAGGATCATCATATGGTTGTGGGTATCATACTATGGCTGTGAGGATCATAATATGGTTGTGGGGATCATAGTATGGATATGTGTGAATTATACTATTGTTGTGAGGATCAAAGTATGATTGTGAGACTCATAGTATGGTTGTATTTGAATCATGCTATTGTTGTGGGGATCATAATATTGTTGTGCCACAAGCATATACCCAACAATAGTATGATCCTGTTCGAATATTGTCACCACAACCGTACTTTTTTTCTGCGTGCATATAATTTAATGTTATGGCCAAGAATTTAGCTTTATTATAAAGGTAAGGGTTAAACATTATGTTTTAAAACTGATTTGGGCAAGTGACCGCCGCGGCTGGTTCAAATAAATCCCAGCCGAGAGCGCCAATTTTGGACCAATTTTTGCAGCATTTGGGCCCGCATGTCAACATAACGAGCCGAATATTCTCTTCCAAGGCTTCAGTCGTTTCGGGCTTATCTGCGTAGACAAGTGACTTCCAACAACCCCACAAAAAATAGTTAAATCGCACGATCTTGGAGGCCACGCCACAGGTCCAAGACGCGAGATAATGCGCTCACCAAAAGTTTTCTTCAATAAAGTGATTGTTTTGGCATGTAGCGCCGTCTTGTTGGTACGAAAGGTCGTCCACAACAACATTCTCCAATTCAGGCACGAGAAAGTCATTAATCATGGTGTTTAGCCTTCCCTATTGACTGTTACCTTATGGCCGGCTTCATTTTAAAAGAAAAATAGACCAATGATTCCCTTCAGCCCTTAGAGCACACCAAACAGTTAACAATGGCTTGAAGATTTGCCTTACTCTACTTATATATGCGACAATTTTGGTTATTAACGTAGCCATTTACATTTTCATGTAAAAATCAGGATCAGTGACCATCTCGTTTTGGACCCATTCACCACGATTTGCAACCGTTGTTCCAGAGTAAGCCTATTGATTATGAAATGGCAAACCAATCTCAGCATAAATCAAGTGAAAGCTGTCAAAAAGACCTACTCCGAAAAAAGTGTGGCCACACGTCTAACAAATTGTCTTTGTTTTTGATCTTTGTAAAATCTTGTCAAGTCCGTCCGTGTGTCTGTTAAATGCTCGTTGGAGTCCAGACTATTTAAAGAAGGATCCTGAAATATTGGATGATAAAGGTTTGTGGTCATAAACTGATTGGGATTTATAAACCAAGTTTAAAAAAACCTGATCGCTATTCAAAAAAAGAAATAAAGTTTTTTAACCCCGTAAAAATAAAAATTAAACAAAAACACTAAGTGTTGCCTGGCGCCATCTGACATTTCCAATGGAAATGTGACATACCGTGAGATAGAGACATCCTTGGGCATTTCTTCCACCAGCATACATTCGATATTGCATGAACACCTGGCCGTAAAAAAGGTTTGTTCACGTTGTTGCAAATTTCTTTGCAAAAAGTACGATCGCGATGCTTCAAAAGACGTTTATAAGATCGCCACAGGTGACGAATCATGGATCTATACGTATGAGCCCGAAACAAAACAGCAATCGCCCGTGTGGGTCTTCGAAGACGAGCCAAATCCAACGACAGTTGTTCGTGGAAGAAGCACTTCGAAGCAAATAGTCGCCTGTTTCTTCGGCAAAACTGATCATGTGGCGACTGTTCCGCTTGAGCAACGTAGGACGGTCAATTCTAAGTGGTACACCACAATTTGTCTGCCTGAAGGCTTCGGAGAAATTCGAAAAACGAACAAGAGAAGTCGAATCATTGTGCACCATGACAATGCGAGCTCGCACACATCGGGTCAAACCAGCGCCTTTTTGACCCGCCGTCGAATTGATGGGTCATCCGAAAAAAAATCGTGGTCAACGATTTACGTCGCGAGAAGATGCTGTCAAAGCTTTCAAAAACCATGTTTTGGAGGTGTCTCAATCGGAGTGGAAAAAGAACTTCGACAATTGGTTTGAGCGCATGCAAAAGTGCATAAATCATGCTAGAGAATACTTTAAAAAACAATAAAACCATTTTTGATGATAAATATTCGCATTTTCATTATTAGGCCAGAAAAGTATATAGCAGCCCTCGTACTATTGTTTTTGAATTTAATATTGATTGCAGCAATATTAATATTGTTGAAATATAACAATAGTATTAGTGCCATTTTTATAAATGAAAATATGGTTGTAGCTACAATAATATCTGGTGACAAAAGTATTGTTTTTTTTAGTTTTATGTTAACAATAATATGATTATGGCAATCATACTGTATGATTGTAATTTTTCTTTATTTAAATATGATTTTTAGAACAATGTTATTGTTACGAATCCATTATTTTAAGTTTAATGCATTTTTAAATAATTTTCATTACCCAAATCTATTGTCGACAACTTAACCCAATTCTAATAAATAATTTTGAATATCATAGTACAATTGTATGTGATCATGCTATGGTTGTAGCGATCATAACATGGTTGCGTGTGAAACATGCTATGGTTGTGGGGATCATAATATAGTTGTATGTCATACTTACTATGGTTGTGAAGATCATAATATGATTGTGAAGATTATCGTATGATTGAGTGTGAATCATGCTATGGCTGTGGGGATCATAGTATGGTTGTATTTGAGTCATTCGAATGTTGTAAAGATCAAAAAATTGTTATACACAACCATATACTATTATTGTGAGGATAAAAGTATGGTTGTTATGATCTTAGTATGGTGTTGTGAAGATCATAATATTGTTAGACCACTACCATTTACACAAAATTATAGCTATTCGAATATTGTTACCCCAACCAGACGTTTTTTCTACGTGTAGGTTTACCGATACTTTGCCTCTTCAACTGATACTGTCAGTTCCCACTACCGAAAATTGCCGAGGGCTACACGAATAGTACGTGCAACCACCACAATTCGGTTGGCAAAAACTTCGGTTGTGGCAACAAATCTATTATCTGCGTGAGATTTTATTCTGAAAATAAGTCTGAGCTTTAAGTCGTGCTCCTAAACAAACCTTTATTTGTGGTGTAGGGTAAATACGATTCGGCCTGTTCGAACTTAACCACGTTTTCACTTAACTTGTCATAGCTTCTCCTTATGGTTGCAGGCAACCACCGCCAGCCATCGAAGGATGGTGTAGCTGGCAAGTCTGTCCGCATCTGTAAACCCGTATAAATATTTAATTTTTCCTTTTTTCGTTTTCGATTCCAATTCTTGGTAAATGCGTCCGACATACTCAAGCGAAATGCTGAATAAAATAAAAAAAAACGAAGTTGCTGTATTGTTTGTACAGTTAATTTCCAAAAATGGCAATGAATGCCAACTGGCTTGGCTGACTTGAGTGGTGGCCCCAAACGGGCCAATTGTGGCGTCGAGAGATGAAAAAGGAATGAAATGATAAATCAGCTCTTCAAAAGATCCACACACAACAACTCTTTGATTTTGGCAAAAAGTCAGCGGCAACAACGATGATGACGACAACGCTCGAACGTTGTCATTTAAGTGTGTTTTCTTTCTTATTTTTATTATTAACTTTTTTTTTGGATTTTATGTTTATGCTCTGCAGAGGCGTTGGGATGGTGGCCATTCGCCGGGCCATTGAACCCAATAAAAGTTTTATAAAAAAAAAACTGTGTATTGATATTTTATATTTGTTTCCTCTTCCTCTCCATCTTCCCTAGCTGACGACGGTTAATGCATTTCTTTCCACTCAAAAGCACATTCTTGAGTTTTATGGTTTTTATGGTCAATAAAAAGTAATTGCGTTTTTTTTCCTTCTACAAAACTGTTCAATGCACTCGGGTGTTTTAATTATTTTCTTGCATTTCCCTGGCAAGGAAAACAATAAACATGGACTAGAGAGCCAAACAAAATCTAAATTCAAAATAATGGCGAAAAAACGCTTTACAATTGACACAAGGAAACTTAATGAACAAAAAACCAGTCATTGACCCACAAAGGAATCGGCGGAAAATATGTTTATTTTTTTTTCAGTTTCCAGCAATAAGCTCAATAATCGATAATGACAAAAGAAATAAAAATTAAAAACACCAGCCGTAAGCGTTAACCTACAAAACGCGCAAAGCATACGGACGGACAGGCAAACTCGCTTGCATTTGGCGCCTGTATGATTTGAAAACAAAAAATTGTGAAAAAATATAGTCAAGCTACACATAAGCAATTTATTGTCGACTCTAAGTGCCGATGCACAATTGCACAATTTATCATTGAGGTGGTGGATAAATTTCAACCCCCCCCCCCCCCCCCCCCCACCAATCGTAGATAAGTTTCTATTGTAAATGTCGCACAATGGTTTGTAGATGCCAACCGTTTATTTAGTTTTCTAACTCTTCTATAGACTTAGATACGAGGGTCTGGCCATAAGTCGAATGTACTAAACGGACTTTAAAAATTTGGGCGGCTCTAAAAGTTATGACAGTTTTTTAGAAAAAAAATTAAAAAGAATTGCATAGTGACTGCGTTTCAACGCTTTTAAAAATCAGCCCTCTTTTGATTTTTGTACATGGGTCCATTTATACGGCTTAGGTAGAATGTCAATAGTGACCGCTGAAAAATAGTTAAAATATTGCCTAATCCTATCCCTCCACGATATTAAGTTTGTATCTGAGCTTTTTAATGGTACTTCTCTCGAATTTATAAGTTCTCTGGTGTTGTTTAATGGAAAAAGCTTTAAACTAAAACTACGAGCGTTGCTATTTATATTTCGGGTCCGGCAATAAAAACACAATAATTTATCATTGGAAATGGTTTTATTGCTTTTCAAAATATTCTCCTTTAAGCAACACTTTTGCATGCGCACAAAGAGCGATAAAAACGTTGACCGCGCATTTTGTTCTTGATGCAAGGGAATAAGAAGAAGTCATTGGGTGCCATATCAGGGCTGTACGGTGAATGGCCCATCAATTCGACATCTTGAGTGGTCAAATAGCTCCTCGTTTCAGCTGATGTGTGAGAGCTCGCATTGTCGTGATGCAAAATGATCCGTCTTCTCCTCCTTATTTCTTGGAACACTGTTGGCATATGCATAGATCCATGATTCGTCACCTGTGACAATGTTATACACTGCATTTGAGCTACCGCAGTTATACTTTTTCAACATATTTTTGCACCTATTCATACGAGGGCTGCTATATACTTCTGGCTTATATTGAAAATGCGAATATTTATCATCAAAAATAGTTTTTATGGTTTTTCAAAGTATTCTCCAGCATGGTTTATACACTTTTGCATGCGCTCAAACCAATTGTCGAAGCAGTTTTTCCACTCCGATTGAGACACCTCCAAAACATGGTTTTTGAACGCTTCAGCATCTTCTGGCGACGAAAATCGTTGACCACGCATTTTTTTCTTGATGTGCGGAAATAAAAAGAAGTCACTGGGTGCCAAGTCAGGGCTGTACGGTGGAAGGCCCATCAATTCGACGTTTTGGCCGGTCAAAAAGGCGCTGGTTTGAGCCGCATTGTCATGGTGCACAATGATTTGTCTTTTCTTGTTCGTTTTTCAAATTTCTCCGAAGACTTCAGACAAACAAATTGTGGTGTACCACTTAGAATTGACCGTCCTACGTTGCTCAAGCGGAACCGTCGCCACATGACCAGTTTTGCCGAAGAAACAGGCAACCATTTGCTTCGAAGTGCTTCTTCCACGAACAACATTTGTTGGATTTGGCTCGTCTTGAAAGACTCATACGGTCAATTGCTGGTTTGTTTCGGGCTTATACGCATAGATCCATGATTCGTCACCTGTGGCCATGTTATACAATGCCTTTGAGCTACCGCAGCTATACTTTTTTAACATTTGTTTGCACCAATCCATACGAGCCTTTTTTTTGAGCATTCGTAATCTTATGTGGGCTCCAACGAGCCCAACGACAACAAATTTGTTTCTCGGCCAAATGGACATGCAATATCTTATTGATGCTTGTCATACCAATGTCCAAGGATGCCTCAATCTCACGGTATGTCACATTTGAATCAAATATGGTTATAAGTCCAAGTCTTAGTGCATAATTGACTGCAATGACTGTCTGCTTATACCCATTTCAGCAGATAAGCTTTTTGTCGAAACTCTTGGATGGTTTTGTATGGCAGCAGCTACAGCAGCAATTGTATCCTCCGTCCGAACTGAAGCGTTTCGATGGTCAGGTCTTCTGTTGACTGTCCCCCACTCGGCAAAATTGTTAACAAGTCTCATTATGCTCCATCTGCTCGCAGTATTGCCGCCAAACGTGCGCCTGTACTCTCTTTGAACCGAAACAACGAACTTCAGTGCGTGATAGCAGCGGACAATTCAAATTATTATTTCAGTGTCACAGTTATCCATTTTTGTTAAATCTAAAATTCAATCGGCAAAAAAAAAATTAACCAGATTCATTTAATAGAAAAAAATATTTAATTTTGTATATATGTGACAGCGCAAATAGAAAGGTACCTAATCTTTAAAATGGCTCTCCTGAACAAAACTGGTTTTTAACCTTAGGAACCCTTTCTATTTTGCGCGTCACATATAACTTTAGCCATGCTGACGAATATTGCTCCAAGTTATAGATCACCTTACATTTCCTATGCCTTTCTAGATATCAACCAGACTTCTTATGTGTCCCTCGTATACTGCACATAAATATCAGCAACACACATTGAATATGTAATTAAACCTTTGTACGACTAGCTCGCACCCACTTTTTGTGTTCGTCATTTTTTGCCACGAAGTGTGTACCCACTACAATTTGCTCATTTGCAAGAAAAATGTCATAACTCAAATAATCCTTCATTCTTCATTCCCACAACATAATTCTCATAGCCACTGGGTGGAACCTACTGTTAAACGCCGGCTCCGAACGGCTAATGTAATTTTATGGAAAAGTTTTAACCTGGCTTAGAGATAAATCTCTTACTCGTTAGGTCAACGGCATTTAAGAGGTGGAAACCCGCCGCTGTAAAATTGCTAGTTATTCTAACCCGGAGTTGAGCCTGGGCTTACTAACGTGTTTGTCGTGCACATTTCTTACACACCATAGCGGCCCAAAAAAATAGAGCTTCGAGTAAAGCTTCTTTCACTTTATTTTTGGGTAATTGTGGAAGTTCGGCTACATCATTGCTGTTATTCAAAATATGAGACAGCGCATAGAAAAAGGGACCTAAGGGTAAAAATATCAATTTTCATTTTTTTCTTCTTTTTTTTTTGATGTGGACAACATCTGAGCATCGAATGAGGCCGATCCCATGCCCCAAAAGTGTTCCCTCCCAGAGATATGTTCGTTTTATGAAAGTGAAGTCGACGATTCTAAGCGCAAATCGAAAGGGACCTAATCTTTAAAATGGCTCTCCTGAACAAAACTGGGTTTAGGTAGGTCCCTTTCTATTTTGTGCGTCACATATACCAATCCGGAGACTATTTTGTTGTACTCAAATTAAGAAGTTTACTTTTTTGAGTTACGACCTTTTTGTCGCCCATGAGCGAATTGATTTATCTTTTGCACAAAACCACCACTCCTCCCTCGACTTTCGCTACCAATCCATGGTGCATCGTGTAAACTACTCCCGCTGCGCTACCGTTCAATACGGAGACATTTAAAGGCAAGTATTGCAAACACAATCTGCATGATTTTGGCGTTAAATTGAAATTGATGTCCGAACGACGACGTCGCGTCATGTACCAGGCAAACTGACACACAGACACACAAAATGACATTTCGAAAAATGAAAAAAAAAACAATATAAATTGTGATAAATATGGAAAACAAAAAAGCAAAATATTGAACGCAAGCGTATAGACAACAACACGATACGATAATTGACACTTGTTTTATTTTTGTTGTTTTACATACGCTTGCAATTAATTTCCTATGCGCCGCTGTGGAATGTAAATGGGCGAGCGATTATCAAAAGATGTTGTTGTTATGACTTGTTAAAATCATAACAATAAAGCAGGGCTGCCATCTTAGAGAAATGTTTTGACGATACCTACCGAGTGGCCAGAGAAGAATGATAGGAAAAGAAATAGAATAAACGGTTAAGATCACTCTATGTAGAGGGCGGTTCGGAAAGTTGTTAGCCTATCAATGAAAGAGAATAGTTAGTTTTTCAAAAATATTTTTATTTTTCAATATAATCTCCTGAAACTTCAATACACTTAGTCCAACGCTTATCTAGCAATTCTATCCCTTGATTAAAATAGTTTTCCTCAAGGTCTTCAAAATAGTGGTTTACAACTGTAATTGCATCTTCATTTGAGGTAAAACGCTTGCCAGCAAGGATTTTTTTTAGATTTGGGAACAGGTAAAAGTCACGGGGAGCTAAATCAGGAGAATAAGGTGGGTGGTCAAGCAACTCGTACTTTAATTCGTTGATTTTAGCCATTGTTAAAAGACTCTTGTGCGCTGGTGCGTTGTCTTGATGAAAAATTTTTTTGTGTTCTAAGCCAGGACGTTTTTCTCGAATTTGTACATTTAATTGATCTATAAGGTTGCAATAGTACTCTGAATTTATTGTTTTACACTTTTGCAGATAGTCAATCAATAAAATACCTTTGAAGTCCCAAAAAACCGTTGCCATAACCTTACCATTGTTTTTGCCTTCTTTGGGGCACTTCCTCCAGTTTCAGTCCATTGTTTGGATTGTTCTTTTGTCTCTGGCGTATAGTGGTGGATCCATGTCTCATCCACAGTTATGAAACGACGCTTAAAATCCATTTTATTTCGCTGAAAACGATCCAAACAAGCTTGAGAAATGTTCATTCTTATGCGTTTTTGGTCGACTGTTAACAAGTGCGGCACCCATCTGGCAGAAAGCTTTTTCATCTGTAGTTCGTCATGCTAAATTAAATGGACTCGATCATTTGAGATGCCCATGATATTAGCTATTTCACGCACTTTTATTCGTCGATCATTTAATACCATATCATGCACTTTGGCTACAATTTCTGTTGTTGTTGCTGTTTTTGGACGTCCACTACGTGGTTCAACTTCAATGCTTGTACGACCACGTTTAAATTCAGCAACCCAATTTTTTACTGTTGCATATGAAGGAGCACTTTCACCTAACACATTCACCATATCATTTCGAATTTCTTGTCCCGATAAACCTTTTTTATGTATGGCAATGTATATTTGTATGTCACCTTAAAAAGGTAATATTAAAAATAATAATATATTTTTCTTACCTACTAAAAAACCTTAAAAATAAAAGTTTAGAAAAAAATTAAATATGGGCACATTGAGAATGATTGTTGTAATTTGTCGTAATGGAACTTTTTTCCTCCTGCCAAAAGCTATCGAAAAACCGATGGCACAATATCTAGAAATGTTTGTCTTTACATATCGGCCCACCCTAATATTCACCTTTTAGTGGTCTTTTTCTGGTCTTCCATTTAAAAGATTTCCAATTCCTCTTGCAAACAATCTGATAAAATGTCCAACTGTATACTTTGGAAGGCATTACTTATCGCAAACATTTCGGTCATAATCTTTAACATTTCTTGACTTGCGTTCATGTTTTAATAAAATTTATCTCGAATTGGGGTTTTTGTTGTTGTTGTTTTTGTGGTTCCTGCTACGTGCAGTGGTGAAACTGTCATAAATCTAAACGACTTTAAGCATTCTTTGTTAGCACCAACGACAGCAGCAAAAAAAGCTGTGATTTGTGCGAGAATCTTTTACGGTTGTGAAGAAGGCAGGGAGGGAAGGTTGTGTTTAGGTCCTTCGAGCGGCAACAGCTGCTGAATAAAAAACAAATACTCGTGAATGCTCTCGACATGCTGTTTTTGGCGCTGGCGTTTTATGATTGTTAAGTACCTACTCAGTTATCGTGTGGCCCGGTTCTTTTCATCTTTCACCATCAGCAGGTGACTTCTTTTCCACTTTTGTAATTCGTGTGAAACGCATTTCTGGTACTCGGACGAAAAGCAAAAAAAAAACGAAAAATAAAAACACGTTGTTTCCTTTTTTGGACCGGTTGTTCGTTGTTGCCACATCCTTGATGATGTTGGCATTTGTTTTTCTTCACATAACATTTTCCGCCTTTTTTCATTTTGTGTTTCGGAAGTACTTAAAGCGGAGGTCCTTTTATCAACCCGGTTTTTTTCAGTTGATGTTTCTGTGTTTTTTTTTTTTTTGGTAAAAGCTGAAATTGTAACATTTATTTCGAGTGTGTTTATGTTTAGTTTGTTTTTCCTTTTTGTCGACGTTTTTCTCAAAGAAAGATAAACATTTTCAGGAATGATTATACAGAAGGTAAATAAACTGAGACATTAATTTGATGTGGGTGGGGTAGAATGACATGGCTTGTCTGACGAAGATGATGATGGTAGATTTCAAAAGGAAATCGCAGCATTATTTTCAGATGAAAAATCTTTTTAAAGTGAGTACATTATCTGATTAAAAAAAACCGGAAGAAAGTCCAATTCAGAAAAAAGGACAAATATAATGGATCATTACACTTTTACTGAAATAGAAAGGAAAACTTTATGCACAAGCAAAGGTGAAGGCAAGAAAATTTGCATGTTAATCTTTACATTAAAAAGGCGGATTCAAATTTATAATTTATATAAGGTTAAAAAAATGTTAATACTTTCCACCATAGAAGAAAGTCATTCTATTTCAAATACCACCAAATATTTAACTAAGAGCATCTGCGACCATGTCCATCTGATGATTGAACGCATGATTCAGTTCAAAGGAAAGGAGATAGAGTCTTCTTAGATACAGATCTAATAGTTGTAGACCGGTTGATACTGGAAATGGACCAAATCAAACAGAAACGAAAAACTTACCCTTTGAAAGACAAACAAAAAGAAACTAAATTATGAAATATCATTTTGGGTTTTGGACATTTTACCTTAATAACTGCAAAAAATGATGATCTTTGTGTAAAATGATCTCTTGAATCAGAATTATGTGTCCATCACGTATAGTTTTCGAGATATTGTGAAAATGGCCAATATTAATTGGTAAGTAGTGCATCTTTAATGTTAATCAAAATCTATAAAAATCGAACATAAATTGTGGAAGTTACAACCAAAAGAACTCAAAATTAGTGCACAAAATCATAAAGGACTTACTGTGAACTATACGCAGAGAAAAAACATGGTTACTGCATGTTCACGGCAATAATAATATGTTCTCCACAATAAAAGTATGTTCTTCGCAACCATACCATTGTTAACTGCATTTATTTTTGACAATAGTATAATTGCTGCAATATTAATATTGTTGAAATGTAACAATAGTATTATTGCCAAATTTAAAAATGAAAATATGGTTATAGCATCAATATAAATATGGTTGGTGCGACAAAAGTATTGTGTTTTGCAATTCATGTTAACAATCATACTGTATGATTGTAATTTTTCTTCATTTAAATATGATTTTAAGAACAAATGTTTTTGGTACAGATCTTATACAATAATACGATAGTACTTTTTTTTTTATCGAAATTAAATTTTTTTAAAAAAGCTGCTTTGGCTTTGTTTAACTGAAATATTTTTAATAAAAACACTTATGTTTCTTTAAACTTATTTTTTCTACTGTGAAATAAATCGCTCCTATTATTTTGAATTTAACGTATTTTTCAATAATTTTCATAATTCAAATATATTGTTGACAACTTAAACCAATTCTAATAAATAATATTGGGGATCATAGTATAATTGTGTGTAAGCATACTATGGTTGCGTGTGAATCATACTATGGTTGTGAGGATCATACTATGGTTGTATATGAAACATACTATGGCTGTGAGGATCATACTATGGTTTGGAGAGCATAGTATGGTTGAGTGTGAATCATACTATGGTTGTGGGGATCATAGTATGGGTATGTGCGAATCATACTATTGTTGTGAGGATCATAGTATGGTTGTATTTGAATCACACTATTGTTGTGAGGATCATAATATGGTTGTAGCACAACTATATACCCAACAATAGTATTATCCTCTTCGAATATTGTCACCCCAACCATACTTTTTTTCTGCGTGTATGTTTCGAACGTGGTATTTTCATAATCCGGCGAAAATTTCCAGAGTTATAGCAATTTTTTGTTTAATAATCATAGAATTTTTCACTGTAAGAACGAGATTTGAAATACATCATGTAATTTCTTTACAATGTCTGTATGGAAACCCTCGGTTAAACATTCCTTACTGAATCTAGTATAAAATCATCTGCTGAAACCGAATACTCCATAAATCGTACAGTTTTCGAGATATCCATTCTTTTGAAATGTATTAAAAAACATAATGTAAATAAGAAAGTTTCATACAAGGTAATTTTTTAAGTTTTTAACCTTGAAATTGTTTAGTTAGATCTACAGCGGTCGCCACGTATTTAATGTGGGGTGCATCGGTAAAAAAATAATCCGAATTTATAATTACTTATAACATGCTACTACTTTCTGCTCCTTTTCCCCGGTACTGACCAATTCATATTCACGATTTCTCGAAAACTATACATACGTAGTGGGGCAAAACGGACACTTACTTTGGGTTCAGGAGATCATTTAATAAAAGGATCAGTTGGGTTCGTTTAAAGGAGCATTTTGTTCCAGAACAATGTACTAAACTTTTAAATTAGTTTATTTATTATGACATGAGCATTTTTTTTCTAGTTCGAAACCATGGTTGTTTCATTTGCAGAATCAACGTAAAAATTAGTGAAATGTATTAGCTAGGCTGCCAGGCAGACTGTATAACTGTATCTAAATCAGCTATGATTTATCTTCTGCAGCCTTTGGCTACGATTACTTAGGCTAAAAATTAAATTACTTGTACGGTAGTCTCGTTTGAATTACTGAGAATTCCCCTTTACGTATAATCTTCAAACTGTAGTCGTATTATGAGCTCACACAACCATATAAAAATTCGTTTAATTCTGCACTTTCAAACTTATTGATGTTTCATAACTATAGACGCACTTTTACAAAATTAGATAAATTAATTTTAAAAACAATTGGGCAATTGTGTGAAGAAAACTTGAAAAGTAAGGTTTACAACAGTAGTTGTGGAGAGCCTGGCCTTATAGAGTTCGGTTTTACTTTCAACAATTGCAGCAAGACTTTCTGAAGAGGGTTGTCACGGACCCGAAATCATGATAAAAGTAGTGTGCAGCCACGAAAATCAATGTCACTTTGCCATTTTGTTAAAAACTTGTCTTCAATTTAAATATAGAAGCAAGAGGTCTTGAGCCGGTTTAATCCCTGTTTAATGTGTAAAAGCAACAGACCGAAATAAAACAAACGAGCTAAACATTTTTAAAAACTTAAATAAAATAACATTAATTAATAATGGGTAGGGCCTCCATTATTTTGAATAAGTTCAAAAATGCTATCCTTCATACTCTCTATCAAATTAGTTCACAAATCTTCATCTGCTGACCACCATTCATCGATAACCACATCTTTGAGGTCAAATACAGTTTGGTATTGGCGGTTTTCTGCATAGACACGACGGGCCAAGATTCCCCATATGTTCTCGATTGGGTTCTGGTCAGGAGAACATGCGGGCCAGTCCATAGTTTGAATATTTTTTGATTGCAACCATTCTTGACGACTTTTATGAACTGACGTGTTGTCCTGCTGAAAAATGAGTCTTTCATTGTTGCTGCTTTCCCCAAATGACAATAATTTATCTTCCAAGACTTCAACGTACTCCATTGAATTCATCCGACAACTAGGAAATGCCAAATCAAGCATACCGTCGCTACAAAATGCTCCCTAGACCATTAAGGAACCGCCACCGAAATTTCGTTTTGAGAAATATCGTGGTTCCTTCCGTAAATCTCTCCAATAGCAATTGAAACCATCTGGACCATCAAGATTGAATTTTTTCTCATCCGTTAAAATCACCTAAAAAAATGAAAGGAGTTGATAAATTGGAAAAAAATCAATAATCATGAAACTTACCTTGTTCCAGTTTGTTTGCAAATTGATCTTTGCAAAGTTTGTGACTAGGAAGTAGTTTTGACATTGTTATAAGCTTCTGTCTGGTAATTGTTCTGGACTCGTTTATTAGGCTATTTCCACTACGGTCGCGTCCACGATTTATCGAAAATTTTTAATGGTGTTTCTATTGTGTTTTGCGTCCACGTTTGCGTTCAAAAAGATTTTTGTGTTTATTTGTTTTTTTTTTGCGGTGCGAAAAATTTTAATATTTTTGCGTTGTGACATTATCATGGAGATAAATGATATTATTTTGCTAACCGCAGTGGAAAATGAGGATCAAATGGTATTGCGCCTAATGGAAATGTGCAGTAGCAGCAGCGCTTTATGTTTTTGCTGATAAACAGCTGTTTTAATAGGGATGTGCAATTTGCGGTGTTGCCATTAATAGGTATGGGTGGGTTTCGATTGCAAAAATAATCGAATTTATAGTAAACGCGACTTATCGAAAAACGCGTCCAATATGAACGCGACTTTTTCCCATACCTAACTGCCTATGTTTTTTGTATAGGCTTTAACGCGCGTTCATTGATTTTTGGACGCGGACGTGGACGCGACCGTAGTGCAAACAGCCTATAAGACTCTACTTATCGTTGGTTTTGACACATTAATGCCACACTTATTAGCAGTCTGCGAAGGGCTTTTCATGGAATTGCTAGCAGCGTTAATGACACCGCGTCTTTCTCTCTCTGATAGCTTTTTTTGGCCCCATATTTTGTTCTTCCCGTATCCACTTTGATTTTTTGCAAAATGTCCAACAACTTTATCTGATCGATTAATTTTTCCTCCAATTTCTCGATAGCTTAAACCACTTTCTAAAAAAGCTAAAATTTTGACTTTTTCAATTTCAGTATGGTACGTAACTTACCTGGCATTTTGTTTAACTTTACAAACCGAAACAAATTTAACCAAATTGATTTTTAATTTGTTGACCCAACTTTTATTTGAACTCATTTGAATTAGTTTTATTACAATGCGTCTATAGTTATGCAACTCTAAGAAATACAGTTATAAGTGGTAATGTTCTCAATTTAAAGAGATGGTGGCTCAAATTTTTAAAAACAAAAATACCGTTATACTACTACAATAAATAACAATAAGTCCCAAAAAAATATTTCTTGAACTTTAAATAACACAAAACATGTAATGCGTCTATAGTTATGATACGGACGGAGTGTATAAGTTTGTCATCCCGTTTGTAACAACTCAAAAACTTATCTGCGGCAGGGTGGAGCGCGGTAGTTTGCTTTTTTGCACTGCAGGCTGCGGTGGCACTGTTGGTCGAAGAGAGTGGAGACTGTGTGTGGTTTATAGTGTCTGACGGGAGATTTGTATTCGTCTGCCTTTCTGCCTGCCATCAGGAAAGGTCATTTTGTGTTGAAGTGTATTTTTCAAATGTGCACTAGATTATTGCAGTGCAGTGTGCTTTTCGTTTTCGATTCGCTGTTCCCCCTTGCGGACGTGTTCCTGGTGAAACAAATCCCAGAGAACTTCACCAGAGACCTCTACATTCGACCGCGTCACTGTGTGGTGCGCCATATCACGAGTGGGCATCATTGGCCCTTACTTTTTCCAGGATATCCGTCTTGCCGTAACTGTGAACTCCGAACGGTACTTGACTATGGTACAGGATTTTTTCAGTCGGCTCTTAAGACAAAGTAATTAGAAGTTGGTGCCAAAAGGATGGTGCGATGGTTACCATGAATTGTATGAGGCAAATGTTTCCGGGACGGCTTATCTCTGTGAGGGGTGATGTGAACTGGTCGGCACGCTCACCAGACTTAGCCCCATGCGATTTTTTTCTTTGGGGTTACCTAAAGTCGAAGGCGTATAACAACCGTACCAACACCTAATTGACAATATTGAAATTGGCAGAATACCAGTCGACATGTTTGTTAGACTTCATGAAAACTTCAGAAAACGTATGCAGCAGTGTGTGGATAGCGAAGGTCGACATTTGCAGGATGCACTATTTAAAACCATGTAACTTAAAAATTCCCTTACTGTTCAATAAAATAAAAATATAAAATAAATTCTGTTAAGGTTCATAATTTTTTTATTTCAATCCCAAATAAGCAAATTCCGCGCTCCACCCTGTATATATATGATTGATCTTAAAAAATATCTAAAGGATCTTGCCATGTTCGTCTGACCATTCTCCATATAAAGGCTTATAATTTACTAGACATAGTATGTCTTATTGACGAATGGGGTAAAAAGCTCGAATATGACATTAATTTTGCGATTTTACCTGATTTTAGGCCTTGGCCCTCAAGCTCTCTAGGGTGCCAAAAATAGGTCCTTTCGATAAATCCTGATAGAATACCATTGGATCTACCACTAACTACTACTTGCCATCAAAATAAATGCTTTGTGCGATTACGCCTAAATCATTCTAGGCTCACGCATGAGCATTTACTGACCAAGGAACCTCCTAGCCAATGAAACTTTTGCAACAATAGCAACATATCAATCGTCCATCTACTTTGGGATTGTCCAGCACTGCTACTCACTCGCCAAAAATCATTCAACTCACCAGACGCACTTGACTTATTAAGATATCCAACCACAGAAAATATTACAAATATCTATACATTTCTTAAAATTTTGAAGCTACATGATAAAATATAAATTGGAAAAACTTAACTTTTTTACTTAAAATACTTGCTATGTACTTGTATGTAGATAATATGTAGACCGATAGCCTTAGTTGCTTGTGCTTATTTCCTTATAAGTTTATTATAATTTAATATTTTAATAGATATAAAATAAATAAATAAATGTCCTTTCGAGCATGGAAATATGAGTACTCAGATACTGTAAAAGTTTCTGAAGAATCTCAATACGACAATAATTTACTGTTTGGTGACTGTAGTTTCGCGAACGCTACTTCACCATCATCAGACCCTAAGCAACAAATGTGAATTACAATTTTTTTAAGGTTACAATTTAATAGTAGCTCATAAATCAAAAAAAGGATTTTATCTTAAATTTAAATCAAAAAAAAAATTATTTTCTCGTTATATTGTTTCCAGCTAGATTTTGCCTTTTTTTTTTAAAAAAATAACTATACTGATTCCAGGACTCTGGCACGTATATGGGAAAGAATGGGAGGATGATCTTGCAAGAACTGAATCAGTCTCGGACCAATTACAGGAGAAGCGTCTGCACCCATATTGGTAATAAACGGGAAAGCAAATCGACATTATATTAGAATTGCAGTCTCAAGGTAAAATGCATTGGAATCACGCAGGATATCAAAGCAAGCCTAGCCGGAATACGATCGCAGGAGAACAGAATCTCTCATCAGTCACAGCAGAGATTAAAAAATTAATACTCAAATTAAAGCAAATTTTGTTAGGAATTCAAATATAGAGAAATTTGGAAGGACGGACGCCGAAAGGACTCCAAACAACGAAACTTTTTTTTCGCTTTTGTAGCGTAGCGACGGTGAAGGGTACATAAGTTTCGGCCTGGCCGAACTTAACGGCATTTTTACTAGTTTATAATGTTTTTGTTTAAACAAAAAGTCGGGAATCCCTTTAATAAATTTTAAACATGTTTAAACAAAATTATATCTTTGTATGCTCTCTACCACTTTAAAAACAATTTTTAGAAAAGAAAATCTCTTTTAAATCTTGTTTTCCTTCTTGTTCTCAAAAGCTAAACTCTTTTTCAAACAAGGTGAGAATTTTATCACCTTTTGTTAGCCAGTCAGGCGGTATCACAAACACACACACACTTGTTGTTAAATAAAATAAAACAAATACGAAAAGATTTAAGCAGAGAGACTGGCGCTATTTGTTTAAAGTCTTTAAGATTTTCACAAAATAAACTTATACTAAATGTTCGTCTTGTTGTTCTTGTGTTTGCTCAACACGAATATCGATTTATGACAGATTGTGGCGAACAACAGCAACAACAATATTTTTCACACATTATAAATCATTGGATAAATAAAAAGGACAACATGAAGTGTCCTTGTACTCAACGGCATAAATGTGAACAAGGCAGGCAGCAGACAGCCTGGCGGGCGGACGGACGGACGTTCGTATGGACATACTTATACCCTATAATGCGCTTATCTTTAAAATGCACATACGAGTACTTTACGAGTTGTTCACACGTTAAATAAATACATTACGCTTGTATGCATGGGGCTGGGGACAAACGTAGATATGATATTATCAATCACAGTGGTTAGGGTGGGCATTAAAGTGGAATGTCCTTTCCAATATTTTTTTCTTACAAAATTACAATTAAACGTTCCTATGGCTTAATTTGGTCTCCACAACTTTCTATAAAAGATTTTACACAATATAGACAACACTTTTATTTATCCAATGTCCCTAAAATCACCCAATTTTATTGTCTTAAGCTAATTTCTTCATTAGCAGGAACTTCCACCCACCAAGCGATTCTTATTAAAATTGCTTTGTCTTAAATTAGTCATCACAATCTTCTTTAACTGATTTTACTTAATATTGGAAACATTTTAAATTATCTAATGTCCTTAAAATCACCCAGTTACTTTGTCTCAAGCCAATTTCTTCATTAGCAGTCATTTCCACCCACCAAATGCTTCTTATTAAAATTGCTTCCTTCTCTCCATTGAGACCTTTAATTCACTACCATAGCACGTGCTGCCTTAAAAACTGAGTGTCACAGCGATAAGAAATTAAAAAAAAAACACTTGTTTTTATATCTTATTTGGGAATATCCTGTGCCTGAGCGTGTTTAGCTGCTATTGCACTTAATTGCTTGTTTTTGTACACTTGTCATACTGTAGCTAGCTGTGTGGGTAAGAGGTAAGCGTAGTGGAATTTCGCACATGGAAAACCCCAAGGACAGGCATTACCAATAGAAAATAAACACCAGGATGTTTAATCGGTGTTCCCTTTACTTTGTTAGTGGTGGTTTTCCTTTTTGGATTTCTTTAAGGAAGAAAGATCCTTTACTTTGAAGCGTAAAAAAGAGGGAATTCTTAAAATTGAAATCAGGAAGTATCGGGTGATCAATCAAAAGGTATTTTTTCGAAATAAAAAAAATTAAAAAAAATCAAATAAAATGTGGACTATTTGTGGTTCTTTCGAAAGGACATTTTATGCCATTTATTTTTTGAATATAATTTCCTTTAATTATTGGCCGCAACTACGCATCAGGGTGTCCATTATGGGGGTCCAATTTTGGATAACTTGTTCGAGCATATCGACCGGTATGGCTTTAATGACACGCGTAATGTTGACTTCCAAAACCTTAATCGTAGCTGGTTTGTCAGCATAGAATTTTAACTTTGCGTAGTGCCAAAGAAAAAAGGTTATAGCTGTGTTATAACACGATCTAGGCGGCCAACTCACCGGTCCAAAACGTGAAATTGGCTGCTCTTCGTAATGACCTCTTAATAGATCCATTGCTTGAGCAGTTGTATGGCAAGTGGAGCCGTCCTGTTAAATCCAAATGTCGTCAAGATTACGAGCTTCAATTTCAGGAAGCAAAAAGTCCGACATGAAGGCGCGACAGCGAGCTCCATTCACGGTTACGTTCCGACCATCATCATTTTTACAAAAATATGGACCGATTAGTCCACCAACCCATAAACTGCACCAGACCGTGGTTTTTTCTGGGTATAATGGCACCTCTTGAACGTCAATAAACATAATTGCCGCATTTTGGCTGGAGCTCTCCTCGGTCTATATTTTTGTAAAAATGCTGATGGTCGGAACGTAACCGTGAATGGAGCTCACTGTCGCGCCTTGATATCGGACTTTTTGCTTCACTGAATAAAATTGTGGTCGAAAACAGTTTCTCACCCAACGCTCATTTCCATTATACTGTTGCACAAGTTTTAAACGTTGTTTTGGTGTAAGTCTTTCCGTGATGAAATGGCAAACAATACGACCATCATTTGGCAAAAAAAAATGGGATTAACTCGTTAACATTTTCGTGCGATCATTTTTCACAACTTTCGACGTGGATTATTACAACAAGAGTGCATCGATGAACTTAAATCTTTGTATGGCGATGAAGCACCATCCTATAGGACTGTGAAAAACTGGTTTAAAGAATTCAATCGTGGTCGACGCTCGCTCAAAGAAGAATGTCGTGAGATCGTCCAAAAACGGCCGTTGTGCCAGAGAACATTGATGCCGAGCGTGAACTGATAATGCAAGATCGTCATGTGACATACCGTGAGATAGAGGCATCCTTGGGCATTTCTTCCACCAGCATACATTCAATATTGCATGAACACCTGGCCGCAAAAAAGGTTTGTTCTCGTTGGATCCCGCACAATTGGACAATCGCTCAAAAAAATGCTCGTGTCGATTGGTGCAAAGAAATTTTAAACAAAATACGATCGTGGTACTTTAAAAGACTTTTTTAAGGTCGTCACAGGTGACGAATCATGGATCTATGCGTATGAGCCCGAAACAAAACAGCAATCTACCGTGTCGGTCTGCGAAGACGAACCAAATCCAACGAAAGTTGTTCGTGGCAGAAGCACTTCGAAGCAAATGGTTGCCAGTTTCTTCGGCAAAACTGGTCATGTGGCGACTGTTCCGCTTGAGCGCCTTTTTGACCGGCCAAAACGTTGAATTAATGGGGTCATCCGCCGTACAGCCTTGACTTGGCACCCAATGACTTTTTTTATTCCCGCACATCAAGAAGAAAATGCTTGGTCAACGATTTTCAGCGCAAGAAGAAGCTGTTGAAGCGTTTAAAAAACATGTTTTGGAGGTGTCACAAACGGAGTGGAAAAAGTGCTTCGACAATTGGTTTGAGCGCATGCAAAAGTGCATAAATCATGCTGGAGAATACTTTAAAAAACAATAAAACCATTTTTGATGATAAATAGTCGCATTTTCATTACTAGGCCAGAAATATATACAACAGCCCTATAAATTTTTATTTTTAGTCGATTAATAAAATATAGCTCTCAGATGAAGAGGTATTTTATTTTTAAATCAGACAAATAAGTATTTCCAGTCGACATTTTTTATTAAAAAAAATTTTAAATTTTTTAATCTTTATTTTATTCAATATTTCGTCCATCTTTAAGAGACATCTTCAGGAATTGAATTTTTAACATATAAAACAAAAACTAACTATTCCGCTTGGAGTTGGAGTTGAACCCAGCCATTGTTAAGCGGAATAGTTAGTTTTTGTTTTATACTCGTATGTAAATTTTATTTGGTTTTTATGTTAAAAATTCAATTCCTGAAGATGTCTCTCAAAGAAGAATGAAATATTGAATAAATAAAGAAAATAAATTGCAAACTACGACCTCGAGCTTGAGTATTTAATTATTTCCTCAGAATATTTATTTATTTCATAATTTAGTTTAGCACTTAAGGGCCGAATAGGCACATAAAAAGGTGCAGTGTTTTGCACTTCAGAAGTAGCGGAGGGTATATACGAGGGCGGTTCGGAAACTTCTTAGCCTATCACAAAAAATTTGTTTCGATCTGGCAACTCCTGTATATAGAAACCGGTGTTCACAAAAGACGCATCCGCGATTTGTTTACAATGGAAAAATTAGAAATGCGTTGTGTCATTAAATATTTACATAATAAAGGTTTATCGGGACAAGAAATTCATAATGATATGGTGAATGTGTTAGGTGAAAGTGCTCCTTCATATGCAACAGTAAACAATTGGGTTGCTGAATTTAAACGTGGTCGTACAAGCATTGAAGATGAACCACGTAGTGGACGTCCAAAAACAGCAACAACAACAGCAATTGTAGCCAAAGTGCATTAAATGATCGACGAATAAAAGTGTGTGAAATAGCTAATATCATGGGCATCTCAAATGATCGAGTCCATTTAATTTTGCATGAAGAACTACAGATGAAAAGGCTTTCTGCAAGATGGGTGCCGGACTTGTTAACAGTCGACCAAAAACGCATAAGAATGAACATTTCTGAAGCTTGTTTGTAAAATGGATTTTAAGCGTCGTTTCATAACTGTTGATGAGACATGGATCCACCACTATACTCCAGCGACAAAAGAACAATCCAAACAATGGACTGCAGCTGGAGGAAGTGCCCCAAAGAAGGCAAAAACAATTCAATCGGCTGGTAAGGTTATGGCAACGGTTTTTTGGGACTTCAAAGGTATTTTATTGATTGACTATCTGCAAAAGGGTAAAACAATAAATTCAGAGTACTATTGCAACCTTTTAGATCAATTAAATGTACAAATTCGAGAAAAACGTCCTGGCTTACTTACAGCGCACAAGAGTGTTTTAACAATGGCTAAAATCAACGAGTTGCTTGACCACCCACCTTATTCTATTTAGCTCCCAGTGACTTTTACCTGTTCCCAAATCTAAAAAAAATCCTTGCTGGCAAGCGTTTTACCTCAAATGAAGATGCAATTACAGTTGTAAACCACTATTTTGAAGACCGTGAGGAAAACTATTTTAATCAAGGGATAGAATTGCTAGATAAGCGTTGGACTGAGTGTATTGAAGTTTCAGGAGATTATATTGAAAAATAAAAATATTTTTGAAAAATTAACTATTCTCTTTCATTGATAGGCTAATAACTTTCCGAACCGCCCTCGTACTCGTATGGTCGACATTTTTTATTTTAACATTCTGTTATTTTGCCAAAAAATAATATAAATATTTATTTATTTAATAATTTAGTTTGTTATTTATTTAATTCAAAGAATAAAATCTCTTTTGTCTGCGGCATGTAACAGCAGCTCTGTCTTCTTTTATATACACTCAAGTCGGTCTGTATATCAAAATCTTTCTTATCTATTTTTTTTAATGATTTTATTTCTTTTTTTATGGAATCTCTAAATAAGAGTAATTGCGCCAATTGTAAACACTTCACTTGTTTATATAGTGGGGGCGGGGAATTCTAGAAACGCATGTGTTTACACTTTCAGTTTCATTTGAAGTAAACAAAGAACGGGTTTATATTTCAAAAAAAAAGAAAATTTATTACAGAAAGTCAAACGACTCAAAGCAGCAAAAATATTATGAAGATGTATTCGCTCTGCTCACAGCAAATTATACTTTTTGTGGAAATACGTTAACAGAAATAATTTTATTTCTAAATCACTCGATGTTTCAAAGATTTTCTTGTAAATTATCAACGTTCCTCCTTCGTATCTTGCATTGAGATCAATTAATCCCTTGCGAGTTCTTGCTGAGAATGTCATAAATCTTTATTTGTGAAAATCTTTAACTTTGCCAACACTTCATAAAAGATTCACAAGTGCAAACTGCCCTT
Organism: Hydrotaea diabolus; assembly: GCA_963513945.1. Taxonomy (NCBI): domain Eukaryota; kingdom Metazoa; phylum Arthropoda; class Insecta; order Diptera; family Muscidae; genus Hydrotaea; species Hydrotaea diabolus. The sequence continues at coordinate 220,043,528 of OY740716.1, read as the reverse complement.
ACCGAACAGTGTGAAATTTCACGCATTAGGAAACGGCTTAAGAGGACCATCGAACGCAATCACTCTGCCCATTGCGTCCGTCCTTCTTTCAAAATCTCTAGAGGGAGCGAGAGGCATGGGATTTAAAGAGACGTATCCTCTATACCTGGTCCTTATGTACAACAACACGCACATAAGCGATACAAAATTGATGATTCGCTGGGTTCGTCCTTTGTCGCCCAACAACAACAACAAAGGAGCACGTGCTATTGTGCAAGTCCTTCAGCGGCATGGGAGCGAAGACACTTGTTTTACACGCTTTTTTGGGAATTTCCTTTTTTTGTTTGCGTGCTACGGTGCCATTGTTAAGCTGTAGCGACTTCTCCGCCTCAGTGTTGCAATTGTTGTCGTTGTTGGTGGGCTGGAAAAACCTTTACACCTGCCTACTTTCGCTGCTGGCCCTGCTTGCCGCTTTCGGGACACTTAACATGAGTTTTGGTTTTTTTCATTCAGCAATAATTGACACGGATTTGTTGTTGTACGGCCAAAACGGCTTCAAGGTTGAACTCAACTGGTAACCAAACAACAGGACACTGAAGAGCTCAAGCACAACTTGGCATTCTCTTTTGAGTTATTGACAAAAATAACAACAACAACATATATGCACTTTTCGCACACAAGTGGAAGAGAAGGGAACAAAGAAAAACATATCCTTTACAGGCAGTGTGTGTGCAAAAACAAACGGCTCAGCCAGGAGAGAGAGTGAGAGAGAGAGCGAAAGAGATTCTATCCCAAGTGCAAATATACAGTTATTATCAATTTGTACAAATAACTCAGCACACACTCGTAGGGTACTTGAGAGTGCAGAGAACACCACAAACACTTTTAGTCGCATACGGACAGTCGGACAGGACAACATGTATTGTTTGTGTGAAGAGTGCCAATGGTGGATAAAGTGATTTAAGAGAACTGCTACTTTTAAAATATCCCAGTGTATGGAGATGTACGAAAAGTGCCTTAAGTATTTAAATCTACAAAAAATAAAAGAGAGGAAAAGAAACATATCAATCGATTGTGCAGTTTAAATAATTATATTTTTAATTTAAAACCGAGTGCCTTAACGGGTTTAATTGGATTACGAAATGGCCAGTGGATCATTATTTTGTTGGATCATCTTGTGCTTGATTTTGCCATCATCTACACAGAAAGTGTTAAAATTCGGTAAGAACTTAAAGTCAACATCTCGATGAAATAAACTTACGAAGTAAAGTTATAATATGCCAAAGGCATATATTTGAAAAAAATCCAATTCTCTGTAAAAATATTTCCTTATTAGGTTAATAATATGGAATGGTTTTTGAAAACAAAATAATTCCAATTTAATAATTCCGTGAGTTTTCCAACTTCCCTCGTAGTTATATGAAATGCAACACGGCTCCCATCAAGTACCATCTGTTAATAGACTACTGTCAAATGTTGAGAGAGTTCCGTCATTTAGTTTGTGTTTAACAGCTGTTCAAAACATACAACCTCGTGGATTTTGTTAGAAATGGAAAAAAGTAAATTTCGAGGGCTCATTAAACATTATTTTTTGCGGAAAAAGACCGGCAAATAAACAAAGAAAGGTTGATAAATACTATGGGGACTCTGGACTATCGATTTAAATGGTAAAAAGTGGGTTACTGACTTTCGTTGTGGTCGCACAAGAAAAAATAACGCTGAACGTTCTGGACGGCCAATTGAGGTCAATACACCCGAAAATGTCGAAAAATCCACAATATGTGCCTGCGCATAGAGAAAGGGACCTAAGGGTAAAAAAAAAATCAATTTTCATTTTTTTTTTGATGTGGACAACATCTGAGCATCGAATGAGATCGATCACATGCCCCAAAAGTGTTCCCTCCTAGAGATATGCGCGTATTATAAAAGTGATGGTACACCAAAGATATACGAATTTAAATCTTTAAAATGGTTCTCCTGAACAAAACTGGTTTTTACCCCTAAGGTCCCTTTTTATTTTGCGCGTCACATATGGTGATGGCCGATCGAAGAGTAAAAGTGCCATACGCATTTCATATGACAGTGTGGTTTCGATTTTACATGATCAGTTGGGTTTAAGAAAGGTGACGGCAAGATGCGTGCCGCGATTACCATTTCATCTAGATAATGCACGGGTGCACACATGTGCAGTCTCAATGGCAAAATTGCATGAATTGTGTTACGAATTGGTACGCCATATTCTTCGGATTTAGCCTCAGCGACTATTTCCTATTTTCAAACCTAAAGAAATAGCTCGCTGAAAAGTGATTCAGCTCCAACGATGAAACAATGGCAATTTTATTGACCTCGAAAAGAGATAAAAAGATTGGAGAAACGTTGAACTAAGTGTATTGAGCTTAAAGGAGATTATGTTGAAAAATATTTTTTTTGCATAAAAAACTGTGTTTTATTCGAAAAGTCACGGAACTATTGTGATTTTTTCAAAATCACTGACAGCACATTTCTTCGCTGCGAGGAATATGAAAATATCCTCCTCAAAATATGTCCCTTCCGTCACACAATAGCCGTTTTCTTTCCAGGTTACTACGCTAGCAAGTTGGCCTCAAGTCGCTAAAGAAACGAGTTACAGTTACCACAATTATTTTATATTTTAAACATGACACACTCTGACTTATAAAAACATAAGTTTTTGTTTATGTATACTAAAAAATAATTAAACATTAAGAGGTGTCATCGGCGAATTCGCGAGTTGGCCCTAAGTCGCTAAAGAAACGAATTACAGTTACCACAATTATTTTTCCTTCAAAAAATCAAACATGACACACCCTGCCTTATAAAACATATGTTTATGTATATTAAGAAAAAATCAAATATGAAGAGGTGTCATCGGCGAATTCGTCTTTGGTTCTTCTGCACGAAAAGGTAAAACTATAAATCATCCCAAACTGATAGTTAAAAAACATTATTTCAGAACTGTAGCAAATAATTGATTTCTTTCATTTCATTTATTATTTTATTACAATTTATAGTTTTTTTTATTGATTGCTTTTAACGAATTTGTCGATGAACCCTGTTGTTGTTCAATTCTCTTTGGTGTATACAAATAGAAATAATGTTGCCATAATACTCTCAATATTGTGAAATGTTGCCAGATTATCATATTGCAGACTGACTAGGTAAATGAACTGTTTACACAAAACGAATACGGCTATTAAGTCGGACAAGGCTGAAACTATAGCCAGAAACGCTGAAAAAAGAGTGATGTGGGGAATCTCTAGTCCAGCCACGTCTGACTACAAGTTTTTTTTATTTATTTTTTTAAATTAATGTTGAGGAGCATGCGGGTCTACGTTGTTATTGTGACAGTAATATATTCAGTTTTGTTAGTCCTATTCGTCGATAACCAGTTAAAGGAAACGCGGCATTTGAACTGAGACCTGGGGGTCAGCTGAGTGGGGTTGGTCGGAGAATTGAAAAAGTGCAGCACTTCATTTGGTCCCTGATAGAAGGCGGGACAAACGTCCGAAACGTTTTCATCAATTTTCACCTAATAGAAATTAAGGCGGCTGCACCATCCAGATCTCAGCTGAGCCAGAACTCCGTGTGATGTTCCTCTAGCACTAGTTCACGCTATGGCTGGGTACTGCTGCTGCGATTTAATCAGCGAATGTCATTGAAATAGTTTTAGTTATAGTTTTATTGCCTAATAGTTTTAATGATCTTAAGATTCTGTCATTTACCGCTGGACCTCTCTCAAGATCATGAAGATCGTACCTGATCTGCTTGGGTGAAGGCAGACACCTACGCAACAAAAAATTGTTTCTGCGCACTAGTTTTTGTCGGATCGTATTGAATAGTAGCTTATTTTGTGTCACTTGCAGAGCAAAAGATACCGGGCAAAAAGATTTTCAATCGAACAACACTTAGTGGTTGCTCAACACTCCCAGAGATTTGTTATACAGGGTGGGCGATTAAACATTTCAAACAAATGAATCGGCTGTAAAAAAGTACTACTATTTTTTTTTTAAATTTCTAGTTTTATTGGAAAGGTTGAACTTTGCCATTTAATAATAGAACTATATATTATTCGTATGACTACCACAACTGCCTCGGCAGTACCTCATTCGATCAACCCTATTAATCAGAACATTGTCGATTGTAAATATTTTTGATTTGTGTGAAATTTTGCATAAAGCTATAGCTATGAAAAACGAACAGTATAAATAAAATAATTTTTTTAACAGCCCTAATACATATGTTCAATATCTTTTATAATTATTTTTGCTACTTTTGCTAATTTTGAATTTTGTTTTGTTTATTTCAGGTATGTACTCAATATATGTTTTTAAAGGAATTGATATCATTAAGCGATTTAAGGTAATTATATCATTTTTAAAAAGGCAATAATCAAATAAGTATAAGGATGTAATTCAACAAATTGCATTTAAAGGTGGCTAAGGCTATTTATAATCCACACTCTGACGAAGAAAATTTTATAATGAAGTTATTTTCCCAATAAAAAACGCCTCATGAGATCTTGGGACATAACAGGACTAGAGTGTCGAAAACCGAAAACTGACTTTCCGATATTTATGTTTAACCCCGACGGTAGGTTTATTCTAAAAGCCGACATGTTAGTTTAACCGGTTTTCGGTTTTTTGGTTGTTGTCTGTTAAAGCAAAGAAAATTCATAATTCCTTTATTCTTCTAAAGCTTGTTTACAAACAACAGATCGCAATATTATCCGATCTTCATAAAATTTTCACAAGTAAGTTTTTTAGACAAAGGCTGTTGACTTTTATGATAACAATGGGTTACAATTTAAGTATAGCTCCCACACCTATGTTCAACAGCATTTATGTTTACAGCTCTCGTAGACACGTATTAAAGGGTGTTTTTTCAGAAGGGTGGTTTTCAAGAAGAAATAAAACGCGTATAATTCAATTTTATGGCTAAGAATTAAGCTTTACTACTCGTTTAAAGATAAGGTTTTTCCATTATGTTTTAAAAATTAATTTCGGGTAAGTGGACGCCACAGCTGGCTCGAATAATTTCCAGCCGAGATGGCCAATATGCGACCACTGTTTGCAGCATTTGGGCCGTGTGTCAGCAATAACGAGCTGAATATTCTGTTTCAAGAAATCAGTAGTGTCGGGCTTATCTACGTAGACAGGCGACTTCACATAACCCCACAAAAAAAAGTCCAGCGATGTTAAATCACACGATCCTGGAGGCCACGCCACAGGCCCAAAACGCGAGATTATTCGCTCACCATAAGTTTCTTACACTAAATTGATTGTTTTGTTGGCTGTACGAGTATAGCATGTGCGCCATGTTGTTGAAACCAAAGGTTGTCCACATCAACATCCTCCAATTCTGGCACGAAAAAATCTTTAATCATGGCTCAATAGCGTTCCCCATTGACTGTAAAATTAAAGCCGGCTTCATTTTTAAAGAAATATCTACCAAAGATTCCCTCTGCCCATAGAGCACACCAAACAGTGACTTTTTGAGGATCTTACGGCATCTCAACAATGGCTTGTGAATTTTCATGAGACAATTTTGGTTTTTAACGACGTACCCATTCAACCAAAAGTGAGCTTCATCGCTGAACAAAATTTTCTCGAAAATATCAGGAACGGTGGCCATCTCGTTTTGGGTCCATTCACCACGACTTGCAAACGTTGTTTCGGAGTAAATCTCTCCATTATGAAATGGCAAACCAAACTGAGCATAAATCACAAGACCAACTCCGAAAAAAGTGTGGCCAGCTTAAAAACCACATGTCTAACAAAAATTTCCTTAGGTGTGCACAACTATTGGACAAGTAACGCCAGATTTAAATCTGGGAATTACATGTACCTTTTTTTATGCCCTAAATGCCGGCTACTTTACGAGCAAGTAGTCCCCTCTAGTTTATTTTCGGGAAGGGGAACAACTAAGCTTATTAAGCAGCTCTATTTCAAGTTCAAATCTTGGCTTCCATCTCAAAGTCTAGTGTTCCAAGAGCATTTGCAAAATCTCCTTCGCTTTGTAATCGTATTCGATTATATCTCCTTAAAGTGCATTTTACCAGATACGATACGACGAGCATAACACAAATGTCGGAAGGCAGATGACATAAAGGAGATCCATCCTCCACAGCACATGCGAATGCGCGAGCACATTTAAAGTAATGACGATTATGACAGAAGCGTGTCTTGCATTATTCCAGGCACTCGTCATTGTCTTGTTACATCTGACGACGACGGCGACAAGAGTGCCAAGTGGTATGTAAGAGTGGGTTGGGAACGAGGGGGGGTGCTCCTGCAACACCATTAAAGCATCGTAAAGATAATAATCTTTTGTTTGCAATGATGGTGTTGTTTTGTTATTCATGCCCTCCATCCATGGTGGCTTCTCTGATGCTGATGCAGATGATGATATGTATGGGCTTGTAATATGTCGTCGAGTGCATGTGTATTTCTTTTTTCATTGTGTTTTGCAAAAAGTGAAATAATACCAGCTGAATATTATTATTATTTGATTGGAACGTGTTCAACAAAGCAATACATCTTCTTACAGCAGCAACAATAACAATAAAGAACAGACCCCGAAGCTGAAGAGGAGATGCAGGAAAAACGTTGGATAGGGAGGGGAATTGAAGATGAACAATATATTTGGTATGTGTCCATACATACATATGACATGCAACATTAGCGCAATGCCAGCGAATACCAAGAGACACCATCCTGAAATAGACACCCATCCATTGGAGTATGAATGCAAGAGACATTGGGAAATGAAAAACTTGAAGGGCCTTAAAATAAGCAAACCAAACGTGCAAATAACTACTCGTACGTGTAAGGAAAGAAGGCAGACACGCCGCCAAACGTTACATGGCAATGAAATTGCCAGACACTGGCAGCCAGAATAGGCCCAAAGTGTACTGTACTAAAATTTAGGATATGTACTAAAAATGAGATTTTGTCCATTGAGGGCATAAGTCAAGTAGATAAATATGCCTATGGGCTATGGAAGGGGAGCAATAAACCTAACCCTTTGAAAAACAATCACAATTTGTCAATAAACAAAATCAAGAGAAAACGTTTTCATACAGCACCAGCGATTGTCAACTTGTAACATTAAACAAGGAAAAATTTAGAGAAATTTCTCTATATAAATGCTACCGTCTGTCGGGCACTAGAACCAGCAGAACAACGTTGGTTGTAGTTTCTTTTTATAGACAAAAAAAAAAGAAAAAGGCAAACTGAATTCAACAGGCCTTAAAAACTCAACAACATCATCATGATCACCATAAACTCAATGATGACTATAATGATGTTGCTGATGATCATTATCATTTATGTTGCTCACCCGTATGATCTAAAAATATCATCTTGTTAATTTTAATAAAACAGACGCGTCTGCCCTGAAACACAGACATTTGCACGATCGCTCCTCTCGTCTTCGGCCAGCGTACCGGCTGGCAGCCCGGCACATTTGGCAGCCCTTTTTTTAACGAGTCCACACTAAGCAAAACAAGAAACCACTAGCGAGTTGTATGCTCCCCATGCTTGGATAGTATGGCAGACCGAGTGAACGAGGGTCAGCTGAAAAGTATTGGTCCTAGGCCCGCATATGGTATAGAATTCCAGGGAATTTCGATTAATTTGGTGTTTCCTTAATGGTCAATGTCTTTTGTGTTTTTCAGCAACTGTTCAATAGTAAAAAAAAACGAATACAGTAAGACCTCGATAATCCGAATTATCAAGTAATCCGAACTACGTTTTCCCTGTACTACATTCTCTATAATCCAAATTTATAGTATTTTGTAATCTGACTTGACATCAAAATATGTTAAGTTATTAATAAACGTTTTTTTAGCTCGTTTGTTTTATTTTGGTCTGTTGCTTTTACACATTGAACAGGGATTAACCGGCTCAAGACCTCTTGCTTCTATATTTAAATAGAAGACAAGTTTTTAACAAAATGCCAAAATGTCAGTTTGCCATTTTGTTAAAAACTTTCAAAATGTCAGTTTGCCATTTTGTTAAAAACTTGTCTTCTATTTAAATATAGAAGCAAGAGGTCTTGAGCCGCTTAATCCCTGTTCAAGGTTATTAATAAACATTATTTTAAAAGTGTGTCATAGTTCGAGCGCAGTCTAATTTTGCTGAATTGAATCTTTGTTAAGCGTTTGGTAAAAAAGAAGATAGATTTTTTTAAGAAGAAAAACTAATCTATACTTCTACAGTAGCTCCTAGCGAAACTCGTACACCCAGCAAACATTTTTTATATATAATATATTTTTTATAAACTGCACTACCAAAACCAATTTGCATTTTTTTATTAGTGTAGTATGTACTTCAATTAACCGCAAATGCAAAGTTTAAAATTTATATTAGTTTCTTAAAATAAAGGCAAATATTCTACTTAACGAGGGCGACCGCAAAAGTAACTGGCCTAACATAAAAAGAACCATTTTTTCTGGAATTATTATTTATTTTTCAACATAATCTCCTTCCAACTCAATACACTTCATCAAACGTTTTTCAAATTTTTTAATTCCATCCGAAAAATAAGATTTTTCAAGACCTTCAAAATATGCCTCAGTTTCAGCAATAACCTCGCTATTGGACGAAAATTTTTTGCCACCGAGAATTTTTTTTAAATTTGAAAACAAGAAATAATCAGAAGGAGCTAAATCTGGACTATATGCTGGATGAGGAGCAATTTCAAATCGTAATTCGGCCAGTTTTTGTTGAGTTTAAAATGCAGTGTGTGAAGGAGCATTTTCTTGATGAAAAAGAACTTTTTTTTCTAAATGCGGTCGTTTTATCTTGATTTCTTCACTCAACCGATCCAATAATGCACAACAATATTCACTATTTATAGTTTTTCCTTTCTCAAGATAATCAATAAATATTATACCCCTTGCATCCCAAAATACTGTGGCCATTACTTTTCCTGCTGACTTAACAGTTTTCGCCTTCTTGGGACCACTTTTACCAGCTTCTATCTATTGTTTTGACTGTTCTTTGCATTCTGGGATGTAGTGATGGATCCATGTTTCATCAACAGTTATAAATCGGAGCAAGAACTCTATTGCATTACGCTGATAAATCGCTAAAAGCTCCTCGGAATTGGTCCAACGGACGATTTTTTGGGGCAAAGTCAACAAACGCGGCACCCATCTTGCGGATAGCGTTTTCATGTGGAGTTCATCATGTAAAATACTCCAAACTTGTTTTTTGTGTATTTTAACAATATCAGCAAGTTCTCTGAGCTTTATTCGTCTATCTTTAGTCACTTCATGAAATATTTTTCTAATGTTTTCAATAGTAATAGCAGTTTTCGGTCTTCCTGAGCGTTGTTCAACTTCCGTACTTGAACAACCCATTTTAAATTGTTGAACCCAGGATTTCACGGTGGAGTATGATGGTGCATTATCACCATGAACAGAATCCAATTCATCTTTGATTAATTGTGGCGTATAACCTTTCACATAAAAGTGTTTAATTGCCGCACGAAACTCTTTATTTTCCATTTTTCAAAAATTATAAAACTTGTTTACTTCAATCACCTGTAACAAAGAAAATAATCATTAAATATTTCGGAAATTTTGACAGATGGCTTATTAAAGATTGCTTTTAAAAAACAAAAAAAAAAGTTGCTAGTAAAACAGAAAATGTGCCAGGCCAGTTAGTTTTGCGGTCGCCCTCGTATAATATGGCAACTTTCAACGCAAAAGCCAAACTCGTACAGTTTCAATGTATTTGGCAATGCTGTTTCAATTTGCATCTAATTCATTTCATTTTGGATAAAGTATATGGGGAAGTCCCTAAAATAAAATTTCCTCGCAAAGAATAACAAGAGTATAAAATAGAAAGACAAGGAGGACAAACCAGTGTTGAAGTGAGAAAATTAGTTATTGAACATTACGAAAACAATAAATCGCTACGAGAGGAGATATACGAAATTGTAAATCGAAGCTTATCTACCGTTCAGTACATCACAAAACGGTACAGAACTGGTAAAAGTGTCGAAAATGAGTCAAAAACTGCAAATAACAAAATATTATCCGTGAGTGACGAACCGTATATTCGAAGGCAGGTTAAAAAGGATCCGTTTTGAAGTGCCCTGAAGCTCGCAGCAATTGCTGAAAATGATTTGGGAAAACCATATTGCCCACAAACAATAAGAAATATACTGCACCAGTCGGATTTCAATGGTAGAGGAGCAAGACATAAAACTCTTATTAAGAAGCGCAATCAAAAAGCAAGGCTACGATTTGCTAAGGAGCACCAATCAAAAGATTTTTTATTTTGGAGGAATGTGAAATTCACTGACGAGAGCAAGTTCAACCTATTTGGTTTAAGATGGTAGGCCCTATGTATGGAGAAAACCAATTGAAGCGCTCTTTGCCAAAAATATGAAGCCCACAGTAAAGCACGTTGGGGGTTTAGTAATGGTATGGGGTTCATTTTCTGCATCCGGGTCTGGTGCATTGCATTTTATTGAGGGTATAATGAATCAGACTGTGTATCTTAATATTTTAAAAGAAAGTTTGCCACTTTGCAAAGGCCTTGGTGAAGATTTTTATTTTTATCAAGACAATGATCCAAAGCATAAGGCTTATAATGTGCGATCGTGGTTTTTATATAATTGTCCCCATGTCATAGATATACCAGCCCAGAGTCCAGATATAAATCCTATAGAATTTGTGGAACTATCTCGACGGTAAAATACGTCAGCATACCATATCCTCCAATGACGACTTGAAGAGAGCTCAACAGGACGAATGGCAAAAAATTGAACCAAGCTATTGCAAAAAACTTGTTAAAAGTATGTCTAATAGATTGCAGATGGTAAAAAAAGAGTAAAGGCATGCATACTAAATATTAATATTTAAGATTACTTAACCTTTAGTGTACCAGTTTGGCTTTGGCATTGAAATGCGTGATATTAAATTTTTTATTTTTTATTTAAGTTACTTGAATTAAAATGTCATGTTTGTCTGTTTTGTTATACATACAATGAACAAATAAAACATATAAAATAAATTTTTTCAAATAAAATTTGTTTGATGATAATAGAGAGTTGCAGCAAGGCTTTCTGAAGAGGGTTGTCACAGACCCGAAATCATGATAAAAGTAGTGTGCAGCCACGAGTAGTGTGCAGCCACTTTGCCATTTTGTTAAAAACTTGTCTTCTGTTTAAATATAGAAGCAAGAGGTCTTGAGCTGGTTGAATCCCTGTTCAGAGTTTTAGAAATTTCATTAGCTGTACAAGTTTCGCTTGGAGCTACTGTATATTTTTTAAAAATCTCTTATAAATTCTTATTAAACTACTGTTGTTTATGGGTGAAAATAAACAATGTTGCACTCAACGGTCACAGCTATATAATTTTATACGTAAATGAAAAATCTATAATATGATATTTTATTTTCTGTTTCATATAAATTATCAAGCATTTCCATACATTCGCAAACATAACGGTGACCATTTTTGAAAGTAAATTGCTTTTAAACATGTAAAATGTAAACTCCGTCCGCTGTCACCTGCTATAGGCATGGTTTTTCACTAAGTTTTTCCATTAATATTACGTTATTTTCAAACAAACCAACGACCCTATCCCATAAAGTAACTTAAAATCTTCACATTCCCGGAAAATTGAAACAATTGAGAAACGTTTAACAACGATAAAAAGAAATTTACCATTGTCCCTTGATTTAGACTAAATATTGTGCTCCTAAAGTTTGCTTCAAGTTTGAAATAAAAAAGCTTCGTCGATCCTGTTCAACTATACTAGGTAAATGCTAAAATACCACATAATTATTCACAAACTTTAGAAAGTCAATTTTGAGCACTCTCAAAGAACTGTGCTCGTTTAAATATGAAATATCAGTTGAGGTTAAAAAAAAAGTAAACTCCGTCCGCGTTTTCCTAGCGACACAAATTGACGATACGAAATTGCTCTTTTTTTAAACAAATGTGTAATAGAATTCTCTAAAATTTCCCTATTTTTTTTATTATTTTTGGGCAAATCGTTTGGTAATTACATATAAAAATGTGACAGTTTGTAAACTCCGTCAGCGTAAACTCCGTCCCTATGATTCGGTATATTCAATATAAAAGGAAAACTCGGTTCTAGGGTTGCGTAAAATGATATTTATATGTGTTTATAAAATGGTTGATAAGATTTTTGACATTTTCAAAAAGAATATAGTGAAAATTCGGCAATAAAACTTGATTGATAATTGGAAAAAGTTGAATAAATTGTACTCAATTGTATACAATTGATTAAAATTAACTTAAAATTTTTTTAACGAAACTTGTAGTTGCAATATTTATAATTTATACTTATTCTGGTCCCATCTCTCGATTCTGATCGAAAAATAACTTAAAAAACCATATTTGAAATTGCCGAGTTTGAGAATCAAAAAGTGCAACATTTTTTATTTTCACCCTTATTCATTTTTTTGTATATATTTATTTTAATATGTTCTTTTTGTCTCTAAAAATTGTATGCGTTTTTTAAAAATAAACCTTTTTTGCTTGTAAAAATGGGAAATCTAATTATAAGTATACTATTTAAACGATATGTTTACTAGGAACAATCGTTTGTGAAATACATATAATTTTTAGTAACACTGTATTGAAGAACTCTTTTGAAAAACTCGTGGAGACAAAAGTATCCTAAAATCCAGATTTTCGATAATCCGAATTATGGTCTCCAATCAAGTATTCGGATTAACGAGGTTTTACTGTACATATACAGTACACAACAAAACTTTTTTATGAAATGTTTTATATTATTTATGAAATGTTTAATTTTATTTATGAAATTTTTCATTTTATTTATGAAATGTTTTATTTTATTTACGAAATGTTTCATTTTATTTATGAAATGTTTCATTTTATTTATGAAATGTTTCATACATTTTAAAGCATTTTTTCTTTTGCCAAAAAAGAAAAAAATATTTTTTTCTTATATTATTGCACCCACCCTCGTACATTGTAACCCCATTCCCTATGCAAAGGCGCGTGTTTATGCGTTACTTACACGTACGAGCGGCAACTCACACCCCACCCTTGCAACACTTGAGCTTTAATTAATTGCATTTTACAATATTTGAATGCAGTGCAATGTTAACCTCAATTGTTTAGTGTGTTTACAGTGCAGTTGTCGCTTTTCTCCCCTTCCATTTATCTTCGCGTGTCCCTGCTGTACTCATCCATCCGAGTGCTGCTGGTTGTTTACTTCTTTCAATTCAATATTTACATACGAATTGTCGTAAACATGAAAAAAATTTCACTTTTCCTTTTACTTGTGTTTATTCTTTTTTCCATTACGGGCGTTATTGATTTTTTTACGGTTTTGATTTTGGCTGCTGGCACAAATTTTCCAATTCTTTTATTTTGTGTAAGACCCCATTCGATGACAGTGGCTCACAGTAGTTTATTTTTGTGGTATGTTGTACAAGTCAAGTGGAGACTTTTCAGGAAGAGAAAATCCTATCCATTGGGGAAAATAACACCCAAACTTTAAAATGAAATCTGTGGAAGTACTAACTACTAGAGCCGTAGAATTCACATTTTGTATTCCCTAAAAAATTAGTCGAAAAAAAGTAATGTAAACAATTTACAGACACAACCCAAAAATAATTCAAGCCGTTAATAGAAAATATTTTTTTGAATTTATGAAGATAAACATTTTTTTCGTCTTCGCCGGTGTGCGATTATTTGCATGCAAGACTATCGCACAAGAAAAACCACGTTCCAATACGGGTAGAAATATCTTGAAATTTTTTAGCGGTAAGCTTTCCACCTCATAAAAGTCAGTGACTTCTACAAGTAAGCCATAAAAAGTATTTCTATAAAATGCATTAGCCGTTCGGAGCCGTTTTGAAAGTTTGATTGCTCGAGAGCCACCTGATATTCACGTTATAAAAGGTAGACCTCCACAAGAACTCATCAGAAAATTAAATTCTGATACAGATTTCAGCACTTGTCTATCACTAGACCATAAAATGCTTTTTTAAAATGATCATGTTGTAAAAAACGCAAGTCATGCTTCCAAACTACGAGTATAAGATATTCGAGCGGTCCGAGGACCTAATACGAGGGCGGTTCGGAAACTTCTTAGCCTAGCACAAAAAGCGCGGTATAAACAGAAAAAAGTACGTGTTTTGGAAACTTCCATCTCTGCTATGAACACATGTTAAATTTTGTTTCGATCTGGCAACTCCTTCATATAGAAACAGGTGTTCACAAAAGACGCATCCGCGATTTTTTTACAATGGAAAAATTAGAAATGCGTGTTGTCATTAAATATTTATATAAAAAAGGTTTATCGGGACAAGAAATTCATAATGATATGGTGAATGTGTTAGGTGAAAGTGCTCCTTCATATGCAACAGTAAAAAATTGGGTTGCTGAATTTAAACGTGGTCGTACAAGCATTGAAGATGAACCACGTAGTGGACGTCCAAAAACAGCAACAACAACAGAAATTGTAGCCAAAGTGCATGATATGGTATTAATGATCGACGAATAAAAGTGCGTGAAATAGCTAATATCCTGGGCATCTCAAATGATCGAGTCCTTTTAATTTTGCATGAAGAACTACAGATGAAAAAGCTTTCTGCAAGATGGGTGCCGGACTTGTTAACAGTCGACCAAAAACTCATAAGAATTAACATTTCTCAAGCTTGTTTGGATCGTTTTCAGCGAAATAAAATGGATTTAAAGCGTCGTTTCATAACTGTTGATGAGGCATGGATCCACCACTATACTCCAGAGACAAAAAAACAATCCAAACAATGGACTGAAGCTGAAGGAAGTGCCCCAAAGAAGGCAAAAACAATTCAATCGGCTGGTAAGGTTATGGCAACGGTTTTTTGGGACTCCAAAGGTATTTTATTGATTGACTATCTGCAAAAGGGTAAAACAATAGATTCAGAGTACTAATGCAACCTTTTAGATCAATTAAATGTACAAATTCGAGAAAATCGTCCTGGCTTACAGCACAAAAAAATAATTTTTCATCAAGACAACGCACCAGCGCACAAGAGTGTTTTAACAATGGCTAAAATCAACGAATTAAAGTACGAGTTGCTTGACCACCCACCTTATTCTTCTGATTTAGCTCCCAGTGACTTTTACCTGTTCCCAAATCTAAAAAAAATCCTTGCTGGCAAGCGTTTTACCTCAAATGAAGATGCAATTACAGTTGTAAACCACTATTTTGAAGACCTTGGTGCTGTTTTTGCATACAAATATGTATGTAGGCAAGCAGAATAGGCGGTACAGAAACAAAGGAAGGATGTGATTAATAAATTAATCTAATAATCGAAATTTCTGATTAATCAGAACTATGATTAATCAGTTAATTATAAATATGATTAATCAAATTTGAATAATTTTGTGCAACATTAATAAATTTGTTAAAAATTACAAGTAACTAAAAGCTTTACAAATACAATCAAATATCAGCCACAAACAATCAGCTCGAAAAAACGATTAAAACAGTTTTCTTCCATTCAATCAGCTTTCAGTTCGGCTCGGCTTTCACTCTGCCATCCTGACGCCGATTTGTACTCATTTGTTTGGACACAGTTCAATCAGCTTTCAGCTCTACTCGTCTTTGAGGGAACACATTGCCATGACCCTTACGTAAAAAATTAGTTCTCTTAAAAAGCCCGACTACCCTTTTGATTGTCATTATCAAAGAAAACCACACATGAAATATTACTTTGAACGCAACATACAGATTATCAGTTCTCTGCCTAGCTATCACAATATCGAAAAAAAACATTTCTCCTCCTGTTAATATTAAAGAGCAGCTAAAGAAAACTTAGTGTACTGAAAACCGCTCTTAGGTAACCAGCGGTACGTGGACGAATTTTAACAAGTGAACATATCAAGTTTGACCGTGCCTAAAAGTATATACCCTCAATAATGGATTACAGTCCAACATGAAGATTTTGTCAAGGGGAGCGGCACCGGTTTCTTTTATATCAGGGTGTGTTTCATTAAATATCAACATCATATATACAAACTTCTATCGTATATAGCCTTTCGAAGTAAGGGGTTGTACAATACATTGCTAACCATGTTGTCATTCTGTTCAAAATGTATCTATATTACGATTGATCCATTATTTTGGTCGTCACTGCGATTTTTAAAGGGAGCGTGGCCACTCCCATTTCCCCCCAGGACTGTTTCGATTCATGCCAACATCATTTGTGCCTAATATCATCGTCATATCTCTATTAGTTTATGAGATATTGTCTTGTTTAGTTCAGGGTTGTGTGGGCGGTGCCTTGCCCTTGTCCAATTTTAACATAACGTAGTCCAAAATAATTTTCTAGTACGCGATTTTATTCTCTTAAATATTTAAAACGATTGGTTCATTACTTAGGCTATAAATACGTTTTTTTCAGGAGGCATGGCACAGGCTACTTCTGCGCTACACATGATTTCATTCTGTATAAGGATCGATCAATTATTTTGGCCATTAATGCGATTTGTAAAGGAAGCGTGGCAGCTCCCTTTTCCCCCAGGATTGTTTCGATCCATGCCAACATCGTATGTTCAAATATCATCGTCATATCTCATTTAGTTTGTGAGACATAGTCTTTTTAAGTTCATTAATGTGAGGATGAAGCCACGCCTCCTTATCCAGTTTAACCATTACATATTCTATAATAATTTCCTAGTCTGTGACTTCATTCAGTTAAAATCTTATAACAATCTGTCCTTTAGTTTGGCCATAAATGCGATTTTTAAAAGAGATCGTGGCACCGCCCATTTTTTCTACAGGATTGTTTCGATCCAAGCCAACATCATATATTCCAAATACCATCGTCAAATCTACAAGCTCAAGAGATATTGTCACTTTCATTATACTAGATCCCCTTATAGTCTAGAAAAATGGCCTAGTTATTGGTTTTATTCTGTTAAAATGTTAAAACGATCGGTCTATAAAATGGCCATGAGTGCGATTTCTAAAAGGAGGCATGGCATCGCCCTCTGTTCCTACGAGGTAGGTTTCGATCCATGCCGATATCAAATGTTCTAATTACACAGTACAACAGCCAATCTGGGGGGTGAGAAATTCCAAGTCAGGGTGATGGTACTAGGTCAGTATATTAGAACCCTCAAAGGGTTTTGCGTTCGTATGTGCCAGTTTTTTTTTTATGACCTTTTACATTTTTTTCCTTATCTTGATGTTTTTTCGCTTAGTTGTAAAATGTTGGCAAAAACGTAGTTTGACATAACTCGAGAACGACTAGTTCGATTTTGCTGAAATAAATTGAGAAAAATTAATAATTACATTTTCTTTAATCCATTAATATACTGTTTCTCTACCAAATCAACATTTTTGCAATTAGAAATAAATTTATGAAGAAAATTTTGCATAAAAATGTTTTTTAAAAACATATAAATCCCAAACGAAAAAACGTGTAGAGTCTTATAACTTTCACGTAAAGTCACATAACCTATAAACAAAATGCGACATAGATCATAGAAATCGATTAACGCGTTCTGCTTTTATTTACAATTAAGTAACTTCACTTAATTGTAAATAAAAAACTGGCACATACGAACGCAAAACCCTTTGAGGGTTTATATATACTGACCTAGTACCATCACTCTGACTTGGAATTTCTTACCCCCCAGACAATAACCCCAAAAATGTTCCACAGTGTTATAAGCCTCATACATTACGTAGTTTATGAGATATTGCTTTTTTAAGTTTAGGATTGCTATTTTGCCCGAGGCTGACCCATTCCTTCTGAGGGAAAATTTTTAGCTTTTGACCGATTTGACCCATTTTCAATACCAACTGCTTCAGACATGTTTCTTCACAATTTCAGCCACGTAGCTTTAATAGTGCGACCTGTACTTTGCTTTCCGCAGACAGGCAGACGGACATGGCACGACTATCTTAGAATTTTACAACGATTAAGAATTAATTTACATTATGGGTTATTCGATCAGTATTTCGATGTTTTGCAAACGGAATAACAAAGTTAATATACCCTCTATACTATGCTGCCTATAAGGCAACTCTGCAGAGCGTAGCTTCGTACACAACAGACAGCTAGTCAGTTGTATGCCTTTTTTTACCCAATTAAAACAATCGCCTACCCCTTTGACATGCTGCTGCCCATAACGCACCTCTTCAGTTACAAAAGAAAATAATGCTGCCTATAAGGCAACTCTGCAGAGCGTAGCTTCGTACACAACAGACAGCTAATCAGTTTTCTGCCTTTTTAACCCAATTAAAACAATCTCCTACCTCGTTGACATGCTGCTGCTCATAACGCACCTCTGCAGAGCGTAGCTTTCTACACAAAAGACTGCCGAACAGTTTTTTACCATTTCACCCAATGAAAACAATATTTTTATTGGGTAAAATATTTTTTTCACTCAATGTCGACACCAGCCAAAAAAAATGGGGTACTGCAAACCGCTCTCTGGAATCCTACGGTACAAAGACCCAAGGAATTACCCGACAAAAGCACAGCATGCTGCCCATAACGCAACTTATCTTCAATAGCTGTATGGTAAATATGTCGAAAAAAAAGGAAAATAACGTTCGTTGTCCATTCGACTTACACACCCTAGCTAGCGATATCCCTGTATTATCATGCGCTTTACTACATTCATGTCAGAGTGTAACTCATGCAGCTCAAGGATCGTCCATCGCATGTCTCCTTGCTTACGTAGCTGGGTCCATAACTTTTTCAAAGGACTTTCATTTCGAAAATTCGTAACTAAACTTTTTTGCTTTCTATAGCAATCATGCTTCGGCGCCATATAAAGCCACGGATAGTAGGCGAGTATTGTGAACTGCAAGAGAGGGAGAAGTCTGCTCTTAAACTATTTACCAAGCCCAAAATAGCACCTATTTGCCAATAGCACCTATTTGTTGATCTATTGTGGATCCGAGGTCCACAAATTTCTCCACAACCTCGATGTTGCAACTGCCGGCTAAAACGATTGAACCTTTTATTCCTTGCCCCGCCTTTCCGTTAGTTGCCACCATAATTTTGTTCTCCCTCACTTATCCGAGGTCCACAAATTTCTCCACTACCTCAGTGTTGTAACTGCCGGCTAAAACGATTTAACTTTTTATTTGTTGTCCCGTTGGCACCATAATTTTGTTCTTCCCTCACCAACCACTAGATCCATTTTATGAGACTATAATTTTTTATTTAAAAACTCCAGCTAAAAAGATTTAAATTTCGAGTACTGCTTTTTAAATTTTGACCAGTTTAGTTGATATTGAGAAATTTTCATTAACAATTCAGAACATATCGATTATAATTTAGATAATGTTAATTGCAATTGAGATCACATCAATATCACATTTATATTTTCGGAATAACATTTTGAAATAGTCGTTACATCAAGTAATTGTTGATTTTAGGCCTGCGATCCCATGCTAGCCCTATCAGAAATGAATCGTAAAAAAATATAACTCGTTAAAGGCTTTTAATTTTTTACGACTTTCCTGTAGACGATTTGTTATCGAAATTTCAGGATTGCAATTATATCAAATACCATAAAGCCCATCAATAGCGATACCTTAACGATTTTTTATGCGCCGACAAATGATTCAATTAAAACTTCAATTAACTTTTATTACAATTCCAATTATTTATTTTGCTTGTGTGTGTGTGTGTGCGTGATTGTACGAACGAGCTCAGTTAGTTCTACACCACAAAAACCTCGATTTGTTGCGGCTTCAGTTTGAAATAAAACAAAAAATGAAACTCAATGAACTTTTTACAAAGTCACACACATACAGAAGTCAAAAGCAATTAAATTTGTTCCTTATTTTACGATTCAATTTGGAAATGTCACACTAGACTCCTCCAGACGCACACATCGTCATCATCCAGCCATACCAACTGGAAAAACAGAAAAACAACGAAACCATTCGGAAAGGAAAAAATACATGAACAGAAAATTTAATTTAGTTTGAAACAAACAAAAAATCCCACAATACTTTCTGAGGGCAACCATTGGAAACAAAAAGCGAGCAGATGTGTTTCCCGAAAACAACAAAAACAACATGGAAAAGTTCCAACTAAAAAACTCGCCTCCTCCACCAGAGAGCAGGGCCATGGAATAGCCACGCACCCCACTTACAAGACGAACCTAGGCTGGTGCGGCTGGTATAGAGTCTCGTGAGGATATTAACAAACGAATAAAATTATTTTCTTTTTTTTTTTTGAAAAACTTATGACATTTGATACAAAATAAAACATATAGGAAAAATAAACTCAATATCTGAGCGAGCAGGCTGTTATATGGGTCACTCCATGTTCAATAGGTCGGGTAATAAAAATGAATTTTTTGGAGAATTTGGGAAAAGTGTCTTAATTTGGCACGTACGAGGGATTCTGTATATATTTCCGGTCTAATAAGGAAAATTCGAATATTTATCATAAAAAATGGTTTTATTGTTTTTCAAAGTATTCTCCAGCTTGATTTATACACTTTTGCATGCGCTCAAAAACCAATTGCCGTAGCACTTTTTCCACTCCGCCTGAGACACCTCCAAAACATGGTTTTTAAACGCTTCAGCAGCTTCTTCTGGCGACGAAAACCGTTGATCACGCATTTTTTTCTTAAAGTGCGGGAATAAAAAGAAGTCATTGGGTGCCAAGTCAGGGCTGTACGGCGAATAACCCATCAATTCGACGTTTCGACCGGTCAAAAAGGCGCTGGTTTGAGCCGATGTGTGAGTTTGAGTCATGGTGCACAATGATTCATCTTCTCTTGTTCGTTTTTCGAATTTCTTCGAAGACTTCACGCAAACAAATTGTGGTGTAGCACTCAGAATTGACAATCCTACGTTGCTCAAGCGGAACAGTCGCCACATGACCAGTTTTGCCGAAGAAACAGGCGACCATTGGCTTCGAAATGCTTCTTCCACGAACAACTTTCGTTGGATTTGGCTCGTCTTCGAAGATCCACACGCTCGATTGCTGTTTTGTTTCGGGCTCATACGCATAGATCCATGATTCGTCACCTATGACGATCTTATAAACGTCTTTTGAAGAACCGCGATCGTATTTTTTCAAAATGTCTTTGCACCAATCGACACGAGCCTTTTGTGAGCGATTGTCAAATTGTTTAGAATCCAACGAGACAGACCTTTTCTACGGCAAGGTGTTCATGCAATATCGAATGTATGCTGGTGGAAGAAATGCACAAAGATGCCTCTATCTCACGGTATGTCACCTGACCATCTTGCATTATCAGTTCACGTACGGCATCAATGTTCTCTGGCACAACGGCCGTATTTGGACAACCTTCACGATCACTTACACTCTCAACATATGTGACAGCGCATAGAGAAAGGGACCTAAGGGTAAAAATATCAATTTTCATTTTTTTCTTTTTTTGATGTGGACAACATCTGAGCATCGAATAAAACCGATACCATGCCCCAAAAGTGTTCCCTCCCAGAGATATGCGCGTTTTATGAAAGTGAAGTCGCCGATTCTAAGCGCAAAAAGAAAGGGACCTTATCTTTAAAATGGCTCTACTGAACAAAACTGGTTTTTAACCTTAGGTCCCTATCTATTTTGCGCGTCACATATACTCTCAATTAATGTTATTCTCATCTGTGAGTTTGCTCACGAAAAAATAAGTGTGCTTATGACTGGAAGTTAAGAGGGCACCTTATTTATTTACCGCAACTAAAAAATTTAAAAAAAAAGCTAGTCGTTCCTGGCCGACTACGAGATACACTACACCACTCTGTTATTCAGACGATTCCGAGCCTATGTCTGAATGTTAAGCAAAATAGGTCCTATTATGTGCCATCTGGAGCTTATATGGATCAGGAATATATGGATTAGTTATAGGACGCTAGATCGTTAGCCAATATTTGCATCACCATGTATGATGCTGGCTACTGTTGTAAAAACAAAATACCCCCCTAATATTGTAAGTCCTGTCTATAGGGGATCTACTACGATATCGAGGTAAAGAAAACTCTCTATTTGAACTGGATGTGCCCACAGAGACCTGAGTAGGCTAAGCCAGACAATTGGAGAGGTGCAGCACATCATGTAATCCCTGATGGTAGTCGGGACAAACGTCTATAGGGAATATGCGATGATATCCAGGTAAAGAAAATGCGCCATTTGAACTGGATGTGTCCAACGAGATCTGGGGGTCTGCTGTGTGGTCTTGGCCGGACAATTTATGTGCTGCAGCACGTCAAGCGTCCGGAACGTTGCCATCGATTCGCGCCCAATACGAATTCAGGCGGCTGCACCATCCAGATCTCACATGAGCCAGAACCACGGGCACCTGCCGAGGTAGCGTCTCTCCTCTACGGGGGATATTCCCCCAGAACTGCATTCACGCTAAAGCTGGATACTGATGCAGCCACTTCATCTGAGTGAATGTCATTCAGACCTGCCTAATAGTTTCGATGATCTGAAGGCTTTTTCTTGTACCGCTGGACCAAGATCAAGATCGCTCTAGAGCAAGAAGATCGTACCTTATTTGCCTGGACGGAGGCATCCTCTCCATGAGATAGTGGTTGGGATAACTACTGCGAAGATCATCAAGCTGACACTGCTTAGATAACAAGGAATTTTGTCTGCACACGGTAAGGACCTTCGTCTCCTCATGTAGTTGGTCCTCAGAAGACATCCTGTTGATGTTCTCCGGTCGACATTCTGAAAAGTCTGAATTTTCTTCCACTTAGTCGTAATCATGTTCATCGAACACACCGGCGCTGCAGACCGACCTTACGTTTTGTAAGAGTTCAAAGTACTGCCTTGAGAGACTTGAGAACCTTTTTCCCACTTTAAAGCCTGTATCAGATAGATGTAGCATGTGTAGAGTATCGTAAAAGCCTTCCCAATGTGGCCCCAAGGATTTTGGAGTAGTTGCTAGTCAATATGTTGACGTCATCGACTTTCACATTAACTGACAACTGCCCCTTTGCGGTCTATACTGAGCAGCTGATGATTTGGAGCCGGATATTTTCATATTTCTCGCAGTGTAGAAGCGTGCAAAATCAGTGAGGTAACAGTTGACTCCGGATTGTGCAATCATCAGCGTACAGCACAATTATAAAAAACATATTTTGTAAAGGGGTGGTCCAACTAAAACGCACGATGTCAATTGTAAGTAAAACAGAAAGGTTTCACAGAATTATCTTTTTATCTTTTATTATGATAAAAGGATCTATGACAATTATTTGTGAAACAAAGTATCGGTCATATGCTCGCCACGGCTTCGGTGGCATACATCTTTCGGATGGTCCATATTTCAAAGACTTGAGACATATTGGAGTTTCAATGTCGTTAATGTACCGAATTATCTTATCCTTAAGATCTTGATTTGTTCTTGGCTAATTGGCGTAAACATTGTCTTTAAAATATTCCCAAAGAAAGAAGTCCAACGGTGTCAAATCACATGATCGTGTGATTTGGAACCACATATTGTCCAGGCCCAAATCCTCAATTTCTGGTTACAAGAAGCCCGTTATTATCTAGCGAAAGCGAACACCATTCACGATAACTGCTTGACCGAACTCTTTTTCGAAGAAGTACAGCCCGATGATGCCGCCGTCCCATAAACCACGCCAAACAGTCACTCGTTGTGGATTACCGGCTTTTTAACCATTATTCCTCGGTTCTTATATGCGGCGTTCTGCTTGTTAACGAATCCACTGTGGACACATATCGTCGATTATGCTGACCGAAAAAAATCAGAAAGTTAACGAAAAGCATTTTGGTTTGAACGTCCATTTTCGTAAATGACTGCAACAATCTTAAATAAATGATCAATTGTGTACCTCTCCATGGCTGAATTTGTCAAACACTGAAACAAAAAATGTCAAATTAAGTTGGGCAAAAAACATGACGTTAAGTTGTGACTCACAATTAACATCGTGCATTATGGTTGGACCAACCTTTATAAAATTATTCTAAAAGAGAACCTTAGTATTAGATTCCTAAACATCTTCAATGGAATAACCGATATGTATATATGAAACAAATATTCAAAATCCATGCACCCAAAGGAATCCTATCGTCAATTTTCAGTATTGAGAATTGAGCCACACTATCATAAAAAAAATAATCGACAAAATCCATTAAAGCCAGTCGCCGGTCGTAAAAATGAATTAGTTTTTACTGAAATCAAAAAAAAAAGGAAATACACTACAAACCACTGACCCACCGAATGAATGAATGAATATTTTTGAAATGTATCGTCAAACACAATTCGATCCAATTGTTTTTGAATACTTTCAAGAGAAAGAAGGAGAATGGAATAATTATTTATTTATTCGTTACACACAATCAAAACGAGGAAAAAACTTCAAACCGAAAACGAAAATAAATGTAATCAAATCGGAGAATGCCTACATCACGTTTTATTCTTTCTTCGTTCCGCTTAGCCCTAGGGCTAGAATCTGTTAAACCCATAAAACATTTAATTTTTGAATTAAATAAATTGAAAATTTATCTTTTCGATTAACAATCGAAAAATACCAAAAGAAACCGGCAAAGAGATCGGCCAACCGATTGGCGGCGGCGTCCTCATTCAAATTGTATCTCCTCTTTTATCCAAACACTAGGGAATTTTTGTTTTGTTTAATTAGCCCTGCCATGCTACCGTGCACTTCTAACGTTCTAAAACGCTGCGCTTTCTCTGCAGGGCTGTGTAATTTTTGTAGAGGGGTTTCACCTTTATGTTGTCGACATATTGACTTACTCGTACCTATCGATGGAGGGAGGAGGTGGCGTGCGTGTGTAGGTACGTGTAGTTCTGGTAGCAGCCGTACATATAATTAAATTAACTATGCCATAGATTACCACGCACAGTGTAACGAAATGACACTATGGTGGAACAGTCTAAACAAATTCACGTTAATTGCTTTGGTTTTAATTAACACCTTTAAGGTGAATTAATCGACTCCATATGCCATTAGAACTTCTGTAAATCGTTTTCGGTAGATCGTTTTCTCGATCGTTGGGAAGTTTATTTGACTACTACGGAGATTCACAATACTCTCCTTCACCTTTGAGAGTGCAGCGCAAAAAGCAAGTTGGCGGTAGTTGTCCGGAATTACATGGGTAATGTTCCAACATGAAGGGAAGACTCCCTCGCGGTTCGTAAGGTTTCCAAATACCTACTTATAGCTTAATAGTAGAGCTAGCATCGATGAACACTTATTTAAAAAAAAATCTTTAGTGCTATCCAGGTCCGGTGTTTTTTACCTTAAGTTCCGCAAGTAACCTTTTGACGCCTTAAGTTAGAAAAATTATCCGAGGCATCCCAAAAGCATTTTCTATCACTGCTAACCGGGTCTCTGAACTGTGATGGCCAGTTAGCCATAATGAGAGTAGGGATTGAGGGCGGAATAGAGTCCATAAAGTTAGTTGGGATTGGGGACGGGGTATCTAGAGTTGAACGGACTACGGGTAGCCCAACAGCTTTCCTTTCATTACTGTTGAAGTCTATGAAATTTTATTTTACGGTTCCTAACAGAACAAATGTTATCAGAAGACCGCATTAGTACCTTACGGCCCGTTCCCCTTCCTTCTTTATAGAAGTGGTAAAGAGGGCGTGGCGCGCCCTCTTTTTCACCAGGGTGTATTTTGTTAATATCGACATCATATGTACTAACTAAAGGGTGGCCCACTAAAACGCACGTTGTTTATTGTAAATAAAACAAAAAGTTTTCAGAAAATATTCTTAATAACTTTTAATGTGATAAAAGAATCTATGACAATTATGTGTAGAACAAAATATCGTCCAAATGCTTGCCACGATTTCGGTGACATACCTCTTTCCGATGATCCATATTTTCAATGACTCTGAGAATAACGCAGGTTCAATGTCGTTAAAGTGTCGAATTATCTCATTCTTTAGCGCTTGAATTGTTCTTGGCCTATTGACGTACACTTTTTCTTTTGAAAAACCAAACATTCTTCCCCAAAGAAAGAAGTCCAACGGTGTCAAATCACATGATCGTAGCGGCCAATTATCATCGCCATGGCGTGAAATAACAGGGCCATTGAATTTCTCCCGCAAAAGAGCCATTGTGTGGTTGGCTGTGACTACACCATTCTGTTAGAACCACATATTGTTCAGGTCCATATCCTTAATTTCTGGCCACAAGAAGTCCGTTTTTATCTCGCTATAGCGAACTCTATTCACGAGAACTGCTTGACCGACCTCATTTTCGATGAAGTACGGCCCGATGAAGCCGCCAGCCCTTAAACCGCACCAAACAGTCACACGTTGTAGAGGCATTGGCTTTTCAACAATCACTCGTGAATATTCATTTGCCCAAATGCCTCAATGCTTTTTAACAAATCCACTGAGGTAAAAGTGTGTGATTAAAAAAATGCATTTTGATTTGAGCGTCCATTTTCGTAAAAGGCTTGCCCAGTCTTAACGCGCTGCTCAATTGTGTACCTCTCCATGATTGAATTTGCCAGACACTGAAACGAAGAAATGTCAAATTAAGTTGGGCAAAAATCCTGTCGTTAAAGGAGTGACTAACAGTTAACATCGTGCATTATGTTTGGACCATCTTTTAATATGTTCATATCGCTCTTAAGTTTACGAAATATAGTCTCACAAAGCTCTGGTTCGTATGGGAACTTTTTTACAATTTAGGCCCAACATAGTCTATAATTATTGTCTAATCATTTTTTCTGTTAAAAATTTATAACGCTAGGTCCGCTACATTGTGGCCACAAATGCCACTTTTTGTTAAAGGGGGCGTGGCACCGACAACTTTTCTCCCTGGGTGTGTTTCGTTTCACGCTTATAGCATTAGTTCCAAAAACCATCATCATACCTCTATTAGTTTATGATGTATGGTGTTTTTATGTTCAGGATTCTATGGGAGCATGGTACCGCCCACTTTTCAGCCTGGGTGTGTTTCGTCCCACACTTTTATCATACGTAATACGTTATACTTAATAGCTCGTCATATTTCTAACCGTTCATGAGATTTGGACTTATTAAGTTCAGGGTTGTGTGGACAGTGCCACGCCCACTTGTCAAAAATATAAGAAAATAAAGTCTTTGCTAATTTCCTAGTCATTGATTTCATTCTTCCTTAATTTAATAACGATCGGTTTATTATTTTGTCCATAAATTCGATTTTGTAAAGGGGGCGTGGCTTGGCAATGCCCACTTTTAGCCAGTGTGTGTTTTATATAATGCCAGTATCATACGCTTCAAATATAATCGTCGTTTCGCTACAAGTTCATTAGATATAAGGCGTTTTCTTTTGGTACTCGCGTATGAAATGAGTAAATGGCCGCTAAGGCGATAACTGCAAAACTTTAGGAGACTTTTTTTAAATTTCATTATGTACAAGAACTGATTGGCTTTATGCATAATAAACCGTTTAATTTGAAAATTTGTAATTTGTGTAAAAAAAGTTATTTAAGAAATATTATAAGCGAGTAGTAATCGAGCTCGCTTAGACTCACTAAGGGTTATTCTTAAATAATGTTCTTCCCAAAACTTGTAATTATTAGATGGCTCTGAATGTAGAGTCTCTGTAGTGGTGGCAAGAGTGATTTTTATGTTCGTGGGCAATTGTGCGAAGAAAGCTTGAAAAGTGAGTTTTGCAACAATAGTTCTCATTCGTTTGGGGAGAGCCTAGTCTTAAAGAGTTCGGTTTTACTTTTAACAATTTCTGCGAAGCTTTCTGATAAAGGTCTTCACGTACCCGAAATCGCGATAAAAAACAGTGAGCAGCCACTAAAATCAGTGTCACTTTGCAATTTTGTAAAAAAAAATTGTCTTTTATTAAAATGTAGATGCAAGAGGTCTCGAGCCGGTTAAGCCCTGTTCAATGTGTTAAAGCAAAAGACCGAAATAAACAAACGCGGTTTAACGAAAATTTTCTATATTTTTCTGTAAACAAAATCATTTTTATATTTTTGTACAGTGGTGTGAAGTAATAGCGTTAGCGACCTCCTAAGCGAGTTATCATTACAAAACGGTAATTGTCTTTCTAAGTTAAGGGTTGTGCGGTCGGTGCCACACCCCCATGGTAATGTACACCACAAATATTGCCTGACCGAATGTAATCTCATGATAAGAATTTGGTATGATTGGAGCCAATAAAAAAGCCAATAATACTACAAATATAGTTATTTTTCCACTGATTGCCTTATTCCTTGAATAAGGAACATTTTTACCTCTTGGTCGATTTGGCCCATTTGCAATAACAACCGTGTCTGCAAAATTTTAGCTACCTCAACAGGGCGACCTGTAGTCTGCTTTTCACAGAGAGACAGGCGGACATGTCTAGATCATCTTCGAATTTTGTGACGATTCAAAATATATATTCTTTATGGGGTCTTCTTTGATTAAGGGTGTAGATTTTCGTTTTATAATTGTTTTAGTCATTCAAGACATTTCCGTCTATCCGCCATTATGACTCTGGTTCTTTTCCGCTTTCACGACACTGTGCGACATACAAAATTTTTTACGGTAAGGGCACATTTTGCCTACAGCTTATTTTGACGGAAAACTTAAAATGTCCACAACAACAACCGAATCTTTTCAAAGCGGAAGCTAACATTTACAAACTGAAATCTCCATATTCCCCCATAAACTCTTAATGTTATGTCGCACTCGTATTACCTTAAGTAGCCCCGCCGCACCGTCTTCAAGAAATAAAAACTATTTTTTTTTTTGATTTTCAGTTACATTTATTTTAGGATTTCATTCAAATACTTTTAGTGGAGTGATGGCGTGTTGTAAGTTTTATGACTTTTTAAATTTTTCCTTTTATTTTAGAACTGAAGTGTGTTTTGAGTTTTATGGGCCTTCAGGGCGGACAATTTATAGACTTGAATTGAAAACGAACTCTAAGGCAGATATTTTTAGAACGACTACTTAAAACGGCCAAGGGATTTTCCTTTCGATTTTATGGGACTTAAATTGCATTGAATATTTAACAATTAAAAAATATTCCTTCCAGTTCATTCATGGGTTGCTTGGGACCCTGAACAAACTTCCGATGGCTTAATTGAGTGTATAATTCTGGAATGTTTCAATTATCACAAATTATAAGTTTTCGTTTTTTTCGATCCCATCTCTCTGCCCCTCTAAGTTGAAAAGGCAATTTAAGTGTTTTTCAAATTGAAATAATATTTATGACAAATTTCTAGTCTCCAGTCTCGACATTCAAACGGATTCAAATGTTTAATAAAAAAAGTATATTTTATTCTTTCAAGGGGGAGGGAAAGTGGATATTGAGGGAGCAGGGTAGCGTTTACTTCGAACGTCAAACATTCAAATGTGTCATCGAATCTATTTCATTTTTAATTGTTTTGAAATGTGAGTCTACATTCTATTTTGAATGTGTGGTGACTTTTTTGTTCGCCTTTTTTCGAGTACATTTTGTTCGGTTTAGTTACTTGTGGATATTGTATTTATGACATTAAATGACTTTGGCATTTAACCCATTCATAATAATCGCTTTTGGACCTTCATGAATGCCCTTCATGCCGGCTGTTGTGTGTGATTGAAGCTGTTTTCTCATTCAAAACTTGGGAAACATATGAAAATGGGAAAATAGGCTTAACAAAATCACATTTAGATGTTTGGAAAAAAGTCATTAAAATTAATAACATTTTTTAAAACGACTAATAGATTTATCTAATGTTACAATATTCAACAACTTTATTACTCAGGGCAGAAAAAAAAACAATATTTTTATTTTTTCGTATTATTTTTCGTTTCAAAATAATGCAAATAAATGGCAGCGAAGGTCATAACCCGATAATACAAACGGTAATAAGTTTTACTTAGAGAGTTTTGCTGTTGGGATATCATCCAAATAAATAGGTTGGCTTATGTTTGATATGTAAGGACAGCATTTTCAAAATCTTTTAAAAAATATATGTTTAACTCGTTTGTTTATTTCGGTCAGGTTTGAACCAGCTGGAGACCTCTAGCATCTGAATGTTAATAGAGGGAAAGTTTTTTTTACAAAATGGCCAAGTAACATTGATTTTTGTGGCTGCACACAGCTTTATCGCAATTTCTGGTCCGTGACGACCTTCTTAAAAGAAAAACTGACCAGGTGCCCACTACACTTATGAGAACTACTGTTTTCCCAACTCGTTGTAAAAGAAAATCTATAGATGGCTCTGAATGTGGAGTCTGTTTAACCCTCCGTCATGCACATGTATCTGGCCACCGAATTTAACTGTGATTTAAATATATTTCTAATTTGGCTAGGGGTTTGAGTCTCCAGGTACCCTCTACAAATATTGTTAGGCATCATTTTATGAAAAAACATATTAAAAAAAACAACAACAAACAAAATGTATGTGGATTTTTTCACCTATAAATCGTACATGTCGGAACATGTGCATGGCGGAGGGTTAAAGAGTTGGCAATTGTTTGAAGAAAACTTGAAAAGTGAGATTTATAACCGTAGTTCTCATTCGTTTGGTGAGAGCTTTTTCTTAAAGAGTTCGGTTTTTCTTTCAACAATTGCTGCTAAGTTTTCTGATGGGCGTAACGGGCCCAAAATCCAAAAAAAAAACAGTGTGAAGCTACAAAAATCAAAGTCATTTTGCCATTTTTTTAAACACTGTCTTCTTTTAAAGTGTAGATGCAAAAGGTCTCGAACCGGTAAATCCCTG
Source organism: Hydrotaea diabolus (assembly GCA_963513945.1). NCBI lineage: Eukaryota > Metazoa > Arthropoda > Insecta > Diptera > Muscidae > Hydrotaea > Hydrotaea diabolus. The sequence goes on along the minus strand of OY740716.1, from coordinate 220,012,875 downwards.
TTTAAAAGGGTGGAACGATTCAGCAATCGAGATAGTGCCATCGATTTTTCGATCGCTTTTGGCATTAGGAAATAAAGTTCCACTACGACTTATTAAAAAAAATCATTTTCAAGGCGCCTAAATTAGTTTTTTCTTAACTTTTCTCAACTTTTATTTTTATGCTTTTTTAGTAAGTAATACAAGTAGAAAAAAATATTTTTTAATATAACATTTCCAAGGTGCCTTTCAAATATACACTACCACATACAATACAATACAATATAACATATGAGCGCGTCAGAATAAAAATACGTCGGGGAGAATCTTAGAGATTTGAATCATTTTTTGACTTGTCATAGTGGAACGTTTTTTTCCTCATGCCAAAAGCTATCGAAAAATCGATGGCACAATATCGACAAATTTTTGTTCTTGCAAAACCGCCCACCCTACTGTTCAATCTTTAAACATTATATATGTGACAGCGCATAGAGAAAGGGACCTAAGGTAAAAAAATCAATTTTCATTTTTTGATGTGGACGACATCTGAGCATCGAATGAGACCGATACCATGCCCCAAAAGTGTTCCCTCCCAGAGGTATGCGCGTTTTATGAAAGTAAAGTCAACGATTCTAAGCGCAAATAGAAAGGGACCTAATCTATAAAATGGCTCTCCTGAACAAAACTGGTTTTTAGCCTTAGGTCCCTTTCTATTTTGCGCGTCACTTATACTTAAATACATACAAATTTACCAAAACAATTAATTTAAAAATTGTCTGATTTTTATAAAAAATAATATGTTCCTTACTCAATTAAGAAGTTGCATTAATAATTAAAAATTTTTTTATTCATATTTTAAAACAAGTTCGAAGCGCATTAGTAAAACCGTGGTATAGTTCGGTTGTGCCGCTCCACCACGGATTGTGTTCCAAAATGGTGTAGCCTGTTTTACTTAGTCAATGCCTTTAACTCAAATCTCCCACTGAGTGTTAAATATATCGGTAGGCTTTGAATAGCAATCACGAGGTGGACAAAACTTCGCTGAATAGTTCTTACCCAGATTGAAACCTGGGTCTACATGTACTATGGCTATAGTACATGTAGAAACTATCCATATCGCCACGACAGCGCTTTATTGGGGGAAGCTTGTGGTAGTAGGAAATGGCAAAGTTTAAAACCATAGTTATCTTCGAAACAAATGTTTCAAAAATTTCTTAAAAAAGTTCAAATTTCTGCCAAGTTTAGCATCTCTGCCAATGTCTTGGGGAAAAATGTTTTTTATATACCAAAACATATGTGTTATAATGGAGTCGTAAATATATTTAAATGTTTGAATATCAACAAGACCATTTCTTTTTTTGAAATAATATTTCGTTCCTTATGTCTTTCTGATGCAGCACCTGCGAAATGTATTCGAATCGGAAAAGTTGGAGAATTATTTGGATTCATCAGATTATTTTCTTACTCGTAAATTCGAGGTCACTGTATGACGGTTCTTAAGATCTACAGTTCGTCGGTTTCGGAACTCAAGATTAGATAAATCTTAAAAATTAATTCAAATTGGGACCGATGTGGATATTTAAAATTTGTGGTAATCGTGTGACTTTTGAAGAAGTCGTCCCTTTGTATTGGAACCTAGGGCCTAGTGACCATGAGTCACAGTACCAAATTAAGCTAAATCTTTCAAATAAAGGCTGATTTTGTCTAATTTCTATTACTGCACAGTTCGGAATGGGATAAATCAGTAATACGAATACTTTAACAGTTTTTATTAAACAAAAAAATTAATTATTATTTTGAATTTCACAACCCGTTTATCCGAGTACTTGAGCTGAATAGCCGTTCACAGGTTTTTATCCAAACTAACTCTAAATTACAAAATATACATTATTTTTGTTAATGAAACCCCTGGTACCCACAATATCGGTGCTATCAAGAGGTTATCCAAGCTCTTGAAACGAATAATAAAGGAAAATAAAAAAAAAAATAATTGAAAAACTATTTCACTAAGTGGAAATTATCCATAAACTATGATAAATGCCAGGCGATCTATTTCACTAGTAAAAGAAAAGAATATTTTTTCCCTCCGTGCAATACAGCGCATAGAAAAGGGACCTAAGGGTAAAAAAATCAATTTTCACTTTTTTTTTGATGTGGACAACATCTAAGCATCGAATGAGACCGATCCCATGGCCCAAAAAAGTGCCCTCCCAGAGATATGCACGTTTTATGAAAGTGAAGTCGACGATTCTACACCAAATTTAAATCTTTAAAATGGCTCTGCATTTTAAAGATTTTTACCCTTAGGTCCCTTTCTATTTTGCGCGTCACATATAAGAATCATATTTCATACATTTTAATGCAACATCTTGATAAGAACCCTTTATCCCTTTATTAATAGATCTTCGGCCCTAAACACAGATAATAAATTGTTAATATTTAAACTTACACGCTGTGATATTTTATGCAGCCCTGTCTGGGCAATTAGTGCCACTTGTCTCTTGAAAATACTGCAAGTACTGCAGCATAAACATTTAAAGTTAATTTATAATCTCCCAAGATCTTTTTCTACGTCGCGGCTTTACCAAATCGCTAATGTCGATTTAGTGGTTATATAAAAATAATATTTTAAGAAAAGTCCTGTGATATCTAAGCAGAAAAAGTGAAATTGCTTAAACTTTTTAAATCGCCTGGATTATATTATAAAAAAAATTACGAAACAATAAACTGAATTGAATTAAAAAAAAATTGAAAAACTTCTCATAACCATAGGGCACCAAACTTAAATTAAAATCTCTTTTTGATTTCTTTAAGCAATAGGAAATCACATTAATGTTGTGTGAAGTCAGTTAGCTGCTTTTTTACTCAGATGCAGGAAAAATATTCGCAGTAGCAACCGAATATTTTTCCAACCGTTTGATTGTGGTTGCATATACTGTAAGTATTCCATCAGCACAACCGAACGTAAGTTCGTGCGCTAGAATTTTCGTCAGATATTACGAGTACATAAAATCTCTTTAACAAGCTTTGACTTAACTTAAAAGTCCATAGAGCACACGCAGAAAAAAAGTATCGTTGTAGTGACAATATTCGAAGAGGATCATACTATTGTTGGATATATGGTTGTGGCACAACCGATCAATTAAAAAATTGTTTAAATAAGCTAAATAATTTATTAGTTAACGCAATTATATTAAAAAAATGGGGAAAAACAGAAAATTAATGCACGTGTGTGTTTGAGTGTATGTGTTTTAGTATGTATGCAGTGGAAGGAATTTTTATTGTGTTCGGTGGAAAACTCCACTGCCGGCAGTTCTCGTTAATGGAAAACTGCCTGCCGTTAAGTGTATAGCCGCTAAAGCACAGTTACAGGACATTCGTTGCTTGGGGTCTTATGATGGCCGAACCTGCTTGTAAAATATCTTTCCGACTGTTTTTTGAAAAAAAAAATTCACAAACTTTTTTGTAAATATGTGAATTTTTTCATCGTCTCATAAAGAAAATATTTTCAATAAACGGCTAACAACTTTTTTGTAAGTATGTGAAGTTGTAAGGGTTGTTTTTTATTGGGGTATAGAACTTTAAGTTGGCATCACTTTTTTAACTGGCGGCCATTTTGTCAGCTGTCAAGTGATTAATATTTAGTTTGGTTTGCCATTTCATCATGAACAGGTTGACAAAAGAACAACGCTTGCAAATCGTGCAAATTTATTTCGAAAGTAATGGTTCAGTTCGCGAAGTTCACCGCAAGCTCCGTCCATTTTATGGTCGACATAATCGTCCATCAGAGCAATTAATTCGGTTAACCATGGATCGGTTAACAAGAACCATTGGATTATTTTCTTTGGGGATATGTGAAGTCGCTCGTCTACGCCAACAAACCAGAAACACGTTAGGGGACTTGGAAGCCAACATTCGTGGCGTTATTGCCAACATACGGCCCCATATGCTCGAAAAAGTGGTTGAAAATTGGACCTGTAGAATTGGCTTTATTCGAGCCAGCCGCGGCGGCCACATGCCCGAAATCATATTTAAACATTAATGGCATAAAATTATCCTTCCAATAAAGCCAAATTGATGGACATTAAAACGATTTTCTTGTGTTTTATTTCAATTCGAAGTTCTATACCTCAATAAAAAAACACCCTAATACGAAATTATTTTTGATAAACGACTTACAATTTTTTTTAGCAAATATGTGTATTTTTCATTACCTCAAAAAAAAATATTTTCGATAAGCGTCATATAATTTATTAATAAATATATGAATTTTTTCATTGCTTAAAATCGGAAATATTTTTGATAAAGTTGAAAAATATTAAATTTTGCATCACTGGATTCCAAAATATTTTTTTTTTGTTTTGTTTTGAATTTTTTACGTAATTAAACCGAAAAAATGTTTTTTTTTGTGTAGTCCAACAGATTATTTGCAGTTCGAACCTATTGTCAACTGATTTTAAGTCTGTGTGTAGCTACGAGTATTCTTCAATCGATTCAATAGATTAGAATTTTCAAATAAATCGTATATCTTCTCTTTTAATTGATTTTCTTAAGAAAACAAAAACAGCAATTGTATTGAAAACAAAGAATGAAATTTATCCAAAGGAAACGAAAGATAATGCCATAAAATTGAATTTCCATTTTCGAATCAAATCGTTGAAGAGTCATAAAAACTGCGACGACTCCAGCATAGGATTGCTGGCTGCCACTGTTGCCTTGCAACAAAATAGACACAAAAAGGAGTGTGCAAATCAAAAACTTCACGTACAAAGAGAAGACTCAATAAACAGAATAACTCAAAGGCAGGATAGAAGAAGAAAGCATGCGCCTGGCAATAAAGCGTGCAGCTGCTATGGATGCATACAGCTAATATCGACAGATAACCCAGACAAACAGACAGGCGGACGGACAGACAGTCAAAGTCAAGTCAAACAAACAAATAACTTTACTCACACACACAAACAGAAAAAAAGCAACTAAAGTTACTTTTCAGTGGCAGGCAGGCAGACAGACAACCAGCCCAGTAGCCAGTCAAGTCAGCCTTGTGATGCGAAGATACGATTTGATGCCTCCATATGCATATGGGACGTACGTCGTCGTCGATGCCTACCAGTTAACCATTTACTATGGCACTTTAAAAGGGCATGGTATGCAGTTAGTTCTGTTACTCGTTCCATGGCCCCTAAACCGCCATCGTGAAGCTAGACCAGGCCAAGCATGCAGCCAATGCCCATAGCCAGCGCACACCCTGTAAAAGGGCACAACATTGACTGAATTATTCATAAAGTCAAGAGGCAACAACAAAAGCTGGATGTACTACAAACGACGATGACGGCGACGCTACTTGCAACACACAAAGACCAGAAGGTCGTTGCATTTTCGTATACAAATGCCAACCAGTACCATACGAGTACACAGAAGATAGGCAGGCCTACAGGCTGTCTGTTCGTCAGTCGGACAGACCCAAATGGAGCTTGTACAATGTACAGTACTTCAGTCAATATTGCTGGCACCGGTTTTGGGTGTTTTGGCTGCGCCACAGTCACTATCAAAAGACTTGCAATGCTCAGTGATGATGACGAATAGTAAAAGGGGCTGCGGTGGGGCTATCACATATCACCCAAAGAGGCCTTGTCGAAAGGTTAAACTGTGATTTTGGTTTTCATAGAATTTGAAATTTCTTAGGTGACATGGGTTCATGCTGTTTTTGGTCACACCTGGAATAATTTGTAAAGACCTTAAAAGTTAGTTCAAGCGAAAACTTTGCTTCCTTCTTATCCTTTGGAAAATAAGCAAAATGCACGACAGCAATTTTTTCACCCCGTATATGTTCTTCTCCTTAAAAAGCCTGTTATGCATTTCTTAGACTTAAATTTCATATACTGTTTCTCCAAGAAATCAAGAAAAAAAAACAAAACGAATATTCCCATGTACGAGGGCGACCGCAAAAGTAACTGGCCTAACATAAAAAGAACCCTTTTTTTTGGAATTATTATTATTTATTTTTCCTTCCTTCTCCTTCCAACTCAATACACTTCATCAAACGTTTTTGAAGTTTTTTAATTCCATCCGAAAAATAAGATTTTTCAAGACCTTCAAAATATGCCGCAGTTTCAGCAATAACCTCGCTATTGGACGAACATTTTTTGACACCGAGAAATTTTTTTAAATTTGGAAACAAGAAATAATCAGAAGAAGCCAAATCTGGACTATATGGTGGATGCGGAGCAATTTCAAATCGTAATTCGGCCAGTTTTTGTTGAGTTAAAAATGCAGTGTGTGAAGGAGCATTATCTTGATGAAAAAGAACTTTTTTTTTTCTAAATGCGGTCGTTTTATCTCGATTTCTTCACTCAGCCGATCCAATAATGCACAATAATATTCACTATTTATAGTTTTTCCTTTTTCAAGATAATCAATAAATATTATACCCCTTGCATCCCAAAATACTGTGGCCATTACTTTTCCTGTTTCGCCTTCTTGGGACCACTTTTACCAGCTTCTATACATTGTTTTGACTGTTCTTTGCATTCTGGGATGTAGTGATGGATCCATGTTTCATCAACAGTTATGAATCGGCGCAAGAACTCTATTGGATTACGCTGATAAATCGCTAAAAGCTCCTCGGAATTGGTCCAACGGACGATTTTTTGGGGCAAAGTCAACAAACGCGGCACCTTTTTCGCGGATAGCTTTTTCATGTGGAGTTCATCATGTAAAATACTCCAAACTTGTTTTTCGTGTATTTTAACAATATCAGCAAGTTCTCTGAGCTTCATTCGTATATCTTTAGTCACTTCATTAAATATTTTTCTAATGTTTTCAATAGTAGTAGCAGTTTTCGGTCTTCCAGAGCGTTGTTCATCTTCCGTACTTGAACGACCCATTTTAAATTGTTGAACCCAGGATTTCACGGTGGAGTATGATGGTGCATTATCACCATGAACAAAATCCAATGTATCTTTGATTAATTGTGGCGTATAACCTTTCATAAAAAAGTGTTGAATTACCGCACGAAACTCTTTATTTCCCATTTTTCAAAAATTATACAACTTGTTTACTTCAATCACCTGTAACAAAGAAAATAATCATTAAATATTTCGGAAATTTTGACAGATGGCTTATAAAGGATTGCTTTTAAAAAAACAAAAAAAAAGTTGCTAGTAAAACAGAAAATGTACCAGGCCAGTTAGTTTTGCGGTCGCCCTCGTAGTGCAGTTATTAATAAGCAGCATATATGTTACGAGGGCTGTTATATATATTTCTGGCCTAATAATGAAATGTAAATATTTATCATAGTAAATGGTTTTATTGTTTTTCAAAGTATTCTCCAGCATGATTTATACACTTTTGCATGCGCTCAAACCAATTGTCGAAGCACTTTTTCCACTCCGATTGAGACACATTCAAAACATGGTTTTTGAACGCTTCAACAGCATCTTCTAGCGACGAAAATAGTTGACCACGCACTTTTTCCTGATGTGCGGGAATAAAAAGATGTCAATGGGTGCCAATGATTCGTCTTCTCTGTTCGTTTTTCGAATTTCTCCGCAGACTTCGGGCAAACAAATTGTGGTGTAACACTCAGAATCCTACGTTGCTCAAGCGGAACAGTCGCCACATGACCAGTTTTGCCGATGAAACGGGCGGCCAATTGCTTCAAACAACTATTGTTGGATTTGGCTCGTCACACGGTTGATTTTTGATTGTTTCGGGCTTGTACGCATAGATCCATGATTCGTCACCTGTGACAATCTTATAAACGTCTTATGAAGCACCGCGATTGGTGTAAAATTTCTTTTCACTACTCGACACTAGCCTTTTTTGAGCGAGCTATACAAAGATATAACAGATATATCGAGGCACTTTTGTCGTAATAATCCACGTCGAAAGTTGTGAAAAATGATCGCACGAAAATGTTCACGAGTTAATTCCATTTTTTGCCAAATTGATTTTTCGAGTCACTGTAAACGACACAAATGATGGTCGTACGTCAAAACGTTCTGAGTACGTTTATGCTAAAAAATGTCAAACTTTCAAATAGCAACGTCAGATGCCGCCAGGCAACATTTAGTGTTGCCTAGGCCAAAAATTTATATTAGCAACCCTCGTATTGGCAATAAAATGCGATTAAAACTGTCTTACTAAACTTAAGATCCTTCATAGGTTTTTTAAGCAATTTTTAAAACTTGTCTTAATCCCTGTTCAATTGCAATGCTTTTTATTAAATCATCTTTTGATGCTATTTATTTTGGTTACGAGTATTTTTTTATCAGTAAAATTATTTAAATTCAAGTTTTTTTGCTAGGGGATTCAACCTAAATGTGGACAGTAAAATGTTTTCGTTTCTATAGAATCAACTTAAGTCTTTTAAAATAAAACAAACAATTCCAAAATTGAGAAAATCGCAATATACTTTTATAAAAAAGTCCCGAAAATCTGAAGATTTCAAAATATCTAGAGACCCCGACAAATCCCGGGAATTGTAAAAGTCAGTCCCGATCGACATCCCCAATGCCAACATCATATATTCCAAATAGAATCGTCATATCTTTATTACTCGTAGTTCATGGGAAATTGTCGTTTTGAGTAGGGTTTTGTGTGGGCGCTATCACGCCCCTTGTCTCATGATAGCGCCCTCTTCACCGATCTTCTCCATTTTGAATTTCAGTCCATTAACACATGTTTCTGCACCTATAGCTTCAATAGTGCGACCTGTAGTTTGATTTTCACAGACGGAAATGGCTAAATCATCTTAAAATTTTATGACGACTCAGAATATACTTAAGAAGATACTTTATGGGGTCTCCGACCTGTGGTATTGCGAAAGGAATGACAAAGTTAGTATACCCTCTAAGATGGAGGGCAAAGTTTTCGTTTTTTTAATACTGCCTTTTTTCTCTCAAAGAAAATCATATAATTATGATTTAGCAAAATCTCGGTATGTACAACTCATGACCATTTTCATTACCAGGTAAAGACCTCTCATTTTACTTGACGTTAGTTTAAAACCAAAAATGTGTACTTAGCGATAGTAGATTCCCCCTATTGATAATGGCCCATGTTTATAACCATACGTAGGTTTCTTCCGACTTATTTAAAAGCCACATATTACAGGTCAAGGTGTTAAATTCTATATTCGATTGGGAGGCCTTCCTGAAGGTCACCGAAAATTTCCTTCTAGAACATGTGTAACAAATCAATAAATAGGCCTTGTTAGAGAAGCAAAAACACTTTTAGGAGCTCTTTTCTAATAACCGAATGCATACACGCAAGCGTTTTGGTTCTAAGAAGAAGAACTAATAGAAGGTCTTTGACGAGAAGACCTTGTAGAAGGTTTTTTACGAGAAGGCCTTTTAGAAGGTCATTTACGAGAAGGCCTTGTAGAAGGTCTTTTACGAGAAGGCCTTGTAGAACTATTTTGCGAGAAGGCCTTGTAGAAGGACTTTTACGAGAAGGCCTCGTATAAGGTATTTTACGAGAAGGTCTTGTATAAGGTTTTTTTACGAGAAGGCCTTGATGAAGATCTTTTACGAAATGGGCTTGAAGAACGTCTTTTACGAGAAGGCCTTGTAGAAGGTATTTTACAAGAAGGTCTTTGACGAAATGGGCTTGAAGAAGGTCTTTTGCAAGAAGGCCTTGTATAAGGTATTTTTGGAGATAGTCTTTTACGAAATGGGCTTGAAGAAAGTTTTTTACGAGAAGGTGTTTTTCGATATGGCCTTGTGTATTTTCCTGCTGAAAATATTCCTTAGCTGACAAGCTTTTAAGGCATCTGAACCGCGCTGTGTAATAAAATTTAAAAGACTGGATATTAAATTTCGGTTTCTTGAAAAAAACCTTCACATTGATAAACGGTCTGCCGTCAATAGAAATCCTTATATAAGTATATTCGACTTTAAAGCCGTGGATAGGAGCATTTTTAATGATACTTCTAGATGGATGCCGCTTTTGCTTACAGCCGACAATAAATTCGATTATCTGACCATGGCATGTTAAAAGGCGATATTGACATTTAATGTAATACTAACCAATGAGACATTGCAAGAATATGTGTGTATAAGAATGCTAGTTTCTAGATGGATGCCGCGTTTGCCTACAGCCTTCAATAATCTCGATTTTGTGACAATGGCATGTTAAAAGATGACATTGAGATCTCACGTAATTCTTACAGATAAGGACATTGCAAGAATATGTGTGTATAAGAATGCTTATTTCTAGATGGATGCCGCGTTTGCTTACAGCCGACAATAATCACGATCTTCAGATCGTGGCATGTTAAAAGACGCCATAGCTTTGGCTGTAGGCATCTTACATGATACTTTCCGATACATTGTTTATTGCATATGAATATGAAAAATATTCTAGATGGATGCGGCGGTTGGTTAAAAAGAAAATAAATCGACTCAGCATTTTAAAAGAGCGTTGGTGTTATAAGCAGAGTGCGAGATTATTATGCAAACGTTCTTGCAAGTCTGCTTAAAATTATTTGTTAATTTTTTGCGGTGGCTTCTATCAGAACTTCAACCTCAAAAGACATAAAAAAAAATCGACCCCAGTGGTTTTTAACAATAGATACTCGTATTGATCTGTGAGTTTAAGAGTTATACAAATTTGAGAAAAGTTCCCCTTTCGTCCCTAATGTGATGTTGAGGATACTTTACTTGTTTACTCCATCGACCTTTTGAACTTCCTGCCCAGTTTTACTCCATTTAACTACATATCCTTCACTCTACGTAGGGCATCTCTCTATTTCGATTTAGATCAACATGCACAACGTTGAAGAAGAGCAAATTGAAAATAAAAGCCTATGACATGACCAAGTACTTTAAAAGTCTTAAAAAGGATTTAAAAGATTTTAAGTCGCCTTAAGGCAGAACCCATGAAAACCTGACCACGGCAGCTATTCCTTTGTGGCGGCATTATTCACATAATCCGTGTTCCTTCACACAACCAACTACGCTTCACACGTAGACACACGTCAGCCATTGTGTTAGCATGGAAAAAGAGGGACAGGAATGAAAAAAAGAGAAAAACTTTACATTTCCGGCCTAGAAAAAGAACGGCAACAACAAGGTAAACTAGAATTTATTTAAATATTTTTTGTCGAGCTACACGTGGTTTTCGCCTCGTTCTCTTTTAAAGGTGTTCGTGAGTTCATGTTACATTTTCCACACAAAGAAGGAGGAGGAGGACTTGTGTGTTCATTCCCTAGCTTGCCATACATTCTTTTCATACTTTTCCGGCTGAGGTTAAAAATGAGGGCTTATTTTTGTTCTTGACTTTTTGTGTAAATAAATGGATGATGGGTGGGGTTGGAACACTGGAGTGAATGTGTTTGTGTTTCTGTACTTTTTTGGAGTTTTCATAAGCTGCCTTACCTTCACATTTTTGTTCTCCTGTGTGCGTGCGTGCGTTTCCGTGAAATCCTTAGCGTGAAAAATGTTACAAACGTCATCATAATCCGCATCGCCATCACTTCAGTGTCGTCTCTATCATCAGCGGGGAAATTGTCGTCGTCATCAAAATACAAAAATATAGAGCACACGCACCCTGCGGGCTTTTTTGCTACATAGTTTCCCCAACATATAATTATATTTAAATAACAAAAAAGAAGAAGAAAAAGAAAAAGATTATAAGAAAATAACACACTCTCACAAAATTATGAAGAAATTTCGAAATTTGTTCTTGTTATTTGACAGTAAATGAGTTTTTCATTAGGTTAGTATCCCTCGAGAAATAAAAAGAAGGCATGCAGAAGCAGTGCTGCCAGATTTGGGGATTGTTTCTTTAATTTGGGTATTTTATTATTTTTGTCATTATTTTGAAAAGAGAGATAAAATGCTATGATTTGCGGATATGAGAATTTTTGGTGATTGGAAATTAAAATTTAGGGGATTCGTAGCTGTGTTGCTAACATTAATTTGGAATTTCTTCTACGATTTGGAACTTTTATCGCCAAGGTGTTTCTCACCAAAAAATATTTTGAATTAGGACTCAAATGCTTTATTTTGCAAATTATTAGGAATTTTCACATAAGTTGACATACCTTTACTTTATGTGTTTTCCAATTAACGGGTTTTCCAATAGGAACACAACAATTTCTTAGCTTTTTGTCAACGCACCCGAATACAATTTAAAGATCTGAGTCGGTGGTCGCAACTTTAAGAGCGCCTACTTCAATTTTCTGCCGTAATAATCGTCCCACCCGCCAGGATGGGCGATAAAGCTCATTTCTGGCTGAGTGATTTTGTCAATAAACAAATATGTGTTATTGGACAGCAACAAACCCACATGTGCGTCAAGAGACACAATTGCATTTTCAAAAAATGACTGTGCGATGTGGTTTTCATGCCGGAGGTGTGATTGGGCCGTATATTTTCGTCGATTAAAACAATCGTCATTTACCGTCAATAAAGAGCGCTAACGTGCCATGTTAGAAAATTATTTTTTTCCAGAATTGGATGAGGTAGACATCACCGATATGTGGTTTCAACAAGACGGTGTCACCATTAACTGAAAGGCAAACTCGGTGAATGTATTATCTCGAGAAATGGTCCGGTCAAATGGCCACCTCGTTTATGCAAATTAACGCAAATTGATTTCTTTTTATGGGCCACCTCAAGTCATTGGTCTATGCCAACAAACCAACAACTTTAGACGAGCTCATAGACAACATCCAAGAGTGGTGGAAAATTTAGTCCAAAGGATAGATCGCTGTACACGGGCTCGTGGTGGTCATATGACCGAAATCGATTTTAGTTTATAGCATGTAACATTTCCACTACATCTGGAATAAATGGTAACTCTATATCTTAAATATTCAGTGTTTTAATAGTATATAATATTGTTATCTCCTTAATGAAAAACCCGATATTATTGCAAGGTAGCTTGGAACTTTTTTTTGCCGAACGTAGGGGTCGCGCTGTCAATATTCTTTGTATCTTCGGTGTTTACAGTCGGATGTTAAAGTGTGATACATCGATGAGACCAATTTTTCTGTTTTAAAAGTCATTGACCTCAAGAACCCCCTTTTTATAGTTACTTATCATACCTCAACTTATAAAATGTGATCCGTCTAGAGGTATTTTTTCAGAACAAAAAAATATAAAAATTCAAATCAAGTGTGGAATCTTTATTTGAAAGGACATTTAATGGTATTTATTTTTTGAATATAATTACCTTCAAATGTTGTCAACTGTATTATGGAAATCAGCGTTCGGTGAGAAACGGGAAGATCGCCTGTTTTCGACCAAAATTTTGTTCAGTGGTCCCATTTCTGGCTCAACGGCAAAGTAAATAAACAAAACTACCGCATTTCGGCAATAAAAAGAGGTTCAAGAGCTGCCATTATACGCAGAGAAAACCACGTTTTGGTGCGGTTTATAATCTGATGGAATCATCAGTGCATATTTTTTCAAAAATTATGATGGCCGGAACGTAACCTTGGAATTAAAGCCCGTAATCTTGACGACACTTGGTTTTAACAGGGCGGTGCCACTTGCCATACAGCTGCTCAAACAATGGATCTATGAAGAGGTCAATTCGAAAATCTAATTTCACGTGAGTTGACAGCCTAGATCAAGTGGTATCACTTAGACATTTTTCTTTGAGGTTACGTAAAGTCCAAAGTCTATGCTGGCAAACCAGCTACGATTCAGGTTTTGGACATTACGCGTCTCATTAAAGCCATACCGGTCGAAATGCTCGAACGAGTCATCCAAAATTAGACCCTCAGAATTTAAACCCTGAGGCGTAGTTGCGGCCAACATTTGAAGGAAATTGTATTCAAAACATAAATGCCATAAAATCTCCTTTCAAATTAACAATAAAGATTCCACACTTGATTTGAATTTTTATATTTTTTTTTGGTCTGAAAAAATACTTCTAGATGGATCACCTTTTACAACAACAATTAACAAAATTAAGGCAAATTGAAAAAATAAAAATTTTAATCAACCCTATTTCGACATGATTTAAGATACCTAAATTTTTGGTGGTTCTCAAGTTTAGCATAAATGTGGTTCCATTGTTGCGTTGCTTATCAGTGGCTGGTTCATGTACAACATGAACAAAACGCTAGGTATATTGAGAATGGCATGGATAGGCTGTGATAATAATGAGTTTTAGCAAAGAAAACAATTAAACTAAGTTATTTTCCTTGTGCTAACCTGTTAAATCGATAATTTCTTCTGCTGCTCAGTCAATTCGATTTTAAAGTATCAGTCACTATTAAAATTGATGAAATTATGAACTTCTAGGAAGAACATTTGTCGAATGCATTCTGTTGATTCATTGCAGTCTAATAAAATCTTATCATACCCATCTACGAGGGTTGCTATATATATTTCTGGCCTAGGCAACACTAAGTGTTGCTGGCGCCATCTGGCGCCATTTTAGCATAAACGTACTCAGAACGTGTTGACGTACGACCATCATTTGTGTTGTTTACAGTGACTTGAAAAAATCAATTTAGTAAAAAAATGGAATTAACTTGTGAACATTTTCGGTCGATCATTTTTCACAACTTTCAACGTGGATTATCCCCAATAGAGTGCATCGATGAACTTAAATCTTTGTATGGCGATGAAACACCATCCTATAGGACTGTGAAAAACTGGTTTAATGAATTCAATCGTGGCCGACGCTTGCTCAAAGACGAAGGTCGTAAAGGTCGTCCAAAAACGGCCGTTGTGCCAGAGAACATTGATGCCGTGCGTGAACTGATAATGCAAGATCGTCGTGTTACATACCGTGTCGATTGGTGCTTCAATAGACGTTTATAAGATCGTCACAGGTGACGAATCGTGGATCTATTCGGATGAGCCCGAAACAAAACAGCAATTGACCGTGTGGGTCTTCGAAGACGAGCCAAATCCAGGAAAAGTTGTTCGTGGAAGAAGCCTGTACTGGTCATGTGGCGACTGCTCCGCTTGAGCAGCGTGGGACCGCCAACTCTGAGTGGTACATCACAATTTGTTTGCCTGAAGTCTTCGGAGAGAAACGACAAGAGAAAACGAATCAATGTGCACCATGACAGTGCGAGCTTCTCACACATCGGCTCAAACGAGCGCCTTTTTGACCGGCCAAAATTGATGAATTGATGATCGAATTGATCCATCGGTCAGCCTTGCAACCCAGTGACTTCTTTTTATTCCCTCACGTCAAGAAAAAAATGCGTCACGAAAAAATGGTCAACGATGTTCGACGCCAGAAGATGCTTTTGAAGCGTTCAAAACCCCTGTTTTGGAAGTGTCTCAATAGGAGTGGAAAAAGTGTTTCGGCAATTGGTTTGAGCGCATGCAAAAGTGAATACGAGTACTTAGTAGGGACATAAATACTGTTACACACGTTTTATGCTGTAAAATAAAAAGTACTGAATGTTTCTGGACCTAATATTTGTTTATATATTTATGGATGTATATAGTATCCAAGAAGAATCTACTTATTCGAAATGTCCCCCTATTGCCTTTACTCACGCCTTAAGTCGCACTGGCCAACCGTCAATAGCTGCACGAACCTCGCCCATTGGAAAATTGGCCACAGCTCGAACCAAATCAGTCTTAAGAGATCCAATATTGGGGTATCTTTTGTGACAAACCTTGTCCTCTAAAACCGTTCACAAAGTTTAATCCATTGGTTTCAAATCTGGACTGCCTGAGGGCCATTCTTCAGAGAAAATGAACGCTGGCAAATTGTTTCGAAGCCAGCTTCCAAAACGGTTTCTTGGTAAACTTTAGCCGATGTTTTGACTCCTTGTTCGCAGAAATGCACGTCAGTGACCCGATCGCAAGTGACACCCCACCAAACCATGACTGAAGCTGGGTGATGACCCTTTTCCACCCTTGGGATCAGTTCAGATGCTTCCTTAGATGACCACGCATACACTCCATGATTTTGATTGTTAAATTTTTCCTGAACGCTAAAAAATTTTTCATCGGTGAACAAAATTTTTCTGTGCAAGATATCAGCGTGCTTCATCAAAAGACGTTTGCATTTTTCAATCCTTTTTTTTTAAGCTGCAGTCAATAAATGTCCGGCAGGTCGTTTGAAAGCCCCAAGTCCCGAGTCTTTTTTATTGATTCGACTCGTGGACTTTTGCTTGACATTCATCTCACGGGCCATGATTTTCTGTTTTCGGAGCGGATTTCTGTGAATTCTTGATTTAACGGCTTTGATGACATGCGGTGTTCGAACAGAGCGTGGGCGGCCCGACCGGTGGCGGTCTTTTACATCTCCAGTCTCCTCAAACAGTTTTATGCATCGGTAGACGAACATGCGGCTAATCCCTAGTGGCCGGAGCGTTTTGAAAATATCGCTTTTTTCATTTCACACTTGAAAAGCGCTATTACAGCGATACGGTTCTCATTATCTGACCACTCCATGATGAAAGTTGAAACAAGACTAACGCTATTGAGGTTTGCTTTTAAAACCCATCTGACATTAACGGGGTATGTTCAGTTCTACTATTGAAATGGTTGTGTTCAATGATGTAACTGTATTTATTTCCCTACTAAGTAAATTATGCTGGAGAATACTTTAAAAAACAATCAGGGCTGTCATAGAAACCATGCAGTTTTGCTAATTGTCGTTTTTGCAAACCAATGTTGGTTTCAATTGGTGTCATGAAACCAATTTGGTTTTGTCCATTTGGAATGTAAATAAAACCAATGTTCGAATCAGCTGTTGCTGATAAAACCGATAGCATTGGTTTTCATGACACCAAAGCATTTTTTCTTATCGTTTTCAGAACCAATAGTGACAACTTTGGTTTCTATGACAGACCTGAAAAAAACCGTTTTTGATTATAAATATTCACATTTTTATTATTAGGCCAGAAATATATATAGCAGCCCTCGTAAACGCAATAGTTGATGTTGGTTTGTGTTCATCTGATCATTATTCTCTTCATGTTAAAAACACCGATGCATCACACTAAGATCCGGCTGTAAACGCAGATGATATAAAGAAAAATGTTAAAGCGCGAAACCTACGTTCGGCAAAACAAATCGATATTATATCAGATATTAGATATATATTTTATAATATAAATTTTATTTATATATAATATATTATTATATAAATTTTATTTATATATAATTTTGCCAAAATTCCTTTTATAAAAACTATTTTCTCATTTCTAGGTATGTTTTGCTGGGGATCTCATGTGAATAATTAACAATAAGTATGTATGTATATTAACCTTAACAAGCTATGTTAAATGTAATAATGTTGGTCCAAGGGCGGATTAATATCGTACGGAACGCCTTACCGCTCTAAAAGACTAAGTATATTGGCCCTTGTTTTGGTATATCACCAATGCACAAGTCCTTTCGTATTTTACGTACAGCCACTCCCAAAGCCGATATTAAGTGTTACTTTAAGATAACGACCCTTTTTAGCAATTAGTCGGTAACCAAGTATGGCTAAAGGGAGAAGTAAGATCAACCAGGTCAAGCCTAATATGACCTCCATCATCTCTATGATAAAAAAGCCTCAAAAAAATATTCCGATTTTTTAGTCCCAAACATTCGACCTTAATTCCAGCCAAAACTTCAAAATACTCTCTATTTGAGCTCGTACGAAACTTTGTTTTTTTTTTTTAAATACACATATTGATTTCCTGTATTGATGCGGTACCTCCATAAGCGTTGCCCTTTTTTGAGATAATAAATGCGTTCCAAATAACAGTAACCATTTTAACCCTTATCCGTCCTCAAAAAATTATGATTATAAAGGGTTGGTTAACTATCGGGTGATCCACCTAGAAAGATTTTTTCAAAATAAAAAAAAATAAAAACAAAAATTTAAATCAAGTGTTGAATCTTAAATGTTTCGAAAGTAAATTTTATACCATTTATTGTTTGAATATAATTTCCTTCAAAGTATGGCCACAACAACGCCCCAGGGTTTCCATTCTGAGGGTCCAATTTTGAATGAATCACTCGAGCATTTCGACCGGTATGGCGTTAATGACACCCTAATGTTGGCTTCCAAAACCTGAATCGTAGCTGATTTGACACATAGACTTTGGACTTTACATAGCCCCAATGAAAAAAATCTAAAGGTGTGATATCACACGATCTAGGCGGCCAACTTGCCGGTCCAAAACGAGAAATTAGCTAGTCTTCGAAATTTCCTCTCAATAGATACATTGTTTGAGCAGCTGTATGGCAAGTGGCACTGTCAAGTTGAAATCAAATTTATTCAAGATAACAGGCTTAAATTTTAGGTAGCAAAAAGTCCGATATCATGGCGCGAGAGCGGGCACCCTTCACGGTTACGTTACGGCCATCATCTTTTTGGAAAAAGATGAACCGATGATTCTACTAGGCCATAAACTGCACCTAACCGAGGTTTTCTCTGGGTATAAAGACACCTCTGGGACCTCTTCTGATTGCTTCGTTACGGCCACCATCTTTTTGGAAAAAGATGAACCGATGATTCTACTAGGCCATAAACTGCACCTAACCGAGGTTTTCTCTGGGTATAAAGACACCTCTGGGACCTCTTCTGGTTGCCTTCAGACCAAATTTGACAATTTTGTTTATTAAAGTTGCTGTTGAGCCAGAAATGGGCCGCATCACTGAACAAAATTTTGGCCGAAGCCAGTTTCTTACCGATTGCTCATTTCCATTATACTGTTGCACAATTAGGAGACGTTGTTGCGGTGTAAGTCTTTCCATGATGAATCAGTACTGAAAGCAAATAAAAAATAAAGTTTAATACAACTCACGCGTAATCTGTAAAAAAACTATTGAAAAATACCTCTAGATGGTTAACCCTATATAATGCACGATGTTAATTGTGAGTCAATCGGCTGTAAAAAAAAGTACTGATAATTTCTTCAAATTTCTGGTTTTATTCGAGAGGTTAATAAAGAAACACCATCCGTTGCGTTTTTGCTTCGCCCACTAGGCTGAAGATTGTTTGGCAGGAGATGAAGAGTTTTTTACGAAAGATCGTGTTTTCTTTCCTTTCCAATAAAACCAAAAATTTAAAAAAAATTATCAGTGCTTTTTTACAGCCGTTTCAAATTTAAGATTTAAAATCGTCGACCCTGTATTTTCCACACGTTCAGCAGGCGTAAAACGATAAATGATAAAATAAAAAGACTGAATATTTACACAGCTGATTGGCATTAGTAACTTTAAAAGCTTCTGAAAATATTCCAATTGAAAAAGTATTCTTACTATCTGGTCAATCATTTCAAATAACTCGGATTTGTGAGCTTCTGAAATATAAAATATAAGATAAAAACTATCATTAGGATTTGATCGCCCCTACTTTCCCTAAGAAACTAGCTCATTCAGTTTCTTTATATATTTTCGTCCAGGCATCTCCTTTTCACCTACGAGATCTTTAAATTCTGCTATTTCAACTCTTTACTATACTTTTTTTACCGACTCCTTTTTTTAAAAAATTTTGAGCGAAGGTTTTCCAAGGAAGTGTTTGTCCAGGCATCTTCTCACGAAATCTTTAAGTTCTGCTATTTCAATTCTTTACCACACTTTTTTATACCCACTCCTTCACTGTCCACCAAATGATTTTCCACCGGGAATTCCAAGTCCATTCAAAAGATTAACCATAAACCTCAAACCAACCTAGAGTAATGTGTTAAGTGGGCAGGTACTCCGGTCTGTGTTTCAGCGTTATCATCTCATCATTATCAACAACACCATCATCCTGAGTTTTGTGTTATCACAAAACTTGGAATTCTGCCGCAGAGAAGGGGTTTCCCCTTAAGGGCGTTTTGAAGAAGAAAATCTTAAAGTAGTTAAAAACAACAACAGCAGTTTCTTAATAATCATGAAATACGTATTTCATGTTTAACTGGAAGCCGCCTCGCACTGCAACCCCACAATTACAGGTCTCAGTTGTGCTGTGGTGGGCGATTCCTTTCCTAATGGTGCATCTTAAATGCTCAGATTATTTTTGAAATTTTCTTCAGGGATAGAAGTAGAGATATGTACAGATTAAACTGTGTGTCTTGGCTCTTAAGTGGTTTTCAATAATAATTGGTATTAGTCGGCTCGATTGGTGGGGCGTTTGTAATCCTGTGGTTAAATGAAAATTACATTTTCTTTAAAGTTTTTTCTTTGCTCGATAATTATCACAATGGTAGTTTTCCATTTTTATTTTTTTGTTTCATCATTTCAACTTCTCTTGATTACCCGTTTTTCATTTGTTTCTTTACAACATTTTCACTTTTTTATGTACTCGTATTGTTGGCCATCATATTTTGACTTGTGGTTAGAAAATCGCTGGAAAATCGGTTAATTGCTGTTGCGTTTTTCGCTCTCTCGTCAGTGGCTATTTGTAATGGATATTTTCGCTGTATGCCGTTGTCATGGAAATATACAGGGTGGTCAACATGCAGCTTCAATTTTGAATAATTTGATTTTTACTGGCTCAAAATCTAGATTGCCACGAGGGTTGTGTGACCAGATAGTAAAGATATTTTTTTAATTTGTTATATTGCAGAAGCTTTCAAAGTTTTTATTTTATTTTTGTCGCCATTACAATCTGATATTGTAAGTATACCTGTGGGAATCTTTAAACACTAGTGAGATTGCATTTGCCTTAATTTTATTGTCGTGTACATCAGCCTTAAGTATTCCCACCGGAGAACTTTTTTTGGTAAGGCGGCAACCCTTGAAGAGTGTTAGACCTGCTGTTATTTCTATCTCTCAACACATGGTAGTTAATCAATGATATCAGCTGTTTTACTCGTAATGTACTCGTACCTATGAGTAAACTTCTTTCAACAACATCGTTGCCTCTCTGTAATTACTCGTATGTCGGTATCTATTCCTTTGGCCAAAGGAGTCAATTTTTCTGCCACGTTTGCAGCTTTCAAAGTTAAGAATGCCGTATTCAGTAAGTTCAGGCATTTCACATGCGTTCACGGCTGCTGAACGTGTGAAAATTATTGAAAAGATATCAAAATTCAGGCTTAGTTATTCCATTCCTTCCGTGGAAAAGTTTATGTGTGAAGTCCTGAACCAAACAAATATTAATGCGAAGTATAGAAAACATAGCTTCCGTAGAGATAATTTTCGACCAGGATCCAGGAACGACGAATGGGCATCACTAAAGAGTCAAACCAGTCCAGTTTGTGGTCGTTTTTGGTTCGTAGACAATTCGTCAAACCGTGAATAAGTTGAAGCGCGTGAGTACATTCTCTTGGTTCTTAATCACACAATCAGATAGACAGAGGTTGGTGCGAGGGCCGTGGATGCCATAACAACAAAGAAGGCCCTGCAAAGTAATTTAGCCGCCAATGCTTTAAATATCTCCAGAGAATTAGCCTTATTTCGGATTTGAATTCCAATAATGTAAGGATTGAAACTGCACTACCGTGGACAAAACCATGAGTTCACTAATTAGTCGCTCGATATGTTAATCAGAGATCCGGATTTTGACCAAAAAAATCGGGTCCATTTTTGGAAAAGCGACTAGACACAAAATTTTTTTTTCGATTTTTTTTTTAAATAGGAATCCTGTGGTAAACAATTTCACATATTTACTAAAATCTTCGTACGTTGTTTATCAATTATGTTTCCGATTTCTAGCGATTAACAAATTTACATTAACAAAAAAAATTGTATTCCTATTATCGAAAATAATTTTGCATTAGCCGATGTAAAACTTCATATATTTACTACAAAATGTTGAAAGCCGTTTACTGAAAAAATTTTGAGCATTGAAGCTGGACTACCGTGGATAATACCATGAGTTCACTAATTAGTCGCTCGATATAGATCCGGACTTTGACCAAAAAAAAATTGGGTCATTTTTGGAGAAAGCTACAACACAGAAAAACATTTTTTCGGTTAATTTAAAAATGCAAAAATTCAAACAGAAAATTAATTAGAATCCTGTGATAAAAAATTTCACATATTTACTAAAATATCGCTGAAAATCGAAAATATTTCCGATTTCCAGCGATTAACAAAACAAACTGTATTGTTTTTAACGAAAATGTTTTCGTTACGAGGTAATGATTAAATTCACAACATTACAAAAATTAATTTAACCGATTATAAAAAATAAATTTAAATTAACCGATATAAACCTTCTTATATTTACTACACAATGTTCAAAGCCGTTTATTGAAAATATTTTCGTATGAAACGATGAAATAATTGGCATATTTACAAAAAAAAGTTGTGAAATGTTTTCAAATAATTTTTCGAAAAGACTTTTAGTTGCAAGCAGTGGTAGCTGCAGTTTCAATGAGCGCCACTTCACCATTTCCCAAGCAACCAATGGTTGGAACTATGTTTAGCGGCTATACACTTAAGGGCAGACAGTTTCACATTTAACGAGAACTGCCGGTATTAGTATTTCCCATCGAACACAATACAAATCCCTCGCACTAAATACATACTAAAACACAAACACACAGTACAGTGCATGAATATTATGAATTTTGTTGTTGTTTCCATTCATTAAATATCCTAGCTTATTTACAAAATTTTTAATTGATTGGTGATCAAATTTAGATACCAAGTTTTTGGTTTTAATTTAAGGGTAGTCTTTTTTTTCTGTGTAGTATTTCAAAAAGCAACATTGCCCTTATTGGAGAATGCACAATTAACAATAATTCATCGAAACATCAACTAAAGTAGACTCTTTGTTGCAATGTGGTGGCTTGATCGGACCTTTTTTCATTTGACATGTTGAACATGGCACCATTGCTGTCACTGGTCCTCAGGATAGTGCTATGCCGACTCTCTGTGATCAGAGGTTTATTAGTGGTATATCTATGCTGTAGTTTCAACAGGACGGCGCCACATTTCATACAAGCGACACACGCTCGATGTTATAAAGAAAACATTTGAAGAATAGGTTCATACACGGCGAGGAAGCACCAATTGGCAGTTACGCTCATGAGACATGACATTCTCTGATAATTTTCTTAGGGACAAGTCCTTAGACTACGCTAACAATTCAGCCACCTCAGACGAGCTCGAGGCCAGCATACAAGATGCCAGGCCGCAGCTAATGGTTCGAGTCATCGGCATTTGGATCGATGCGTGAATTACTGCCAGTGGAGCCATGGCAGCCATGGAGTGAATTAATGTTTTACGATATTCCATATATAAGTACAATGACATAAATGTAGCTTTAAAATGCATCCAAAATCAATTTTATATCTCTTAGAATAGCTTAGCGCTTGAACAACGTTGAGATTTTTTCGAATTTATTTTACCGCCCAAGCTGAACATTGATTCAAAAATAGGTTTAGGTCCAAATGTTGACCGCATAGAGCGAGTCAAAAAAGCGAGTTTTGCGGAAAAAATTAGTGGCACTAGCCTGCTAATGAAAAGAACTCACAAATGTGGCGTCTGTGTTCGTAAGTATGCGAAACGCAACATTTCATACATACGTAGAACAGATGCATTGTCAATCGAATAATTTTTGTTGGTTATACCTTAACCGAAAGTTAGTTAGTACATCATTAAACGCGGAACTGCGAATATTGATGTTAGTTATAAAATAATTTTTTTCAATTGAAGCCAATTTCTGGTTCCAATGAAAAACGAAAACAGTTGGCACTGTAGGCTTTTAGTTATGACAACCAATTGTGACGGTTTTTAAGTAATATAACCGAGTTTATATATGCCTGTACCATCATAGCCATCATTTTATGAAATCTCGTACAAAATATTTTTCATAAAATAACCGATATGTATTAGGTTTTTTATTACGACAACCAATAATTGTTGCGTTTTGTAATTATTGGAACCAAATTTATACATGTCCGTACCAGAATGATATCTTTTATGATTACAATGATTTAGTGACAGCAACCGAAATTTTTATCGCCCAAACAATTTTTGGTAGTTCTGTACGATTTTAAACCTCTTCGTTGCCCCTGTGAGTTGATGGCTGGTGGTATCTATCGCCAACTATTTCTTGGAATATTGTTTTGTCTCAACATATTTTGTTCATTTTTTACATTTAACAAAACAATCCTTTGTATTTGGACCACCCTTTACATATGTTCGTGCATAAATGCCTGCTTGCATGTCAGTCTTTTATGCTTCTACTCGTGCCGTCCACCTGGGTGGTTGTTAGTTAATCTTCTCGTTCGATCTATGCAAATTTTAAATAACATTTATTTATTCTGTGATATGGAAGCAACACTTAATGCCAGGCTGGCAACTGCACTCAGCGGTTAGTTGTAATAACCTATATTTTTATTTATTATTATTTTTATTTTTTATATTTTCAAACATGTAACATAATTCGTGTTGCGAAGTTTTTCTTTTGTTGCATTTTCATACATGGCTTTAGTATGCTTTCTTATCAAAACGGATTTTGAAACGAGAGCTGTGTGATGTGTTGGATTTAATCTTAGTTGCAATTATTTTTTAAAAACCGAGAAAACTGTTTTTAAAACAAGCAGCGATGGCTTGAAAGAAGTATGCATAGCATACAAATTCGGCCATCATGAATTTGATAAGCTCAGCTGCATAAAATATTTCTCATAGTCGGTATCAGTAGAGCTTTGGAGCAAAAATAAAGAATGTTTTTTTTTTTTATTGTTGAATGTAAGCTATCAATGGACACGGTAGGCCATCTAGTGGCAAAACTCAAAAGTTTATTTTTCCATTGACCTTAGTAAAGGTACGAGGGCGGTTCGGAAAGTTCGTAGCATATCAATGAAAGGGAATAGTTAGTTTTTCAAAAATATTTTTATTTTTCAATATAATCTCCTGAAACTTCAATACACTTAGTCCAACGCTTATCTAGCAATTCTATCCCTTGATTAAAATAGTTTTCCTCAAGGTCTTCAAAATAGTGGTTTACAACTGTAATTGCATCTTCATTTGAGGTAAAACGCTTGCCAGCAAGGATTTTTTTTAGATTTGGGAACAGGTAAAAGTCACTGGGAGCTAAATCAGAAGAATAAGGTGGGTGGTCAAGCAACTCGTACTTTAATTCGTTGATTTTAGCCATTGTTGAAACACTCTTGTGCGCTGGTGCGTTGTCTTGATGAAAAATTATTTTTTTGTGCTGTAAGCCAGGACGTTTTTCTCGAATTTGTACATTTAACTGATCTAAAAGGTTGCAATAGTACTCTGAATTTATTGTTTTACCCTTTTGCAGATAGTCAATCAATAAAATACCTTTGAATTCCCAAAAAACCGTTGCCATATCCTTGCCAGCCGATTAAATTGTTTTTGCCTTCTTTGGGTCACTTCCTCCAGCTTCAGTCTATTGTTTGGATTGTTCTTTTGTCTCTGTAGTATAGTGGTGGATCCATGTCTCATCAACAGTTATGAAACGACGCTTAAAATCCATTTTATTTCGCTGAAAACGATCCAAACAAGCTCGAGAAATGTTCATTCTTATGCGTTTTTGTTCGACTGTTAACAAGTGCGGCACCCATCTTGCAGAAATCGTTTTTTTCTGTAGTTCTTCATGCAAAATTAAATGGACTCGATCATTTGAGATGCCCATGATATTAGCTATTTCGCGCACTTTTATTCGTCGATCATTTAATACCATATCATGCACTTTGGCTACAATTTATGTTGTTGTTGCTGTTTTTAGACGTCCACTACGTGGTTCATCTTCAATGCTTGTACGACCACGTTTAAATTCAGCAACCCAATTTTTTACTGTTGCATATGAAGGAGCACTTTCACCTAACACATTCACCATATTATTATGAATTTCTTGTCCCGATAAACCTTTTTTATGTAAATATTTAATGACACCACGCATTTCTAATTTTTCCATTGTAAAAAAATCGCGGATGCGTCTTTTGTGAACACCTGTTTCTATATGAATGAGTTGCCAGATCGAAACAAAATTTAACACGTGTTCATTAGAGCGTACCAGGTTACAAGTAAAAAAAAAAGTTCGCCGTACACCTTCGAATATGAAGTATTATTGAAAGTTAGTTTCAAAAAAAAAATTATTTTTTTATGCCGAACGTAGGGGTCGCGCTTTTACATTTTTCTATATAACTTCTGCATTTATAAACGGATTTTTAAGTGTGATACATCGATGTTTTTGTCTCGACGAGGCCGATTTTTTTGTCTTTGAAGTCATTGAGCTCAAGCACCCCGCGCGAGCTTTAATTTTCTGATATTAGAGTGGTACATTAGGGTAGTAGCAACTGAGATATGAGGGGTAAGTACCAGAAGGGGGTGCTTGAGCTCAATGACTTCAAAGACAAAAAAAATCGGCCTCGTCGAGACAAAAACATCGATGTATCACACTTTAAAATCCGTTTATAAATGCAGAAGTTATATAGAAAAATGTAAAAGCGCGACCCCTACGTTCGGCATAAAAAAATAAAAAAAAAACTTAATGTGTCCACTTGTTTGACGTTCCTTTGGTAAACGCTTGGTACGTGTTAGCTGACTAGCCCAACATGTATTGGTAAGTATCTGTTCTGATGAAATTTGAGGTGATCTTACACAGCGAAAAAATCAGCTGGAAATCGGCCCAAACTACAACAACCTTATGTACCCGCCACGTCCGTACGCTACTAAAGCACAAATATCGTTCCGTTTTTTAAGACTTTTGGGACTCGTGCGTCCGCCTCGACGCACGAGGGATTGCAACGGAAACAACAACAACAACCTTATGTACCCGCCACCGTCCGTACGCTACTAAAGCAAAAATATCGTTCCGTTTTTTAAGACTTTTGGGACTCGTGCGTCCGCCTCGACGCACGAGGGATTGCAACGGAAACGGAAATTCTTATTCTGGAACAAATTTTGTAGTTCCAAATTTTTCCCTCTGCTTACAAGTCTTTAATGTCAGATTGAGACTTGTAAGCAGAAACGGAAATTCTTATTCTGGAACAAATTTTGTAGTTCCAAATTTTTCCCTCTGCTTACAAGTCGTTAATGTCAGAATGTCTTTATATTCCTAACAAGATATCCCCCTGTATTCCCTGTATCTACAACCGAATGCAAACAATCGTGTGAGTCATTTTATGCGATTCAGCTCAACCACAAATATATGCCATGTTATAACTTTGCCATATCGGCATAGCAGCACATATACTCCGTATGTCGCTGCCAGGATATATGCCAGATATGCAGCGACACTTGTGTCCCCAGGAACGAATGTTGTCTGTGCGTCACCAAATACGGTCTGGCGCCACAGTGATAATAACATTTACACACACTCACCGACTTACATACCCTACAAGTGGCGTAAAGGCATAAAGAGACCACAATTAATTTACATAAAAAATCAATAAAACAGAAAAAAACGGACGGAAACCCGAAGATAAACAGCCTGCACATCATAGAGAGGCATCAGTTTACACAGCGATCAGATGCTGCGCATCTTTGGCGGAGATAGACTTACGAAAACCAAAAACACAAAAAATCCACTTGCAAAAACCGAAAGCAAACAAAACCGGCGAGCCCAAACGTAATGGGAACGGCACAGCGAAAGACAAAACATGTCAAGTTACACTTCTTGACAAATTCGTCACAATGTTGACAATCGTCTTCTATCACTCAGTGACTGTCTGGTCGGATCATCATCATCATCTGCACTGGCACATCACTCAAGCGTCAGTTTTTTATGAGGACGACAGTGAGGATGATGACTCTAGCAGATGGAGAAGTTATCTTTTAAAGTGGATGTTGAAGTCGAACCAAATAAATGAATTGGCGTCATGAAGATAACAGATGTTAATACTTGGGAAGAGACAAAACTGTAACACAATTTTTTTGGAAACTTGATTTTAGCTAAAATATTAGGCAGTAAAGATGTGGAGTAAATTGTGACCCAGTTTGAAACGTTATAAAGAGTTTGTTAGGAACAAATGTGCAATAGCCATCGATTAACATATCTACCAAATGATTTGATTCACCATTTATCTGCCGAGTGATTAATTTATTATATTCCAAACTGTCATGCCACATCGTACCACAGCAATCGGTAACTTTGAGGGTTAATTATTTTGACGTTTGATTCACCATTTATCTGCCGAGTGATTAATTTATTATATTCCAAACTGTCATGCCACATCGTACCACAGCAATCGGTAACTTTGGGGGTTAATTATTTTGAAGTTACAGCTGGCAACACTGTCATTTTTTGAGGTTTTCCAAAAGCTGACTATCATTTGAAAACATCGGATCGAATATAAACTTCTTTTAGGCAATGTCTTTCGAAAGTTCTTGCGCAAACCAAAGACGATAAATTGTACTAGAAGGACGATGTGCTTCTTCTTTGCTATACTGTAGAAAATCAGCACTTCAGTTACACACAAATTCTCATTTGCACACAATCACAAGAACGTTAGAAAGTCAATATTGAAATAGAAAAAATACACAGAAAACACTAAATTCGCACACTTTGAACACAAAAAACAGGATTCCAAAATGAGTTTAACTCATCTCTGTTTTTCTATTTATCGATAAAGCTCACGTTGCATATCTTGTGCAATTTATTGCCTTTAGTGCAAACCATCCGTACTGTTTAGGGATGTAACGAAAGTGGGTTTAGCGGAAGTGAAAGCGAAATGGAATATTGAAATATATTTGCGATTATTTAAATATAAATTTTTGTGAATGAGAATATTCCAAATTTTATTTTTTTGCTAAATCAAAAGCGAATAATATTTTTTTTTGATTTTAAAAAAATTTTATTTGAAATAATAGATAGGAACATAATATTCTAGGGAAATTCAAGTAATACAATTATTTGAAAATGTGTCCGGCAAAAAAAACTCGTATGTTTTTAGATTAAGAAAAAACTTCTTTCATTGCAATTGATTTTATTTAATACATTCTCAGAGTCTAAAAATGACTTAAAGCACTTCATTTCTGAATGGGAAAACGAATTTTATTCGTGAGCAAAATGATAATATCGTTTTTTTTTTAAATAAAACCCGACGGTCGGTTTTTAAAAGCATGTTTTTTTAAAAAAAAAAAACGAAATATCGGTTTTCTGAAAACACCGGCTTTTTGCCACAACCCGAGTTAATCAAATTTTATTTTGAATAATAGTAATCACAGTAATTCTATTAACTTGAATCGAATCACGGCCATTTGTTGTTGTAGCGGCAACTGTGTGCCAGGGTGACAGCCCTTGGCCGAAGAATTGTTCTTCGGGTCAATCCGGTCCATAGAACCGGCTGTCATGGGATTGAGCACGACCAGTAGAAACTCCTTATGTATTAACAGGACAAATTTTAACTGTAATGTATTTTTCATATTTTACGTTTATATGTCATATATAAAGTCGTGAAAGGATTGTCATCTTTCCTACTTATTGGGTGGAGAGTTTAAAAAATCATGCTTCGTTCGCATAACTTTTTCAAACCAACGAAATACAGGGATATAGAGGTTAAATGATAGGTCAGAATATTAAATACGTACATAAAAACTTTTTTTAATCGAAAAATGCATTTGTTATTTGTTTTTGTTGGTTGAAAAATTTAAAATGGCCAAAAAATCTGTTTTGGTCTTTACTCAAATAATGTTCTTCTGGAACGGATTGACCAAATTGTACGAAATTTGGGGAAAATGTCGTATATTATGTAGTCGAATTTTAATTGATAAAATATTTATTTTTTTAAATTTAACTTTCTTCACATTGAACAGAGATTAAACCGGCTCAAGACCTCTCGCTTCTATATTTAAATAGAAGACAAGTTTTTAACAAAATGGCATTCTTTTAATGTTTTAGTGGCAGATTTTTTTTTTTAATTTTATCAAATTTGCGCAGTTTATTAAAAAAAAAATAGGTGGTACAAAAATATTTAAAATCGCCCCTCTGTGTGGATTTTGGTTTTCATTCTGAACAAACCTTATTCATTAAATTTTTTTAACAGAATTTTTTTTTTTTGTTAAAAAGGTCAATAAGAGACTGGTTATCTTTAAATTATTCTGATTTTATTCTAGTCGATCTAAACTACAATGATAATAGTAATAATTTAGCATAGGATTTTAACAAAAAGACAACCAATTTTTAAAAACATTTATACATTTCCATTGAAAAAAGGCCACGTTCCAACTGAAAAAAAATTTCCAAATTTTTGTAGAACATAAAAACACTCAAACACCCGTAAAAGTGTAATTTTTCATTTTTTTCGCTTTTTAAAAAAAAAGGACGAAAAGGATATTCCAATCTCAGAGATAGGATGTTAAAATCTTATACGAAAATAACCTCCATACGATTACACTTAAGACATGTCATCACGAAATTTCCCTAAAACAGAAATATAGACTACTTTTTAACTTGTTTTAAAGCGTTATAGGCCCCAGGTCGTCTTTTTGGGTATTTATTTTAATCACCTAAGTCCTTCATTTTTTGAAGAAATCATTCGCCTAAAGAGGAAGTCCCACTACAAAGTATTTATCTGTTGTCACCACCAATTTTTTGTACCAAAGTAACATGTACTTCATAATTGTTTGCTTGTCATAACCGCCAATTGTGGCAACCATTAGTTTTTCGGAATTCGGCTGGTATAACCGAATTGTTGCCTGTTAGTTTCGTAATATTATTGTAGCTACTATATAATGGTATGTCGAGTCCATCAACGCTGTTAAATGTTGGTGAATGCAACAGAAACCAAATATTTGTAGGTCGTACCTATTTCCAATTAATTTTTTCTTTGTGTGCAGTTAACGAGGCTTTGCCTAAAACACCACTATTATTTGGATATAAACACTAACCAAATGGTTGGTTTGGATCCAAACGTAAGCAAACAACTTGTTTCCGAATGCCTCAATAAACTGAACAAATATCTTCGTAAAAATCGCGATATTTATTTTATTTTTTGCCAAAAATATAAATAGCATAAAATTACGTTTTGTCATTTAGGAAACAGTTCATCGCTCTTTGATGGGTTGACCGATTATTGTGAAGTTTTTTATAAAAGCTTGCATCCATACAGTCTACAAGGTTTTAAGTCAGGAAGAGCACACTTTTTGAACACATAATGTTGAAACATTAAAATTTCCACTTGACGTATTTTCCATTTCCATTTAGAGTATTTTTCCATCGACTTTTATTTCGAAAATTGTTTAAAAACAAAGTATTAGGATTTTCAAAACAAATCAATCAACGGTTTATGGCTTAAAATGTCGTCATCATCATAAATCATCAAATTGTTGTGCTGCAATAAAAGTCAATTAGGATGGACTCCTTTTAAATTTTCCACAGCAAAGAAATAAAATCACTCTCCCACTAGTCAACGATGATTGAAAAACTAAAAAAAAATTCAAATCCTAATGAGCCATGCATGGCGGCGGCATTAATGCTTTCGAAATTTCTGCCCCCAAAAACAAAGGGAAAACAAAAAATGTTTATCTTCGATTTTCTCAACCCACTAATGTTGGATATGTTGTTCGAATTTAATGACTTGTTGTTTGTCATGGTGATGGCATCAATGCAACGCAGTGTAAGAAACACTAATGAGTTTTCTCTTTGTTGGCCTGCATTGAAAATTTACAATTCCACGTCAAACATGCACCAAAGGGTGCTAAAAACACAGAGACAACAAAGCAGAAGGATGTCTCAGCTCACACCGTCTCCCGATTGGAAACTAATCAAACACCGAAGAAGAAACGAAAGTAGTTTTCAAAATAAACACCTTCCATGAGCGCCGGCTACAAGCAGAGGGTAAACAAGGGGCAAGCAACGGGCAGTAGCAGCATCAACAGTTTCACACCATATCCCAGCCCTACAGCACCGTCATCATCTGTGCTGCAAACAAACAAACAACCGAACTCCACAAACTCAGCTAAACTAATAATGAACTAATGAACTAACGAACTAAATACTCAAGGACTAACTAAGCAATTACTTCTGTGCCGCCGGATGTTTGGCGTGAAAACAAACAGTCACACAGCCAATGACAAGGATTCAAGAAATTCCCTCCCGCCTGGCGGTTTGGCCCTATGGCACATAATAAATCAAGCATAGTGGCGTCGAAAAAGAAAAACAAGCATGTCGATGAAAAATACTTAGAAACAAAAACCCCAACCCAGATACTCAGGATCCTCATCACACCTCATCCTCTCACATCCTTTTTTACTCCTTAGTAAATTCCTACACACACACACACACTGAGGGTACAAGCCAAAGGTGCCAAGTTAAATTTGGTTTAATCTCAGCAACCTGAGAACAATTTGTGTCAAAGTAAATAATCGTTGTCCTGTGGTGTAGAGAATACAGCCTAAGAAAAAAAGATCGGTCATGTCGAATTTTATATACCCTCCACAGTAGGTTCTTTATTGTAATGGCAAAAATTAAAATTGTTATACTTAAAAGCACCAAAATCGCTTGTTGAGATCTGGAGGCCTGTATTTGTAGGTCCATTAGTCTTTGAATCTCTGTCAGGTTTTTTAAAATAAGTCCATATTTGGATGCGCAGTAAAATTTCTATTGTTTTAAGCCAATATTTACTATTGGTTACTTTATCTGAACATAAGGGACGTTTTTACGGACCCTTAGGGTCCTCAATTTCAACTGCAATCTCAAGTAAATCTTCAAAAAGATACCATATTAGGATTCGTAGTTAAATTTTAAGCAACCTTATGTCCATTTTTACTTTAGATAGTTCGTTTTAACCACACGGTCCCTTTTTTTGGGCCCTTGAGTCTTTGTATGAATTTCAGACAGCTTTTTAAAATAAAACCATATTAAGATTTGTAGTGAAATTGCTTAAATAAGAGTACCTATACCTACTGGTTGTTACTTATGACCTTAAGGGACGTTTTTTGGGCCCTTTTTGGTCGATGAGTCCGAACCCAAACTCATCCAAAACTTTAAAATAAATCCACATTTAAAGTCATAGTAAACTTTATTTTATTTTGATTACCCTCATGTTCCTTGTTTACGATTTATTTAGGCAAAGACTCATGGCCCTCAGACAAATCTTCAAAATATATCCATGTTTAATTTCGTAGTGAAATTTGTTGAATTTGTGTACCCTTATGTGCATTTTAAATATTAATAGTTCGTTTCAACCATAGCGTCCTTTTTTTGGCCCTTCGGGTCCTTGAGTCTTTGCATGAATTTCAGCAAACTCTTTAAAATAAAACTATAACTACCTTTAGATTTGTAGTGAAATTGCTTAAGTTTAAGTACCCAAACCTAGTGGTCGTTTTTTTGTGACAACAGGGGACGTTTTTTAGGTCCCTTGGGTCCATGAGTTCAAACCAAAACTCTGACAAATCCTTAAAACAAATCCACATATAAAATCGTAGTAAAGTTTGATATATTTCGATTACTCTCATGTTCCATTTTACTATTGGTCCGCCTGTTATGATTGTAGGGACTGTTTTTGGGCCCCTTTGGTTCGCGTGTCCTTGCCTCGAGATCAAACAAATCTTCAAAATAAATCCATGTTTGATTTCGTAGTGAAATTTGTTTTAAATTGTGTACCCTTATGGCCATATTTACTATTGGTCGCTGGTTTTTCCTTTGAGGCCCTTTTTTGGGCCCTTACGGTTTATGAGTCCCTTTTTGCCTCAAACCTAGCAAAATTTTTAATAAAAATCTATAAATTATTTTGTACTGAAATTTGTTTTAAAGTGTGTACCCTTATGTCCATATTTGCTATTGATCGCTGTTTTTGACCATAAGGCCTTTTTTTGGGCCTCAATCTCAATTTTGGGCATCTTCAGTTCATTAGTCCTTCCTTGCCTCCATCCCAGCCAAATCTTCATTCAAAACCCATATTCGATTTTGTAGTTAAATTAGTTTTATTGTGTGTATCCTTACTTTCTTATTTACTATTGATCGCTGGTTTTGACTATGCGGCCGTTTTTTGGGCCCTTACTGTCCGGTCCACACATCCGAACACAAATTTTAGGCACATTTTGAAAATACATGTATATATTGAATTGAAATTTGCTTAACTTTGAATGTCCATGTATATCTCTAAATATTTCTTAACACCTTAGGGACCATTTTTTGGGCCACCATAGGCGAAAGGTCCAGCAACCATGCTTTCCCTTTTAAGGTATTAAGGGCACTTCTACTCAAAATCCCCAGCCATGGCTATCACAAGTTGAGCAAAAACTGAAAAAAGTATGATTTTTCCAGGCACCTTTAGTCCATTAAAACAAAACTTTTTCCAAATTTAATTTCGTTCAGTTAATAAATTAAAAGTAAACATTAAATCCAGCCAAGGACAAGAAGAACCAAAATTATCGCTTAGAAAATGATTAATAAATGAGGGTTTGTCCAGATTTTTTTCAATTTTCACCGCAATTCGCAGAACTTTATTGTTGAATTTTGGGATTTCTTCACATGAAAAGGCGAACTTAGTAGCGATTAGTCCGATTATGCCCATTACAGTCCTAAGCAAGTATAAGTCAGAGACTAACAAAATTTCAGGGTCCTAGCAAAATTGGTGTGACAGATAAAGTGATTTCAACAGTCAGACGGATGGACATGGTTTGAACGTCTTCGAATTTTACAACGATCTATAATTCGAGTATATACTCGTACAGGCACTCCGATCAATATTTCGAGGTTGTTGCGAACGGAATGACAAATTTGGTATACCCTCTCTCCTACAGTGTAGCGTAAAATCACATAAACGAACTTTATCGTTGTGATGCAAGAATAAAGGGCCCCTGTGATATTCGTATCACCAGCATGACGTAAGTGAAATGACACCAGTCGTAGGGGAAGAGGAAACGTTTGTAATGTTCTTGGTTTGTTTGTATTTAGATGGCGTTAATATTCCTGTGATAACATCCCATAAAGGACATTTTGGTGTGGCATAGCAACAGAGAGAGAAAGTGATAGAGTAAGAGTGCGAAATAAGTAGGCTGCCCAACACTCTGTATGAATGCTGATATTTATTTTTACAATCACACCGTGACCTTCATACCAGTCAGTAGACACCTTCGCGAGTCCTTATCGTAGCACAGGAGTGCACACCACTGGGTCAGGGGTCAGCGGTTCATAGGTTCACACTTCACACACCAGCAAATGCTCAGTATCAATTCAGTCAACCACATGTGTTATGTGAATTTTTCGATCACACCATCTGTGGTGGGAGTTTAGTGAGTACAGATGTGCAGGATGTTATCCCTTGAAGTAAAACCACAGGACCAGAAACATGCCGATAACCAAAAGGAAAAAGAACACACGAGCTCTTGGCATGAAAATGGTTATATCTTTTAATTTTAGTGATAACATCAAAATAAAATTATGGCGGCATTTTATGAAACAGTTAGTGGTAAAAAAGATAACAGTTATAAAGGGTTCTCCAATATTAATGCATGGATGATGAAAGGCATTCAAGTATACTGTTTTTTTATTTAAAGGACCAAGTGTGCCATTACGTGTGTGAAAAACTGCGCCATATTTCAAATGTTCGCCTCGGCTTCTTAAGGTGTCGTTGATGCCAGAGGTCTCTAATATTCCTAATTCTGCCGCATGGATCCGACTGAATGTGAGCATGGTTTATGATGACTTTGAGGGCATTAGTTGATTGCGACTTGTTCGTCAAAAAGGGTCAATAAAACTGACGATTTAAAATAATCAACAAATTTTGCATGCAAACATATATATGTTTGGAACATGCTACACAAATTTTTAAATTTGAATTTTAGCATAATAGTTTTACACCAACATATTTTATGTTTGATACAACAATCTAGCATTTTTAAATATTGTGGAATGACATAAATTCTGTGTTGAACATTGGAAATATTTGATGTACGATGCAAACAAATATATGTTTGTACATAAGCATATGAATTTTTTGGAACATTGCTAAAGAACGCGCTCGCGCTGTAGCTATTCCAATGTGTTTTATTTTTTGATAATCCGACGATATTTGCGAAATATAATTGGTAAAAATTTAGGTAGGTAAATGAAAAATGTCAGAAACATTTCATGTTCACGATATCTCGAAAACTATACGTGGTGGGGCAAATTAAGGCATTTAATTCAGATACCAAGACTTGAGCAACATTTTCGGCTTTTAAAGACATCCTTAATATTGAAATACAACATCCATTTTGTTTTTAGCGCAACCTATATTCCCTGAGTAACTGGTCGCCCAATGCTTGACACTAAAAAGGGTGGTTAAATTTTAAGGGCCGATGTTGATTTTGAATAAAACACAAATTATTTAGGAAATTATTGTAATTTCGTTTTATTATGATAATATTGGTATGGTTCAACTATGTATGGAACAAAATATCGGCCAAATGGCCGCCACTACCTCAGCGGCCCACCTCCAGATGGTCGAAATTTTCGATGACGCTGAGGCATAATTGAGGTTCTATGCCGTTTATGTGCCTAATTATCTTATCCTTTAGCTTATGAATTGTTGCTGGCTTATCGACGTACAACTTTTCTTTCAAAAAACCACAAAGAAAGAAGTCCAACGGTGTCAAATCACATGATCTTGGCGGCCAATAAACTTGGCCACGACGTGAGATAACACGGCCATTACATTTGTCGCGCAAAGGACCCATTGTTTCGTTAGCTGTGTGGCAAGTGGCACTGTCCTGTTGAAACCACATATCGTCCACATCCATATCTTCCAATTCGGGCTACAAAAAATTCATTATCATCTCACGATAGCGAACACCATTCACAGTAACTGTCTGACCGGCCTCATTTTGGAAAAAAAATAAGGCCCGATAAACCGCACCAAACAGTCACTCTTTATGGGTGCATTGTTTTTTCGACAATCACTCTTAGATTATGATTCGCTCAAATGCGGTAATTCTGCTTATTGACGAATCCACTGAGTTGAAAATGTGTCTCATCACTGAAGATGATTTTGCACGATATGAATTTTGATTTTAAAACCCATTTTCATAATAAGCATGAATAACTTTAACGCATTGCTCGCTTGTGTATCTATCCATGGTTCAAATTGAGTTAGTCTGAAATTAAGAAATCTCAAATGAAATGCAGAGAAAAACTTGACGTTTAGGTGTGGTTCACATTCAACATCGGCCCTTAAAACTTAACCACCCTTTATATTGCTATACTTTTTTTTAAATTTTTAACAGATTGGGGCAATATAAGAAGTATTGTAAAGCCAACATCTATCCAAATCAGTATTTATTTTACTGATGTAAACATTTTTCTCCTCTCTCTTTTTTTGAAAATAGCCTACGTACAGTGTCAAATACATGACCTATATGATTGAACGCGTATCCTTATATAAAATGATCTTCTAAATCTGAATTGTGTGTCCGTGTTGGCGTTTATAAAAATCCAAAAATATTGTGAAAGTTACAGCCAAAAGAAGTTAGGATTTTAAGTTTTTGGTTCAAATTGTTTTGTTTTCAACTGTCAATTGTACCCTAATTCTGGAGCTCCCCCACCCGTTCTTCCACAAAATCAAAAAGCACGTACTGTAACGTTTAACACGTGGTATATTTTTTTTTGATAATCTGAAGAAAATTGCCTGTGTTTTATCACGAGATCTCGAAAACTATACGTGATGGGGCGTAACGGACTCGCAATTCAGGAGAGCATTTTACATTAGGCTCAGCTGGTTTCGTCCAAAGGATGATTTGGTTGCTAAACAGTGTAATAGGACCAACAACTCACGGGCCTGTAATATACACTTTTGACATTGAAATACCTCTCAAATTCTGATATCCATACAAATGAACCGTGACTTTTTGAATAAAACACAGTTTTTTTGCAAAAAGAAATATTTTCCAACATGATCTCCTTTTAGTTCAATACACATAGTCCAACGTTTCTCCAATTACACTCTTGCGACAAATGGTAAGGGTCAGTGATCGGTTTGGAATGAAACCACCGGGGAAAGTTATATTGGTAAAAAAAAAGTCATACGTGTTCCAGCGTTTCGCTGGGTCTCATCTAGGAATCGAGATATATCGATTTGAAGTTAGTAAGTATCGTATAGGGGAATTTGTCACGTTTTAGGCTCTTTTGTTTGACATAACTCGAGAACCACTCGTCCGATTTAGCTGAAACAAATTTAGAAAAATTAAGAATTACAATTCCTCTAATCTGTTCTTAAACCGTTTTCCTACTTAAGCAACAGTTTCGCAATTATAAATAAATGTATGAAAAAAAAAAATTATTTTTGCCTAAAAATTAAAATTTTTTCTTCATGCGCTTATTTTTAACTTGGAAACTATTACTTGTAAAGGAAAATAATATATGTACAGATTAAGGGAATTGTAATTCTTGGTTTTTTAAAATTTATTTCAGCTAAATCGGACGAGTGGTTCTCAAGTTATGTCAAACAAAAGAGCCAAAAACGTGACAAATTCCCCTATACGATACTTACTAACTTCAAATCGATATATCTCGATTCCTAGATGAGACCCAACGAAACGCTGGGACACGTATGACCTTTTTTTGACCGATATAACTTTCCCCGGTGGTTTCATCCCAAACCGATTGTGGCTGTCGCACAGTGTTATTGCTTCCCTTCCCTTTTCAAATAAAATACTCGTACGAGGGTTGCTAAATATATTTCTGGTCTAGGCAACACTAAGTGTTGCCTGACGCCATCTGACATTTCCATTAGAAAGTTTGACATTTTTTTAAGCATAAACGCACTCAGAACGTTTTGCCGTACGACCATTATTTGTGTTGTTTACAGTAATTTGAAAAAATCAATTTGGCAAAAAAAATGGAACTAACTCGTGAACATTTTCGTGCGATCACTTTTCACAACTTTCGACGTGGATTATCACGACAAGGGTGCATCGATGAACTTAAATCTTTGTATGGCGATGAAGCAGTGTGAAAAACTGGTTTAATGAATTCAATCGTGGCCGACGCTCGCTCAAAGACGAAGGCCGTCGAAAAAACGGCCGTTGTGCCAGAGAACTTTGAT
Source organism: Hydrotaea diabolus (assembly GCA_963513945.1). NCBI lineage: Eukaryota > Metazoa > Arthropoda > Insecta > Diptera > Muscidae > Hydrotaea > Hydrotaea diabolus. The sequence goes on along the minus strand of OY740716.1, from coordinate 219,974,087 downwards.
GCCGTAAGTGAACTGATTATGCAAGATATTGTATGAATACCTGGCCGTAAAAAAGGTTTGTTCTCGTTAGATCCCGCACAACTTGACAATCGCTCAAAAAATGGCTCTTGTCGATTGGTGCAAAGAAATTTTAAAAAATACGATCGCGGTGCTTCAAAAGACGTTTATAAGATCGTCACAGGTGACGAATCATGGATTTATGCGTATGACCCCGAAAAAAAAACAGCAATCGACAGTCCTGCACAATTTGACAGTCGCTCAAAAAAAGGCTCGTGCCGATTCGTGCAAAGAAATTTGAAAAAATACGATCGTGGTGCTTCGGAAGACGTTTATAAGATCGTCACAGGTGACGAATCATGGATCTATGCGTATGAGCCTGAAACAAAACAGCAATCGACCGTGTGGGTCTTTGAAGACGAGCCAAATCTAACGAAAGTTGTTCGTGGAAGAAGCACTTCGAAGCAAATGGTCGCCTGTTTCATTTACAAAACTGGTCATGTAGCGACAGTTCCGCTTGAGCAACGTAGAACGGTTAATTCTAATAAATACACCACAACTTGTTTGCCTGGAGAAATTCGAAAAACGAACAAAAGAAGACGGATCATTGTGCACCATGACAATGTGAGCTCTCACACATCGGCTTAAAACAGCGCCTTTTTGACCGGCCAAAACATCGAATTGATTGGTCATCCAACGTACAGCCCTGAATAGGCACCATTACTTCTTCTTATTCCCTAGCATCAAGAAAAAAATAAGTGGTTAATGTTTTTTATCGCCCGCAGCAGCTGTTAAAGCGTTCAAAAATCATGTTTTGGAGGTGTCTCAATCGGATTGGAAAAAGTGCTTCAATTCGGTTTGTGCGCATGCAAAAGTGTACTGATCTTAAAGATGAATAATTTGATAAACAGTAAAAACATCAATTCAATGATAAATTATTGTGTTTTTATTGCCGGACCCGAAATATAATTAGCAACCCTAGAACACTTAGTCCAACGTTTTTAAAATTTTTGTATCCCTTCCAAAAAAATAGGAGTTTTCGAGGTCCATAAAATAGGCATTTGTTTGATCAATAATTTCATCGTTGGTGCTGAATCTCTTTCCACTGAGCCATTGCTTAAAGTTTGGAAATAGGAAATATTCACTGGGGACTAATGAGGTACCAATTCGTAACCCAATTCATGCAATTTTACCATTGACACGTGTACACCATTATCTTGATAAAAAAAAGGGTTTTTCTTGGCCATATGGGACCGTTTTTTTAAATCCTTGTTAAATCGGTTGGCATAATATTCGCCGTGTATTGTTTTTCCCTTTAAGTACCAACTGAATTTTGACCAACATTATCCGTTTGGGTTATAATATAGTCGGCCACGCCCGACTTTAGGGTTTTACTAGTTTTCGATTGAATTTGGAACATTAGAAATTATTCCAAATAAATTTTTCTAAACATATCAAGATTGTTGTTAATATTAACAAAAGTTATAGAGGAAAAAGAAAAAAAAACATGTATTTTCACACGTGTCCCATTGAAATTTTGAGGATATACTCGTACTCATTCCCAACAGCATCGGTGACAAACAAAAAAATGTTTTTACTTTTTGGGACAGCGAGAAATGTTCTCCAAAACATATTGTCATAAACAAATTTTAAACATTTTTTTTTTGAGCAAAAGGAAAAGTTGTCATACGCATTATGACGCACATGTTGCCACAGAAGGGGCTCCGAAGAATTTGCTTTGCTCGTAAATGTATCTTAATTTTAATTCCGGTGCTTTTTTTCTTTATGTTCTTCCCATTATCAAAAAAAAATATTTTCATGTAGGAATTACATTTCGTTGGAGTTATGGTTTCTAATCGTGACATTTCATATTCAGAAAGCTCATTTGTAGTTATTTAGAATACATTTTTGTTGTTTTGTGTTTTATTAAAAATATCTTTTATGTGAAACATCAACGACGGTCGGTTCGTCCCATTTTGAAGGAGTTTTGAAACGTGAGGCAAAACTGTTGTGTTCGTTTCCCCCGGGAGCATTTTCCCCAATACCCAAATATCTTATTAATATGACACATGAGACGGAATGACTGACTGCCCTTGGGTGTTCATTGTTATGCCATTTGTGTCGTTTCGTTTCTCCTTTCGTTTGTTGGTTTTGTCCCGAGATTTCAAGGCAGCCGGCGGCGGTGTTCGGCCCATGCCTGTGTTAAAATGCAATAAAATATTTGTCAAGTTCGAAGAGTGTGTCGTTGTCATGTTTCGAATATTTATGGTTTGTTAAATGCTTTTAAAGCATCTTTAGGGACCATCAATTGTGTAATGGGTCATTCGTTGAATGATCGGGGTGAGAAAGAGGTGTGATGCACTTCAAACAGGAGATACGAAATGATTATCTTTGGAAAGACAGCTAATAAATGGCCAAATAAATGGAAAGTGTTATGATACATGCCAACGTCAAATAGAGACCATTTCGTGTTAAGGAACATTAAACAATAACTTTAAGAAGATCCATTCATGTTCTATAAATTTTTCATTTAAGTCATCGTGTCGTGTGCCATAAATCAAAAGTTGAAACCAATATTGGTGAGCAGGTTTTAGATAACAAGTTTCTAATGTTGAGTTAAGATTCGTTCTTTAGCACTTAATGTATTGATTGAGGAAAACAAGAGTCTCAAGTGTTTTAGGGTATATTGGGGCATAACTCTTAAGCTGTACAGGGTGGCTGATGAATGCTGCTACGGTTGTACACTGAAAAAAAGGTTCTTCAATATGATGAGTTTGGACATCACATTCCAAACTACAACGCTTTTCACAGCAATTTGATGGAAAACTTTTCATTACTACTTCTTTAATTCCTTACATAGATTTGCACACTGCCACACGCAGAAAACAAGTATGGTTGGGGTAACAATATTCTAAGAGCATAATACTATTGTTGGTTATATGGTTGTGGCACAACAATATTATGATCATCACAACAACAGTACAGTTCACACACAACCATACTATGATCCCAATAACAATATTATGGTACTCAAAACAATAGAATCATTCACACACAACCATACTATAATCCCCACAACCATATTATTATACACATTCAACCATACTATGATCCCCACAACCATATTATGATCCTCATAACCAAAGTATGTTTAACGTACAACTATAGTATGATCCTCACAACCATAGTATGCCTTACGCACAACCATACTATGATCCCCAAACTTTATTCAACAATAAATAATTTTATTAAGTAAGTTATGTAATAATATGAGTGATTTATTTAACAGTAAAAAAATCATTTATTAAAAATATTTTAGTTATGCTAATCCATAGTTTTTTTTAAAAATATTTAATTTTTATTACTATTATTGCGTAAGATTCGTAAAAATAACATTGCAAAATTAAAAAAAAAAATAAAGTTTTGCCGGTATGATTGCCGTAATCATGTTATTGTTAACATAAAACCAATGAAAACAATACATTTGTCCCACCAACCATATTTATATTGTTGCTACAACCATATTTTTACATTTTGCAACGATACTTTTGTTACATTTCAACAATATTAATATTGCCAAAATCATACTATTATCAAAATGAAATTCAAAAGACAATACTATGGTTGCGACGACCATACTTTTACTGCAGAGAACATACTATTGTTGCCGTGACCATATATTTTCTCTGCGTGCACGAAAATCAATGTCACTTTACCATTTTGTTAAAAAGTTGCCTTCTATTTAATATAGTTGCAAAAGGTATTTAGCCGGTTAATCCCTGTTCAATGTGTAAAAGCAACAGACCGAAATAAAACAAACGAGCTAAACAATTGAAGATAATTTAAAAAAAATGTACATTAATCTGATGCAAATTTGCATTGATTTGAAGGACGTTGTACAATTTTATGAAAATTGGTTTCTTGCCTAAGTCATAAGGCGTGTTCTATTAGTACTCGCTTATAAAACAATTTCTTTGTATACAAGAAGCGATTGGCTTAATATGTCATAAACAGTTTAATTTGAAATTTGCAGAAAAAAAGTTGATAGAGTCTGGCACGGTGCACTGTGGGATTTTGGTGTCAATAAATCAATTTTTCAACTACTGAATTTCAAAAATTTAAAGATGCAGTTTTGTAGAGAACTGTTTAAATACGAAATGTGCATTTATGGTTTTTTCGAAAAATTGTATTCTATTTGTTGCTAAGCAAGAAATGACTTATATTTTCATGCAATGCAGTGGTCCATATATGTAAAATTTTCCTGATAATACCATTTGACTTTAATATATTTTAAAAATATAGTATTTCTCTATAAATTAAAAACAAAAATCATGGGGATATCATAAACCGTTAGGAAGATATGTCCAAATCTGTAAGCCGCTAAAAAAATTTTTTTTTGGATTTTCAATGGACACAAAAAAATGTAGCTCCACTCTCCTCCAAGCCGTTCTTTTAATAAAATGAAAGGTGGGAATGTCTTCTTTCGATTAAACCAAAAAATATTTTTAGGAAACTTCCGGAAGTGGAAGAAAACTTGAAATTTCTGGTAAAAGTCATAAAAATTTTCATTAAATTTTTGTAAAAAAAGTATTGCATAATTTTAGGCCAGCTATTTATTGAATATTGAATATAACAACAACAATTAACAATTCGGGCGAAACAGTGCATAGAGATAAATAAAAACAAAACCATATGATTTTTAGAATTAGCACATGATTATTTTATCATTTTGTAGTGAACAAAAGGAAGAACAACAACATTTGCGATTTTAGTTTTCAAAGTTTTTAAAATTTTTATATATAATTATCAAAATGATTTTGTTTTCGGTTTTATATGAAGAACTGTGTAAAGAAATAATTAATTGCAATGGAGAAATAAATTTATTAAACACTTTCATAAAAACTAAAAATTCGAAACATTCTTCAGATCAAGTTGAAGATGTTAAAAAGGCCATTTCAAAGCGGTTCGTTAGTCATTTTAAGGATAGATGGCATAAATGTCAAGTAAATAGGCAAGATTTTTTTAAGAAATATGAAACATGGCTGAAAGGTAAGTTGGGAACGACATACAATTTGTAATAGGAAAGCAACACAACATAATCACTGCTTAGAAAAATTATAAAATTGTTTAAATTTTGCACTAATATAATATTTCTAATTAGGAATATTTGAAGTGAGTGCTGAGATGCCTGGTAATCAACCAAGTTGCTCCAAAAAACGGGGAAGGCCAGCTAAAAACTTTGAAGATTGCAGCGATCGTGTAAAAAAGTTCAAAGCTGCTGATTTGGCATCGCAGTATACAGAGGAGCATTTGCTTATGGCGAGTAAAGTATCGGGTGGAAATGAAGAAACTCCAACTTACATTCCGTCATCGATTGTATTATCAATAATGATGGATGCAGAGCTCACAAAGTTCCAGTTTGAATGTATTAAAAATGGTTTTAAAAAGCAAGGATACCATTTTTTACCGCCCTATAAAAATGTTGCTGAAGAGAAAGCAAAGTGCTATCCAGATGATATCCAAATATCCGAAAAAGAAGTATAGGTTAATGTTTTCTAGGAAATGCAGTAGAGTTGCGACAAACACTGATCTTTTTCATCGCTTACTGGTTCCATCAGACCCTTTTATAACCAGCCTAAGACATAAGCCATCCAAACAGGATTTGGAATGTGATGATGTGGTCGAAGAAATGATAGATGAAGAATAAATAAAGTTTTTTGTGGAATAATAAACAAAATATTAAAAAAAAATTCTTATCTATAATCTGTATGGGCGGTGGGCGTGGCCGATTTTGATGAAACTTGGCACGCATCTTTTCTTAATTCTAGAAACTGTATGTACCAAATTTGAACACTTTTGACCGGATAGGATAGGATCTATGCGAAAAATCCATTTGGATTGTATGGGCGGTGGGCGTGGCCGATTTCGATGAAATTCCATTTTTTTCTTAATTTAGTCAATATAATGCTCGGTGCCAACTTTCAATGATCTCGGACTACTCCTTCTATTTTTTGCACAAAAATGTATGAAGCGATCCCACAGTGCGGTGCACTCTTGTCAAAGCTGATGGCTTTTGGCGTCGGTGATACTTTCGCTCGTTTTATATCGAGCTTTCTTAGAGATCGCACTATAAGAGTTGTTGTAGATGGGTTCTCATCCAACAAACATAGGCTTACTGCAGGAGTACCACAGGGCTCTGTCCTTTCTCCCTCTTTATTTTTAATTTTCATTGATGATCTGTTGGGTCAGACCGTGAATCCAATCTATTCCTTTGCGGATGACAGTAACCTATGTCATTCATATTCATTCGACCGTAGGCCGAGTCTTCAAGATATTGAAGACAAAAGGCGAATTATGGATGAGACACTTGGCCGGGATTTACTGGCCATTTCCGAATGGGGTCGAGTGAATAGAGTAGATTTTAATGCGCGTAAGACACAGTGCTGCTTGTTGTCTCACAAGCGATTCGCTGACCCAACAATATCGTCAATTTCTATCGATGGTACGGATATTGAACAATCAGAAGCTCTTGATGTTCTGGGCATGAAAATACAATGTGACGTTTGTTGGGCGAGACATGTATTCGAAGTGTCGAAAGAAGCACTCAAGTGCATAGGCTTTTTAAAGCGGTGCAAGAAATATTTCACTCCTTCTGATCTTTTCAATATATATACAACTTACATCAGGCCGAAGATGGAATACAACTCCCATATATGGGCAGGTGCTCCAAAATCATCCTTGGAGCTACTTGACCGTGTTCAAAGGAGAGCGATGGTGCTGATACGTGACAGTAGGGTATCCAACTCTATTGTTTCCCTTGATCATCATCGGAATGTGGGTTGCGTGACGCTGTTCTATCGTTACTTTCATGGTGTGTGTTCATCAGACATCCGTCGCCTTATTCCTGACGTGAGGATGTTCGGCAGGGATACGCGACTTTCTAGGAATTCACACCCGTTTGTTATCGATTGGCCAGTTGACCGCACTATACACTACAGATCAAATTCGTTTTTCGCTCGTACAGTCCGTATGTGGAATCGACTTCCGGCAAATGTGTTTTCCACTAATTGCGACATCCAGAAGTTCAAGACAAGTGTCAATAAACATTATTCCCTCTTTCCCCTCTCCGATCCTTTACTTTCCACTCGCCAACGCAATGCACCGCATGTATAGGGGGCATCCCCTGAGTGTTGGTTATTTAAAAAAAAAAAAAAAATTAAGCGACTGATAACCGAGCTCGCTTAAACTCGCTAAATGTTATTAATGAATAGCTTTCTTTCCAAAAAGGCAAATTAATTAAAACAAACGGGTTTTAACTCAATTATCTATAGTTTTCTGTAAACAAAATCATTTTTATATTTTTGTACAATGGTGTGAAGTTATCGCGTTAGCGACCTCCTTAACGAGTTGCCACTAGAAGACGGCCACAGTCAGATTTTAGACTTTGTTTCTATTGAACATTTCATTTAGTGGAAACCTTTAATTTTACAAAAAGCAGTCGAAAAGACTTTTAATTGAAAGCAGGGAGGACTGCAGTTACGGTGAACGCTACTTCACCATCATCCGATCCCAAGCAATGAATGAGATTTAGCCATGATCAGCGGCTGTACTCTTAAGAGCAGGCAAATTCACATTTAACGAGAACTGCTAGCTGTAGATTAAAATGAATGACAAAATGTAAAACCCTCGTGTGTGTATATACTTTTGTATATGTCATTGATATTAGCCTTCTCTCAGGTTACCTCATATAAACATATTGATGTACATCGTGCAAGATTGATGTAAAAAATACTTCGGTTTGATGACATCTAAAAATTTATTTATCGAATGAATGAATTTTTTATCAAATCTAAAGAATCTTTTTCTTTTTGCTATGATGCTCACATTATCTATTTTCATTTTACTTTTTACGCTCAATGGAGGCTGATATAATAATTATTTTGCAGAACTGCCTCAAAAAAGAATGACGTTCTTGTAGAGTTAACTACGTGGTTGTGTCTGTCTAAAGAGCTTATTTCCAGGTTCAGAAAGAGTCGACTTGACCCGGTATGTCCACAACGACCTGGAATTCAGCTGATTGGGCGTCTGAACAGCTAAAGTGTGTCGTGGGCTTCTTAATGGCATGAGGGAGGTATTTGAGACGCTGTCGTCAATTCGAGTCCAATAAAAATTGGGGCGACTACACACACCATCCAGTTCACAATTGAGCCAAAACATCTCTGGTCTGTCAGATTAGCATCCTCCTCCTCCTAGACTACCTCCGAATGATTATGGTAATGAAAATGGGCCAGGCCGATCTAGAGGTAAAAAGTTTCCTTACACAAGCACTGAGTCAACCTTTGAAAAAACCTTCGTATATTTGTAGTATTTACGTAGGTTACGATAGTTACCAAATTTTCAAATTGAGTTAAGTTCGACCAGATGATATAAGTAAGTGACATAATGTAACTATATAAGGGACGAGGCACCGCCCATTCAACCCTGAACATAGAATGAACGTATCTCTTGAACTGTTAGGGATATGGCGATTATATTTCAAATATAGGCTTGGAACATAACTCACCTTGGAACATGGCACCTTGGTGGGAAAGAGGGCGGTGTCACGCCCCTTTTAAAAATCGCATTTATGGCGATTAACACATTGAAATAAATTACTAGGAATTTAAAAATTACTATTTTATCTTATAACTGGACAATGGGGCGTGTCACCGCCCCACTACCCAAAACTTAGAGAGACCATATCTCATGAATTTTTACACGTATGGCCATGATATTTGTATTAAATGAGATTGGCATGAAACGAAACACACATGGGTGGAAAAGTGAACAATGCCACGCCCCTCTTTTTAAGTCCAGCTTCAAATGGCTATTGATTTTTATATAGAAGCTTGTACTTGGAGATTAATCTCTTAATTGTAAAGTAGCCGGTGGAAACCCGCCTTTGATAAATTATTAGTTGTTCTAACGCGGAGTTGAACCAGGCTTTACAGGTATGAAGTGTGATTAATCTAGAGGTATTTTTTTCAATAGGATTATTTCACTGATTACGCGTGAGTTGTGTTAAAGTTCATTTTTTATTCTTTTCAGTATTGTTTGCTATTTGCAGGAATTGAAGCCTAACGATGTTCCTGCGAATCGGTGGAATCATTGGTCCATATTTTTTTCAAAAATGATGATGACCGAAACGTAATCGCGAATGGTGCTCCCTATCCTGCCATGATATCGAACTTTTTGCTACCTGAAATTGAAGCCCGTAATCTGACGACATTGGGTTTCAACAGAACATTGCCACTTGCTACACAGCTGCTTAAATAATGGATCTATTGAGAGATCATTTCGAAAAGCAGCTAATTTCAATTTTTTGACCGGTGAATTGGCCGCCTAAATCGTGTGACATCTCACGTTTAGTCTTTCTTTGGTGCTACGTAAAGTCCAAAGTCTATGCTGATAAACCAGCTACGATTCAGGTATTGGAAGCCAAAATAATACGTGTCATTAATGCCATACTGGTCGAAATGCTCGAACGAGTCATCCAAAACTGGACCCTGAAAGTGTAAACCCTAAGGCGTAGTTGCGGCCAGCATTTGAAGGAAATTATATTCAAAAAATAAATGGCATAAAATGTCCTTTCGAATAAACAATAAAGATTCCACACTTGATTTAATTTTTGTATTTTTTATTTTTGAAAAAAAAACCTCTAGATTGATCACCCGATAGTTCACCAGATTATAAGAGTTGTTCTTTCTTTATGTGCTAAGAAAATGATGACGAACATGTCACCTAGAATTTTTAGGATAATTGGTGGTCGGGATACGAGTATGTGTGCCATCGATTCTCACATGCAATGGCCTTCTTACCTCAGCAGTCGATGTAGTAAACAGGTTGGCAGCTATCTTCAGGTTCACAACAGTGAAGAAACTGGCAAGATAAGATAATCCCTTCCAACACTATGTGGTATTAACAATTTTCGGCAACTTTGCAATAATTTTGTCCTTCTATGACAGAATTGCACCAAAAATTCCCCTTAAGCTAATACTAAGAAACTACTCACTTCGTTGGCACTTTTTTACTCCACTTGTTTTTTCCTCTGCATGAATAGCAAACAAAAAATATACAAAACATTACCAACAAATTTGGATAATCTAAACTAAATAACAAAGTCGCCGCCAAGATGAATTTGTTTAAAAATTGTGTAACATAAATTCCTTAATAAATATTTAGAACTTCTGTGTAGAGACCTTTAAAACATTTCTGCTTTAAAACCTTTATCCGTCCATAAAAATCAGTTTTTGTCGTCCTAAAGAAAAAACATCAAGAATCTAACTAAGATGACCTAAAACAGATTACTACCTTCGCTTTGAACCAAAAGAACTAACACCTCTGACTTATTTGTAAAATATAATCTTCCTCTTGCGGCTCTCTAACCCTTATGTTTATGTTTTTCTTGGCAACATGACCTCTACTCCTCTTGTTTTTAATCTGTGTTTAATCTCTTATCTCGCATTAAATCAATGTTTGCTGAGTTGACAAAACGTTTGAGTTTCCTCAGAAATACGAAAGAAGAAAACACCATCATTTTCAATATCTCCAGCACCTTGTGTTGTCGTTGTCTTCTTCGACATGTCTTGCACAATATTTTGTGTCCACATACCAGATGCCATATGGCCGGTAACTCGATGACTCGTTCCGTCAGCAGGTATTTAGTTCTTAAACTCCTCTAAACAGAATACCAAGGTCTAATCTTGCATCTGCCAGATACAATTTCTGTATAGAAAACATCGTCGACATTAACAACATACACCGAAGTAGAAATAGAAAAGTGGAAAAGTTAAGTGTTAATTGACTTTTAAAGCTTTTGTGTTAATTTTTCTCATAATGTTTTCTTTTTTTTTGCCTTCCACTTGAGGTGATTCCTTGCTTAGCACAGTGGATCGAAACGAAGAAGAAATACACTTATATTTAATGTGCCTAGATTATAAACAATGCAGTAGGTTGATCCAACTTACATATATCCTCACCCAAATAGGAATTTTAAATTTTCCATCGTTCCTCCAATGATTAAAGAGTACCGATTTTATTGGTCGTTATACCGCTCGAACGAAATTTTTTAAATTTTGAAAAAATACATCTGGAATTATATTCAAATCGATAGAAAAATGATTTAGATCAATTTACATTATATACCGGTATATTTAGATTCCTAAAACAAATGTGCATTAATTTGAGTGCAATTGATTGCCCGTTTTGACCATACGGACTTGTTTTTGGGCTACATGAGCCACAACGTCTTTTTTTAAGGTATTTAGTGCGTCCCAACTAACTGTACCCATTTTAACCACTGTTCGCCCACAAAAACTGGACGATTGGCCCTTTTTTTGTGATGCCTGTTTTGGGCCATGTTTTTGTGTGATCGCCCGTTGTGTCCACGAGTACCTTTTTTGTTCCACATGAGCCAAAACTTCCTTTTTCCTTAGTGCATCCCAACTAACAGCACCCGTGTTTAACAATTTTAAACGGCAAGTTTCCACCTCGTAAACGCCGGCGACTTTACGAGTAAGAGATGTAAGGTCCAATTAGTCTTGACAGTGGACGGTTGATTCTGCAACCTGCAGAAGTCTACCGTCGTCAACTGTCAAACTGTAGTTATCTCCCTCTAACACATGCAAAATACAAACCCCAACTGAAATAGCTGATTACCTACCGTCCACCGTCAAGACTAAATGGACCTTTATCTCTATGCCATAAAAACACTTTTCTATAAAACACGTTAGACTTTCGGAGTCGGTAGGTCCCGCCCGGTCTCTCCCGATTTGAGAGATGACTTGTAATGAAAAGTGTACTTTTTTCCCATTAACTTTTTTGGCTAAACGACTTTTAATGACTAAATTTTGGCTTAGAACCACAGTGCAACTTTCGGTTTTTCTCCAGTCATGAGTTGATAATTTTTTTGTCGTTCCTGTTTTTCTTCTTAACTCCTACATTACTAAGTTTATAATTAGTAATCTTAAGAAAAAGAAGAAGTAGAAAAAGTTGTAGAGTAGCGAGCTGAACAAAAAACACAACGAGGACTTACGGCTTGGCTTTGGCTCCATAATAAGCTTATTACACAGAGTAGATGAAAAGACGTAGGAAAATGGCGATGTAGGGACTGGAGGTGGGTCGGATGGCATAAGTACTTGTCGTGCTCAACGATGACTCTTGAGTAGATTTAATGCGATTCTGTAATGGTCATTAAAAGTTTGTTATTCTCACATTATCACGGTGATAATGTCACTTGGGTTATTCTGCTACACATGTCTCTTTTTTCCACAAGTCTTCTATTTTTTTTGGTTAGGTTTTTTAATTTGTTGGAGTGAGTTTTTCGTTTTGGATTCTTAACTTACAGTTTCATTTTTCATTTCTTTAACTAGAACAAAAAGTGACTAATTTCATTGTCTTTTGTTATTTCAGCTTCATCATCGGTCTCCTCCGATCATAGTAGCAGCAGCATCAGTAGTAGGAGTCATCATCATGTAGCAACGCCTGCAAATATAGAAAAACCTTCACAATCTTTCCCCGCTGCTGCTGTGGATGATTTTTCATCGCATTCTGTGATATATCCAAAAGTTCATCATGCGAAACATAAAAGAGAGCTTCGTCACACCTTGGATACGGTAAGTGAATATGATTTGTGCGTACTATGGCTAATTTAATAATTTAATTAAGTACGATTTCAAATAAACACCTTGAGGCTAGATACAATTTCATGGCTTCGTGTTAATTGGATAGTGTGTAGCAAAACTTAGCCGGACTACTAAAATAAAAACACTTTTTTTAAGATTGTTGTAATTTTTTTTATTATATTGTGAAGTAGACTTGTTCCGATTAAGTAGGGAACAGAATATCCGTCACAATTCTGAAGACCGGCCATTACTCTTTTCACTGCTTCGTGAAATTGCAGTTGTTGAGAACGATGCTGAATTGATGTTTTACGGTTTTCGGCGACACTCTCGTTTACAGCAGCATTTTATTCAAAAGACCAGCCGGCACGTTAAAGCACCGGAGTCCACGACAGCTGGTTCTACTCACCGGATCGACCCGAAGCCCCAATTCTTCGGCCAAGGGCTGTCACCCCGGTACGGTTTGCCGCTACAACAACAACCGGAGTCCAACTGTCCATAAACGACCAAGTTTCTTCAAGTTTTTTTACCACTCTTCGAATTGTTGCACCGAAAATTCTTCGAAGCCACCATAACTTTCCACGTGTTGTAAAAAAATTCCCAATTATACCGCGTTGTTCTTTTATAAAGCTCTCCATTTTCAATAATCCGAATAAACATATGTGACAGTTGCCAAATTTCAGAGATTTAACTTGCACAAAAGAAAAATACACTAAATTTTTGTGCAGTCCTACTGAGACACCCTTTACAATCGTATCAAATCCACAACAAATTTTTATGGATTCATTTATTTTTATAGGAAATGCTTTAAATAGCTTAAAGCATAAAAAATCAATTTTTGACAGCTACACGAAATCTCACTAAGGTACCCTCTGTGTACCCTGCCCTACTTTGTGTAGAGGCTAAGTTTCATGGCAAATGTTTACAGACATGTTTTCGATGTCGGTCTTCAGTCCAAACAAAAAATCAAGCAATGCTTCTTATATATAAATAGTTAAACGAGTAGAGACCTTGCCGGCAGCTCATATAATATTATTGAAAAGTCGCCCTCAACAACGTCGAAACGTGCGTCTACCAGGCGGTGATGTGTTTGCTTAAACTTCGCTGACTTACTTTTCATTCCCTCTTTAACAAAAAACAACAAACCTGATTTTTATAAGCTTGTGGAGCAATTTAATCTTTCAAAAAAAAGAGCTAGAGTCTTCCAACTTACTAGATATATGTCAGATAATAGGCGATCGGTTGGTATTGAAAATAGACCAAACCGGGCTAAAGTTTTCCTTGATGGAGCTTAAACCAATCAGTACCATTTGTTTTTACTCTTTTACTAGATAACATAAATACCTGTCCTTTAAGTTGTCTTTCTTAAAATTCGTAGGCATATAAACATAAAACATCCCACAAATGGGCGTGGTTATTGGTCCCTGCGGCCCAAAAAACGTACTCTAATGTTCGAGGATGTCTAGAAACATTGACATTTTCTTACATCCAAAAATGTAGCAATATTCGAAATATGAGTCAATTTGGAACTCAGATTTGGGCCAAAAAATCGGTTCGGTTTTTATGCTGGTTTTTAAAAAAAGAACAAGTAAATACACCTTTAAATTCGACCTGGTCGGACCTTACGATATATACCATCTATTGTCACAACGCGCTAGAGCAAAACAAAAAGTACTTTTTTGGGCTCTATCGGTCAATGCGTCTGACCCCAATCGCAGGCAAAAAAATTAATCTATTTTAGGATTAGTAGCAAACTTTGATTTAATTTGAGTACCCATACTTCCTTAATGACTATTGATCGCCCATTCTTTCAATGCGATACGTTGGGCCAAAGGAGCCAAAAACGTTCAGCCACTTTGCCCTTTTTTGAGGTGTTAACCATTGTTTGCTAAATGCGGGCGCACGATACGAGCGCTGCTATATATATTTCTGGCCTAATAATGAAAATGCGAATATGTATCATCAAAAATGGTTTAGCATGATTTATACACTTTTGCATGCGCTCAAACCAATTGTCGAGGCACCTTTGCACTTTCCAAACATGGTTTTTGAACGCTTCAACGGCATCTTCTGACGACGAACATTGTTGACCACGCATTTTTTTCTTGATGTGCCGGAATAAAATGAAGTCATTGGGTGCCAAGTCAGGGCTGTACGGCGGATGAACCATCAATTCAACGTTTTGGCGGGTAAAAAAGGCGCTGGTTTGAGCCGATGTGTGAGAGCTCGCATTGTCATGGTGGTCTTCTCTTTTTCGTTTTTCGAAATTCTCCGAAGACTTCAGGCAAACAAATTGTGGTGCACCACTCAGAGTTGACCTACTACGTTGCTCAAGCGGAACAGTAGCCACATAACCATTTTGGCGAAGAAACAGGCGACCATTTGGCTTCGAACAACTTTTGTTGGATTTGGCTCGTCTTCGAAAACCCACACGGTTGATTGCTGTTTTGTTTCGGGCTCGTACACATAGATCCATGATTCGTCACCTGTGACGATCTTATAAACGTCTTTTGAAGCACCACTATCGTTTTTTTCAAAACTTCTTTGCACCAATCGACACGAGCCTTTTTTTGAGCGATTGTCAAATTGTGCGGGAACCAACGAGAACAAACCTTTTTTACGGCCAGGTGTTCATGCAATATCGAATGTATGCTGGTGGAAGAAATGCCAAGGATGCCTCTATCTCACGGTACGTCACATGACGATCTTGTATTATCAGTTCACGCACGGCGTCAATGTTCTTTGGCACTAGGGCCGTTTTTGGACGACCTTCCCATTCAACCTTAGACAACCTATACAAATTAATTGTTTATTTTAAATATTTTCATCGGAGTTGCATATTGCATCGTGTGGTCATAGTGAAGAGTTTGTAGAAGCGGCGAATAGCATAAGCAGTAAGAGTTTTGATATAGAAAGGTTGGAGTACGTGGTTAGATTCCTTCTAACGAAGAGTATGATAATATCATGTAAAGCACTACTTAAGAAAAATATGTCAAGATTTCATCTTAAAGTTTTTCCCGATGTTAGAAGATATAGCTCTAAAAGCAACATATTACATACGATTTTGAGCAAATTTTGCGCATAGCAATTTGGGTGACCAACTTTCGGTCCAAGTTTTCAAATGGTTCCCCTACAAATCTCCCTCCCTGTTTGAGGTCCAGCAGCTCTAGAAGCTACATATTACGCCCAAATTGCATGTTACTTTATAAGGGACCATTAATTAACTATGGTGCAAATGGGTCATATACTAGGCCCATCTTTTCCTATAGCCCCCACACAAAAGTTCTTCCATATTTTAGAATCTGCAGCTTTAAAAGCCACACTTTACATCTAATTTCTACCAAATTTCGTATGGAGATTTACGAGCGACCAACACCCATTGCCCCATAACCATGTTTTCAAAAAGTCCCCACACAAAGGTCCCGCACGATTTAAGGTCCTTCAGCTTTAGAAGCCACAAATTGTTCACCATCACGCTAAAAAATTTTATGGTACGTTATGAGCGACAAATAATAAAAGCTCAAGCTTAGAACAGAAATGCTTAATCATCTGAATAGCCCCCACTCAGTAAACCAAATTTGCCGACAATGTCTGATATCAGACAATTATCGTTACGAGTTCTGTTCGATTTTTCTGAGGATTTTTTTTTTTCAGAGAAGTAGCTCAGAATTTTTGTCAACCTTCTCAATGTTTTTCGTTACGAACTCGGTCAGAAATCGGAACATTTTGCCGATTATCGTACAGAATTCTGACCGAATTCTGAAGGTTTGGTTTGCTGGGCATTCACACTAGGTAACTTTAATTACCGCAACTCTCACTTTTTGGAGAGAGAGAGAGAGAGAGAGAGAGTTAGAGAGAGGGATAGGAAATTTTTCCCTTTCATTCTTTTTGCCTCTCTTTACTACAAACTGAGAGTTGCGGCAAGTAAAGTTGCCTAGTGGAAATTTGGACAAAGCAAAATGGTGTAGGAACTCTGTACGACAATCGGCAAAATGTTCCGATTTCGGATCAGAGTTCGTACCGAGTTCGTAACGTCAAACATATGGGAGGGTTGACACGAATTCTGAACTACTTCTCTGAGGGAATTCTGATCTTTTGCCGACATTTCGAACCGAATTCTGAACTGTAGTCTTTGTAAATTCGAAAGAAAATTTCGCTTTCTCGGTTCGAGTTCTGAACGATTTCGGTCAGAACTCTGGCATTAAGTCTTATTAAATTCTGATGTTATTGCCGACATTTCGAACCGAATTTTGGGCTAATGTCTTGGTAAATTCTGAGACTTTTAGAACTTTTTAAGAGGGGAAGTCCATCAATTTCAATATTAACAATTAATTTATTGGTATTATTCAAATTTTTTGTTAAAAAAAATCAGTAAAACAGCTTTCCAAACAAAAATAAAATTATGATCCCTTTTCCATTTCCATGACAGTTGTATTTATGGGCGATTCACGCAATGCACTTTTCTTTTAGGAAGCTATTATCAAAAAAAATTTTATTGGTCCAGCAATTTGTTCATTGCTAGAACTAAATTAAATATTCTACCGACCAAACACTTAAAAATTGCCTAAGGTGTTCGATGTAATATGTTGCTTGCTTATAATTTCTTTCTTCACAATAAGCATCATTGATTTTCACATCATAAACAATAACTGTAAAACTTGAAGCAAATATCTCAGATAAATTGTCTGAACAAAAAATTAATAAAAATCCCACAGACAAGTCTAACAGAATTCGGGCCGAGTTCGTTCATATATTTCGGAACATAATAAATAAAAAAATACTCAGACAAATCGAACAGAATTCGTTGCGATTTCGGTGAGAATTCTCGTTAGAGTTCAGATATTGTTCAGAATTGTCTGATATCAGGCATTGTCGAAAAATTTGGTTTACTGGGCGACCACGTCCGACTTTAACTTTCTTATTTCTTTTATTTTACTTTTTTAAGGTCTCCTTTAACTTGGCACATCCATATTATACTACCACATATACCTGAGACCATTCCTTTAACTATTCTTGGTACTGGCATCAACGCTGTTGCTACCTTGATTACAACAGACTTAATACCTTTCAATTTTAGGGTTTCAAGGGAAAATTAGTTTTCTTCGGTAATTTAATTTCCATAAAACATCCATTGGTTTTTGGAAATATCCTTTCGGTCATAAGCAGCACTCCCACAAACTTGACCATACCAAAATAGGACATCTTTTCAACGCCAACTAACAAGTTTTATTAACGCGTCTCTAACACACAACTTGTAGCCTTTCACATATTTCAGGGAATGTTGACAAATTAGTTGGAAATTCCATTCAAATAAAACTTTTAGTTTTTTTTTGTTAAATTATCGTAATTTTTGGATACGCACGTATGGCAGACATGGTTTCATAATTTCACTTTTACATGCGAGTTCTAGGTGTGACGCCCTTCTTCATAGTCGTGCCTTTATAAGGTAGACTCAGCCCTGTGCTTGTTTCATGTGTGGTACGAGTGAACGGACGAATGAAGTTGTTAATAAACTTTGTTTTGGGTTTATTTCCTTTTATTGGCTTAATAAAGAAATGTTTATGAGTGAAGGAAGGAAGCCTAGGAAACTCAATGGTTGGGAAAGGTGGAGAATGTAGTGGGTGATGCTAATTGTTATTAGACAACAATCCGCTTTTTTGTTATTAAAGCTTATGGACTTCCGGCGGACATAAGAAAATGTTTGTAATGGTTTCTTTAATATATTATTTTTACAGCAACAGCTCTTTACTGCTTGAAATCTTTACAGAAAGTCAGTATCATATTGCAACAAAGGGGTATCAACTCAAATTATTCAAAATTTCAGCATTTGCCATCATTACCCACTGTAAAAATCTTACGTCGTCGTAAGCTCATTAGAAATTGTATATTTCCCTAAATAGATTTTCAATACAAAATTTCTCACCACTGTAAAACACCTCCTGTTTTTTAATTTATTTTAATTACATTCATTATTTATCTTGCCCCCAAAGTGAGCTGCTATGCAAATTAATTCAAAATATTTACTTTAAAATTCTTTCGAATATAGTCCAGACGGACGAACGAATGGAAGGCCGGCCACAAAAACAATTCATTCTGTGGCGAAAAACAATTTGCCTCTTATTCTTTGTACGTGTGTTGATTGTGGTTTCATGGCATGCATCTTAAGTGGGCGAAAATTTGAGCTTAAAATGTATTCCCCCCAGTGAACTAGATAGAAGAAAATTATTTTTTTTAGAATTTTTGTGCCAAAAATGAAATTTGTCTTCTAAATTAATTAATTAAGTAAGCGTAAATTTATTTAATGCTACCTTAAATTGTTGTCAATTGTTAGGTCCGCTTACAAGAAGAAAAGAAGTATGGTTAAGGCAACGATTTTCGAAGAGTATTGTTGGGTATATGGTTGTGGCGCAACAATATTATGATCCACAAAACATGATCCCCACAACAATTGTATGATTCACATACACCCATACTATGATCCTCAAAACCATATTATGATCCTTACAACCATAGTAAGGCTTGCATGCAACCAAAGTATGATCCTCACAACAATAGTATGATTTACAAGCAACCATGTTATGATCCCTGTAACCATAATATGATCCCTACAACAATAGTAAGAACCCGCTCAACCATACTATGATTTATTTGGATTAGGTTCAGCAGTAGATATTTTTACTAATTGTTACTATTAAATTCAAAATAATAGGAGTGATTTATTTAAGAGTAGAAAAAATCATTTTATAAAATCGTTTGTATTTTTATAAACTGAAAAAAATGTCTCAGTTTATATACTTCCAAAGAATGCAATTGGATTGTAAGACCGAATAGTAAAATTTAATATATTTTTTATTTCCCTTTTAAAAAGCTCTTTTTTGATATGCTTACGTTCGGAAGATATCGAGTTCAAACCCAAATATGGGTATATATTATTTATTTGTAAAATATGCAAAACTACTTAATTTTAATAAGACTTATTAAAAAAAATATATAATTATAAAAAGTTTCTTTTGCCCGTTTAAAAAAAAAATATAAGTATAAGTACTCATGTCCATGTGTTCATGTTCTAACTTAGTACGAGTATGTCTAGTATTCCTAATGTATTTTCTAATGCAATAATTTCGCTTTAATTTTGATTTCGGCAAAATATTTATTTCATCTTTGTATGCTCTTAAGAAAAGTCGCAGCCAAGACCAGTTAAGTACCTTACACACGAAGGACCCTTTACGAGATCTCATTGAAATCAAATCAGTACGATTCAGGCAATGGAAGACGAAACGACGAAACATGTAAAATCCATATACAGTGCTGCTCAAAACATTTGCCACCATGTCTCCAGTTGGACAAAAACCGTCATTATAATGAAAATTAAAATATTAAAAGAAAGATTTAAATGCAAAGTTGTTCTTTATTAATTCATTTTTAAGGAATCTATAACATAAATTTCTTATCAACAACGATTTTTTGATAATCTATAAAATAACGTAACAAGTCATGCTTAACTGTGCTCAAAACATTTGCAACTTATGCTAAGTGACTTCGATATTAAACAAAATTTAAATTTGTTGTTAGTAATTGATACCGTAACCACGACGTTTGATGACTTTTGCATGGACTAGATTAAATGGTCAATGATATATTTTGGCATGCTATTCCACTGCTCTTTCAGGTCAACATAGAGATCCTCAGGTTTTTTTAAAGATTTTATTTCCAATTTTTCGTTTTACAATTTCCCAAAGGTTCTCTATGCGATTTAGGTCAGGTGACTGGGCAGGCCAGTCAAGCACATGCAACTTTTCATTGATCATCTATTGTTTAACCACCTTAGACTTGTGCTTGGGGTCTTTATCGTGTTGAAAAACCCAAGCAAGCGGCATTTTCCAAGATGCGTATGGCAACATTACATCAGACAAAATATTTTTGTAGTCCTCTGATCTTATAATTCCATCGATTTTATGAATCGGGCCAATTCCTTTTCCAGCAAAAACACCCCTAGGCTATAATGTTGCCACCATTATGCTTGACAGCACCTGTATATCTTGAATTAAGACTTTCCCCTTTTGGCCTTCGCACCAGACACCTGCCATCCGAACCGTGCTTGTTAAATTTTGATTGATCGGAAAATAGAACACAATTCCACTTCTGCTCAGGCCATTTAAGATATTTTTTCGCGAACTGAAGGCGAGCTAACCTATTTTTCTTAGAAATAAATAGTTTTTTAACAGTTTTGTAAGCTCGAAGTCCGGTTTCTACGGCTCAACGTCTGATCGTTGGCGCGGATATATTTAGTTGAATTTTTAATTTCTTTTGATGATATTTGAGTGAATTGTTGTACAATTCTTTTAATTTTCCGATCTTCTTTTAGTGTAGTTTTGCGGTTTTTACCACCTCTATGCGCTGTTTTGGTGTTTCCACTACTTACGTATAACACGAGACACTGTTGATTTATGGACATTATATTTTCCGAAATTTCTTTTTGTGATACACCTGCTTTATAATCATCGAAAGTATGCTTTTTAATGTGGTGATTATAAGAATATTATTGATCTCGTAAAATTCTAAGCCTCTCTAGACATTGTCGCCCGTATGTCTGTGGAAGCACGATAGCCATCAAATCTTAAGCTGTTTGGGATTGTTAAAGAGCGAAATTGGCCCAGGGCCAAAAGGTAACCCTTTCTGTTGAAGACACGATAGCTGCCAAACGAACTGTAAGCTGGGATTGTAAAGGAGTACAATCGAACCAGGCTCAAAAAACTTTCCCGTTAAGGGATTAAAAGTAAATTTTTTGAGTATTTGCTGAACAAATTTTAATTTTTTGTTGACGGACAATGGTAAGAATGGGACTTGGGATGCACTTTAAACCTTTACTTGACGTTTTGGCTCATGAGGGCCAAATAACGTCCCGCTTGGTCAAAACAGGCGAGCTCTAGTCAATATGGACATATGGGTACTCAAGTTAAAGCAAATTTTGCTACGAATCAAAATATAGAGTACTTTTAAAGTTCAAGCTGAGACTAGGGGCAAACTCATGGGCCAAAAGGGCCCAAAAACGAATCTTGTTTTGCGTTTAAGTGTTGCAGGAAAGGTAGAGGGTTCGACCTGGCCGAACTAAGAGATGTTTTTACTCCCTAACGTAATTTAATTTGAATTTCAATTGCATGCATTTTTACCACTGTGACACATGCCATCACATCTTATTTAATTATGAAAAGAAATCTCTCGCGATTTAACGGCGATAATGCCAGCATTTCAATGTCTACAAAACACGCCACAGTGGGTGCCAAACAGATGGTCTCGTTGAGGGGGATTTCCTTTGTTTTCTTCGATTTAGCACTTTGTCGTCTTAGCCAGCGTTTAAACTACAATTAACAAGTGTAACGAACTGAAGGCTGTAAACATTTAATAATTTACATAAACAAAACAAACAGCTTTAACAACATTTGCTACACATAGAAATAAAATTTATATTAAAATAATGTCACACGTTTTCTTTCGTCTCCATTCCAGGATGGTCTTCATGTGCCCCATATCACATTAACGTATCATCACAAAGGTCATCGCATTTTGATTGATCTGAAACGCAACGATAACTTACTACCCGATGAACATTTTCTACGCTATCAAAACTCGAATAGCACACAAGGACATGTTGTGAAAAATTTTACCAAGACTGAAATTGATATGTGTCATTATCAGGTGAGTGCGACACGCTAACGCGACCATTTAATATCCGTGACACCTTGTCAAACGTTTATCTAATATCTTTTTTCTCTCTTTTTTTTGTAATGAAAAAAAATCCCAACTCAAATCTAGGGTTCCATACGTGACAAACCTCAATCGTATGCGGCTGTGTCGACATGCAATGGTGGCATCAATGGCGTCATTTTCGATGGCATTGACACATATTTCATACACTCTGGCAGTGATGGACAGTTGGAGGATGAACATTTGCTCTTTAGGTGAGTTGTAATTTACACCATTTATAGCGGGACATGACAGGAGATATAAATTTACGCATTAAAATGTGGGAAAGGGTATACTGGAATGTTTAACTAATTTTCAGTTAAACATTTAATGCTGGTCCAAGGCAAATTTCTGCCAACAATAAGTGAGATTATGAAATGGTCACTGAGGGAATTTTTACGGTGGGTAAAGGAAAGATACTGAATTTTAAAATTCCAACACTAGACGTGAAAATGCTGCAACTATCTACAGAAGCAAAATATCCCTGACTGCAAACCTTCCTGGAAGCGAAATGTGAAGGAACAAGTAGGCGGGTTGTGATAAGGATGATGCACTAGATGTTCTCTGCAGTCATTAGATGTGTTCTTTCAGGGTACTCATCAAGCGAGCTAGCCTCAAGTAGCTTAACAAACGAATAAGAGTTACCACATGTATTTTTCCAACAAATAATCAAACAAGACACACCATGTTTTTTAAAACATATGTTTTTTGTTCTGAAGTAAGAGACAATCAAAAATATAGAGGTCTCGTCGGCAAATCAGACAATATTCTTGAGCTAAGCATACCTCCGTCAAATATTGGGATATACTTGTATAAATGTAGGGGACATGACAACCATAAAGGCGGTGAACTGCACTTATATGCACTGGATCGATCTACAGCAGCTATTCTATAGCCAATGGCTGTCACAATGGGTCGCTACAACAACAGTGAGATGAAATGTATTGAAACCCGGTAACCATGACAGCATAATTTTACGCTGTCATGGGTACCGGGTTACAGCGATATATATATTTGTATTTTGTTCAAAGGTCACACCAGCGTTGCCAATAAGTTGCAAGCAGCGCCATCTGCCGCCAGTTGGGAAGCGATCATGTTCGATTCTAAACACACTTGTTGCTGCCGCGTCACAATAGGAACAAGATGGCAATCCTATGTAGGGAAAAGTTAGCTTGAAATCTCACGCCCACGAATGTCTTTTGCAGAATTATTTAATCGTTCCGACAGTAAAACTTAAAATATAAATACCGGATTCCATAAAATAATAATGCAAGATATCCCGCTGTCTATGCCCAGAAATAAATCTAAAATAATCCAAATCACTGCTGGGTTTGCTAAAAGAAGTATTAATAATCTTACAGGAGTTCTAACGCTGTGCACTGTGCTGTAGACAAGTTTGCAGATTATATGAGTTAATCTCGGAATGATTGCTGTAGAAGCTGTAACGAGACTGAAGAAAACGAGCCCTAAAAAACATATGCTGTAACACTGTACATGGGTACAGCAACGTCTTCTTGACGAACGCGAATAGGTTGCTCCCGAGCTGCAATTACTTCTTTAGCAAGGTTTATAGACAGTTCCATATATAAGTAGTTATAAGGCTCCCTGTTTAGACTTTCCAAAAAAGGTTTCGGATACCTCCATAAGCAATGAGAACGCCATCCCTTCAATTGTAGGCCATGAATGTCCCTAAGCCCTCTGCATTTCTGCAAACGGAAATTTTAAGTGAATCGCAGTGCAACTATAGGGTGGGTCATTTAAAGTTTAAATTTAAATCGCCTGTAAAAAAGTACTGATAATTTTTTCAAATTTCTGGTTTTATTCGAAAGGTTGAACTTGGATATTTAATAATGGAAAACCGTCTGCTGAGTTTTCGCTTCGCCCAATGGGCTGAAGATTGTTTGGCAAAAGTTAAAGAGTGCCATATTATTATTTTATATGAAAGCAGCCGAGAATAAATAAAGCTAAATAACTTATCCTATCTCGTGCGGATGCACTTAATAGAATTTCGCCGACGGAATCTCTTCTTGTTTTATTATTTTTTCAGTAAACATAACAAAAAAAAACCTACTTATGTTTTATATAGCAGGGTGTGTCATGTTTGATTTTTTGTTGAAAAAATAAGTGTGATAACTCGTTTCTCATGTGACTTGAGGCTACAACTCGATTTCTAACCAAGTACCTTCCATGCAAATACTTGTTTAATAACCTGATAAGCCTAATAGAAATTCGCCGATGGGACCTCTTCTTGTGTGACTATTTTTTAGTAAATATAGCAAAAAACCAATATATGTTTTTATATAGCAGGGTGTGCTTGTTTGATTTTTTGGAAAAATAAATGTGGTAACTCGAACTCGTTACTTTAGTGACATGAGGCGACAACTCGATTGCTAATTAGTAACTTTTATACAAATGCTAGATGTCTAACCCGAAAAGAACAACGCTATTGTCATACTCAATTTTCTTTTTTGAAAAAAGCTACGTTTGCCCTCTAACTTGTCATTGACAAGAGAACCTAAATTCTAAAGAATAACGTAAACCCTATACATTATACACATTCTTGTGGAAAGTAGTAACAAATGTCTGTACAGTATTCCCCGCTTAATTACTCGCACGCTTAACTGCGTTTTACGCTTATTTGCCACAATTTCTGAAACCCGGTTATTTTCTCAGTCTATTTACACGATAATCCACGGTTAAATACTTTTCGTTAACTACCCATCTCGTTTACTTACCCAAATATGTTTTTCCTCAAAATAAAATGACCATTTAATTTTCCTTCCATAACTAAGCCATCACACTACTAAGCAAAAATTTACTCAAATGTTTTCGTGGTGTAGTGGCACTAATAATTTTTAACTATAAATCATGGTTCAATAAAGAGGGTATAGTTTCACAAAAAAAACAGCGAACTGTTTATTTGTTGTTGGGCTAATGACTAAACCTTGTTTATTGTACGTGGGTTGCTATATATATTTTTGGCCTAGGCAACACTAAGTGTTGCCAGGTGCCATCTTTCATTTCCATTGGAAAGTTTGGCATTTTTTTTTAGCATAAACGTACTCAGAACGTTTTGACGTACGACCATCATTTGTGTTGTTTACAGTGACTTGAACAAATCAATTTGGCAAAAAAATGGAATTAACTCGTGAACATTTTCGTGCGATCATTTTTCACAACTTCCGACAAGAGTTCATCGATGAACTTAAATCTTTGTATGGAGATGAAAAACCATCATATAGCACTGTGAAAACTGGTTTAATGAATTCAATCGTGGCCGACGCTCGCTTAAAGACGAAGGTCGTCCAAAATCGGCCGTTGTGCCAGAGAACATTGATGCCGTACGTAAACTGATAATGCAAGATCGACATGTGACATATCGAGAGATAGAGGAATCTTGGGCAATTCTTCCACCAGCATACATTCGATATTGCATGAACACCTGGCCGTAAAAAAGGCTTGTTCTCGTTGGATCCCGCACAATTTGACTCGTGTCGATTGGTGCAAAGAAATTTTGAAAAAATACGATTGCTGTGCTTTAAAAGACGTTTATAAGATCGTCGCAGGTGACGAATCATGGATCTATGCGCATGAGCCCGAAACAAAACGGCAAACGACCGTGTGTGTGGGTCTTCGAAGACGAGCCAAATCCAACGAAAGTTGTTCGTGGAAGAAGCACTTCGAAGCAAATGGTGGCTGTTTCTTCGGCAAAGCTGGTCATGTGGCGACTGTTCCGCTTGAGCAACGTAGGACGGCCAATTCAGAGTGGTATACCACAATTTGTTTGCCTGAAGTCTTTGGAGAAATTCGAAAAACAAACAATCATTGTGTACCATCGGCTCAAACCAGCGCCTTTTTGACCGGCCAAAACGTCAGATTGAGGGGTCATCCGCCGTACAGCCCTGACTTGGCACCCGAAGATTTCTTTTTATTTCCGCTCACCAAGAAAAAATGTTTGGTCAACGATTTTCGTCGCCAGAAGATACTGTGGAGGTGTCTCAATCGGAGTGGAAAATTGGTTTGAGCGCATGCAAAAGTGTATAAATCATGCTGGAGAATACTTTGAAAAACAATAAAACCATTTTGATGATAAATATTTGCATTTTCATTATTAGGCCAGAAATATGTATAGCAATTCCAAATTAGGTTCGACGCACGAAAATCAAAAGTAGATTGAGTTTTGACAGAAAGTTCTTTCTAACTCTGTCAGGAATTTTATATATTTTTCCACAGGCAATAGAAATTTGCAATCAACAAAACATAACAATTTTAGCAGATAGAAAAAAAGAATTCATAATTTAAATATATTTTTAAGCTTCTAATTATTGTTTAAAGCTTTTAATTACTTCGGTGATAATGCCTCCAATATCGTTTGAGAAATTACAGATAAGTTGGGCGGGACTTTTTATTAGGTCAAGCCGTTGTAAATGTCTATTATTTAATAGTATTTCTGTAATTACCCATATGAGGTAATTAACCTATTCATATTATTATGCATATGTGGTATATAAGCGTGCTTCTCTATAAAACCTGATATCTTGAGATTTTTAACGAGCTAATTAAGCGGGTCCTACTGTATATCCATCTA
Source organism: Hydrotaea diabolus (assembly GCA_963513945.1). Lineage (NCBI taxonomy): Eukaryota > Metazoa > Arthropoda > Insecta > Diptera > Muscidae > Hydrotaea > Hydrotaea diabolus. The sequence goes on along the minus strand of OY740716.1, from coordinate 219,947,099 downwards.
ACCGCAATATTCACCTGATATCTTTCAAACCTGGCGTTCATTTGACTACAACAATATGAACAACACCTACAACACACTCACTCCCTCTCCGCTTTACGTTCCAATAAAACAATTAATAACAATAGAATATACCCCACTCGTACAAAATGAATTGATTTATTATTTGCCCAACGATTATTAAATTTTATTACGATGTGACATTTAAAGCACACGCCACAATAAATAACAGCGACATAATATTCAATTCTATAAATCATTGTCGCTTACGCTTGGCTCTGTAGTTCAGTACCTTATGTAGTATTAATTACCCACCGAACCAAAGCAAACCATCGACCGGCCGGTCGACCGTCAAAAGACGCCACCCGGAAAACTTTACTGAAAGATTAGACGATGTGGTCGGCGTCGGAGTGTTTGCTTCTGTGGTGCGGTGGTTACCAACTGTCCAAATCCAAGGCAAAGAACACTTAAATAAATATTTGCTTATGGTTTATTTGGCAAATAAATAAACAAATTTGAGGAGGAACACTGCCGTCGAAACTTCCGTGTGGAAGCATCTACGGTCAGTAGAGCGACAATAGGAAAAGTACTTATATATAAGTATATGTTTGCTCTGTACACATATATCGTACCTATTTATGGACACTATGTTGACCAACATGCTAACAGTGGTTTGCATACGAGTATTCAATTTATCAATACGAGTAATTCCACATATAATTTCAGCAGTACCTATATTGCAACACACAGGATTTGACTAAATTTTGAACGAAAGATTTAATTGTACGGATAATCTCTGTGTCATCAGAACTAGAGTATGCTAAACCGAAACCAACATTTTGGATTTTATGTCCAATTCCCAAAAATCGATAAAACCCGACATGTCGGTTTATCCGCCTTTTTATGTCGGGGTTTTCTGTTTTTGTTCTTTGTATGTAAAGGCAAAGAAAATTCATGACACTAAAGTACGAAATACCTTTAAGTGTGCCGATCAATATCCTGAGTTTATTCGATTTTACGATATCTGTCTGTCTGTCCATCCGTCCGTCTGCTGTCTTTCTAACGCTTATTTTCAAGCTACAGGGTGGCTGATAAATATTACTACATTAAGTACTCAAATAACTTTTTTTTAATGTATGTAATTCATTCATGTTAAAGCGCATTCAATTTTATTAAATATAGCTTAATAAAATAATGGAATTTAAAAGCACTTATACGAGGGTCGCTACATATATTTCTGACCTAGGCAACACTAAGTGTTGCCTGGCGCCATCTGACATTTCCACTGCAAAGTTTGACATTTTTAAGCATATACGTACTTAGCACGCTTTGACGTACGGCCATAATATGTGTTTTTTACAGTGACTTCAAAAAATCAATTTGGCAAAAAATGAAAATAACTCTTGAACTTTTTCGTACGATCATTTTTCACAACTTTCGACGTGGATTATCACGACAAGAGTGCATCGATGAACTTAAATCTTTGTATGGCGATGAAGCACCATCCTATAGCACTGTGAAAAACTGGTTTAATGAATTGAATCGTGGCCGACGCTCATTCAAAGACGAAGGTCGTCCAAAAACGGCCGTTGTGCCAGAGAACATTGATGCCGTGCGAGAACTGATAATGCAAGATCGTCATGTGACATACCGTGAGATAAAGGCATCCTTGGGCATTTCTTCCACCAGCATACATTCGATATTGCATGAACACCTGGCCGTAAAAAAAGGTTTGTTCTCGTAGGACATGCACGAATTGGCAATCGCTCAAAAAAAGGCTCGTGTCTATTGGTGCAAAGAAATTTTAAAGAAATATAAACGCGGTGCTTCAAAAGACGTTTATGAGATCGTCACAGGTGACGAATCATGGATTTATGCGTATGAGTCCGAAACAAAACAGCAATCGACCGTGAGGGTCTTCGAAGACTAGCCAAATCCAACGAAAGTTGTTCGTGGATGAAGCACTTTGAAGCAAATGGTAGCCTGTTTATTCGGCAAAACTGGTCATGTGGCGACTGTTCCGCTCGATCAACGTAGGACGGTCAATTCTGAGTGGTACACCACAATTTGTTTGCCCAAAGTCTTTAAAGAAATTTTAAAAACGAACAAGAGAAGACTCCTTTTAGCGCCTTTTTGACCGGCCAAAATGTCGAATTGGTGGGTCATCCGCCGTACAGCCCTGACTAGGCACCTAATGACTTCTTTTTTTCCCGCACATCAAGAAAAAAATACGTGGTCAACGATTTTCGTTGACCACGTAGATGCTGTTGAAGCGTTCAGAAACCATGGAGGTGTCTCAAACGGAGTGGAAAAAGTTTTTTTTTTCATTCTTTATTATTACAACTGAGTACAATAAAGACTCATCTAGTAATTTACATATCATTATATATCACATTGTTCTCGGATATAGCCCACTGGCCATTCCGATAAATGAAAGGAATTATATTTTGTTCAGCTCGGACCAAGTCTTCGGGTAGTTTTCTTCTCAGCCTTCTGTTTCTGATCATATGTTGCAGTTCTGGATTTTTATGCAACAATAGTCTTTGCGCGTGTTTGGTTGCAAGACGTTTTATTTCATCAGTTACTGTCGGAATGTTAAGATCCCTGTGAATGTCATCGTTTCTAATATACCACGGACAGTTAGTTATCATTGTTAGAATCTTGTTTTGAAAGGTTTGAATTGGTTGTAAGTTTGATTTTGACGCGCATCCCCATATTTGGAGTCCATAAGTCCATTTTGGTTTCAAATTCTGCTGGTAAAGTAAAAGTTTATTATTCAAGCTTATTTTTGAGTGTCTTGAGAATAGGAAGTTCATTTTTCGCAGAGTTATTTTCAGTTCACATAGTTTTTTCTTGATATGTTCCTTCCATCTTAATTTTGCATCCAAGGTAAATCCTAAATATTTTGCAGTGTTTGCATACGGTACTATGTTGTTGTTCATGTAAAGTGGTAAATTGGTAATTCTTTTATTTGTGAAGTTAATATGAACAGACTTCTGCTTCGTTCAATTTTATTCTCCATTTTTTTGTCCAGTGCATAATTTCATCAGTAGCTGTTTGTAGTTTTTCCGTAGTATATGTTACTGTTTCACCAGTTACAAGAATCGCTGTGTCGTCTGCAAACGTAGCGATATTCGTGTTAGGAGGTTTTGGAATGTCTCTTGTGTACAGTATGTAAAGTGTCGGCCCAAGAACACTTCCTTGCGGGACACCCGCTCGAATTTGTCTTAGTCCGGAATATTCATCTTCATGTTTTATTCTAAAGAATCTATCAGTTATGTATGATTTTAAAATTGCACTAAATTGCGTTGGCAAATCTCTAGATAGCTTAAAATTAAGGCCCTCATACCAGACTTTGTCAAATGCTTGCGCCACGTCTATAAAGATTCCAGAGCATATCTTGTAATCATTTAGTGCTTGTTCTACAACACTAGTTACTCTGTGGACTAGGTCAATGGTTGGTTGAATGGTTTGGTCTAAAACCAAATTGGTGGGTTGGTATTTATTTCCGTTCTTCTATTATTAAATTAAGTCTCTTTAGCAAAAGTTTTTCGAACACTTGGCATTGTTGACAATAATGAAATAGGTCGGTACGAAATTTTCAAATTTGGCTCTTTTCTAGGTTTTGGTATCATTGTTACTTCAGCTACTTTCCATTGGCTCGGAACATACTGTAGGCGAAAGGAAGCATTTATTAGGTACATAAATTTTCTGATAGCTATTTCTGGCATTTCTTTAATAATTTGTCCAGTTATTAAGTCATAACCAGGGCTTTTTTTCGTTAATTTCATATTTGATACAATTTTTTAACTCCGGTAGAGTAACAGGAGAAATATCTTTAGATCAATAGTGCATTGATGTTCCACAATATTTTCAATTTTTCAATAATGGCTTCAAAAAAGTGCTTCGACAATTGGTTTGAGCGCATGCAAAAGTGTATATAAGTAACTTATGCTGAAAATACTTTAAAAAACAATAAAACAATTTTTGATGATATTCGCATTTTCATTATTAGACCAGCAATATATATAGCAGCCCTCGTATTATATTATACACTGCGAACTCATTTAAATATTAATAGTATCCAGCATTATCTTTAAAAAAGTGACTTCCATGCCACTGTGCAACTATTATGCCAGTGGTTTTGGTCTGCTGCTTTTTTTGAAGGTGCTTTAGTCAATATTTGTAATTCATAGATGATTAAATTGAATTAATAAAAGTGTGCTTGTCTACACCTTCCTGTCCAATAAATGTCATTGACACTTCCGTTGTCAGCAAATCTTATTAATCTCTTAACCAATTATTTTTTAATTATGTTTATTTAATGACACATTATATTTATTCGCCATTTTTTTTGCAGACATGCGGATTTTACCAAAAATTCCACCTGTGGCTATGATCATGAACATCACGACGAAAAGGAAGACTTTCTGCAAAAAGTGGCCGACAACAAGTTGCCCGATGTGGCCAATCATATTGATGGTGCTGAATTTAATCGCATCCTTAGAGTAAGTGCTTTGCTTCAGCAACTTAAAAATATATAAAGTTTAATTTGAAATTTGTATTTGCAGTATAAACGTTCATATGATGACAACAATATGATTCGAGGTCCCTACAATTCCAATAAACATTCGTCCTATGTGGAGATAGTCATTGTGGTCGACAACAAGGCCTACAAGTCTTTAAATGAGAACATGAAAAAGGTTCATCAGCACTGCAAAGATTTGGCCAATATCATGAATGCGGTATAATTTTTAAAAATAATAATTAAATTTCTTACAACTTGAAATAACTGTTCCTTTTTCTCCGCCCCCAGCTTTATGTGCCTTTAAACATTTTCATTGCCCTGGTGGGTGTGGTTATCTGGAACGAATCGAATGAAATTGAAATCACCCCCGATGCCGATATCACTTTGAGAAATTTCTTAAATTATCGACGTACCAAACTGGTTTTGGAACATCCGAACGATAGTGCCCAGCTGCTGACCAAGATTAAATTCGACAAAGGGGTTGTGGGTAAGTATTAGACAAATGTCACATAAGCCATGTCATTATAATGTATCTCTTCATCCCACCAGGCAAAGCCTTCAAAGGACCCATTTGCACCCACGAATACTCTGGCAGTGTTAATGTCGAACATAGCCCCATTGCCGGAGTGGTGGCCACCACCATGGCCCATGAGTTGGGTCATAATTTCGGCATGGAACATGACTCCAGCGATTGCAAGTGCCAAGATGAAAAGTGCATTATGTCGGCCAGTAGTACTTCAGTTCTACCAGTCCATTGGAGTTCCTGCAGCATAGATCAATTGAATATTGCCTTCTCGCGCGGCATGAACTATTGTTTGCGCAACAAGCCCACCAAACTGTTCGATTCGCCACAATGTGGCAACGGTTTCGTAGAGCCCGGTGAGCAGTGTGATTGTGGCCTACCCAACTATTGCGAGAATACCTGTTGTGATCCCTATACCTGCATGTTACATACAAATGCCTCGTGTGCTACTGGTGAATGTTGTGATCTGTCCACTTGTCGTCCCAAAGTGGCAGGAACGCAGTGCCGCAATTCCGAGAACGAATGTGATCTGCCCGAATACTGTACCGGAGAATCGGAATATTGCCCGCAGGATGTCTTTAAGCGTGATACCGAAACATGTGATAACGGCCAGGCTTACTGCTATCAGGGTAATTGTCGCTCGCACTCATATCAATGCCGTATACTTTGGGGCCCAACTGGTGAAAATTCGGAACCCTGTTATGCCCAAATGAATATTCAGGGCAAGCGTGTAGGCAATTGTGGCTACAACCGTCTCAACAATACCTTTATACCCTGCGAAGAGGAGAATGCCCTGTGTGGCATGTTACATTGTCGCCATTTGAATGAGCGTTTGGAATTCGGTATGGAAACGGCCGCGGTGCTTTCGCATTCCTTTATAACGCACGACAATAACATTGTGCCCTGTCGTACGGCCTTAGTTGATTTGGGACTGCAATCAACGGATCCAGGACTGACACCCAACGGTGCTAAATGTGGTGATGATAAAATGTGCGTAAATCAAAAGTGCTTGGCCATCGGACAGCTGAGAATGTCGGGCATGGGCAGAGAATGTCCAGAGGATTGCAATGGCAATGGCATTTGTAATAGCAAAGGCAATTGCCATTGTAATATAGGATTTACCGGGACAACGTGTAAAATGCCCGGACCGGGTGGTTCTGTGGACAGCGGACCGGCAACAAATCCGAATAGTAAGTATTTGATTTATTTGAAGGGAGGAAAGAGTAGCGATCGATTTGTAAGGACAAACATATGTCGACAAAGTCAAAAAGAAGTTAAATTTGGGCATTTTGAAAATGATTTTTTTTAATAAGTCGTAGTGGAACATTTTTTCCTCATGCCAAAAGCTATAGAACAATTGATGGCACAATAATGATTGCTGAACTGACCACTCTAATATACATATTAAAAAAGGGTAAATTTACACATCAAAAGCCTTAAATTACTTTATTTTATGGGGTTCTGTGTATTTTTTTGTAATTATGTAGCGTTTAATTCTCCCTCGATGCACCGCTGAATGTGGGCTTCCTGGCCTACACCTTTTACTTCACAGTGATTTGCTTAACGAGCTCTATGGCATATCGCCGCGTCTGGTTGAAACCACATGTCAATAACCGGTATAAATAACCAATAAAGTCAAAAAAACTCGGCTATAATGTCGCGATATAGAACCCTTGTAACAGTTACTCCCAGACCAAAAATATAAGGAAAACTTATATTAACAACTCAAACCTATGTCTTATTAGCTTACCCATATTTAACAAGACAAAAAATCGATCGGACCACATAAAAAGTGAATAAATTTTCGCCAAGGAGTCGTTTTTTCAACGATCCTATTTGTATATCTGAACCAATATGCGGCAATATCGACAATTGGCAATAGCTTTTGTTAAAAATCAGCATTCACTTAGTGATGTTTAATAATACAGTCGAACCTGGATAAGTGGAATCGCAAGGGACCGACTGTTTATTCCCCCTGAAAGAGGTTTCCCACTAACACAATTTCCCACTTAACCAGATATTTTGATTTGTATCCCACTTTAAGAAGTAAAGCATGCTGGTTTTTTCTTTTTTAAAAATCAGTTTGTGCGAGAGAAATTCTAAATTTTTATTTATTGGCATTAAAATCAAGTTATAGTTCATTTCAAAAGATTACATACAGAAAATATGATTTATAAACATAAAACGTAAACGAATTCATATAGTTTATGTGACCTGTACTTACATAAAATCAAAAAAAACGTATAAATTGGGAAAATAGTTAAAATGTTTTAGATTTAAAATAATTTATAATTAAAATCTGTCATTTTGGTTTGTTTCATTGCTTTTACAAAAACTTCCAAATTGTTAATTTTATTAAATCGCCTGGGTTACTTTTTTTCGAAGTACTGCTGTATTGTTTTCTATGCAGTTAATGCGTCAATTTTTTGGCCTCTGTCGCCAAATTGTTGGTCAAAATTACCCATAAACTAAAGCGCAGTGATACTATTGTCAAACTATAAGCGCAGCGATACAAATGCCAAATTCTATCCTGTGATGGAAGGTACAAAATAACAGAGAACGGAGTTAATTAACCGGATATAAGCCATTATATCGAAAATATCGATTTAAAGTTGAGACTTTCAGCGTTATAGAGAAAGCTAATTTTTCATTAAGACCTTTAAAAGTTTCGTCGTTTTTTTTTAAACAAGAGAGAAAAGAGAACAAATGACAAAAAATCGTACTTTTGAAGATACAGTATGAAAAGAGAAACCCCACTCACAGAGGTAAACGAGTAAAAATTTACACTTATAGAGGTAAATTCTAAAAAATCAAGTAGCAATTGAATAGGTTTTAAACTCGTGCTTTAAGAGGTTTTTTTTTTATTTTTTTTTTTGAAGTCCTAGCACGCCGCCAAAACTGTTCCACTTTTAGAGGATTCTTATGCAGGTTCGACTGTACTGCAACGGTTATCCTTGGCTGTACACTATTATCTGAGCTGTACTTTGTAGTACACTAGCCGATGTTTGCCTTGTGACATGATAATGTTACAGATCTTGTGAAACAAATATGGTCGGAGTTAGTTCTATTCAGAAATTTCCAATTTAGAGATTCAATATTTACCCTGATCACGGTTGTCGCTGTCGATATTAATAATTTATTTGTAGTTCGACAAAATTATCACTAGTCGTATTTCCGTAAACAGGACAATAAGCTTTACTTGCACCACATAAAATACAGGGCAAATTGAAATTTAGAGCATACAATTTTAATAAACTTATAACCAAAATTTTTAAAACATTAAAGTGGCTTGTAGAACAATTAGTGGACAATTTGTCCGATCCAAATCTAGTATGTCTTCGCCAGTTTATAGCGATCCGAATTGATGCTAACAATACTGCCTTATTGTTTGTAATGTTGGAAAAATCTTGGAATATTTGGATAAGAGTATTCTTTTTTATTGATTACCCACATGTCCATGTTTACAGTGACCGAAACGACCTGCTGCAGTTTTTACAAATCCTTAAACAATTCTGTAGGTGAAACAGTAGTTTAATATGCTCTTCATATTAAGAGTAAATTCATTTTGTTCGCCCCGTATATTAAGCTTTGATTAGACCCAAACCGAACTCTTTTTTGAAATTTGGGTCTACCATTTTAAATCTTTATTGCTTTAAATCTATATTCCTTTTATAACTTCACCTACTGAGAAGAAAAGTATGACTGACTTCCTAAACGAATATTCACAATCAATGTATTAATACAGTAGGCGTGTTCTGTTGGTACTCGCTTATTAAACGAGCAAGAGCTCGCTAAGGCATTAACTTCAAAGCATACAAAGTATACAAAAACTTATTGGCGTTTGATTTAAAAATTTTTAATTTGTAGAAAAAAAGTTATTCAAGAAATACTATTAACAATCGAGCTCGGTTAAACTCGCTTTAGGTTATTCTAGAATAACTTCTACTTCTTCCCAAAAATTTTAATAAATGAAAACATACGTGGTTTATATATGTCTACATTTTTCTGTAAAAAAAATCATTTGTATACTCTTTTTACAATGGTGCGAAGTTATCGCGTTAGCGACCTCCTAAGATAGTTGCCAATAGAACAGAGCAAGTATTAAAACAGAGTTGATACATTGTGTAGTTACTTTTTTAATACATTGCATAATAATACTTTGCAACACTGAACTTGTTTAGGAACATTTACTTATGTGCATTGTATCATTCATATCAATAAACTAGAAAAAATGCTTACCTATTTTCCAGCGCCTTCCTGTGCTATGTGTTGCATTCGCTTTGCATCTACATTTATTAAATGCGTATTAATTTAGTCTGCTAAATTCTCTAAAAGTTCTCGCAAGAGGCTCGTGTGAGGAAAAGTTTTTATGTGAACAGGAATATCGAATATTCAGTATGCCTTAAACGTCTAACAGGTGTATTAAACCCAACAAGAATAAACAGTTCAAAACAATCTAAAATAGATATTAAGTGCGGCTATTGATAGAATTTCTTAACCTTCCGCGTAATTCATCCGGCTACTTTCCACAAAATTCCCTCAAGAAAAACTTCAACACCCCTTTGCGCTCTGGAGACCCTAGATGTCTAAATGATGGACACGACCATGGCTGAATAGCGGAAGTTTACTATGCAAAAATTTCTTTGGCTGATAGCATTTATCAATTCCGTTTTGTATAGGACAATACTATTGCTTTTTTTTTAATGAAATCGGACTTTATTATACCAAAATTTCTAAATTGTAAACAATATTCATTAGGTAAAATTTTAGCCATACTAAAAGTATTATATATTTTTACTCAGTAATTTTTTGTATTCGGCCTTTATTTTGAATTTTACTAAATAATTGAAAAATCGAGCTTAGTTTTTATGCCGGATTGTTTTCAATTAGAATTTCTATTAAATTATTTATACTTTAAACCTGCCGTTCTTAGTTCACTTAATCAAAATATGGGCCAACTTCGCTAATTTTAATGGAGACCGTCATCTGCCGTAAAGGTTATTTTAGATCTCAGTTTTCATGGCGGATTGTTTTCGATTCGAATTTTGGTTAAAAAATTGTATTTTTTCTTGGTTCAATATTTCGTCCATGTTATTGAAACCAAATGTCGTCCATGTGATCGTCTTAAATTTTTGGAAACAAAAATTCGTTCGGCATGGCACAGTAACGCTCACCGTTGATGATAACGGCGGCTCCTAGCTCATTTTCCAAGAAAAAAGGCCAATGATGCCGCCTGCCCCAAATCCATACCAAACAGTGACTAGTTGTGGATGCATTAGCTTCTCAGTAGTCACGTGGGCGCTCTCTGAACCCCATATGTGGCAATTTTTCTTACCACCGAGGTGAAATGAAATTCTTCATCTCCTGCTAAACAATCTTCAGCCTATTGAGCAAGCAAAAAACGCCTCGAATGGTGTTCCACTATTTAATGACAAAGTTTAACCTTTCCAATAAAATTAGGAATTTGAAAAAATTATCAATTCTTTTTTTTACAGCCGATTAAAATTTATAATGTTAAATCGCCCACCCTATACATCTTCTCAGAGAACAAACAAAAGTTTCCTTCCTTACATAGATAAAATAATAACTTTAAAATATCAATTCGGAACTATTGATCATATACTAAGGCAATGGGGTTTAAAAAGTGTGGTGTAGGTATCATACAGTCGTTTGCGTCGAAACGTGGTTTTTATATACCCGTTTTATTGTATCTTTTCTCAAAGCTACTCCCAAGTTTATATAGTTATTGATCGCTATTGTTTTCTTAAAAAGTTCAGTTCTTATGAATAAGCTTTACAATTTTTACTTTAAACTAATTTCTTCTTTTATTTCAGGTCACCAAGCATTCCAGCGCTTCATGTACATATTCTTCTTTGCCGTTCTACCCTTTATGGCGGCCTTCTGTTTCTTCATGTACTACTGTCGTCATCATCCGATTTTCGTGGGCGGCAAGCTGGCCGAGAATATGTATGTATCACCATCCACTAAGCATGGTTTATCTTTTAGCACTAGTTCTTACTCTACTGTCACTCCGCCATCCAATTGCAAAAATTTCAACTCACCTACTTCTCCTTCCCTCACTACCACCACCACCACCTCCTCAAGTTCTTTTAAGTTGTCCTCACCCAAAAAGGCTGGTGTTAATCGTAAACCACCGCCGATACCCGGAGGACTACTGCCACCACCACCAGCACTACCACAATCGGTTCCGATTGTTACTCTAACAGCATCCAACAACAACCACAACACCAACTCTAACCTCACAAAAACTAATAAAACCAAAACAAAAATAAATAACATCTACAACAACAACACAACAGCAACATCCACTAAAGTACCCATAAAATCCAAAACACCTAGTGCCACGTCGGCCACCAACACCCCCACTAGCGCTAGAAAACTTAAACAGTCCTCATCCAATGATAACTTCTTCAAACAACTCAATGACAATTTACAAAAGAACACACAATTGACCCTGTCCAAGAGTCACAATGAGATCACCACAAAACCACAAACAAAACACCCGATCAAACCTCCCATTGCCGACAAGACGAATGTCAAGAAAACCTCCTCTGCATCATCCTCTGCTCACAAGTTCATTAATTCCCCTCCCAGTTCAAATTCCAATTCTTCCAGTAGTAGCAATAATAACAATAAAACTGCACAAAATCAAAATAATTCGAATGGCACCACTGGAGGTGGGAATACGTTGAAGCGAAAAATCGAAATAACCGATGTCCGTTTGAACTCCACCACCAATCCTCATGCACTTGTCGACGGCACCACATACACTGTAACCGATCAGACCAATAGGTGTGTTTATCATTTGTAATATCTGCTCATGCTAACACGATAGCTAAATGTCTGACATGCTATTTTAGAGGTTCCGAAATGATAATGGGTCAATTTGCAAGGCAACAAAATCTTAGGGTTTTTTTTTAAGGTGTTTTAACAATACATAATGGAAATTTATTTTCAAAAGTCCAGCGTAAAGCTTTCGATTACAACAAATTTAAAAGTACAATAACCTCTGTAGATCTGAAGAAATTCAGATTTCTGATAAAAATGGAAGTTAAAAACCAATTGAATTTTTTGTAACCGACTCAGTTTCGATAACTCTCAGCTTAAGCGATTTAAATTCGATTTTCGGCTCACTCATTAGCACAGAAAGAATACAACTGATCTTCCGCATACAGAGAATAGGGGCTTGTCAGCTATAGAACGTAAAATTACATTAAAACTGAACTAGATTCGATAAATTGGGAGTATTATGAGAAGATAATTATTTTCAAAAAATAAATGCCATAAAATGTCCTTTCTAATTACCGATAAAGATTCTACACTTGCTTTGAATTTTTATTTTTTTTTTGTTCTAAAAAAATACCTCTAGATGGTTCAACTTATATATGGGAGCTGAACCTATTTTCTTTGGCCCAAAAAACTAATTCGCGCTAAATGTTATCAATATTAGATGTATAATGTGGCTTCTAGAGCTAAAAACATAAAAATCAGATGAACATAAAAGTATGACCTATTTGTGACCTTCTCCGAAAAAAGGGACCTAGTGTGTCAAAAAAACGGGTTTGGACTTAACGAGTGGATTCTGATACCTAAAAGGGTGTAGAATAAGATGAAATGAGTTATATTTGTGATAAAAAAAATGTTTACCCCATAAAAAAGTACAAAACGAACTTGGGAAATCGATTAAAATGAGAAAAAACATTAAAATTTTACTTTTTTTGATTTTAAATTTATTTTAAATTCGTCAGTCTTTGAATATTTTTGGAGTTTGGACTTTTTTTCGGTGTTTCGTAATCTGGTACTTCGATTTTCTTCCATTTGACAATTTCGGTTTTTTTCTTTTTTCGGCGCTTTGACTTCAGCTTTCTTTTTCTCGTGATCCGGTGCTTTGATTTTTTTTCTTGCTGGCAGGTTCAGATTTATTTTTCGATTTTTTTTCGCTTTGGTCTCACTCGGTTTAGGAGCTACAAAATCCCTTTTCTGTGAATCAGTACATAAGGCCCTGACATTCTCATACAAATACAATTTGCGATCTAACGATAAACCGCTTGGTGCAATGAGTGGAGGTAATTCCTTTAGTAGCAACAATACGAGTAGCAAAGGTATTGTCACACTAAAAGCGAAAAAAATACGTCACCAAAGTTGGCACCCAATCATAACAAACCATACCAAATCGCATCTCCCAACTGAAGGTGTGTTCTCAGTGATAATGCGTTATGAAACTTTAAATGCGTTTTTCTCAAAACTTTATTTTCACACACTAGGTCCCTTTTCTCGGAGAAGGTTACATATCTTATAAACCGATTTTCGTCGTTTTTCGTAACTCAAATTTCATTAAGATTGGATGTAGAACTGGGTTATAGAGCTAAAGTCATTAAATCGGATGAACATATGTATGTCGAACCTATATCGAAATTTGAACCGATTTTCTTTGACTTTACTGAACTCATTCCTTGGTCAAAAAAACTAACTTATGCCAAACTTTATTAATATGTGGTTTCTAGAGCTAAAAACATATTCTACACACATGACACTATTTTTTTAATTTCAAAAGCGTCTGATCTTGATCTCATAAACTTACTTTTGCCAAATTTCATGAAGATCGGACAACAAATACGACCTGTAGTTTGAATTCAAGCTTAAGATGGAACGACGACGGACAGACATTTTAAATTGAACAAGCTAGTGATTCTGAGTCGATCGGTATTTGAATGGGTTTAGCTTAAATATTTTTTGGAGTTACAAACATTTTCCATGGAACTTACTTATAATAACTGTAGGTTATAAATAAAAAACTATATTTCACTATACCTGGAGTTAAATCTATAACCAAAACAATAGTCACCTAACTGGTGATCAATCTAGAAGTATTTTTTCAAAATTAAAAAAGAATACAAAAATTCAAATCAAGTGTGGAATCTTTATTGTTCATTCGAAAGGAAATTTTGTGTCATTTATTTCTTGAATATAATTTCCTTCAAATGTTGGCCGCAACTACGACGCCTCAGGGTGTCCATTCTGAGGGTCCAATTTTGGATGACTCGTTCGAGCACTTCGACCGGTAAGGCGTTAATGAAACCCACCGTGATTTCGCGATCAAATGGTGTTTCCATGATGAAATGACAAACTATACTGACAAGAAAAAAGTTTAACGCAACTCACGCGAAGTTTGTGAGAAACACCCTATTGAAAAAATGACCTCTAGATTTATCACCCGTTACAAATTTGAAAAAATATGGACCGATGATTCCACTAGCCCATAAACCTCACCAAACCGTGGTGTTCGCGGTGTAAATCTTTCTATGATAAAGTGGCAAACAACACTGAATCGAAAAAAAATAGTTTAACAGAACTCACGCGTAGTCTGAGAGAAAACTCATATTGAAAAAATACCTCTAGATTGATCAACTGTTATATTCAACGATTTTTGTAATCTGTATGCCTACTTAGTAGTCTTTCATTCGAAAATCAACCCACTGCAATTGCCTTGCAATTTTCCCCCTCTCTTTCGAAACCAACTGCTTCGAAGCATGAACGTTATTGCCTTCTGTTCCAAGCACCCCCGGCCAAGTCCCCTCAAGAAATTGATATAAAAAAAACAAGGTTGTTGTTAATGCGCTTCAGTTGTTGCAAATAATTAATTGCGAAATGTTGTGTTCTGTTATGATTTCATTTTTATATCTAAGGAGTATTTATTGTTATTTTTTACTACTTGCTATTAGTGTTATTATTATTTCATTTCATACCTTTCAATTGATTACCTACTCTTACATACTTATGTGCGTACTTGTACTTTGCTTGCATGATTTTGTAGTTTGTCTTGTATTTACTTTTGGTTTTGTAATTTCGTTTTAGCTTTTAAGTATTTTTAAGTATATTATTTTTTGAAATTTGTTTAAAACTAAGTGAAATTATAGTGCTAAGTTAATATTCGAAAAGTTTCGAAGTTTTCACTTTTCGAAACATAAAATGAGACTCTGAATTTATGTGAAGTTCATGATGAATTTAAAGATGAAACGATTGATTATAATGCCAACGATCTCTATAAAATAAAGGTGTACAGTTCCTTCTATAAGAGCGTGTCGACATAGCTGCATCGGCAGTCCATAACTCAGACACTAAACTACGAATGGCAAAGAGTTATCGCAAAATATAATATCATCCTGCATTTCGAATCAAATATTCAAGAAATAATATTAGGCCTTTTTAGGATGTGAAACTATGGAGTTAGATAGTTTTTAAGCGGGTTTAAACATAAAACAAGCCTAGAACTGGCAAAGTTTCCTTTAGACATTGGTCGTGTTTTATTTAAGTAGAGAAAAAACACGCTGAAGCAAAATACGGAAACCGTTATTTAAAAACTATCAGTTTTCTTGTTATTAAAGAAGTGTACGTTTTAGACCTTCAATTTCTTTATTAAAGGGCTTCGGGCGGCACAGATAGAAACTGTGACTAAAAATGCATAGAAAGATAAAAGAAAAATAACTTCTCCTTACTATTAGATAACTATTATTTGAAGTGACATGTGAAATCTTTACCTTAGAGTGAGTCTAAGCCATTCTTCTCGAGTACTCAAATTGATATTCTTTTATTCAGATTTTTTAATGACCAATTTGTTGTTTATTTCATTCGTTGTATTTTATATATATATATATATATATATATATATATATATATATATATATATATATATATATGGGCTGTGATGGTCAAGTTATATGTTTTGATGTAAATAAAACTAAATTATTTCATCTTTTTCTCAACGTTTCGTTGGTTTGTTTCCAACTTCATCAGGAGAATTTTTATTAAATATGGATTTAGTTTACATCACGAACAATTACTTATATTATTAAAAAAACAGGACTTCACGACACAAGTAATAAATAATAAAATAAATAATTATACAATGTAAAAATCACAGAAGGAGAAAACTTAAATACTAATATCACAGAACTGTATGCTTCAAAATAACGCAACGAAAAACTAAATCCATATTTAATAAAAATTCTCCTGATGAAGTTGGAAACAAACCAACGAAACTTTAAGATATTCTTTTAATTGATCGATTACCTACCTATAGTAAAAACTTCCTAAAAACAATAAAAACTATGTACTTAATATTCCGAATAGTCCAAATATTGTAATTTCTTTTGCAGACTACACTTACTTTTCTTAGGCTGGCTCCAGAACTTCTTGTTGGTCCAGGCCTACTCAATAAATGATTTTAAAGCACTTCGGTCTTGGGATGCTTCCTCAAGTTTCTTATCCCAAAGGTCTTCGCATCATCCTCCTCCACCGCAGTCTCGGTCGTCCCTGTCTGCGCTTTCCGTGGTAATTGCCGTCGAATGCCTTTCTGGCTGAAGCGTCCGTATTATACGACCTACATTTTCAAGCCAGCGTAATCGTTGTACGTTGATGCGCTTAACTACATTCATGGCGGCTACAACTCATACAGAACTCGTTTCGTCCGATACATACTCGTATACTTCCCGCCCTCGCAGATTTTGCAAAGAATTTTTCTCACAAAGATTGCCAATACACTTTTATTCGCTTTTGAAAGCGCCCGTGTGTCAGCCCCATAAAGAAGCACATGTAGCATCAGTGTATCAGTGTATCATCAGTGTAGAGGGCTCTGTTCTTAACCTGTTTATGGAGCCCAAAAAGACAACTATGTACGTATATGCCAACACGATGCTTCGTTTTGTTTTAGTGCTGACATCGTTCTTTTGGTTTATGGCGGATCCAAAGTACTACTTCGGCGTTGCACCTACCGGCCGTAACAATCTCGCCTTTCTTTCGGCGCGACGCACCTCTAGCAGTTGCCAGCATCATTTTGGACTTGCCCTCATTTACCAGCAGACCCATCTTAGACGATTCGAATTCAATCTTTTAAAGAGCACCAGTTATACACAGAGAAAAAACATGGTTACTACATGGTCACGGCAATAATAATATGTTATCCGCAATAAAAGTATGTTCATCGCAACCATAGCATTGTTAACTGAATTTAGTTTTGACAATAGTATAATTGCTGCAATATTTATATTGTTGAAATGAAACAAAAGTATAATTGCCAAATGAAAACATGGTTATAGCAACAATATAAATATGGTTGGTGCGACAAAAGAATTGTGTTTTGCGTTTTATGTTAACAATGATGTGATTACGGCAATCATACTGTATGATTGTAATTTTTCTTCATTTAAATATGCTTTTTAGAACAAATGTTATTGGTACGTTTCTAATGCAATAATAGTACTTTTTTATCGAATTAAAATTTGGCTTTGTTTAACTGAAATATTTTTAACAAAAACGCTTACGTTTATTTAAACTTATTTTTTCTACTTTGATGTTTTATTTCAAAGTAGAAAAAATAATTATTTTGAATATAATGTATTTTTGAATAGTTTTCATAATTCAAATCTATTGTTGACAACTTAAACCAATTCTGATAAATGTTATTGGGGATCATATTATAATTGTGTGTGATCATACTATGGTTGTAGGGATCATAACATGGTTTCGTGTGAATCATACTATGGTTGTGAGGACCATACTATGGTTGTGGAGATTATAGTATGGTTATGTGTGAATCATACTATTGTTGTGAGGATCATAGTATGGATTTATTTGAATCATACTATTGTAGTGAGAATCATAGTATGGTTGTATTTGAATCATACTGCTGTTGTGAGGATCATAATATTGTTGTACCACAACCATATACCAAACAATAGTATTATCCTCTTCGAATATTGTCACCACAACTATACTTTTTTCTGCGTGTATATATCACGCTGTTCTGCCGTCAATGTCAATGTCGTCTGCATACGTGAGAAGGATCGGGACATTGGTGTTAACTGCGCTCGTTTTAGTAACTTTTGCGTTTTCTAGAATTTTCTTCATTAAGATGTTAAAGAAGTTACACTATAAGCTGTCACCCTGTCTTAGACCTTTTGCCGTAATGAATGGTTCGGAAAGGCCACTTTCAATTTTAAACGAGGCTTTGGTGCCACTCATTGCCATTCTACAAAGGCGTACAAGTTTTGATGGTATCCCATACGCAGACATGGTTTCAAATAACTAATTTCTTATCGGAGTGTGAAATATAGCCTTATAGTCGATGAAGAGGTGCGAAGTTACTACAAGCTGCTTGTGGGTTTTTTTTCCAGGATTTGGCGCAGTGTAATAATTTGGTCGATTGTTGACTTATTCGGCCTGAAGCCGTACTTATACGGTTGGATCAGGTCGACGAGTTTGGCATTGAATTTTTCACACAGTATAGTTGATAGTATTTTATAAGCGATGGCTAGAAGACTTATTCCGCGTTAGTTGGCACAAACGCCGTTGTCTTCCTTTTTCTGAATTGGGCATAGTACGCTGAGGTTGCAGTCATCGGGCATGCGTACAATATTTCAGATTGTGCAGACTTGCTGACTTGCATGCACCTTATCAGCTCGTCTTCTCCGGACTTATACAGCTCCTACGGCTTTGTTGTTCTTAAGACGGGTTATTGCCGTTTTGATCTCGGCAAACTATAATCAGCAAAAATACCAACCAATTTGCAATTAATTTTTTTTCATATTTGTACTATTTTATTATGATATTCAATTGATTTCCACAAACTTTTATGGAACTTGTTAACACAAACAAGGTGACCAGATGAAACCGATGAAAAATGCAATTTAAATTAAACAACAACGATGTAAGGAATGAATATAATTCTGGCATTATTTGTCATCTATATTTATGATATGTTATATCGAACTATCAGTTTCAATTAATTTATAGTTTTACTTATCCTATCTCGTACAGATGAACCTAATACGCATTCGCCGATGAGACCTCTGCTTGTTTGATTACTTTCTTGTATTCATAAAAGACATATGTTTTTATATAGCAGGGTGTGTCATGTTTGACTTTTTGTTGGCCAAATTAGTTTGGTAACTCTCCTCGGTTCTTTATCGACTTAAAGACAACTCGCTTAATAACCAAGTTACTTCCATACAAGTGCTAGTTAAGTAACCTAAAACCAACATAGCCAAGTTCTTTAGTTGGTAAGCGATACTTAATCGTTAATGGTAAACCATTTACTAAATGATATGATACTTTACATGACATTTATTTAAAAGCCTTGCCAGACGTTTTTGGAATTACGATTTAATCATATACAACATATTTTCAGTAAATAAATACGATTTAGGGTGTTTTTTTTTAAAACGATTTGAAATTCTTACTCGTATAATTTATATTTTCGTATTGACCTTAGTTTTGAATTTAATCACGATTTAATCATATACAACATATTTTCAGTAAAAAAATACAACTTAGGGTGTTTTTTTAAAAACGATTTGAAATTCTTACTCGTATAATTTATATTTTCGTATCGACCTTAGTTTTGAATTTAATTACGATTTAATCATATACAACATATTTTCAAAACATAAATACGATTTAGGGTGTTTTTTTTAAAAACAATTTGAAATTCTTACTCGTATAATTTATATTTTCGTATCGACTTAGTTTTGAATTTAATTACGATTTAATCGTATACAACATATTTTCAAAACATAAATACATAAATATTTTTTTAAAAACAATTTGAAATTCTTACTCGTATAATTTATATTTTCGTATCGACCTTAGTTTTGAATTTAACTTTGTTGTTGTTGTTCTAGATTTAACTTCTAGTCGGGCTTTCAAGGTCATTGGCGATAAAATGCAAATTCAAGATTATTATTTCATTATTTTCTTTCCAACGTTTCGTTGCACAACTTACAACATCTTTAAGGATAAACCTTTATTCGAAATATATAATTATACACAATTTCACATTAACCACAGTTAAGTTTTAAAAATATTTGCTTTATGCCATGTCCACACTACATCGCGAATTACCTAATTCGATCTCTGAATTATTACCCTGTTTACTCTACATGTTCTTAATTCGATTTGACAGTTGCTTTTGCTTCGGTTTTCTACAGAAAATAAATTTTGTTTTTTTACGTTACTATTCCTCTTTTTTTATTAAATCTATAGAATTGTAACACCTTTTTCTTAAATTTGGCTTTGAGCTCTAAAGATAGGTAAAAATATTTCTTTTTCTCTTTGTTGTTTATGTTTTCGTTATTATTTTGACAGCAAATTCGATATTTTTCGATATAAATTAGAGATGGCAACGAATTGTTCGTTATTCAGAAGGTAATTCATAATGAATTACCATCAAACAGAAGATAATTCATAACGAACTACCATCAAACAACTTAATTCGCTCTTAGAATTTTATATGGTGAATTACGTAATTCGCAAATTAATTGGGTGTTGAATTACGAATGAGAGCGCGAATTACGAAAAACGGCTGTAGTGTAAACGCCATTTTAAGTCTGGCACTAAGTATGTCCACGTGAAATATCTTAATCGATTAAAGTGATACCTTAATCGATTTTGACTAGATTGTTCTATGTGAAGTAATTACATTACAATTTACAATTATTTCCCAAGGTACGAGTAATCAATAAAGTAGGCAGATATTAAAACATTTTCCTCGCAATTTTACAGCATGGTTTTTAACATGAAGTTTAACACATTTTCAACTAAAAAGACGTTTTAAATACCAGGCTTAGGCGTTTTAAACATATTTTTTTTGTCAAATAAATATTCGTTAGCCAATTACGCTCTTATAGAAGGTACTGTAGATAAAAATAAAAAAATATTATACTAATATAACAGCAATTTATGATATATGAATACATTTATAAAAAAAATATGAAAAGTTAACAAAAAAAAAAACACTCGGTAATTCTAAAATCCTGGAAATACTCTACATTTTCAACATAGTTTTTTTAATATTGTTATTTATAATATCAAATTATATAATTAAGTTTTAATATTATTTTGTTTTATCTTTTATAATTTTTAAATAAACTTTTTCTATTCGCTTAAGTTTTTTGCATTTCATTTTCTCCCGCTTTTCTCATTTTGTGCATGGTTTTATTTTGGGACCTTTACTTTTTAGTTTTCCAGTATTTGTTTTGAAAATTGTTGGTTTCCATATAGCTTTAGATTGTGTGTGCATGTGTGTTACTGAGCTTTGTGCACTGTCTGTCTATTCGGTGATGGTATGTTTAACCATAGTTTTTGTTACCAAAAAAAAACCATAAACGCCAACTATTGCATGGGTATGTTACACAAAATAAAACACAATTTCAAAAAAAAAAAACAACGCCATATAATTTTACAATTGTTAATTATTCCCTCAAACTGATTTTCTAATCGTTTTTCTTTCTTGGTTTTTATTTTCTCCAAACTTTAGTATCAAATCAGCGAGCGGTGCAAAGCAACCACCGTCACGTGGTCCTCATGGCAACAACACCAATCAAGTGACTACAAACGGCCTTCCAAAGTCAACACCCAGCAGCACGGATGATATGAATTCGGCTTTGCTCAAATCGCCCAGTGATTCGAATGACATGGGCAACGGCTTGTATGGCAAATTCAAGGGCTTTACTTTGCGGCCCCTCAACGATGCCACCTCGCCCACGAATAATTTCACCGGACCCAATGTGGCCTACGTTCAGCCCACTTTGCAGGATAATTCAATGCAAGTGCCGCAGAGGGCTGCTCCTCCACCGCCCATCAAGCAAAATGATGTGAAAATGAATGGTACTCTCAGCCGGAAAGCGCCACCGCCACCCACTAATGGCACTGCCAATGGGGCCATAGCACCGGCACTGCCGCCTCCAAATCCCGGCTCTACCGCTCGTCCTATTATTTCCATGCCAGTATTAGAGAATTCAACTATGGCGTTGCCTTTGAAACCCATGGGCAGCTCGACAGATTTGACCCCCACCCGGCCGGCACCTCTGACGCCGGGAGAAACACTGAAACCCGCTCCACCACCACCCATACCCTTACACGCCGATCCCAAGTTGAATGTTAAAAGGGATGGTACCATCCGCAGAATAACTTCGTTTTTGAAAAAGGAGGAAAAGGCCCCTCCTAAAGAGAAGACCTACATCGATCGTGAAAAGTTAAAGAACTTGGAAATATCGGCGCCCATGCCTTTGCAGCAAGCACCCCAGGGAGAATCCTCAAATTCCGATTCGGAATTGACGCCCAAAGAAGAGGAAACCAAGAATCTGGTGAAAAGAGCTCAGTCCATGCGCTCGCCCACCAAAAAAACCAACATTCAAAGTTTTGGTTCCATGCGTCAGGCCGTAGCACCCGGTGCGGCTAGACCACGCAGTGCCGTATCATCGCAAACCTTGGCCGGCCAAAGGCCTAAAAGTCCACCGCCTAGGCCGCCGCCGCTAAAGAAGACCAATTCCACCACTTCATCGGGCTATCAATTGCCCATTACCATAACCAGAGGCCCAGAGCACACGTACGACGATTGCGAGTTTGCCGAAGAGCCACTGGCAAGTGTGGTCGAGCAAGATTCACCGGTGCACCGAGTCTCTGAGGCGGGTGACAACATCTATTCGGTTATCGATGAAATACCCCCAGCCGCCCAGACTCTGAAGCGAAGTGATTTGGTGGGCAGCCAACGCAACAGCGTGACCAGCAGCAGTGATCTCGGCCTGCTGGGCGAAATTGTCAATGAAATTGAGAAACGCAATGGTGGCGACTCCATTTATTCAGCAGCTGCCTCCAATTTTGTCAAGGGCAAACCCAAAGAGGACAGCAAAAGCAAAAAGGAAGACCTTTCGGCGCCAACAACGAAAGAGGCCGCTAAGCCGCCCACAAATTCAGCCTCGTATTTAAGGCCGGCTCCGGTAAATGCACCCATTGCCCGTGTGGCGCCCACACGGTCGGATCTATCACCAACGACAGCATTTTCTAGCTTTAAACCAAAAGCCACCACCAACACCGCCGCTACAAACGTGGATGCTGCAGCAGCTAAACCGCCGCAAAGTCGTTACAACAGCACCACAACGGCCACGAGAGCTAAAAGCTTTACGAAAACTCCACAAATATCACTGCCGCCCACCAGTAGTACTCAAAGTTCCGCCACTAAGCCCGCAAGTGCGACCATACAGAAACCAAAACCTCTATCAGCCAAACCATCGTTCAACCAGACCAAGAAGGCGGCCGTAGGCTCGAGCATGACAGCGGCATCGAAGGTAACACCACGACCACCTACGGCGCCCACAGGGAAAACCAATTCGAGTGTGGCCTCGCTAACGCAACGCTTCGAAAAGCCCACAAATGGAGTCAGCACAAACGCAGCAGCAGCCACAACAGCCACAACGTCCCTAAGGAAATAGTTTTAGCTTTAAATTCTAGGTACTCGTAATTAATTGTATTTTACATTGTATTTTTTCAAGAAAACGCACTGATTTCTATTGAAAACCAACTGCTTCTTTCATATCTCAAATTTGAGTTGTACGTTTCTTAAGTGTGAAGAAGAAGAAACCACTCCCAACCAAGCCCTAACACAAGGAACATCATTTATTAACTAATTAAGTTTTGATTTTAAGATAATCTTTAAACAAAAAAAAACTAAAACTAAAAAAAACACCCTTATTTATTAAAACTGAAAAGAAAACCACAACAACAAGAACAAAATGTTTGAAAACATAAAGAGAAAAGTTTCATTATGAAATTAACGAAATCTACAAAGTGATATTCATTCCTTTTTTAGAAATATATATTATAATTATTAAAAAAAAACAATTAACAAACAAAAATCAAGCTTACGAAACAAACACCACGCGCGTCGAACGATATTTTTTAATCTTCACTTCAATTAATTTTTTTTAAATATTTTAAAAAGCTTTGAAGTTCAACATTTTAGTTGCCCCTCCCCTTCTCATAATTTTAATATTTCGTCCCTGCTTACTGTTTGTGTATAAATCATTTTTATTTTAGTTTTAAGTCTTAGTATTTGTTTATAACGAGTTTTTTTATTAAACTGCTTTAAATTTTATACGATCGTATATATACTACTATCTAATAATATGTAATCAAACGCTGTATAGACTTCTTTTGTAATGTTGTATGTTCTTATTTGTAGTATTTTTCTTTTAATTAATTAAATTATTAAAACGCGAAATTTAAAAAATTTATTTTGATTTTTGTTTTTTTTTTATATTTTTATTTTTTTTCAGACTCTTAATTTTGCAAAGCTTAGGTGTTTTGTAAATATTTTTTCCAGATTAAAAGATTTTAATTTTAGCCGTGGCAAATAATTAATTTTTTTTAAATAATTACCTTCAAATGTTGGCAACTGTATTGTGGAAATGAGCGTTCTGTGAGAAACGGGAAGATCCGCTGTTTTCGACCAAAATTTTGTTCAGTGATGAGGCCCAACTTTTGGCTCAACGGCAAAGTCAATAAACAAAGTTGCCGCATTTAAGCTGAAGAGCAACAAGAAGAGGTTCAAGAGGTGCCATTATACCCAGAGAAAACTACGGTTTGGTGTGGTTTATAAGCTGGTGTAATCATCGGTGCATATTTTCTTTTAAAATGATAATGGCCAGAACGTAACAGTGAATGGTGCTCGCTATCGCGCATTGATATTGATCTTTATGCTGCCTAAAATTGAAACCCGTAATCTTAGACGGTGCCATTGCCATACAGCTGCTCAAACAATAGATCTATTGAGAGGTCATTTCAAAAAACAGCTAATTACACGTTTTTGACCGGCGAGTTGGCCGCCTAGATCGTAAAATATCACACCTTTAGACATTTTTCTTTGGAACTAAGTAAAGTCCAAAGTCTATGCTGACAAACCAGCTACTATTCAGGTTGTGGAAGCCAACATTACGCTTGCCATTAAAGCCATACCGGTCGAAATGCTCGAACGAGTCATCTGAAATTGGACCCTCAGACCCTGGAAACCCTGAGGCGTAGTTGCGTCAACATTTGAAGAAAATTATATTCAAAAAATAAATGCTATAAAATGTTCTTTCAAATCACCAATAAAGATTTTTTTTTGTTCTTAAAAAAATTCCTCTAGATGGATCACCTTGTATTAGTTATATATTGAACGCCTATGTGCTGGATCTTGAAAGATTTAAAAAGGCCTGCAAAAACGCTAGACTTTAAAACAAGTAAAGCCGTCAAATCTAATATAAGGCTTTAAGAGGGTTTTTAGACTGTGGTTTTCAAGAAGAAATAAAACTCATATGACTTAATGTTATAGTCAAGAATTTAGCTTTATCATTAAGATAAGAGTTTGCTATAATGTTTTTAAAATGATTTCGGGCAAGTGGCCGCCGTGGCAGGCTCGCATAAATTCCAGCCGAGAATTGTTGACCAAATTTTGCCGAATTAAAGGCCGTATGTCAGCAATAACGCGCCGAGTATTCTCTTCCAAGGCGTCAATCGTGTCGGGCTTAGCTGCGTAGACAAGCGACTTCACATTGCCACACAAAAAATAGTAGTAGGAGGTCTCGCCACAGGCCCACGAGTCGAGATAATGCGCTCACCAAAAGTTTTCTTTAATAAATCGATTGTTTCGTATGGCATAGCGCCGTCTTGTTGGAGCGGAAAAATCGTCCACATCAACATCCTCCAACTCAAGCCCGAAAAAGGCATTAATCATGACTATAAAGCGTTCCCCATTGACAGTACCATTATGGCCGCCTTCATTTTTGAAGAAATATTGACCAGTGATTCTTTCTGCCTTACACAGTACAACACATGATTTCGGGACTCAATTCTGATAATTGTTTGTGAAAGTAGCCCCAAAAAGAAGATCTTCTGCATCATTCGTTTGGTCAAGGTACATCAAATAATCATTTAATAATTAATTTGAAGTTAGTAAGTATCGTATAGGGGAATTTGTCACGTGTTAGGCTCTTTTGTAAGCTGAAACAAATTTAAAAAAATTAAAAATAACAATTCCTTTAATCCTTTAATGTTCTAAATTTTGTTTCCATGCATAGATAACATAAAAAAATCTCATATTTTCTGTGTAAGAATAGCTCTAATATGAATCGGAATGTTTATTTTCATGCAAAATAAAGAATCAATAAAAAAGTCATCAATGTTTTTTCCAAAGAATTTTGTTCATATCTCGAGCAAATTTTTGAAATTCAAACCTTCACTTAATTGTGTATAAAAGCGAAACACGTAAATCGATTTTCATGATCTATGTCTCATTTTGTTCATAGGTTATGTGACTTCACGTGAAAGTAATAGGACTTGACACTTTTTACCGTTTTGTATTTTTTATGAGTTAAAAAAACTTAAATTTTTTAGGTGAAAAATATTTGTTTTCTTCATACATTTATTTATAACTGCGAAACCGTTGCTTATGTAGCGAAACGTTGTATGAACAGATTAAAGGAATTGTAATTTTTATTTTTTTTTTAAATTCGTTTCAGCTTATTCGGAATAATGGTTCTCGAGTCAACTATACGATACTTACTAACTTCAAATTAATTATTAAATTATTATTTGATGTACCTTGACCAAACGAATGATGCAGAAGTTCTTCTTCTTTTTGGGGCTACTATCACAAACAATTATCAGAATTGAGTCCCGAATCAATCACCTGAAAAATGTTGTACTGTGTTATAGAGCACACCAAATAGTGACTTTTTGAGTATGTAACGGCGTCTCAACAATGGCTTGTGGATTTTCAGTACTCCAAGTGCAGTGGTTATTAACGTACCCATTTAACCAAAACGAAGCTTCATCTGAACAAAATTTTCTTGTCAAAATCAGGATCGGTGGCCATCTCGTTGTTGTTTCGGAGTAAGTCTATTCACTATGAAATGGCAAACCAAACTGAGGATAAATCAAGTGACTGCTGTCAAAAAGTTTAATTCCCCAAAAAAGTGTGGCCAGATTGAAAGCCACACGTAAAAAAAAACACCCTTTACTTTTATTTTTCTTATTAATTTTGTCATTGTAGTTTTCATTTATGTTTTTAAAAATTATATTATTAAATTCATTTAAAAATCACCGTTTATAAACCTTTTCGAACATTTTACCATGCAGAACAATGGTTTTGTACAGGGTGGCTGATGAAAATTGCTACATTAAGAAACTCAAATAACTTATTTTATGAAATTCATTTTTCTTTTATTCACGTTAAAGCTCATTTAAATTTATTAAATATAGCTTAATTAGTTCTAAAAATAATGGAATTTAAATGCCTCCCTGCTCGTTGATGCATGTACGAAAAAGGTGTTCATCACTGCTTGGAGAGTTGAGACAGAAATAGCCGCAGTTGTTTCTCGAATGTATTGCTTTAGTTCATTGAAATTTGTTGGTTTTGCTTTGTAGACTCCCTGTTTGCAATAACCCCACAAGAAAAAGTCAGGTGCAATAAGGTCAGGCGACCTGGGGAGCCAACAGAATGTGGAGTTTCTGGATATCAGCTAAGTGGGAAGTTTTCGTCGCAATTCTGTCATAACAGGCCGGGCTATGTTGAAACCAGACAGAGTTGAAAGAACCTCTCATTCGGCTTAATTCTGAATAGGAAAACTCTCTCAACATGCTCAAGTAATGGTCTCTAGTAACCGTAACGGTGTGACCGTTTTTTCCGAAGAAGTAGGGCCTGACAATGCAGCGTGATAAAACTGCACACCACGCAGTGACACGAAGTGGATGCAATTCCGTCTCATGGAGTATCTGTGGATTGGAAGCACTCTACATTCGACAATTTTGCTTGTTTATGTTGCCGTTTAAATCAAAATTGGCCTCGTCAGACATGAAAAGACAGTTCAACATGTTTTCGTCCTCTTCCACCATTTGAAGCATTTTCTGGCAAAATTTGAAGCGAATCGGGAAGTCCGCTGTGTTCAGTTTGTTGATCATTTGAACTTTATATGGGAATAAGTCCAAATCTTTGTGCATACAGGAAACATCGAACTTAGTTCCAGCCTTTTTGGTATTTTTAATTATATGTATAGGGTGATCCATCTAGAGGTATTATTTCAAAATAAAAAATACTAAAATTCAGTGTCGAACCTTTATTGTTCATACGAAAGAACATTTTATGTCATTTTTTTTTAATATAATTTCCTTCAAATGTTGGCAACTGAAATATGGAAATGAGCGTTCGGCGAAAAACAAGAAGATCCGCTGTTTTCGACTAAAATTGTGTTCAGTGATGAGGACCATTTTTGGCGCAACGGCAACGTCAATCAACAAAATTGCCGCATTTGGGCTGAAGAGGAAACAGAAGAGGTTCAAGAGGTGCTATTATATCCAGAGAAAAAACACGGTTTGGTGCGGTTTATGGGCTGGTGGAATTATCGGTCCATATTTTTTCAAAAATGATGACTGTCGAAACGCAATTTTTAATGGTGCTTGCTATTGCTTTATCTTATCGGACTTTTTACTACCTGAAACTGAAGCCCGTATTCTTGACGACATTTTGTTTTAACAGGGCGGTGCCATTTGCCATGCAGCTGGTCAAACAATGGATCTAGTGAGAGGTTATTCCGAAGAGCAGCTAATTTCACATCTTGGATCGGTGAATTGGCCGCCTAGATCGCGTGACGGAAAGTCCAAAGTCTATGCTGACAAACCAGCTGTGAGACATGTCTTGGAAGCCAACATTACGCGTGTCATTCACGCCATACCGTTCGAAATGCTCGAATGAGTCATACAAAATTGCACCCTCAGAATGAACACCTTGAGGCGTTGTTGCGTCCAACATTTGAAGGAAATTATATTCAAAAAATAAATGGCATAAAATTTCCTTCGAATGAATAAAAAAGATTCCACACTTGATTAGAATTTTAGTATTTTTTTATTTTAAAATTAATACCTCTAATTGGATCACCCTATATGTGTAAAAGTGTAAAAGAACAAACTAGAAATTAGCTACATATTCTCCCCTACGGCAAATAAATGTGTTTCCTCAAAATGTGTTCACTTTCCACCAAATTCCATTCACGATATTTGTTTACTGAATAATTCTCTTGTTCGAAACAATTCTCACCATCGTGAATGATTTTTTTTGGAATTTTTCCCTTTTCACTATGATTTGTTCACTTTATTTTTGCTAGTGAACAGAACGGACTCATCAGGTGTTTAGTTTTGTTTTTAAATGGTATTGAGTAAACTAACTAAAACTAAAAAAATATTTGTTTTTATCGGGCTATTTGGTTATAAGTACATTGTAATGATAAAAATTGGTCATTAAACAAAACAAAAAAAAATTGTACAGGTCACAAAGTGAAATATTATTAAATAAAATGCAAGCCAGCATAGAAATTGGTCGCGTTCTATTGCCAACTCGCTTAGGAGGTCGCTAACGCTATAATTTTTAACCATTGTGCAAGAATATAAAAATGATTTTGTTCGTCCAAAAAAAAAACTGTAGATAATTTGCGTTAAAACCCGTTTGTTTTAAATAATTAACATTTTTGGGAAGAAATTTATTCAAGCATGCTCGGTTATTACTCACTTGTAGTATTTCTCGAATAACTATTTTTCTACAAATTTTCAAATCAAACTGCTTTTGATGCATAAAGCAAATCAGTTCCAGCCTACAAGGAAATTTCAAATATGTCTCGTAAAGTTTTGAAGTTATCGCCTTAGCGACCACTTACTCGTTTAATAAGCGACGGCCAATAGAACACGCCTATTGTCAGTTAATTTAGTGTCATAGCAGTGTCCGTAGCTTAATTTAGAAATACGAGGTTTGCTATATTTATTTCTGGCCTTATAATGAAAATGCGAATATTTATCATCAAAAATGGTTTTATTGTTTTTTAAAGTATTCTCCAGCATGATTTATACACTTTTGCATGCGCTCAAACCAATTGTCGAAGCATATTTTTCATTTCGATTGAGACACCTCTAAAACATGGTTTTTGAACGCTTCAACAGCATCTTCTGGCGACGAAAATCGTTGACCACGCATTTTTTTCTTAATATGCGGGAATAAAAAAAGTCATTGGGTGCCAAGTCAGGGCTGTACCGCGGATGTCCCATCAATTCGACGTTTTGGTCGGTCAAAAAGGCGCTAATTTGAGCCGATGTGTGAAAGCTCGCATTGTCATGGTGCACAATGATTCGTCTTCTCTTGTTCGTTTTTCTTCGAATTTCTTCGAAGACTTCAGGCAAACAAATTGTGGTGTACCACTCAGAATTGACCTCCTACGTTGCTCAAGCGGAACAGTCGCCTCATGCCCAGTTTTGCCGAAGAAACAGGCGACCACTTGCTTCGAAGTGCTTCTTCCACGAACAACTTTCGTTTGATTTGGCTCGTCTTCGAAGACCCGCACGGTCGCTTGCTTTTTTGTTTCAGGCTCATACACATAGATCCATGATTCGTCACCTGTGACGATCTTATAAACGTCTATTGAAGCACTGCAATCGTATTTTTTTTTTAAAATTTCTTTGCATCAATCGACACGAGCTTTTTTTGAGCGATTGTCAAATTGTGCGGGATCCAACGAGAACAAACCTTGTTTACCGCCAGATGTTCATGCAATATCGAATGTATGCTGGTGGAAGAAATGCCCAAGCATGCCTTTATCTCACGGTATGTCACATGGCGATCTTGCATTATTAGTTCACGCACGGCATCAATGATCTCTGGCACAACGGCCGTTTTTGGGCGACCTTCGTCTTTGAGCGAGCGTCGGTCACGATTGAATCCATTAAACATGTTTTTCACAGTGCTAAAGGATGGTGCTTCATCACCATACATAGATTTAAGTTCATCGATGCGCTCTCGTCGTGATAATCCACGTCGAAAGTTGTGAATAATGATCGCACGAAAATGTTCACGAGTTTATTCCATTTTTTTGCCAAATTGATTTTTTTAAGTCACTAAACGACACAAATGATGGTGGTACGTCAAAACGTTCTGAGTACGTTTATGCTCAAAAATGTCAAACTTTCTAATGGAAATGTCAGACGGCGCCAGGCAATACTTAGTGTTGCCTAGGCCAGAAACATATATGTGACGCGCAAAATAGAAAGGGACCAGTTTTGTTCAGGAGAGCCATTGTAAAGATTAGGTCCCTTTCTATTTGCGCTTAGAATCGTCGACTTCACTTTCATAAAACGTGCATATCTCTGGGAGGGAACACTTTTGGGCATGGGATCGATCTCATTCGATGCTCAGATGCTGTCCACATCAAAAAAAAGTGAAAAGTTTATGAAAAGTTTTGTTCAGGAGAGCCATTTTAAAGATAAGGTCCCTTTCTATTTGCGCTTAGAATCGTCGACTTCACTTTCATAAAACGCGCATATCTCTGGGAGGGAACACTTTTGGGGCATAGGATCGGTCTCATTCAAAAAAAGAAAAAAGATGAAAATTGAATTTTTTTTACCCTTAGTTCACTTTTTCTATGCGCTGTCACATATAGCAACCATCGTATTGAATAGTGTAGGCCCTCCAATAACAACTGTAAATGAAGTTAAAAAAATTATATTTGTTTGTAATTAAAATAATTTGATCTAAGAAGAAGCGAACTTGCCTCTTGTGTTTACACAAGGCAATTCGGTTAAATAAAAAAATAATCTGCAGCCAACTTCATACTACGAAAAACAGAAAAGGAATTGATTGTACGGGCAAGTTTTTGTTCTTCCCCTTTCTCTTACACCTCTCTCCTACAAACTAAGAGTGTCAAAGAAACAGAGAACGGTTGGCAATCCTAACCAAACACAAAAGTGTACATCTGTTGAACAGTGTATAAGTATATACGAGCTGGTAGGCACACGGGAGACCGTAAAGAGTGTGGATGACTCTTGTGTTATCGGTTTGCCCGCGTCTTTGGAGTATCACTACAACTATTTGTAATATTATTTGATGAAATCGTGTTTGAAGCTTAAAGAGAGGAATCAACCTCTTCCAATAAAGAACTAAGCAGGCCACTCAGATATTCAAAGACCGAAAATTTGGCTTGCTTCAGTAAAGCTGTTCCTGAACTGAAGAGTTACAAGGAAAACTTAGAACTGCCGACATCCTTAATAACAAATTGAATTAAAGTCTGAAAAAATA
Organism: Hydrotaea diabolus; assembly: GCA_963513945.1. Lineage (NCBI taxonomy): Eukaryota > Metazoa > Arthropoda > Insecta > Diptera > Muscidae > Hydrotaea > Hydrotaea diabolus. Next base: position 219,915,107 of record OY740716.1, on the reverse strand, counting down.
TAGCTCTCCAAACAAAAAATGTATGCTGCTGAGGACGCTTCCAGTACATAAGGCAACTCCAAAGGATTAAATGCATTTCAAACTTCGCCGCAAAGGTTGTTGTTTTATGCACCCTTCTTGTTCTTTAAATAAAATAATTATTCCAATTCTAAACATTTAATTAATATTTTGTAACCTTTACTCGGAAAAATAAATACTTTTCAATTCGTCTTTATGTAGGTATTTTTACGCGTACGGTGCACTGATTATTTATTACTTTTGAACAGCGAATGCATATTTGTTGTCGTTAGTCTAAAAGTAACTTAAACTTTAATAAAATGGCTTTGATTTGTTAAAACATACAGGGTGGCTGATAAAATCCACTACAAAAAAAAATAATAACTTTTTTTCTATTTAATGAATCTGGTTTATTTTTTTATTATTTTTTATTTTGCTGATTGATTTTTAGATTTAACAAAAATGGTTTGGACTTATTCCCATATAAAATTCAAATGGCTAACAAACTGAATGCAGTAGACTTCCCGATTCGCTCGGAATTTTGCCAGAAGACGCTGCAAATAGTGGAAGAGGACGGAAACATGTTGAACTGTCTCACGAGGCCCATTTAAATTTAAACGACAACATAAACAAACAAAATTGTCGAATATGGATGGAGTGCTTCCAATTTATAGATACTCCATAAGACGGAGTTGTATCCACTTCGTGTCACAGTGTGGTGTGCAGTTTTAATGAGCAACATTGTCGGGGCCCTATTTCTTCGAAAAAAAAGGTTACATCGTTGCGGTTACTGGAGACCGTTACTTGAGCATGTTTAGAGAGTTTTTCTGTCCAGAATTAAGCCGAATGAGAATTTTTTTAAACTTTGTGTGGTTTCAGCAAGATGGTACAACTCCTCACATTAGCCCGGCCTGTCATAACAAGAAAGCTGATATCCCGAAACTACACATTCTGTTGGCCCCCATGTCGCCTGACCTTACTGCACCTGACTTTTTCTTGTGGGGTTATTGCAAACAGGAAGTCTACAAAGCAAAACCAACAAATTTGAAAGAACTTAAGCAATCCATTCGAGAAAAAATAGAGGTTATTCCTGTTTCAACTCTCCAAGCAGTAATTTAAATTCCATTATTTTTAAAAGTTATTCAGGGCTGTCATAGAAACCAATGTTGTCACTATTGGTTTTGAAAACGATAAGAAAAAAATGCTTTGTGTCATGAAAACCAATGTTATCGGTTTTATCAGCAATGATTCGAACATTGGTTTTGTTTACATTCGAAATGGACAAAACCAACTTGGTTTCATGACACCAAATGAAACCAACATTGGTATGCAAAAACGACAATAAGCAAAACCGACATGCTTTATATGACAGCCCTGATTTAGCTATATTTAATAAAAATTTAATGAACTTTAACATGAATAAAAATAAAATTATTTCCAAAACCAGTAAAAACCAGTTTTGTTCAGGAGAGCCATTTTAAAGATTTAAATACGTGTATCTTTGGTGTACCATCAATTTCATAAAACGCGCATATCTCTGGGAGGGAAAACTTTTGGGGCATGGGTTCGGTCTCATTCGATGCTCAGATGTTGTCCACATCAAAAAAAAGTGAAAATTGATTTTTTTTTTACCCTTAGGTCCCTTTCTCTATGCGCTGTCACATATACTAAAAAAAATTATTTGAGTTTCTTAATGTAGCAGTATCAGTCACCCTGTATTTTACTGGTAAATAAAAGCATGTTTTCTGCATATTTTGTTAAATAAAAAAGGTAATTTGAGTTTCTTAATGTAGCAGTATTCATCAGTCACCCTGTTTTATTTACTAAAAATGCATATTTTTGCATATTTTAGTAAATAAAAGCATGTTTTCTGCATATTTTGTTAAATTAAAGAGTTAGAATGCATATTTTGCTTAATTTACTATCTTCACTGTCGTCATCATGGCAGCAATATTACTCTCTGTAAAAAAAGGCACTGTGCTAAAAAATTTTTAAGTATTGTTCCACGTTGAAATGACAATGCAAACGGAACATTAAGCCATTCTTCCTGAAACCCCGAAAAAATCAGAAATTTCAATTGAACCATTTAAAGACTTTGAAAATTGAACAAAATCTTTTAATGTTTATTTCATTCTCTAGTTTGTCGATTTTGTTTAAATTTAATAATTTATTTTTATCAATTAAAATATAATTCTATTTTCATATTCATATTTTTTCAAATCTGCAATGAAACATTTATACGAGTATTTCATACATTGATGCTACCTATATAGAATATAAAATATCTGTCTGACATATTCATAACCTTTTACAAACTATTATGAGTAAACGTATAGAAATTCAAATAGAACATTTCAACAAAACTTATGTATTTTTGAAAAAATCTATAATTCAAATCAAAGGCTTGAGCAACAAATTGTACAGATCGAATAGAGACAAACAAAAATTTACAAATATCGAACAATGAAAACTTGCTTTTCTGAAAGAAAGATAAAAACTCCGACTCCGTGTTTAAATCAAAAAATGAAACATTTAATAAAAATATTGATTTCACGACAAGTTCAGTTCATTTTGAGCAATTTATAATCCGAAACTCTAAATTGTGTTACGTTCACCTGCCTTTTGTTAGATATAATTGGACAAAAAATAGTCAAGGACAAGAAATAGTGAATTAATAATGTTTGCAAATGTTTACTTATACTTATAAATAAATAAAGTTACTATAGTCTAAACAAAACAAATAGAATCAAATGCAAATATTCAAATTCGAAACTTGTTTAAATGGAACGTTAATGTATATGTCTGCAAATAAAATGAATGTTAAGTTAAAAAGCCCCCGAACCGAAGAAACCAACAAAAATAGTCTATAATTATATTTAAAATAAAAAAATAGCATAAATTAAATTCAATTATTTTCTTACTAAATGTGTTACAAAAAACCAAAACTAAACAAGAAACAATAAATTAAAAATGTAAGAAAAATATTAGTAAATTGTCTTTTATTTAAAACAACAGCAAAATCATGGAGCATACAATGAAAAAGGAATCCTCCTAACATCTACAACACATATTTATACGAGGGCTGCTATATATTTCTGGCCTAATAATTTTCATTATATATTTATCATTAAAAATGGTTTTATTGTTTTCAAAGTATTCTTCAGCATGATTTATACACTTTTGCATGCGCTCAAACCAATTATCGAAGCATATTTTTCACTTCGATTGAGACACCTCTAAAACATGGTTTTTGAACGCTTCAACAGCATCTTCTGGCGACGAAAATCGTTGACCACGCATTTTTTTCTTAATATGCGGGAATTAAGTCATTGGGTGCCAAGTCAAGGCTGTACGGCGGATGACCTATCAATTGACGTTTTGGCCGGTCAAAAAGGCGCTGGTTTGAGCCGATGTGTAAGAGCTCGCATTGTCATGGTGCACAATGATTTGTCTTCTCTTGTTCGTTTTTCGAATTTCTCCGAAGACTTCAGGCAAACAAATTGTGGTGCATCACTCAGAATTGACCTCCTACGTTGCTCAAGCGGAAGAGTCGCTACATGATTAGTTTTGACGAAGAAACAGGCGACTATTTGCTTCGAAGTGCTTCTTCCACGAACAACTTTCGTTGGATTTGGCTCGTCTTCGAAGATCAAAACGGTCGATTGCTGTTTTTTTTCGGGCTCATACGCATAGATCCATGATTCGTCGCCTGTGACGATCTCATAAACGTTTTTTAAAGATCCACGATCGTTATTTTTTTCAAAACTTCTTTTTGAGAGATTGTCAAATTGTGCGGGAGCCAACGAAAACAAACATTTTTTACGACTAGGTGGTCATGCAATATCGAATGTATGCTGGTGGAAGAAATGCCCAAGGATGCCTCTATCTCACGGTATGTCACATGACGATCTTGCATTATCAGTTCACGCACGGCATCAATGTTCTCTGGCACAACGGCCGATTTTGGACGACCTTCGTCTTTGAGCGAGCGTCGGCCACGATTGAATTCATTAAACCAGTCTTTCACAGTGCTATAGGATAGTGCTTCATCGCCATACAAAGATTTAAGTTCATCGATGCACTCTTGTCTTGATAATCCACGTCGAAAGTTGTAAAAAATGATCAGACGAAAAAGTTCACGAGTTATTTCAATTTTTTTGTTAAATAGATTTTTTCAAGTCACTATAAACAACACAAATGATGGTCGTACGTCAAAACTTTCTGAGTGCGTTTATGCTAAAAAATGTCAAACATTCCAATGGAAATGTCAGATGGCGCTATATACGAGGGCGACCGCAAAAGCCTAACATAAAAAGCACCGCTTTTTTGGAATTATTATTATTTATTTTTCAACATAATCTCCTTCCAACTCAATACACTTCATCAAACGTTTTTCAAGTTTCAAAATATGCCTCAGTTTCAGCAATAACCTCGCTATTGGACGAAAATTTTTTGCCACCGAGAATTTTTTTTAAATTTGGAAACAAGAAATAATCAGAAGGAGCTAAATCTGGACTATGTGGTGGATGCGGAGCAATTTCAAATCGTAATTCGGCCAGTTTTTGTTGAGTTAAAAATGCAGTGTGTGAAGGAGCATTATCTTGATGAAAAAGAACTTTTTTTCCCTAAATGCGGTCGTTTTATCTTGATTTCTTCACTCAACCGATCCAATAATGCACAATAATATTCACTATTTATAGTTTTTCCTTTCTCAAGATAATCAATAAATATTATACCCCTTGGATCCCAAAATACTGTGGTCATTACTTTTCCTGCTGACTTAACAGTTTTCGCCTTCTTGGGACCACTTCTACCAGCTTCTATCCATTGTTTTGACTGTTCTTTGCATTCTAGGATGTAGTGATGGATCCATGTTTCATCAACAGTTATGAATCGGCGCAAGAACTCTATGGGATTACGCGGATAAATCGCTAAAAGCTCCTCGGAATTGATCTAACGGACGAATTTTTTGGGGCAAAGTCAACAAACGAGGCACATATCTTGCGGATAGCTTTTTTATGTGGAGTTCATCATGTAAAATACTCCAAACTTTTTTTTTGTGTATTTTAACAATATCAGCAAGTTCTCTGAGCTTTATTCGTCTATCTTTAGTCACTTCATTAAATATTTTTCTAATGTTTTCAATAGTTGTAGCAGTTTTCGGTCTTCCAGAGCGTTGTTCATCTTCCGTACTTGAACGACCCATTTTAAATTGTTGAACCCAGGATTTCACGGTGGAGTATGATGGTGCATTATCACCATGAACAGATTCCAATTCATCTTTGATTAATTGTGGCGTATAACCTTTCATATGAAAGTGTTTAATTACCGCACGAAACTCTTTATTTTCCATTTTTCAAAAATTATTAAACTTGTTTACTTCAATCACCTGTAACAAAGAAAATAATCATTAAATATTTCGGAAATTTTGACAGATGGCTTATAAAAGATTGCTTTTAAAAAACGAATAAAAAGTTTCTAGTAAAACAGAAAATGTGCCAGGCTAGTTAGTTTTGCGGTCGCCCTCGTATATTTCTGGCCAGAAATATATATAACCCTCGTATGCCCAACCTACTGTGTAAGAGGTTAACGAATAGAAATAAGAGTTGATTAGTCGGAAGTCGACTTCTAATGCATTTAAAAAAAGTCGACTCTTAAGTTTGACTTTGTAACGCTAACAAGTCGATTAATCGACTTTTATTTCTATTTTTTCTATTCCAGAGTTTAGTTACTTATTTTCTTCACGAATTATTGATCGGAGACCCTTTTAAATTGTTTATATGTGACAGCGCATAGAGAAAGGGACCTAAGGGTAAAAAAAATCAATTTTCATTTTTTTTCTTTTTTTGATGTGGACAACATCTATGCATCGAATGAGACTGATCCCGTGTGTTCCCTCCCAGAGATATGCGAGTTTTATGAAAGTGAAGTCGACAATTCTAAGCGCAAATAGAAAGGGACCTAATCTTTAAAATGGCTCTCCTGAACAAAACTGGTTTTTAGCTTTAGGTCCCTTTCTATTTTGCGCGTCACATATTATTGATCGTCGTGTAAAATTCCTAGGCGACGATCTAGCCATATCCTTAAGGAATGTTGATACAACTGTACTTATACAAGAGCCGCAGCTCATTTGGCGCTTATTTGACACATTTTACATATGTTCCGTTCTCTTGTCTTTTTTATCCCACACAACACTGTGGGACATGGTATAATGATTAAGAGCTGATGTTTGTAACAACATAAGAGTGGATATAGACTTCCATGTTTAGTACAGGGTGCGGGGATTAAAGTGTTACCATTTTCACTTGTTTAAGTTTTGCAAAATTAACTTCATATGACATGGAATTCAAGCGGAACCGTGTGATATCGCTTTATTTAGCTGGAAAATCGTGTGAAGCGATAGTGCAAGAACTAACATTACATATTAATAAAATTTTCTTGTATAGGACCATAAAACTTACAAGGAGACTTGTTGTGTTAAAAAAAGGCATGACAATTTTACCAAGTGCTTTGTCACTTGGTAAAATTGTCATTTGGTAAAATTTTAGTTTAAGAACGTCAAAATAACGATAAATCGTCAACAACGCACAGTGGCGCCATTTGAGTTTTTTCGTTGCAAAAATCATATCTTTTGAACCGAATAAGATAATTGAACAGTTTAAACAGCATATGATAGATAACTGATCAGCCTATGAAATGAGCGTTTGGAAAGGGTGCTACGCTCTGTAGGGGCCTAATTATGGGTTATCAACGTTAAAATTAGTAGAAAAATCAATTTTATGGTAACTAAAAAAAAATATTTTTAAATTTTTAGATTGTTTTTATTTTTTTTCTTTAGGGTTTTATGTTTTAAATTATTACCCAACAAATTAAAAAAAAAATATTTTTTTTAAATTTATTTTTTCAATTTTCTGTAAAATATTCATCACAGTTCGTAAGAGAAGGTATATCTAAAAGACTAACCATTTCTAAACTATAATTATTTTCTAACTCTATTCTTGACTTCACATGCCGCAGGGAAGAAATAAGTGGATCGGAAGATGCTGCCAACATGTTGAAGAGGTCCTCATTTTGCCTTACCCTTGATGCTTTGAATGTGTTCTGCAATCTATATTTTTTATAAAATTTGTTAAGAGACTCCTGTGCTTCTTCAGAAAGCTCTCCAATTGGCAAAGACTGGTACTCAATTATATCTTTGCCATGCGCCAATATTTTATGGACGGTCGGGGTCAACTTCTTCTGTGGATACATTTCTGCTAAATGAAATGCAGTTTTCGACGCATATTCTCCATATTTTGTAGAATTGACATTTTCTTTGCAGTTTAAAACATCTAAGATCGTTCCCAATCTTTTCACGATTTGATTGTCAATTCCAGTGATTCTAGTTACTGCCTCATTATTTTCAAAAAATCTCCTAGAAGTGTTTCCATCGTTTGAGTTACCGTATCCGTGCTTGGGACAGTCTACTTTTAGTCCAACTTGTTTAAAAAAAGCATCCTGTATTTGCTTCTTTCTGATCTTTTCCTTATCCTTTATTGATGTATTTTCATCGAAGTTTTCCTCCTCTTGTGGTAGGGTATACGCCAGTTTTAGCAAGAATTCCATACACCTTATCCTTGCGTGCAATGGTGACATTCCATATTCGTAATTCTCCTCATTTGTAGAATCGTTTAAATTATCAAAGTTCTTCTGACTCTTTTTGCAAATCGGGCATGACATTGTTGAGGTTGTTCCTGTCAGTTCGTTTACGACTTTTCCGTCAACCATGGTCAGATGGAACTCGTAATTGCATTCAATATATTTTCCTTCTCCAATTTGCAGCTTTGTAGTAGTTTTTTTCAAACTATTAGATCAAACTACTGTCAGTCAAAACATATAAGGGATGGACGCCATACAATTTCTGCAACCATGTCTTTTTAATCTTTTTTACCTCTAGAAGCCAAACGGGCACGTACGGGCAGCTAAAATTTTTTTGGCAGATTTGAAATCGTTGAAAAGTTTCCTATAACATGGGTTTATTCAAAACTTCGTCGGCGCTCATGAAAATTTTGATTTTTGCAACCTCGTTTGCTCTACGGGCGCTACTGTGCAACGGCAGCCCTACCTACCAGACCCTGTCCCTCAGGGGATTTAATAAACTCACCTAAGTCGTATATTTCCAAAGGAATGTGTAATCTGTCGTTTAACTTGCATCTGCTACAACCATGTCAATATTTTACGTCCTCCTGAGACGAAATTTTAATGACCTTTTGTGCAAATAGTTAAAGACTTGTAATTAAAATACAAAATCACTCTCTATAGAAACAAACTTAAGTAAGTTTCATTGTTGTAAATATTTATTTTGTATATTTAAAATATGATTTAACAGAAAAACTTTTATAAATACCAAAACCTAAAATTCACAACGAAAATTAAGAACTCCTAAACATTACTGAGATTTTTATCTGTAACCGTACATAAAACTCTTAGACTACAGCAAAAAACTATTATCTTTTTACGAAATAAACAAATTCATCCAAATTTAAAAATACGTTTCTCAACAATAGAATTCTATAGTCTAGATTTTCGTTTTCGTTCTATCCCGGGTGAGAGGGTCTTCAACTTTTCATGTCTTACATTTCAATATCTTAACACAAATTGCAAAAAGAAAACATTTTCTAAGTGTAAATGAATATAATTACATTATAATAAAAAATAATTTAAAACGCCGCGCATGCTTAACATTTATTTTTAATAGAATTTTATATCTAAACCTAGTAGCAGTTTGGATTTTCGTTGGCGTTCTCCCCGGGATGAGGGGGTCTTCAACTTTTCATGTCTTACATTTCAATATCTTAACACAAATTGCAAAAACAAAACATTTTCTAAGTGTAAATGAATATAATTACATTATAATAAAAAATAATTCAAAACGGCGCATGCTTAACATTTGTTTTTAGTACAAGGTATTCGGTGAATTACATTCTATCTTATTGTTTAAGGTCAATAAAACTTTTTGCTTACATATCACATAATACTTAGATTTAATATATGAGCTAGAATTCCACCATTTTTTTAGTGTTGCCACAGAAAAATTGAAATTATTTAACGGTAATGGTAATTTTATCAGTTCAAAAAGGGGGTCGATTTGATTTTGAATTCACTGTCTGTACACGATATTTGTGTTCAAGAAATTCGTCTTCTTATAGCGACTGCATCCGGTTGATATAAATGTATGTATTTGGTGTATATTTCGCAATAAGTCAAGTTTATAACTGAAAGATGTCCAATCGTCTCGTGCCTTTGATCAATGGTTAGCATTATTATTGGCAGTGTACAATCTGCAAAAAAAAGCAATTGATAACTCTTAGACGTTCCACATTTATTAAATATAATGAAGTAAGTCTATGACATTTCAAAACTTATTACTCGTATTTAAACAAGTAAAAAAGGCTTAAATCACGCGTGGCTTAAGTTTCCTTTCGGGATGCATTTACCAGAGTCCGGTCTATTTTTCTTCCAGAATACAGGGAACTAACTGCGGATTTGCTGGCATTTTTTTAAAGCTACCTACTCTTATAAATCAATAATTACATTTAATTATTTTATTATATTTTAAGTACAAAGTTTAAATCTTACGTTTCGTAAACTAATAATCAGATTATATATGAAGTGGGCAAGTGTATGGGTAGTTGGGGACTGGTGTCCAAGCTTAGAAAGTTGCATTGTTTTTTTGGCTATGAAAAATAGCGCTACGAGGGCGACCGCAAAACTAACTGGCCTGACACATTTTCTGTTTTACTAGCAACTTGTTTTTTGTTTTTTAAAATCAATCTTTTATAAGCCATCTGTCAAAATTTCCGAAATATTTAATGATCATTTTCTTTGTTACAGGTGATTGAAGTAAACAAGTTTTTTTGAAAAATGGAAAATAAAGAGTTTCGTGCGGTAATTAAACACTTTTATATGAAAGGTTATACGCCCCAATTAATCAAATATGAATTGGATTCTGTTCATGGTGATAATGCACCATCATACTCCACCGTGAAATCCTGGGTTCAACAATTTAAAATGGGTCGTTCAAGTACGGAAGATAAACAACGCTCTGGAAGACCGAAAACTGCAACTACTATTGAAAACATTAGAAAAATATTTAATGAAGTGACTAAAGATAGACGAATAAAGCTCAGAGAACTTGCTGATAATGTTAAAATACACGAAAAACAAGTTTGGAGTATTTTACATGATGAACTCCACATCAGAAGCTATCCACAAGATGGGTGCCGTGTTTGTTAACTATGCCCCAAAAAATCGTCCTTTGGACCAATTCCGAGGAGCTTTTAGCGGTTTATCAGCGTAATCCAATAGAGTTCTTACGCCGATTCATAACTGTTGATGAAACATGGATCCATCACTACATCCCAGAATGCAAAGAACAGTCAAAACAATGGATAGAAGCTGGTAAAAGTGGTCCCAAGAAGGCGAAAACTGTTAAGTCAGCAGGAAAAGTAATGGCCACAGTATTTTAGGATGCAGGGGGTATAATATTTATTGATTATCTTGAAAAAGGAAAAACTATAAATAGTGAATATTATTGTGCATTATTGGATCGGCTGAGTGAAGAAATCAAGATAAAACGACCGCATTTAGAAACAAAAAAGTTCTTTTTAGGCCAGTTACTTTTGCGGTCGCCCTCGTATAAATTCTGTAGGAAGCTGTCTAGGCCACGTTTATAAAACTCAAAAATTTGGCATTTTTCTGGAGGATAGCTCTTCCTGATATTTAATACTTTTAGTACCGATTACCAAGATTTCAATATCGATACCTAATTACACTGTTCTGCAACAAAATCCTCCCTATAGAGGATCCTAATAACTTCCTGAATCCAAATTGAGTGTCTGTTCTGCCCCACCACGTGTAGATTCTGAGATATCGAGAAAATACATTTTTTTTGAAAACTTCGATAATGGGCAATATTAAATGGTAATGCAATGCATCTTTCATATAAATCATAATTTGAAAAAACCAAATAAAAATTGTGGAAGTTACAGCGACCAGCATCGTGCACATGAAATTTTTCTGACTTTAATTTACCTAAGACTTCAATAATTCTTATCCGATTCATCTAAAAAGTAGTAAGTTGGTAAGATATTCATCTTTCATGTAAATTATAACTTGAAAAAATCAAATAAAAATTGTGAAAGTTACAGCCAAAAGAAATCAAAATTTTGTTTTTTATGTTGAAACATTTTGTCTTCAACTGCCAATTGTACCTTAATTCTGCAACTCTCCCACCAGTTTTTTCACAAAATAATTATAAAGAACGCACTGTAACGATTCCAATTTATAAATATCCGACGAAAATTGCCGGAGTTATAGCAGTTTTTGTAAAAATCATAGCATACAGACGTGGTTAAGGAATTAAATGTTTAATTTTAAATCTCGTTCTTGCAGTGAGAAAAATCCAATGATTTTTACAGCCTTTGTAACTCGGGCAATTTTCGTCGAAATATTAAAAAAATGTACCACGTTGGAATCGCTACATTGCGTTTTTCATAATTTTGTGCAAAAACTTGTGGGTGTGCTTCAAATTTCGGGTACAATTGGCAGTTGAAAACAAAATTGTCAACTAAAATTAGTTTTTTTGTTTGGCTATAACTTACACAATTTGTATTCGATATTTATAGATTATAATTTACATTGGACGTTGGTTTGCAAAGGAAGGAAAATGCCAAATGTTCCAATACCCAAAATAAACACAGAAGTGCTGAAGATCGATGTAGAGCTTGTAACCATTTTTTTATATAAAGAATATTTTGTTAAGCAAGCCATATCGACTAAATGACAGCTGTAGTAGGTGTTTTCTACGTGAGAACCTAGCTATAGGCATAGGGGAACATTTTGGAAAAGGATCGATGGACATCGATTTCTATTTGGAGTTTTGATTAATTCGTTATATACGAGTAAAGGATGATATTTGCTATATTTCACTTCTTTTTTAAAAAAACATTGTTAAAATTTAAAATAAAGAATTTGTTTTACTCTCGCCCTATTGAAAAATATTGTCAAAAGGCAAAAGCAAATCGATAAGATTGTTTTCCATCAATTAAGCATCACAGTCACTCAGAGTTAAATTCCAACTGATAGAATTGTAAGAAAGTGACCTGACAAACAGACAGTCTGTAGCACAACCACTTCCCACGACAGCCGGTTCTGTGAACTGAATTGATCCACAGTAGCAAACCTTTGGTCAGTGGCTGTCGCATCGACATAGAGTTTATGCTACAACTTGAACTTAGTTTCCTTCAACCTCACTGTGTCGGGAAAAACAGAAATGTAATGGAAACTACAGAGTGATGTTATAGGAAACGAGCAGGAGATCAACTGGCACGTATTGGAGGAGGCTGCAGATACTGATAATTCTGCAAAAAAAACCCGATCTGTACCCTTAAAAGTTTGTATAGTTTAACCCTGTAACCGGCAAGACCGCCTAAAGACGGTCTTCGATTATTGGGCTCCATTTCTGTATTAAACATTATTTCGCTTTAAAATAGTTACAAATTTAAAAAAATATTTTTCTAATGGCAGTTTTTACCGTTTGAAGCCAAAAATGGTTAGTACAGTAGCCTAAAATCGAAGATCGTACTGAGCCGGTCTTGCCGGTTATACAGGATTAAGTAGTATTAAGATAGTTTAATATTATCGTAAGTAACAAATAAGAAATTTTGCCAGGTCTCTGCGATTTTAATTATATAGATATATAGATCTTATTGAAAAAAAACAAAACTAGGATAAAATCGTTGATAGGAGTCTTGACCGGTAGGCATAGTCGAATACTTCCTCTTGTGTGAATACGAAACTACTTTGAGAGAGTGTTGTGCTAATGCCCGACCCCAGAAAAAAATATATTTGGGCGTACTTCCCTAGAGACTAAGGGAGTCACTATGTCAAATAATTTCAAAAGTATCTGTATGTTGTGGCTTAAGGGCGTCTTCCTCTAGAATCTATAAAATAGTTTATCGCTGATAAAGGACAATCACAAAGTCCTTTGAACCTGAGCTATCAAAGTTAAAAAGTAGATAGGCTAACTAGTTTTCCAAGGAGCAAACCAACAAAAAATGTTTTAAAGTAAAGTAAACAACAATTTACGGACATGGTGTGCTAACTTCTGGTATACACAAGATTTTTAACCTATTTGCCAAGAAGCAACTCTTTTGGGGACTTTTGAAGTTTCAAAGGATTAAACTTTTTAAAGAACACTTTAAAAAACTTTTACAAATTCTTCTGTATTATCTATTTTTTGCGTTTTTAATTTTATCAAAATGTTTCTTTTTTATCTGAAGTTGTTACCAGGTGGAAACACTCACAAAAATGTTATTCCCTTTAGAATGAAACAGTGAATAGTGCAGCTGAGCCCCACTTAATATGTTGCAAGTGGAGTAAAGGTGCGTTCAGATTTTTATTTTGTGATTCCTTTTCGCTTTTTTTAAAGGATCTTTGAATTTCCAAGGAATAACACTTTTCAAACAATCGTTTACATAACTTTTATTAATTCGACGTTGATGTCCCATGAGATTTAAGAATCGTAAATGTTTTTGAATTTTCTTTTAATTCTTCATGTTAAAAAAGTCGTCAATAGTGTCCTATTTTTGTTCAAAATTGAATTAATAAAGGAACACTCCTAAAAGCATAGCCTTTAAAAATATCTAAGAAATCTGAAAATTAAACTGAAGCCCCAGCCACTTACTAGGACAATATAATAATATTGTTGTTGTAGCGGCACACGTAGAGCGGGTGTGACAGCCCTAAGCCGAAGATTGGTGCATCGGGTAATTCCGCTACATAGAACCTGAATGTTATTTTTAAGTCTGGAAAGGAGGGTTATGAAATTGGGTTTTTCCTCAAACTGAACAATCCAAAAAAGTTAAAGTTGGGCGTGGCCGACTATTAGATACCTTACACCACTTGCTCAGAGGTTTAAGCAGCTCTGTCTGAACCTTGAGCACGATTGCACTCTATAAGTTAGAGTTAATTATTTGTGGCTTATAATGTACCATACACAATTTAAGCGTGATCAGGAATAATTTGTGGCTTCTGAGCTGCAAAAGCTTAAATCGGGAGTGTATGGAAGCTAATTGAAATGGACCAATATGAATCGGATGTAAAATATGGAAGCTAGTGATTCAGGTAGTGATTCTGAATCGATCGGTGTATTTTACAACTAGTCTATCAACAGGCCTTTAAGGTGTTGCAAATATCAGCACTAAGTCATTTAAAGACATATGTACCACGGGTGAAATGTACTCGTACCACAGTGTGATGTAGGGTACAGATAAGAAAAACAAAAATTTATATTTTAAGTCTTTGTTATGGGAGCAATATTTTGAAGAAGTTCCATTTGTATTGTAAGGAGAAAAACGTTCAGAATAATAAAGATTTGTGATGGTTGGTGACATTTCAATTGAGTCTGTCGCTGGCTAACCAAACCTTTGCGGGAAGACTCTCCCACTTACGGATGGCACTGCAGATGAACAAATTCTAATCGAACATCTTACGATGACAATCCAATCAACTACGAGCTAACTCTCTAATCTCCAAATCGAAGAGAATATTCCTTGAAATACAATATTGATACGCACCGTAACTTCCGCCAATGTGAAATGCACAGAAAGTGACAAATTTTTAAAGAAGCATCAGAGCCTCTTGAGAAACTTCATAGAAGGGCCAGGCCCAAGCGCCCTTATGTACAAGGAAGCCTTCAGTTCTGTCGTTTAAGATACGTTCATTGAGAATTATGTGTGGGTAAAGATTTTGTATATTTTTCCGCTATAAAATAAATCAATATAAAGCGAATATTGTCTTTTATAGAGTCAATGTTACGAGAAATATAAAATCTAACAATATTCCTCAATTTTTTTTAACGTTACAATAAATGTTAATCGATAGGGATCCTTTTGATGGGTCTATTTGAACACATTGACTGTCCAATTTAGTTTCTCCAGAGTTGGTAAGGTGTTTTTGACCAACAACCTACAACAATTTGATATTGTAGAGTGCGATGAAGACAAAGCCATATCTGTCCAACCTCTTGAGGGTTTAAAAATTAGCCTGTGGGAGCATTGAAAAATGCATGATATTTGGGCTGGAAGGGGTGCCCATTTACAAATGCATTTACAAAATAGAAATGAAATCAGGTTCAGGTTTTCTCTGCAAATCTTGATGTAAAAAAATACATATTGCTTAAACATATAGCTGCGATATTTGCCATAAACAGAACAACCCAATGATTTTTGCTAGGAACCTAGTCACTTCGAATATAGTACGAATCTACTAAGTTTGTCCTATATAGCCTTACGTAGCATCATAAATAAATACAGGTTCATCTTAGAATGTATGTAATCCCTCACCCAAATCTGGCGCCATGAGGCAATGTTAACATGAGTACCAGATGATATAACAGGAAACGAAATGGCAAAACTTTGAGCCACAAAATGATCGTGATCGGTGAGAGAACCTTTTACATACATACAAGTGCCCTCTGGGGAGCTTATATAATTTGTATTTATCAAACGACAAGATTTGATAAATACAAGATGCGGGATTAAGATGGGAGAACATACAAGTGTGCAAAATAGTTCGTAGCCGAAAAAGGTTTACAAAGGAAGGACTTTAGTGTGGTTAGGCAAACAAAGACTACCATACTCACAGGAGTTCGCAGAGGGTATCTCTGGAGAGGACTATTCTAGAAGTTGTAATGTCATCGACGAGGATGAATCAGTAGATCATCTGCAGTGACACTGTCTTCAGAAAAGACGGTACATCTAACTAGTTTGTCGATTTTTTGCTTAGATCAGATTGTCGGCGTGACGCTATCTTCGTTGTGGAATATTGTTGATGCCACTAAGACTTTTGTTTCTACATACCATTGGCTTTTGTCCCATCTCTTTTATTAATTTAATTTTATAAACCTGGTTAACGATCAGATTATAATTTTGTATAACGTTTTCTGTTATTTTATAGTGCAGAGATCCTTTCAAAAATGTCCAATGTGTCGCCCTAATATGCAAATATGGTCGCTCGCAATGTTCTATTCGAAATTTGGTAGGAATCGGATGTCAAATATGGGAGCTATTCGAAAACGTGGACCAATATGGTCTAACGTTACATGACATGGGTGCTGTTCGCTCGCAACGCTCTATGACAAATTTGGTAGAAATCGGATGTAAAGTATGGTTTTTAAGCTGTATGGCATAGTGTGGTATGCCATACAAAATATAGGTGTGATTGGGTTAATTTGTGGGTTATAGAGCTGCAGGTCCTCAGATCGGGAGGGGCCGTTGTGTGGGAGCTATTCGAAAACTTGGACCGATATGGTTAAATGCGTTATTATCTGTGTAAAATGTGCTCAATATTAGCACATCATGTGGCTTTTAGAGCTGTTGGTTCTAAAATTGAGAAAAATCTATGTATGATTTCAAAATATGGACCGATGTGGACCAATAGGTTTCGTCCTTGGCCGAAACTTGAAGAATGTACCAGGTTTCATCGAAATCAGTGCACACCATTGCGACCTGTACATTGATATTGTGTTAAATGTGTAATAATGTGAATTTGATCGATATCGGACGTAACATGTGGCTTTCCGTGCTGCTGGTTCCAAAATCGAAAAAATCTATGTATGATATCAAAATATGGTCCGATGTTGACCAATAAAGTTCGTCCAGACGGACGGACACCACTCAATGGAATCAGTGTGATTCTTAAGCGATCGGTATATTTAACATAGGGTCCTTCTCCATTCCTTTAACTGTAACACAGTGTGGCGTAAGTTACAAATACCACAAGTTTTCTTTTGTAGTTTAAAAGGTCATTAAGTTTTGGTTAAAAGATGATTAAATCAATACTCACACCTTTCTGTGAGAAGTAGTTAGTCTAACCATCATTAGGTAGGTGTAATATCGGCGACAGAGATTATCTCAGCGGTGTCTTAAGTTCACGATTAGGCCTGCTAAAAGTCTAAAAGACCGGCCGAAGGAGGTCAAACAGGCAATTGTTTTCACTAGGACAAACATGGGTCGTGAATCCCTGGGTCATTCGTATAAGGCCCTTATTTTTTGGGATATTTTGATGCAGGGGGATTCCCTAGGGCCCTATTTGTATAACGACCGTAATTTTTGACTTATTTTGAAGTTAAGACATTTGTTATTGAAAAATAAGACCCGACAAGTTCCACTATTGCTTATAATTTAGATTTCTATCCAAGTCCCATTCTTCTTACCACAGAAATAGTTGCATTTTTTGAGGTAGCGTCCATGTTTTTCAGAATCATATCAAGAGAAGAGGTGGGGACGCAACACATTGGCTTCAAACCATTTGTTTTAATATCGATGTTCCAATGTCATTCTGAAGGACATGCCACTTTTGTTGCTTATCTTATTTAAATTATCTGAAGTCTATTATAGCGATATCACTTTGATCTTAGACTTTTATGTTTCAATTAGATCTAACATTGTTTACAGCGGTGTACCTGATACTATTAGTTTCGCTTTAAAGAGCCATATCTTTTGAAAACCTATAAATTATTTTTGAAACACCATTAAAAATTAAAAACAGATGTAGTCTCTAAAAAAACCCTAGTCCAAAGAACCGAAAGTTGTTGTGCCAAAAGGAATGCTCAAGGCGAGTTGCAGCAACATTACGAAATACATACTTACACTAAACTTTACGCAATACATACACATATAGACAAGTTGTCGCAACGATTAGCCACCAGTTATATCCGCCAAATAATGCCCCATTACATCAGGATTTCGATTCTGGCGTGAACGTTTAACATGAGGTTGAACATTTGGCAAACGTGTGCCGTCAAAATAACTCAAACTATATCTGGGTTCATCATCATCGCTAACATCGTCGGCAGTGTCGGAATGGTGTTGAGCAAACGAGCGTTTTCCACCGGCGGTATCTGCAGATATTGTAGGAGCCGTAACCTTTGTTACATTAGTTGAAGTAACCTTAGAATTGACACTGGGCTTATTTGATTTCGCTTGTGTAGTAGTTTTTTGCACTATTGGTTTGAGAAAGTCTGTTATGCGTTTGAGAACTGGTGGCTGTTGGGCACTAGGTTTAGTTGCAGCAACTGGTGTCTGCTGGGCACTAGGTTTTGGTACAGCAGCTGGTGTCTGCTGGGCACTAGTTTTTGCTACAGCAGCCGCACTTGTCGTAGGCTCTTGGGACAATCGAACATTAGATGGAGCCTGTCCATCAGATGACAGATCGTCACTGAGCAATGAATTAAGAGTTCTTTGGAAATGTTCAACATCACCTTCATCAACTTCGCTGCGCCCTTTTCTAAGTTGATCAGCATTTTGACTTTTGAGCCGTTTTTCTACAATCCCATGTGTATTGGCATCGTCATCGTATATAGTTGGAGAGGCGACTGCGTTAAAATGACTTACGCTCAAAGGCGACGCTGGCACAACATTCTGCGACAATGGATCAGCTTCAGTTGTACGAAACGGTCTACCGCCAGTTGACAGTAAAGTCATCCTAGACCCTGGTAGCAGCACCATTGGATGTTTTGAGGTGTCTAAAAAAGATACACGCTTTGGGATCCCTTCGATTTTACGAATGGATGTCTGAGCTGTTCCAGCGTTAACAACGTTCAGCGTTTTATTAGATGTAGAGTAAAGCAAGGATGCACGTTGTGGAGTAGTTGTTATTCCTTTGTGACTATCTGAAACTGGTCCAATTCCATTTAATTGACTATTCTCTGCAGTCGACACCTTTTTAGGTCTATGCAAAGGGGTCTTAGTTACCAGTCGATCGATAGCATCCAGTTCGGAGGCTTTGCTACTATTCCGGTCTGATGCGACTGACAGGGATTTGCTACTATTTCGGTCAGATGCGACAGACAGTGATTTGCTATTTTCCCGGTCAGATGCGGCAGACACAGATTCTAGACTCACGGACTCCTGTGACTGTCTCAGTTTTGCTTTGGCTCTGCGCATTTTCTTCTCGTACATATATTCCATTGAAATTTTACACTGCCGGCAGATCTCGGCTCGGTAACGAAAATCCTTTACAGATTTGCGAATGAAATTGATGTGTTCTGGATTCGTAACCAGAACGCCATCCACCAGTTGGTGGTTGGCCACTGCACATTTCATCCACATGACTCAATAGGATAATTTGCAGACTAAACTTTAAACAATAAAATTTAAACAATCGAGTATCCTCGCTCTATTCCTTACTGCCGCCAAAACAAATTTATTTTAGTGATTGGTGAAAATCGATAATTAACACATATTTCAATATAAATATATCGATTTTTATGAATGTATACCGAATAAGTGGACAGCTGTGGTCTTACAGACTTTTAAGCCGATTCGAGTTAAACGGGAGGTGAGCCGTTAGTTTGCTGCAATGATAATAGTTGAACAAGGTTGTCGATATGCTTCTTCTATGAGATTTGAGAAAAACAACAATCATATTGGAGATAAATATAAGTATCTTGCATTTAAAGCGTGCGATTAAGTGTGTTCTGTGTGTTTTGTGTCCAAGTTTAACTTATTTGAGTTCTTGTGATTTTGATCAAACGAAAGAGTATAAATAAACCAAAAATGTGTGCGTTACTGTGTGTCTTTTTTCTATGATATTGCAAAGAAGAAGCAGATCGGCAATCATGTACAATTTATCGTCTTTGGTTTGCTGCAAATCGTAGCCTCCAAAATTAAACAAACTCCAAGAGATGTCGTTAGGGAATTCGACCTATGCGGTGATTTCAAGTTCATGTGCTAGCAATGAGGTTTTCGTCAATATGAGATACAAAATCATTAAATGGACATACAAAATGTAAAATCAATACATCGCACAGAAATGGTAAAAATTTGCAAAATGTCTTTGAGCTTTCTGTGCAAGTAAACCTCAGAAATAGAGCAGATAGAACCTCTTTATAAAAATTTACACTTTTTGGTAGCAACAAATTGCGTGGGTAATATTATGTTCGTATATTTTTTTGGCACAAAAAATCGTTACAAAGCTAAAGCTGAGAAACATTTTCACGGCATTTAACGTTTTACACATTAATCACCGTCATATACGAGTATTTACATTACAAACTTAATCCAGATTATGTTTTTTCGTCGTTTAAAGGCCCATTTAGTCTCGACGGTTGACGGTAGATTCTGCAACCTGCAGAAGTCTACCGTCGTCAACCGTCAAACTGTAGTTATCTCCCTCTAACACATGCAAAATGCAACCCTCAACTGAAATAGCTGATTGCCTAACGTCAACCGTCAAGACTAAATGGACCTTAATATAAATTATAAAACAGCATTAAAACTGGCAGAGATAATCATGATTTTATTTCTAATGTAAACATAGCTGTAGACAAATGATATATTTTAGGAGGTTCTTAATAACAAAGAAAGTGTTAAAAAAATATTTTTTTTCCTTTTTAAAATCAAAAAAATTAAAATTGAAAAACATCATCAGGGGTAATTTATTTAAATAATTGTTTGCATCTGTCCTTTTGCAATTCTGATTGGTTGAATATTATAAGTAAAACCGGACAGAATGCAGTTATTAAAATTGATTACCCGTGATGATGAACGACGAAGTAAGTTCGAAATAATGGAATATTTAATATTATAAAAACATCCAACAACATTTTTGCTCAAGCCTAAAAATATCTAAAAAATAAACAACTATACAAATTCGAAAAAAGTATATACAACTTTGTCATTCCGTTTGTAACATCTCAAAATTTTTTTTTTGCGACCATATAAAGTAAATGTATTATTAATCGTCAGAAAATACTTAGACGATCTAGCCTTGTCCGTTTGTGAAAACCACGATTTAGTCCAAAATATATAAGTAAATAAGTTCCACTTTGAGGGGCTAAACAAAGTCCTGAGAGTCCTTTTTACACATCCTAATATGTACCTACATTTAATATTTAAGCCAATCTGGGATTTCGACCGGGCCATATGGCGCAAAAATCGGTCTCCATCAAAAGTGGTATTAAAAAACAAAACAAAAACTTCTTCGCGAATTTGAAATTAACATATATTTGGCTATAGGTCACAGGACATATTGGTTCTTAGAAACACACATATCTATGTGCTTAAACTTTTAAGATTTGTCTAAATTTAATACTGGAGTCTAAGGGCTCCGTAGTTTCAAGACGATTCGGACACACAAGGCAATTCGGTTGCGTCAATTTTTGTTTTCATTATAGCCTTTTCTGACATTCTATGATTGATTCGCTCCGATTTTTGTGTACAAATATACTTTGGAGAATAAAAAAAAATTATTATATTAATTATACCTTTTAATTATTATAAAAGTTATAAAAACAAAATGCCAAAATAATCTTCAGCCAACTTCAGACGACAAAAAACAAAAAAAGCCAGTACCAGCAAGTGTTTTCTTTCCATTCTCCTTAAATCTCTCCTACAAACTAATGGTGGAAGATCAAAGTACGCGACATACGGCGAGTCGAGGCAATCAGCTGTTCAGTTTTTCACCTGAAATTTGTCAAGGTAGGCAAATGTACGCGGCATTATAAAAGCGGAGTCTAAATTAAAAGTGATTTATCTACAAAAAAAGCTGCGAAACATCGTTTAAAGAAAAAAAGTAAAAATGCATGAATTTTGAAGAGTTTTTATTCTTATTCTATTATTCTTGGCATGGACATGCCAATTATAACTTTACCTCCTTCTTCGACGCGCCACCGCTTTGTACGGAATTTCCAAATGCAAATAATTGTAATATTTTAAACATTTTGTTCAGACATGTTTAAAAACATAACTTATTTATTGAAATGCAATGTCGTCACCGCACCGCATCGTATGTCGCGTACATTGGCCCACCACCATATAAGTTGCGCCAAGTAACATTGTTTAGTGTGAACTCTCCTGCCGCAAAAAATCTTTTCGTTGACGCCGTTAAAAAAACGGCTGCCATCAGAGTGTGTTTATTCGATACTACTTTTTGATGTGTCTAAACAGCTGCGACTGGTTATTGCTGCACTAACTCGAATTTATTTGACTCCGTATTTAGTGCCGTATAAATAGGTAACGTTTTCACATGCATGAGCTTAGTACTAGGCTTCACACTGTTTTCTTCCGGCAGTCTTAAACCAACAAAAGCTAAACATATCTCAGTGTCTGTATAAAAACACTGTCTATACACAGTATAGCAAAAATTCTCCAGTAACTTAAGATCATGGTAATAGCGGTCTTCCCTTACGAGCTACTTCACGCATGACAAAGTTGAAAAACCATTACCGGAAATTGTTTCGATATAGTAAAAACGTACTAGTTTTGCCATGATTCTCTACTCAATCTCCCCATCATTTAAGATTGAGGCTGAGATTGGCATCCCTAAACTGTACCACAACAAAAATCAGATGTTTCGAAACGAAGAAAAGAAAAACATATGTTTTACATAATTGCCGGTTAAATTTTTGCATGTTGCTCGAACACCCAACACGATTTCGTAATTGTTGTTTATTAAAATATTTAGAGGAAATAAATGTAAAATACTCTAAAAATGCTAATACCGAAAGTTCAAAACATACGAAAATTGTGCTCAAACGTCAGTTCAAGTTTTTATGTGACTACTCCGATATTTTACGTTAATGCTGGTGAGTGCTGAGGAAGAATAAAAAAGGGAAATGTGGCTGATTTTCTGATTCCAAACCAAAGTAAATAAATGCACCGCAATCGAAATTGCACAAAAAGCATCCGCTGTCAGCGGGATCTAAGAAACAGGTTCATATTGAATTAAATGTCCCACTCACAACAATGAAGGTTTTTCCGCAATTGAGTTTATCCACAAACGAACATAAAAGGGCAATAATTCGTTTAGTTTGATGTAACAAGTGTGGCTCCTTTGTTTACAACTCTAATCATCAAAGGCTGTTCGGAACTTCGCTGTCGAAGTCCGATTATTTTTATTTTTCTAGTTTAAGTCAAAAATATTTGATTACATGCAATGTGTTTTATTGATTTTTTTCTATTGTATTTTAGCTCCCCACATTGGCCATCTCTATTCAGCCGTTATTGCCGATGCCATTTGTCGCTATCAGAAACTAGTGCAACCCGATTCGATCGCCTCTGTACGCTTGTGCACTGGCACCGATGAACACGGGACAAAAGTTCAACAGGCTGCTGCCTTACACAAAATTCCAGTTGATAAATATTGCCAGGATATATCGGCCAGATATCGTAATGTTTTCCAGCAAGCGGCCATTCAAAATGATGATTTCATACGCACCACTGAGGAGAGACACAAAAATGCGGTCGAACACTTTTGGCGCTGCCTTAGCGACCGGGGACATATTTATTCCGACAAATACCAAGGGTGGTACTGTGTATCCGACGAAACATTCCTAACCGATTCCCAGTTGCGTTTAGACGAGACGACGGGTCAAAGGTTCTCATTGGAATCTGGTCACCCGGCAGAATGGACTGAGGAACAAAATTTTATGTTTCGTTTATCAAATCTACAATCGGAAGTTTTATATTGGCTGAAACAGGGCGGGCGGGTGAGACCCGTAAAGTTCGAAAAGATTCTATATGATATGTTGTCGGAACCACTGCCGGACCTTTCGGTATCACGCCCTGCTCATAGAGTCCACTGGGCTATACCGGTTCCTGGCGATCCTTCCCAGTCGGTATATGTTTGGCTGGACGCTTTGGTAAATTATCTATCTTCTACGGGCTATCCGGATCCGAAGGTAAGTATTTATTCCTATTAAATATTAAACAATATTCATTGATACGACGTCTTTTTAGTTTCAATCTTGGTGGCCACCTAAAGTACAAGTTATTGGCAAAGATATTTTGAAGTTCCACGGTATTTATTGGCCAGCCTTTTTAATAGCTGCAGGTAATACTTTTTAAACGAAGCTAACTACTTTAGATAGATTGGCAAAATCTCCAAGAGCTTATGTGAAGTGATATCCACTAAATGCATATAATGAGCTGAATTGACTTGTTTTCCATGTCCAGGGTAGGCCATTTAAAATTCTAAATTTGAATCGGCTGCAAAAGAGAAGTAAGATATTTTTTTTTTCAAATTTCTGGTTTTATTGTAAAGTTTGAACTATATTATTTAATAATGGAACACAATATCATTCATATGACTTCCACAACTGGCTCGGCAGTATCTTATCCGATCAGCCCAATTATTCAGTACATTTTCGATTGTTTTGAGACGAATCTGTACAATTGCAACTTCGATGCCATGTTTCAACGCCTAAATTGTCTCTTGATGCTTTGTGTAACATTTATCTTTAGTGGCTCCCCACAAAAAATAATCCAAAGGGCTTTATCTTAAGGGCTCTCACAACTGAGAGGCGGATTATTGGCATTACAATTTCGGCTTATTATTTAATTTTCAAAAACAGTGCGCCAATGCAACCATCGAGCATTGGCTGTGTGACTTGTGGCTTGTTAAAACTAAATGTCAAAAATTCGTAGAGCATGTCACGATAACGCTCACCATCGACGGTAACGGCGGCTCCTTGCTAAGTTTCGAAGAAAAATGGCTCAATGATGCCGCCAGCCCAATGTCCACACCAAACAGTGACTCGTTGTGAAAGCATTGGCTTCTCAAAAGTCACGTGGCGGTTCTCTGAACCCCACATGCGTCAATTTTGCTAATTGACAAACGCGATTTTTTGGTAAAATTCTTCATTTCCTGCCAAACAATCTTTAGCCCTTTGGGCGAAGCGAAAACTCATAGGATGGTGTTCCATTATTAAATGACAAAGTTCAACCTTTTCAATTAAAGCACAAATATGAAAAAATTATTAGAACATTTTTTTTACAGACGATTTGAATTTAAAATGAACCTTCCTTTATTAGGTGTTATACTTGCGGTCTTTTTACAATGAACAGGATTAAGTGTCGCCGTTCTTTTGCTCTATGTTGTTAGTGTTGTTAAATCAGGTTGTGTGGTTGGTTCAGCAACGCTCTACAGTAGGACCACTCCTGTTTATGATGTTCACACTCACTCTATATGGCTCGGATGGCTGGTAATCGCCCACTTTTCTTTATATGAGTTTAAACAATTAGAGTCAAAACCACCACTATACTGCCAATGTGCAGGATAAACTATAAATGTGCGTCCCGAGATTCACATTTCTTGAGTTTACTTAAGTTTTTGTTTTAAGTTAATGAAGCAGGCGCCTATGCTGGTCCTATATTAGCAGTAGCACAAGTACCTTATCCCTGCTGTTGGGCCTGATAGACTCAATGCTTAGAAATATAGTTTTAAGTAACATGTCTGTAAATTATTTCTTACGTTGCAATTAGATGAGTTTCTAGTAGAAGTAGTGTAGTTTTGCCAACAATAATGTTTTTAACGTAAACAACCTTTTCTTTCAAATAAGTTTCTTGGTGCGTTCCTATTTTTTTTACCTCTCCGTTGTTCCTAATCAAATGTTAAGTTTCTTTTGTAATTATGCATACCTTTATGCCTGAGCATACAGGCAAGGTTAGATGGACCCGTATCAAGGTTGAAATTTAACAATGTACATCCACGAGGTGACCAGAACAAGGTGCGTTTTGATCGCCTTATTTGTGTTGTATTACACTACCAAAGAGCTCAACGATTTCGCGACATGATAACTCTTCCAGATCATAAAGGAAGTATTGCCCCATGTAACTCAACCGTCTTTTTGGAGTGACAGTCACAACACAACAGGTGCTCCACTGTCTTGATGTCCCCCTCATTTTAAGACAAGCGACAGTATTTGATTCTGCTACCTTCAATCACACTTATTATTATCTAGAAATGTTTAAGTTATCTTCCTGTCTAGTTTAGGCGAAAGAGTCACCGCCACCTTATCGAGCTCTAACCGCGAAAAAGACATGAGCGCCAAAAAGAATAATTTACAGGAGAGGGTTTTTTTGTCCTTTGTCTAATTCATCTGGAGGACTTCGATGCAAATGCATTTTCTACATCTTTGTAAATATAAATATTCAATTTTTTAATAGTTTGAGCTTTGTACAATTTTCTATCGAATTATATTAAAAACGAAATGGCGTAAATTTCTACTCATAACTCTTAACCAGTTTGGATTTTGCCAGCCTTCAGGGACTACTGATGGTATACATTGACGTTAATTTGTGTACCCTCACTACACTGTGATACAGAGTTATTATAAGTTTGAGCGGACAGCTAATGTTGTGACGCGCAGAAAAAAGTGTGATAGACCCATTAAAAATTATTCCGATCGTATCAGATTTATATTTTCAGTCTAAGTAGACTTGTCGTCTGTCCAACAACTATTGTAATAAAAGTGTAGGTCGTTAATACAAACCGATTACTATAAAACTTTCCACATTATTTTGTTTACGGCTAATGACGGTCGGTGTTAAAATTGGGCAAATCGGTCCAAGTTCTGATATAATATGAAGCCACCACTGTGTGGGTGCTACCGCCGTTTGGTGGCGTTATTTTGCACAGAAGATAAACAACGCTGGGACCCTGATTTGGGGTCTAACCGATCCAACAGCCGTAAATTTCAGCTGCTTTTAAAATAATTTGGGTTTTCAATGCCACGACAGATAATGTTAATATAGCCTTCATATAAGTTTTTCTCAATTTCATCAGATTTCAACAAAATTTGGTTTTTGCTTTATTTAACACACACAAAATCAATCATTGAATATTGTGACGATGATAAAGTTGCGTGAAATTTTTGGGAGAAACTACGTGCCAACAAAACGCACTTTTTATCGTGTAGTGAAAGATTTCGAAGAAAGAGGTACTTCAGCTGATATGCCCAAGCATGGACCACAACGTACTGCTGAAAGCATTACTGCTGATCAAGAAAGTGTTTAAAACAATCCATCAACCTCAATTCGGCCACAACTTTGCATAAGGATTTGCATTTGTTTTCATTTAAGATTCAGTTGACACAAGAGCTTCTTCCACAAGGCCATTTACGCCGCCGTACATACTTATATGCCAATAGGATGTTACAGCTCGCCCATGACAACGCCATGAAAAATTCATGAAAACATCAACAAGATACCCCCAACAATGTCTTTAAAAATTGGATTAATCATGAGGCCATAATCTTTCAAGTACCTTCCATATGTTTCAGGGGGGGGCTGTTAATATTTTGACATTGGATTTTAATCTTGCTAACAAATGCTTATTAGTTCTGTCACATAACAATCTTTTTATTTTTACTCAAGACCCAATTAGGGAACGAACGAATAATTTCACTGAAATAAGTGAGGCTTGCTTGTGATAACTCGTACACTCCCTGACCAATGCGTCCTGTAAAATCCATGCTCTGAATGGACTTTACAGTTAAAGTATTAATTGCTAACCCATTTAAAAGCTTCTATAAAAAATGCATGGTTTCTATAAAATTCATATACTGTAAGTGTTAGTATTTTTACGAATTATATCGAGCCATAAGCGCTAACCTATCGTAAGTGAAAAAATGCAAATTTTACAGGAGACGGTTTTTATTATTTATTTCAAACAACTTTATTAAAAATGCAAATGTTTTAATGCAAAAATTTAAGATTTCTACCTACTCATATAACTGTATCAAAAAACAAAAAAAAAAATCTGAACACATTTGCGATTGCTGCAGCAATTTGATGTGTGACTTACGATAAAATTGCTACACAATAAAATTTAAACAATCATTTACGATAAAATGCAAAAGCTTTTTTTTTGATGCTTTACTAACAATTTTGTCATTTTAAAAATACAAAACGATGAGGCTTGTCCTAACGATTATTTTTCAGCAATAAAATTTTTTTTCCAAAAATTTGACTTACGATAGGTTAGCGCTTATGGCTCGATATTGTGTACTACACACTGATTTCAAAGAAATTTCCTACACCCCTATTAGAGAAAATGGTTTTGTCAGTTAGCATTTGTTAACCAGTGTCCATTTTAAGTCCACTAAAGCCAGATTTTCAAGATAACCTGTTCTGCTGGCTCCCCTCCCATATTCTCATCACTACAAGTACTACAGACATCGTTATATTCTAGTTCCAGTCTTCTAGTACCGCTGCAAGTACTACAGACGTCGTTACATTCTAGTTCCAGTCTCCCAGAGTGTAAACCCAATGGTTGGAGTCCCGGTATGTTTCACTAGGATTACTCAAATAGAGCTTAGAAAGATTAATCGCGCTTCGCTTCCTCTGAACGAAGAACATTTAAACCTTACGCTTATTTGAACCCCGCCGTACATTCTCATCAATAGTGCTATGAACTGGAACCTATATAAGGAAACGAAGGAATATCTCGTTATTTCCTTTAGATATTTCCGGTATTCTTAAACAGTTCTCAAGGTGTTGCACACATCATTTAGCGACCTCATTGGTCACTTTACTAAAGGTTGAGATGGAGATATCCCTGCGAAATATTTCATAATAACATTCGTTATGTTCGTAATTTCTAAAACTCAACTTTCAGCATTTCTTTCAGGTAAAAAATACCAATTACTAATAAAATCACTGTAATGTGATTATTACGTTTACACACCTCAGCATACTAAGTTTTGTATAGTGAAATAATGTCTTTTTTATTTTAGGTTTGGAACCACCCCAAGAGCTTTTCGTTCACTCTCATTGGACTGTTGATGGTCAGAAAATGTCGAAAAGTAAAAATAATGTCGTGGATCCCTTGGAGGCTTCAGAGGTGTATACCATGGAAGGTTTACGATACTTTCTTTTACGTGAAGGTGTTGCTCACAGTGATGGCAGTAAGTACAAACTATTTAGTTTTTATGACCCAATAATTATACAAAGTATATCACCACACATGTTGCGAGTGTGTACAGCTAAAAAAATGACGTCATCGGCTGATAATCATTTTTGTTCATTCACATTTTTTTGGAAGTAATCTGGTTCGCTTTTGAAAATTTCTGCTTCTAGGAAGTGTTGCAGAAGGCGAAAATGACTGGACCGTTTAAGATCAGTTTTGATACTCATTTTATTTATAAAATTTCATTAACTTATATACAATTCTAAATTTCCACCCTTTACTAAAAGGGATCAATATCTTAAACCATAAGAGAGAACGAGAAGAATGACCTGAATTTGTATTAGAGATAAGGACTATTAGTTTAGGAATGCCTTGCTTAAGGATGATAATACGGACATTAGCGTTTAACCAAAATAAATAAAGTAATTATTATATGCATCATAGATATGACATATTGTCAGTGGCCTGAAGTAGTACCCTTATTCGAAAAAACCGTACATTAATGGGAAATATTAATTTATATTAGTAGGTAGAGCGAAATATTATGTTCATTCTTGAACAGCGGCTACACAAATACATTTTTTTCGAAGGTACTGCAACATAAATTGCTCGTAAAAATATTCAAAGGATACATTACTTTATGTATGCATCAGTTTTATTGTAGCCCAACTACACTGTGATAAAAAAGTTATCACAACTTTGTGCATTTGTTTGTTACATCCCAAAGGAATAAAATCATTACAAATTACGACACAAAACAATCGGATATGTAGTAAACAATTGGGTTGATCGAATGAGGTACTGCTGAGCCAGTTGTGGTAGTTAAATGAATAATATTGTGTTCCATTATTAAATGACAAAGTTCAACCTTTCCAATAAAATCAGAAATTCGAATGATTAGAGGTACTTTTTTTTACAGCCGGTTTATATTTTAAATGGCACACCCTTTATTTGAAGTTCAGAAAATTTGCATTTAGATATTATTCGTAGTATACAAATTATAAATTTAATGAATTTCAACTATTAATTCGGTGTAGAGCCCTGTTAGGGCTCTTGAAGCATATGTGACAGCGCATAGAGAAAGGGACCTTAGGGTAAAAAAAAAATCAATTTTCGCTTTTTTTGATGTTGACAACATCTGAGCATCGAATGAGACCGATCCCATGTCCCAAAAGTGTTCCCTCCCAGAGATATGCGCGTTTTATGAAAGTGATGGTACACCAAAGATACACGTATTTAAATCGTTTAAGTAGCTCTCCTGAACAAAACTGGTTTTTACCCTAGGTCCCTTTCTATTTTGCGCGTCACATATATTATTTATTCTTTGCTGTATTTCTCACTTAAATTGAAAAAAAGGCCAAACATTGGAAGATCGTAAAATTTCTTTTGCATTGTGTTGCAGGACAAAAAGATTTTATTTGAAAGCTAGAAAAAATTTAAATGACCCTATTTTGTTGACCGTTCGAAATCAATAGATCTGAAAACTTTTTATCGTTTTCATTTCTATAAGTGAACTAATTTGAGCTTTTGTGGAATATAAATCTGATAAGTAAAATAAACAATAAAATACTAAATATTTGATTGTAAAATAATTACTTTTTCTAGTCTTTATCAAAATTACTTCAAGTGACCCTATTTTTTTGTATCCTTAACTCAAATTTAACTCAAACAATATTGTCTATTTAGAACCAATACGGACCAAAATGCGACCGTTATTCTCAAAACAAAGGAACCAATTGTTGATATGGGCACAGTGTATCCAAAAAAAATATTATTCCAATACAAACACAAGTATGGATTTATTTTTAAGATATTGCTAAGTTTTTAGGCACATGGACCCTTATGTCAAAAAAAAACAGTGTTCTTTTTAAGGGTGTGAAGATAAATTTATAAGTTAAATTTGTCCGCGACCGAAACACCCTAATGTACAGCGCGACTGAGAAATTTTGCTGCTTGACTGAGAAATTTCGAAATTCATCTCTTTTTCGTTAAATCCATGAAATATATGATAAAAGTATGCAGATTTATTGATAAATTTATGAAAAGTAATAATATATTAAATAAAAAAACACATAAGATAAAAAAACATTTTGCGATGATTGTATATAAACACATTTTCTCGATAACATATAATTTTTGAAGGCCCCTTTAGGGGCACTTCCGATCGACCTTAATCGACCATCGAGATGTCCCCAGATAGGTCTGAGGGAGTAGATCACGACCTAATTTACCATATATCCTAGACCGATTTCAGATCGGAGATATATAGTATGCACTAAATGTCTTGCTTAAATATGGACGCCATTATTGGAGGTCCCTTTAGGGACACTTCCGGTTGACCTTAATCGACCATCGAGATGTCCCCAGATAGGTCTGAGGGAGTAGATCAGGACCTAATTTACCATATATCTTTGGCAGATTTCAGATCGAAGATATATGGCATGCACTAAATGTCTGTCTATAATATGGACGCCATTATTGGAGGCCCCTTTCGGGACACTTCCGGTCGACCTTAATCGACCATCGAGATATCCCCAGATAGGTCTGAGGGAGTAGATCACGACCTAATTTACCATATATCCTAGACCGATTTCAGATCGGAGATATATGGCATGCACTAAATGTCTGTCTTTAAGATGTCTTGCTTAAATATGGGCGCCATTATTGGAGGTCCCTTTAGGGGCACTTCCGGTCGACCTTAATCGACCATCGAGATATCCTCAGATAGGTCTGAGGGAGTAGATCACGACCTAATTTACCATATATCCTAGACCGATATTTTTGCAAAATTTTAGCCATCGTGCGACCTGTAGTTGGCTTTCCACAGACAGACGGATATGGGTAGACCTCTGCATTTCAAGGTGCTGGCCCAGTTAATATTCTCTATTCTATGGTGGATGATATACCTATACAAAACTAAGGCTTTTTTAATAACGGTGTGAAATTATCGCTTTAGTGGTGTTTTAAGTGTTTTGTCCTCTTATTAATAAAACACGATTATTATTACTATTAGTGTACCCTATCTACACCATAACATGGTGTAGGGACTATAACTTAGTGCTGATGTTTGGATATGAGATTTATTGGTCCATACGGTATACGTTTTGATTTCACTGAAATGTTTCAATCGGTTTTAGAGCTCTAGAACCTACGTATTACATCAAACTCTTACCAAATTTCGTATAGAATGTTCGGACTGACCAACTCTACTTAGTAGGGACATAAATACTGTTACACGC
The DNA here is from genome assembly GCA_963513945.1 of Hydrotaea diabolus. Classification (NCBI taxonomy): domain Eukaryota; kingdom Metazoa; phylum Arthropoda; class Insecta; order Diptera; family Muscidae; genus Hydrotaea; species Hydrotaea diabolus. The sequence continues at coordinate 219,883,137 of OY740716.1, read as the reverse complement.
GTTTTATGCTGTAAAATAAAAAGTACTGAATGTTTTTGGACCAAATATTTTTTAATATATTTATTGATGTATAAGCATTTTGTATCCAAAAAGAATCTACTTATTCGAAATGTCCGCCTTTTGCCTTTACACACGACTTAAGTCGCACTGCCCATTCGTCAATAGCTACACGAACCTTGTCCATTGGAAAATTGACCACAGCTCGAACCGAAGCAGTCTTAAGAGATCCAATGTTGGGGTGTCTTTTGTGACAAACCTTGTCCTCTAAAACCGTCCACAATTTGTAATCCAATAGGTTCAAATCTGTACTGCCTGAGGGCCCTTCTTCAGAGGAAATGAAGGCTGGCAAATTGTTTCGAAGCCAGGCCTGGGACGTTTTGGCCTTATGGGCCGGCGCAGAATCCTGCTGGAAAGTCCATGGCTGGTTTGGAAACAGGAAATTGTTAAGAGGCTTCACAACAGCTTCCAAAACGGTTTCTTGGTAAACTTTGGCCGATGTTTTGACTCCTTGTTCGCAGAAATGCAGGTCAGTGACCCCATCGTAAGAGACACCCCACCAAACCATGTCTGAAGCTGGGTAATGACCTTTATCCACCCTTGGGATCAGTTCAGATGCTTCCTTAGACGACCGTGCATACACTATCATTTTGCTTGTTTAATTTTTCCTGAACGGTAAAAAATTTTTCATCGGTGAACAAAATTTTTCTGTGCAAGTTATCAGCGTGCTTCACCAAAAGACGTTTGTATTTTTCAATCCTATTTTTTTTAAAGCTGCAGTTAATAAATGTCCGGTACGTCGTTTGAAAGCCCCAAGTCCCAAGTCTTTTTTAATGATTCGACTCATGGACTTTTGCGTGATATCATCTCACGGGCCATGATTTTCTGTTTTCGAAGCGGATTTCTGTGAATTCTTGATTTAACGGCTTTGACGACATGCGGTGTTCGAACTGAGCGTGTGCGGCCCGACCGGTGGCGGTCTTTTACATCTCCAGTCACCTCAAACAGTTTTATGCATCGGTAGACGAACATGCGGCTAATCCCTAGTGGCCGGAGCGTTTTGAAAATATCGTTTTTTCATTGCACACTTGAAAAGCGCTATTACAGCGATAGGGTTCTCATTAAATGACCACTCCATGATGAAGGTTGAAACAATTTTAAAATCCCGTTACAGACTAACGCTATGAGGCTAGCTTTCAAAACCTATACGAGGGCGGTTCGGAAAGTTCTTAGCCTATCAATGAAAGAGAATAGTTAGTTTTTCAAAAATATTTTTATTTTTCAATATACTCGTAATCTCCTGAAACTTCAATATACTTAGTCCAACGCTTATCTAGCAATTCTATCCCTTGATTAAAATAGTTTTCCCCAAGGTCTTCAAAATAGTGGTTTACAACTGTAATTGCATCTTCATTTGTGGTAAAACGCTTGCCAGCAAGGATTTTTTTTAGATTTGGGAACAGGTAAAAGCCACTGGGAGCTAAATCAGGAGAATAAGGTGGGTGGTCAAGCAACTCGTACTTTAATTCGTTGAATTTAGCCATTGTTAAAACACTCTTTTGCGCTGGTGCGTTGTCTTGATGAAAAATTATTTTTTTGTGTTGGAAGCCAGGACGTTTTTCTCGAATTTGTACATTTAATTGATCTAAAAGGTTGCAATAGTACTCTGAATTTATTGTTTTACCCTTTTGCAGATAGTCAATCAATAAAATACCTTTGAAGTCCCAAAAAACCGTTGCCATAACCTTACCAGCCGATTGAATTGGTTTTGCCTTCTTTGGGGCACTTCCTCCAGCCAGCTTCAGTCCATTGTTTGGATTGTTCTTTTGTCTCTGGAGTATAGTGGTGGATCCATGTCTCATCAACAGTTATGAAACGATGCTTAAAATCCATTTTATTTCGCTGAAAACGATCCATTCTCATGCGTTTTTGGTCGACTGTTAACAAGTCCGGCACCCATCTTGCAGAAAGCTTTTTCATCTGTAGTTCTTCATGCAAAATTAAATGGACTCGATCATTTGAGATGCCCATGATATTAGCTATTTCACGCATTTTTATTCGTCGATCATTTAATACCATATCATGCACTTTGGCTACAATTTCTGTTGTTGTTGCTGTTTTTGGACGTCCACTACGTGGTTCATCTTCAATGCTTGTACGAGCATTAAATTCAGCAACCCAATTTTTTACTGTTGCATATGAAGGAGCACTTTCACCTAACACATTCACCATATCATTATGAATTTCTTGTCCCGATAAACCTTTTTTATGTAAATATTTAATGATACCACGCATTTCAAATTTTTCTATTGTAAAAAAATCGCGGATGCGTCTTTTGTGAACACCTGTTTCTATATGAAGGAGTTGCCAGATCGAAACAAAATTTAACATGTTCATAGCAGAGATGGAAGTTTCCAAAACACTTAACTTTTTTCTGTTTATACCGCGCTTTTTGTGCTAGGCTAATAGACTGTTTCCACTACGGTCGCGTCCACGTCCGCGTCCACGATTTATCGATAATTTTTAATGGTGTTTCCATTGTGTTTTGCGTCCACGTTTGCGTTCAAACAGCTGTTTGTGTTTATTTGTTTTTTTAGGGGTGCGAAAAAATTTTAATATTTTTGTGTTGTGACATTATCATGGAGTTAAATGATATTATTTTGCTAACCGCAGTGGAAAATGAGGACCAAATGGTATTGTACCTAATGGAAATTCCGCGCCAGTCACTCCCAGCTTCTCCCCCTTCTCTTTGTGTATGTGGGTGTTTTCGCGAGCACCCCTCAGGCCATCAATATTTTCCTCCCAGAGGTCCAACAGATATAGTGTTGATACTGCTGTCCATTCCGTCTTTTTGAAATCTAAAATAATTGAAAAATTTAATATTATTTAAACAAAAGCAAAAATATTATCTTACCTCCTGTTTTTTGCATTTTGGATGGTTATATTTATAATGATTAACAGCTGTTTTCATAGGGATGTGCAATTTGCGATATTGCCATTGATAGGTATGGGTGGGTTTCGACTGCAAAAATAATCGAATTTATAGTAAACGCGACTTATTGATAAACGCGTCCAATATGAACGCGACTTTTTCCCATACCTAACTGCCTATGTTTTTTGTATAGGCTGTAACGCGCGTTCGTTGATTTTTGGACGCGGACGTGGACGCGACCGTAGTGGAAACAGCCTATAAGAAGTTTCCGAACCGCCCTTGTATGACGTTAACGGGGTATGTTCAGTTCTACTATTGAAATGGGTGTGTTCAATGTTGTAACAGTGTTTATGTCCCTACTAAGTAGTAAAATTGGACCTTATTGTTTTTTTTTTGTTAAAAAACACTAAGGAAATGCTCCTTTACGTGCTGTGCATTGGGTTGGGAAGTGAAAAGTAAAGGATCGGAGGGGGAAAGAGGGAGTAATATTTATTGACACTTGCTTTGAAACTCCGAATGTCGAAATTAGTGGCAATTACTTTTGTCGGAAGTCAACCCGACATACGGATTGTACAAACGAAAATCTAATTTGACCTGTTATCGGTCCATGTTTCGGAACAACCCGCAAAGGTCTCTCGTCATTTAGGGTCCTACCCCTCCAGATGTTACAACTTAAATTCGTTCGTGTACGGTACTTTGTGAGAAACTTATAATTTTCTCTATCAACGGCGGTCCACGTTTTCCTATGGCCCCTAGCAAAGGTCGGTCTCAATTTAAGGTCCTGTCACTCCACAACCCACATTTGACGATCTCACTCAAATTGAGTACTTTGCTCTATGAGATCTTACATCAATCCTAGCAATATTGGACCATGTTAATTTACATTTTCTTTTAGCCCAAAACAACGGTCATTTCCGATTTAAGGCCCTATCGCTCTAGAAGTACAGCATTGTGCGGTATGGGCGATCTAAAAGAATTAACCCTGGTATAATTTGACAATATCGGTATACATATGTGCCCATATACTCGTAACCCCTACGAATTTTGTTGCTATCACTACAAAAGTTAAATATTAAACCCAACAGGAGTGCGAGTACTTCTGAGTACCAGAGTGGTGTTAAATATCACATATTCGTCATTCTTTCTTTAGTTTACCTTTTCCCATTGGTTTCTATATTCATGCCTTTAAACATATATTTTTGCCTTTGTTATGTGCCACATTTTATCCGAACCAAATACAAAATTGTTGCAAAAAAATGTTTACAATTTACAGCGAATTGAAGTACACCCGACATCGCTTTGAAAAAACCTCCACAGTTATTAGTACTTCAAAAAGCAATGAACTTTTTTTTTGATTAAAAAAAACTGTAACGAAAACGCAGAAAATTGACAAAGGAAATCGCTTGCAGTTGCAGAAACAATGAATGAGAAGAAGGGCTGAGTGACACTTCAAAACGTTAAAACACTTAAAGACTCCTCCGCTGCCAAAATGTTTAATTAAAATCTCTGTTTCAACTTGTAAACTGATAGCAATCTGCAAGTAAAAAATATAACAATGCGCTCGCATATTGTGATTCTGCTAACAATGACAAGAATTCAGTTCATAGTCAAATTTATATTTACCTACATCATTTTATACCCTCCGTCATAGAATTGATTGTTTATTCACTTTGTTATTCCGTTTACAAATTCTGAATCGTCCTAAAAACCGAAGATGGGCTAGCAATGTACTTCTGTGGAGAGACAACTACTGCTCGCACTATTGAAGCAAGGTGGCTAAAGTTTTCAGAAAGATGTGTTGAGGATCTAAAACGTTTGGTATTGAAAATGAACCAGATCGGCCAAAAGTAAGTTGAAACCAAAAGTCTTCAATATTTATTATTCGCATCCGCTTTGTATTACTTTAACATGGTGATGACATTGGAGGAAAGTACTTATTTGAGAGGTGCAGCCACCTTAATTCTTATTGGGCACGAATTGATGCTAACGTTCCGGACATTCCGGAATATTCATGTCCCGCCTGCCATCAAGGTTATACGTTTGCTCGATTTATTGAACCCAGGATTTCACGGTAGAGTATGATGGTGCATTATCACCATGAACAGAATCCAATTCATCTTTGATTAATTGTGGCGTATAACCTTTCATATAAAAGTGTTTAATTACCGCACGAAACTTTTTATTTTCCATTTTTCAAAAATTATAAAACTTGGTTACTTCAATCACCTGTAACAAAGAAAATAATCATTAATTATTTCGGAAATTTTGAAAGATGGCTTATAAAAGATTGCTTTTACAAAAACCAAAAAAAAGTTGCTAGTAAAACAGAAAATGTGCCAGGCCAGTTAGTTTTGCGGTCGCCCTCGCATAAAGTCTTATTTTGCAAATGTCAAACATAAACAATAAATAATAACAATAAATTTTATTCTGCCTTTCAAAGTCAAAGTAGTCGGTAGTTTATATTTTAAATGTCCCATCGTCAAGGGAGCAGAGACCTTGTCGACAGCACACATTATGGTATTGATAAGCCGTCCACGCCAAACGTGCGTCAGGTGAAGAGTTTGCTTTAACTTTGCTGGCTTACTTTTCCTTCACTCTATGAAAAAAAGACAACTAACCTGATCTTATTAACTTGTGGAGTAATTCATTTTATCAAAAATTAAAATTTTTTAATTTGTAAATATTTCATTTGATATTCTTTAATTCATCAGCTTTCTTTTGAAAATGCATCTATCTCCGTTGGAATTTTTACACTCAAAATATCCCCCTTTTTCATTTGAAATGTTCTCCACATATTTTTCACAAGTTCATTCGGAAATGGTGTAGCTTACCTGGACAAACCATCCAACCATTCCTCGCCTTACTACGGATAAATACGGGTTTGTAGTTCACTACACAGCCATGCATATTCTGCGGATAAACAAACCGCTTTTACCAATTACAAAAGATGGGAGGAAATCCATTGTATCAAGGGCGGCTCAGATCGTATAAAGCTACTGTATTCCAACACCAAATTGCGAAAATATTAAAATTCGAAGGAACATGGCATGGCAAGAGGCAACCTACAAATGCAATACCAACATCACTGTCCAACTATCGACTGGCAGGAGATGGGGGAAATGGGGAAATCACACTCGACACCATTACCGCAGAATTCATACTTGAGTGGAGCACAATGAAGAGGTGTGTTCCTTAAGGTTGGCTGATTGCTTTGCCCTGCTTTGCATTGATTTAGTTGAAGTCTTTACACAAAGAATTACAGGGGAAGCAGAGCTAGAAGCAGAAGCAAAGGACGTTGGAAGCCGGCAGTAAAAATGAAATCTTATCAAATAAAAATACGAACTCCTGCACAGGAAACGTTAGCACAATCATTACTTCCTAACTGCCATTGAAGACGGCGGGTGCTGCTGCTGCTGTTGCAGCACCATTCTTTGCTAGCATCTCCCTATAGAGGGGGAGGGTGCCCAGAGTGCTTAGGGAATTGTTAAGCACATTCCAAATAACTTGAAAATGCCATGTTTAAAGTCAGACCCACCCCGTCCAATGAATTGTTCGTTGGTCTGCATAGTTATCTTGGAGCAAAGCAAATACGATTTACGTTGGAGTGGGAATAGCAGAGCGGAGCGCATTGTCAGAGTGTCATCAGGAATCCTTTTTATACTATTTAATAAAGTGTCATCCGTATATTGACATCACAATGAAGAATATGAATTGCGGGTAAGCAGAGCAAGGGTACAGTGTCTGCTATTTGTTGTCTAACATTCGAAGGGATGCTTTAAATAGCACTTCCCTCTCACTTAGGGTTAAACGTTGTAAGAATGTTAGGTTATTTTTTAAGCGTTAAGAAATAAATCTAAACAGGATTTATAGAGTAATTCCATTATATGTTTGCGTTCACTCGAAGAACTTGTAAAGAATTTGTGATCATCAGCTAAGGAATATCGTTTTCTTCAATTGATGTTCAGTCATTACAAAATCAGTTGTAAATGTTGGTTCGAGAGTCAAGTTAAATTTGAATTTTTCGCCATTTGTGAGGTCAACTAAAAAAGGTTAATACGAGTAGTTAGTAAAAAAAAGAGTAGAACACAAAGGCAGATCGCAAATATATTTCAACTTGGACTTTTGAAAAACATCCCTTAAAGTTAAAAATACTTAATATGGTCATATGGGTTAAATTACAGAAAACTTCGCTACGAATTTATTTTGTTAGGAAGTGGATTGGGAATTACAAGCCATAATTTCAAAGAAGACAATACTAATTACACAGTGGAACATTTTTGGGGTTATTGTCTGGGGGGTGAGAAATTCCAAGTCAGGGTGATGGTACTAGGTCGGTATATTAAAACCCTCAAAGGGTTTTGCGTTCGTATGTGCCAGTTTTTTTTTATGACCTTTTACATTTTTTCCTTATCTTGATGTTTTTTCGCTTAGTTGTAAAATGTTGGCAAAAACGTAGTTTGACTTAACTCGAGAACGACTAGTTCGATTTTGCTGAAATAAATTGAGAAAAATTAATAATTACATTTTCTTTAATCCATTAATCCAATTAGAAATAAATTTATGAAGAAAATTTTGCCAAAAAAAATTTTTTTTTTTTTTTTTTAAAACATATAAATCCCAAACGGAAAAACGTGTAGAGTCTTATAACTTTCACGTAAAGTCACATAACCTATAAACAAAATGCGACATAGATCATAGAAATCGATTAACGCGTTCTGCTTTTATTCAAAATTAAGTGAAGGTATCCCATTTTGACAAGAATATTGATATGTGTTTTTATTCATTTATCGCCTTTTTTTTAAATTTTCCCCAATAACTCCAGACTTCTGGCCATAAACTACTAAAAAAATAAAGTAAAAATTTTTATAATTTTTTATTTTTATTTTATTTATTTATTTTTATTTATTTTAATAAATATTGCCTAGACTTTTTCGATGGTGGTTGTTCGGGACTAGTGGCATCGCATTCATCGCTGTCATCAGTTTCTGAACCACACATAATGTCAATGTGTGACTCCACTGCTGGCCCTTCTGCACCTCCTGAAAATTCTTTATCATCAGGATCATCCTTGGCAAAATTGTCTTCATAAATTTATTTCTAATTGCAAAAATGTTGATTTGGTAGAGAAACAGTATATTAATGGATTAAAGAAAATGTAATTATTAATTTTTCTCAATTTATTTACGCAAAATCGAACTAGTCGTTCTCGAGTTATGTCAAACTACGTTTTTGCCAACATTTTACAACTAAGCGAAAAAACATCAAGATAAGGAAAAAATGTAAAAGGTCATAAAAAAATGGCACATACGAACGCAAAACCCTTTGAGGGTTTTAATATACTGACCTAGTACCATCACCCTGACTTGGAATTTCTCACCCCCCAGATTGGCTGTTGTACTGTGTTATGGGCATGAGAAAACGGTTTGAATACATACATTAATTGCCTTTGCTATGCGATTCATTCAACAACACCTATTAATGCTGTTGGTTATCAACCAGTTATGTATTTATTTATTTATTTGCAAGATTTATAATCATAATGAATTATGGGTATAAATATAGTTTTATGAGGTACTAACAACTGAGGTTTTCGACCTAAACTATTTTTAAATATAGATTGAGTTTATATTAGATGGTATAAATTACAATGTTTAAAAATATTTAGTACTGCACTTATGCTTTCAATGTTAATGTTACGTAGCAGTTCTGGTAGACATCGTTTACCAAAAAGAGTTAATTGGGCATCAATCACGGATCTGCAGTCGAAGACTATATGATGTATATTTATGTTATCTGCGTTGCACAGTGGACAATCTGTTGCATCTAAGCGATTAAAGAGATGTCGGTGAGTTAACATGGTATGTCCTAATCTTAGTCTGATGAATTTATGTAGGTGTTCCCAACAAACCAGTCCCTAAGCGTAATATAACTAAATTGGAGAATAAACTTACTACTAACAAATTTCTACAACTTTTCTTAAACATATGTACGTCATTTGAACCCATAGATTTCGTAACAAAGAAAAATAAACACAAAGTCGTCAACTATACGCTGCTTGCTTCACACATAAAGTACAACGAGTCGCTGCGACGTATATGATGTGCCGTTATTTGTACACGTGCATTTTGTTTTCTTTGTTAAAGTTCTCAGTTGTCTTGTTCATGTTGAATTGTAAAGTTGAAGTAACAAAAAAGTGAAAATTAAAGAGAAGTAAAAAAGTGAAAAAGTGAAGAAATTAAAGAGAAGTAAAAAAGTGAAGAAATAAAGTTTGTAAAAGTAAAATAAAATATATAAAACTATAAAAAAATGCCTTACAAAATTAAACACATTTCCAAGCCTGTTTAAAGCTTATATTTCTAAGCTTGTACAAAGCTTACATATGTAAGCTTGTTCAAAGCTTACATTTCTAAGCTTATTGTATATTATAGACTAGCAAGCTTATAACAGGGTTCAATTTTGTTTATTATATAATTGTTACCAAGCGTATTACTATAGTTTTCACTAACGTTTTCTAAGCTTAAAGGCCCATTTAGTCTCGACGGTTGACGGTTGACGGTAGACAATCAGCTATTTCAGTTGGGGGTTGCATTTTGCATGTGTTAGAGGGAGATAACTACAGTTTGACGGTTGACGACGGTAGACTTCTGCAGGTTGCAGAATCTACCGTCAACCGTCAACCGTCGAGACTAAATGGGCCTTAAGGCTTATGATAGTAAGTTTGTTACAAGTTATTTCTAAAGGGTTTTGGTTTGTTGGGTTGCCTTGAAGCAGCTTGAGGATATATTGGTGGGATTTTGTTTGGATTGATGGATTTGTAGTAGTGTTGGTAGTTAGACCACTCGTCGATTTCAATTTGTTTTATGCGGGTTGATATGGTTTTGTTTATATCGCTGATGTTTGGAGACATGTAATGGATTACAGGTGCGTTTGCAGCGTACTTTGCTGCGTCATCGGCAAGGGTGTTTCCGAATATACCGATGTGGCTAGGAATCCACATAAGCTTAAATTTCGTATGGTATTTTATTAATATGTCTCTTATCTTTGAGATAATAATGTTATTGTTTTTTATGTTTTGTATAGCTGTTACAGCGGATTTTGAGCCTGAGCATATTATGAATTTTCTCGAATTTTTTTGTATTTTTTGAGAGCGTAGTAAATAGCTGACGATTCGCTGTAAAAATAGAAGTATTTTGATCAAGGATAGCAAGAAAGTCGGTGTTTAGATGTTCGTTGATAATAGCCATTGAAGTGGATGTGTCCGTTTTTGATCAGTCGGTGTACAGTATGTTCCAATTTTTAGATTTGTGTATCGCAGATACTTCGCTGAATAGTGATATAAAGGATGCATTGGGTGTAGAATTTTTTGGGAGACACATCAATTCAGTTATTATTTTTGATGATTGCTTTGGCAATCATCAAAAATAAATGCCGTCACATGTCAAGCAACGAAATTAGTGATGGCACGTTAAAAAATTACACCAATCTCATAATTCGTTAGTATTCGTTAATATGTTGTAGTACAATTGGTCTCAAAAGTCTTTCTTTTTTGCATCTACTCGTAAGACAAAGTCTTACAAAAATCTATCAAAATTGCATTCAACAGAACCATTATGTAAAATATTGTTTAAATTGTTCTCAGAAAAATGTTGTCATTTTCTATAGGCAATATTCAAACAGCATAGAGACCATTCATACCAATCGTTTTGTATTCGTTGCTTTTCAAGGGTGTTAGGTAGCATTAACAGAAAACATGCAATGCAATGCATGGTATTCGTCATCTTCCTTTTTCTGAATGTAGTGATCTGTTGTTCTATTAAAATGATGTGGTATGGCAACAAAATGGATTTTTTTTGTGATTACATTCCAAGGCATGGAATATGGCACTCAAACAGTTCTCTGATGGGCATCATAAACGCAAAATTTTTTACGTATTCAAAATGTTTTTTTTATTTTATTTTTAAAGCTTTGGCTAAGGACCGAGACTAACGGTCAAAGGCGAACCAAAAAAATCCCTTTTGGGAAGGGAACATGATTTCTTATACTCTTCACTAATATATGGCAGTATATTTAAATTTGTCATTCCGTTTCTAACACCCCTGAAAATGGTTCGACCATATGAGGAATATGTACTTAGTAGGGACATAAATACTGTAACACACGTTTTATGCTGTAAAATAAAATGTACTGAATGTTTTTGGACCAAATATTTTTTAATATATTTATTGATGTATATTGTATCCAAAAGGAATCTACTTATTCGAAATGTCCGCCTTTTGCCTTTACACACGTCTTAAGTCGCACTGGCCAATCGTCAATAGCTGCACGAACCTCGTCCATTGGAAAATTGGCTACAGCTCGAACCAAAGCAGTCTTAAGAGATCCAATGTTGGGGTATCTTTTGTGACAAACCTTGTCCTCTAAAACCGCCCACAATTTGTAATTCAATGGGTTCAAATCTGGACTGCCTGAGGGCCATTCTTCAGAGGAAATGAACGCTGGCAAATTGTTTCGAAGCCAGGCCTGGGACGTTTTAGCCTTATGGGCCGCGCAGAATCGTGCTGGAAAGTCCATGGCTGGTTTCGGAACAGGGAATTGTTTAGAGGCTCTACAAAAGCTTCCAAAACGGTTTCTTGGTAAACTTTGGCCGATGTTTTGACTCCTTGTTCGCAGAAATGCAGGTCAATGGCCCCATCGTAAGAGACACCCCACCAAACCATGACTGAAGCTATGTGATGACCCTTTCCACCCTTGGGTTCAGTTCAGATGCTTCTTAGATGACCGCGCATTTACTCTATCATTTTGCTTGTTAAATTTTTTCTGAACGGTAAAAATTTTTTCATCGGTGAACAAAATTTTTCTGTGCCAGTTCTCAGCGTGCTTCACCAAAAGACGTTTGCATTTTTCAATCCTATTTTTTTTAAAGCTGCAGTCAATAAATGTCCGGTACGTTGTATGAAAGACCCAAGTCCCAAGTCTTTTTTAATGATTCGACTCATGGACTTTTGCGTGATATTCATCTCACGGGCCATGATTTTCAGTTTTCGAAGCGGATTTCTGTGAATTCATGATTTTACGGCTTTGATGACATGGGGTGTTCGAACAGCGTGAGCGTGGGCCGCCCGACCGTTGACGGTCTTTTACATCTCCAGGCTCCTCAAACAGTTTTATGCATCGGTAGACGAACATGCGGCTAATCCCTAGTTGCCGGAGCGTTTTGAAAATATGGCTTTTTTTCATTTCACACTTGAAAAGCGGTATTACAGCGATACGGTTCTCATTATCTGACCACTCAATGATGAAAGTTGAAACAACTTTAAAATCCCGTTACAGACTAACGCTATTGAGGTTAGATTTCAAAACTCATATGACATTAACGGGGTATGTTCAGTTCTACTGTTGAAATGCGTGTGTTCAATGTTGTAACAGTATTTATGTCCCTATTAAGTATACGTATAAAGCACAAGTGGACAAGTTAAGTTCTGCCGTGCCAAAGCTTCTAACCCTCCATCATGGATTACGGTCCTGTATGCAAATTTTGTCAAGGTGGCATGACACCGGCTTTTTTATATCGGAGACTCTTTCTTTCTATACCAACATCATACGAGTATATACCAACTTCTATCGTCATATCGGTTAGATCATGACATATAACCTCTCAAAGTTCAGTGTTATGTGGGCGGATTCACTATTTTATTTTAGCGTAACATACTCTATATTAATTTCCTAGTCAGAGATTTTATTTTGTTACAATTTTAGAACGATTACTTTGTCCCTACATTCGATTTTTAAAGGGGGTTTGGCACCGCCTATTTTTTCTACAGAATGTGTTTCTATAAGTATACTCGTATATCTATATAAACGCCAATATCTTATGTTTCAAATATTATCATTATATCTCTATTAGTTCATGAAATATAGTCTTTTTAAGTTCAATCCATACGAGCCCTCCTTTTCACTTTTACCATAACATAGTTTATAACAGTTTCCTAGTCTTTGATTTTATTCTGTTAAAATTGTATAACGATCGGTTTGTAAATGCCGTAAATGCGATTTTTTTATGGGGAAGATCAATGCCATATTAGTTTAAGAGATATTGTCTTTTTAAGTTTAGAGTTGGGTTGGCGTTGCCAAGTCCTTATCCACTTTAACCATTTCATAGTCTTAAATAATTGCATAGACATTGGTTTCATTCTGTTAACATTTTATGATGGTCGGTCCATTAGTTTGGCCATTAATGCGATTTTTTTAAATAGGTCGAGCCACCGCCCACATTAGTTTTGATGTTGGTTCAGATTTGGGAAGGACGCAGGGCCCAAAATGGCCAAATGGCCATTTTTTTTGTGCTCTTTTAACAGCGTTTTTACAAGTTAATTTTAATAGTTTCTCAAAATTTACTCTTGCTTTCGCACACGGACTCCTTATTTTTGGGCTTCGTGTTTCCTTGCAGATAAAGTACTTTCCTTCAATGTCATCAGCATGTTAAAGTAATTCGAAACGGATCCAAACAATTAGTAGTGAGAACTTTTGATTTCCACTTACTCGCAATGTTACTTGGTAAAAAGATATTTTGCTGGTAAATATTACAGTGTCGGTATAGAATTGTTCTGCTATACATTGCTTTCTATTTGTTGACAAATACAGAAAATAACACATTTCTAAAAAAAAAGAATGGGCTGGGATCAGAAATTGGCAATACCTACAACTAAGGTATAAATAAAATTATATCCCTTTTCATTTGAAATGATCTCCAAAAATTTTTCACAATTTCATTCGGAAATGGTGTAGCTTACCTGGACAAAATATCCAACCATTCCTCGTCTTACTACAGGCAAATAAGGTTTTGTAGTTCACCACACACCCATGCATATTCTGCGGATAAACAAACCGCTTTTACCAATTACAAAAGATGGGTGGAAATCCATTGTATCAAGAGCGACTCACATCGCATATAGTCACTGTATTCCAACACCCAATTGCGAAAATACTAAAATTCGAAAGAATATTGCAGGTGGCAACATACAAATGCTAATCAGCATTGCAGTCCAGCTACCGAGTGGCGAAAGTGGGGAAATCACACTCATTACGCAGAATTCACACTTGAGTGGAGCACACTGAAGAGGTTCCCTAAGGTTGGCTGATTGCTTCGCCCTGCTTTGCATTGATATAGTTTAGACTTCACCATGAATGGATATCTTAAAACAGTAAAACGTTTCCATGGATCCAATAACCTACCAATATTTATGATTTGGTCCAATTTTGGACTCAGACTCGTCCATATGGCTGCATGAAGCCTAAAAATTATACTCCTTTTACTATAAACATATGTGACAGCGCATAGAGAAAGGGAGGGACCTAAGGGTAAAAATCGATTTTCATTTTTTTTCTTTTTTTGATGTGGACAACATCTGTGCATCGAATGAGACCGACCCCATGCCCCAAAAGTGTTCCCTCCCAGAGATATGCGCGTTTTATGAAAGTGAAGTCGACGATTCTAAGCGCAAATAAAAAGGAACCTAATCTTTAAAATGGCTCTCCTGAACAAAACTTTTGATCAACTTTTCACTTTTTTTTGATGTGGACAACATCTGAGCATCGAATGAGACCGATCCCCTGCCCCAAAAGTGTTCCCTCCCAGAGATATGCGCATTTTATGAAAGTGAAATCGACGATTCTGAGCGCAAATAGAAAGGAACCTAATCTTTAAAATGGCTCTCCTGAACAAAACTGGTATTTAACCTTAGGTCCCTTTCTATTTTGCGCGTCACATATGGGTATTAAACAAATAGACAAATAAAGTTCGGCCGTGACCAAGCTTATATACCCTCCATCATGGATTTCGGTCCAATATCTAAATTTCCCCAAGGGGGCGTGTCACCCATCACTTTTCTTTCAGTGTGTGTTTCTTTCCATACCAAAATCATATAGACATATACTAACTTCTATGGTCATATCGGTAATAGTTCACGTGATATAGACTTTCAAATTTCAGGGTTGTATGGGCGGGGTCACGTACCCTTGTCCAACTTTAACACACTATAATCTATAATAATATGTTAGTCTTTGATTTTATACTGTTAACATTTTATAATGATCGGTCCATTACTTAAATGGAAGTGCGGCACAACCTACTTAGAAGAAATCTAGGATGAATAGTAATCATTTTTTCCCCAAATTTGTTCAGTAAAAAATGTGCTAATACAGGGTGGAGCGCGGTAATTTTTGCTGTGGCGGCACTGTTGGTCGAAAAGAGTGGATAGTGTGTGTGACTTATAGTGGCTGACGGGAGATTTGTATTCGTCTGAAATTGCAGTACTGCAATTTCTGAAACGCTTTGCTCGGAAGCAATCACTTGCTCTTGGTATTTCCTGGATTTTTTTCAGCCGGCTGTTATAAAAAATCTTCTTTATAAACTAAACGTTTCCTCTTTAATTTTCTTTGATCATTTTAACGTAGATGAGTTAACTCAAAAAAACTTAAACTCATCTTTCAATTACAAGGATATATTTTGTGGCGTCATTTCGAAAGTAAAATGAATATTGAAATCGGTCAACAATATGATAATAAATAAATATATTCATCATTTGTATTTGCATAAACGCTTCCATTTGCGTTATGATACCACAGTTTTTTAATTAAAATTTTTACTTCATTCCACTATACAGTGTGTGTGTGTATGTTTCTGAGTAAACGACACCTTGAGCTACAAAATCAAAAGTGTTATAAACAAATATTTTTCGTAAAACGAACTTGTAAATTCTTCGCTGCCAGTTTCTCATCCTAAATCCTTCTGCCCGAAACTCATCAAGTTTAGTTTTGTAAGAAATAAAACAAAAACTGGCAACGACCAACAACGCGCACGTCACAGTTTTGGTTATATTAAAATGGGTTCGTTCGAGGTTTGCTGCAAAAGTTTGGAGAATTTTCTATTTATTATTTTGTATTGCATAGACTACTAGGAAATAAGAAGTCATTGGGCGCCAAATCAGTGCTGTACGGTGGATGGCCCATCAATTCGACATCTTGAGTGGTCAAATAGCTCATCGTTTCAGCTAGTGTGTGAGAGCTCGCATTGTCGTAATGCAAAATGATCCGTCTACTCTTATTATCTTTCCTCATTTCTTTGAATACTTTTGGCAAACAGATGGTTGTATACCATTCAGAATTGACCGTCCAACTAAAGCCTCTGTAGCAACATGGCCGGTTATATCGAAAAAAACGCAATTATTTGCATCGATGTACTTCTTCCACGAACAACTTTTGTTGGATTTGGCTTGTCTTGAAAGACCCATACGGTCGATTGCTGTTTTGTTTTGGATCCATATGAATAGATCCATGATTCGTCACCTGTGACTATGTTTTACACTGCCTTTGAGCTACCGCAGATATACTTTTTCAATACTCTTTGCACCAATCCATACGAGCCTTTTGTTGAGCATTCGTCAAATTATGTGGGATTCAACGAGAACACATTTTTTTCACGGCCAAATAAACATGCAATATTTTATTGATGCTTGTCATACTAATGTCCAAAGATGCCTCAATCACATGGTATGTCACATGTCGGTCTTGCTTAATCAGTTGACGCACAGCATCGATGGTTTCTGGCAAAGTGACCAAAGTTGGACGTCCTTCACGAAATTCATTCTGGAGCGAACGGCGTCCGAGTCTGAACTCTTGTTACCAGCGATTAACAGTGGTTTTTGATGGTGCTTTATCGCCAAAAGTCGAAACAAGTGGATTTAAACACTCTTTCCTCGATAACTTAACCACGCCGAATATCGTAAAGAATCATCGCGCGAAAATGTTCACGGTATAATTCCATTTTGTGACTGATATGAATTTTTCAACACACTGTAAACAAAACAATTCGCCCTCAAATGACAAAACGTTCTGAGTGAAGTTATGCTAAAAAATTTCAAAGTTTCCAATGGAAGTTCCAGTTTGCATCTGCGAACACTAGTATTGTCAGGACCCGAAATAAAATTGGCAACCCTCGTACCTATCAAGAAACGAGAGTTGAGGACATGCGTTTTTTTGACAGTTGCAGTGTGAAATTTCATAGCGAAATTTTTATACATACCAAAAAGTGCACTTTAACACAGACCAAAGTGAATGGTACAAAATGCAAAAAAATGTGCGATAAGTGATGTTTTATCTTTCATAGAATTAGATTAGGGCCACTCTGCATTTAGGCAAACAAGGCATATGCCTTAGGGAAGAAACTTGACATCGTATGACATGTTTCGATACCGCATTTATTAATATACTAGAACAATGAGTAATGATACCCCAACAGTACAGTAACTAAGAATTTTTCGACAGATTTGAAAATCGAATATGCGCAAATTTACAAGGTATTGACTAAAATTTTCCAAAACTCATCCAATTGTTGCAACGGTTTCTCTAAAATTGTCCAAAAGTTATAAATTTAATCTGCATAGTATGAGTATGTTGTAGTCGGCAGTGGTAATGACTGTATAGTAAGGTATTCAGTAAAAATTTATCAGATTCAGTTGATTAGTATCAAAAGATGGATTATGAATTAAGCCAAATTGGTTATAATGACTGAAATGATGCCGTATTAAACTAGACCCAATTTTGAAAAATAAATGTCGTTGTCTTTTAAGAACTAGTGCAGTTTGAACTGTGCATGCTATTAGCTTGCTTAAGGCATATTGGATCAGCCATTTTGTTTTTTCAAAAAGTAATGTTAAATTCGGAATCAGCGACCACAGAACCCCTCTGGAGACAAGTTTTATTTCAATCATTTAACAAGTTGACTTCATGTACGTGTTTCTGGATTTGCACCACTGTGCGCCGTAGGACTTTTTTGTGGGATATCATAAATAATCGATATAATGCGAACAATCCATTGACAATTTAGGCCCTTAATGCGTATATCGACCAATCCATTCCTAAGATAGATCCAGAAACCGCCACCGACGCCGTGTAAAATTTGGTTTGCAGGATCTACAATTGCAAAGCAGGGATCTTCATTTGCGAAGCCAGCCGAGGCATCCACAATAATAAATTAATATTCTACTTAGAGGGACACAAATACTGTTACACACTTTGTATGCTTTAAAATAAAAAGTACTGATGTTTTTGGACCAAATATTTTTAAATATATTTATTGATGTACTTAATAGGGACATAAATACTGTTACAACATAAATACTGTTACACCCATTTCAATAGTAGAACTGAACATACCCCGTTAATGTCACATGGGTTTTGAAAGCTAACCTCAATAGCGTTAGTCTGTAACGGGATTTTAAAATTGTTTCAACTTTCATCATTGAGTGGTCAGAGAATGAAAACCGTATCGCTGTAATAGCGCTTTTCAAGTGTGAAATGAAAAAAGCGATATTTTCAAAACGCTCCGGCCACTAGGGATTAGCCGCATGTTCGTCTACCGATGCATAAAACTGTTTGAGGAGACAGGAGATGTAAAAGACCGCCACCGTCGGGCCGCCCACGCTCTGTTCGAACACCGCATGTCATCAAAGCCGTTAAATCAAGATTTCACAGAAATCCGCTCCGAAAACAGAAAATCATGGTCCGTGAGATGAATATCACGCAAAAGTCCATGAGTCGAATCATTAAAAAATACTTGGGACTTGGGGCCTTCAAACGACGTACCGGACATTTATTGACTGCAGCTTTAAAAAAATTGGATTGAAATATGCAAACGTCTTTTGGTGAAGCACGCTGATAACTTGCGCAGAAAAGTTTTGTGCACCGATAAAAAAAATTTTACCGTTCAGGAAAAATTGAACAAGGAAAATGATAGAGTGTATGCGCGGTCATCTAAGGAAGCATCTGAACTGATCCCAAGGGTGGAAAAGGGTCATCACCTGGCTTCAGTCATGGTTTGGTGGGGTGTCTCTTACGATGGGGTCACTGACCTGCATTTCTGCGAACAAGGAGTCAAAACATCGGCCAAAGTTTACCAAGAAACCGTTTTGGAAGCTGTTGTGAAGCCTCTTAACAATTCCCTGTTCCAAAACCAGCCATGGACTTTCCAGCAGGATTCTGTGCCGGCCCATAAGGCTAAAACGTCCCAGGCCTGGCTTCGAAAGAATTTGCCAGCGTTCATTTCCTCTGAAGAATGGCCCTCAGGCAGTCCCGATTTGAACCCATTGGATTGCAAATTGTGAACGGTTTTAGGGGACAAGGCTTGCCACAAAAGATACCCCAACATTGGATCTCTTCAGACTGCTTTGGTCCGAGCTGTGGCCAATTTTCTAATGGCCACAGCTATTGACGATTGGCCAGTGCGACTTAAGGCGTGTGTAAAGGCAAAAGGCGGACATTTCGAATAAGTAAATATTTTTTTGGATACAATATACATTAATAAATATATTAAAAAATATTTGGTCCAAAAAAATTCAGTACTTTTTATTTTACAGCATAAAACATGTGTAACAGTCTTTATGTCCCTATTAAGTATAAAGTTCAAATTTATTCCAGGTGTAGTGCAAATGTTACATTTTAAGAATGAAATTCGATTTTGGTCATATGACCACCACAAGCCCGTGTAAGGAGATCTATTCTTATTTTTTTAAAAAAAAACTTTTTTATACAATAAAATTAACAACAAATATAAAAGAAAGGCCTCAGCGCCATAAGGCATTTTAGAGGCAAGTTGGCAAATATACAATTCAAGTATAATTAGAAAATAATGTTAAAATTATGTGTATAAATCCATTTAAAAGTTTAATTATAAAGTAATACCAGAAGCTCATCAATATGTTGTGACAAATATCTTCTCACTGAGGATTTAAATAAAGAAATATATATTTTATATTCTAAAGCAAGTTATTAAATTCTTTACTACCTGGGTGTTCAATGCGTTGTTTTGTGGTTTCAGATTGACAAAAGGCTACTCTTAAATTTTGACCTTGTCGAGTAATACGTAAATGCACTCTGATTCCTGCAAAAATTCAAAGTATGGTGTCCAATATGATCAAGACGTTTTTAAACAAAAATCAGTAATTGCATTTTGTAAGACCCATAAATTGGTAAAATATCCGGAAAAATATAAGAGTTGAAAACCAAAAAGGCAAGTTAGCTACGACTTTTAGTGCTTTATTTTGTAGTGTTCGAATCGACCTTAATTCAAATGACTTTTTAAAACCGTAACCAATGGCTAAATAATTAATATGATTTCGCAATAATGCTTGAAATAATAGTTACTTGTTACTTTTTTTGTCGCATTTATTATTAAATTTATACAGTAAACCAATGGCAGGAGATATTTTCGGTTTAAGATGGCGTGTATGCTGATCCCAAGAACGATT
The DNA here is from genome assembly GCA_963513945.1 of Hydrotaea diabolus. Taxonomy (NCBI): domain Eukaryota; kingdom Metazoa; phylum Arthropoda; class Insecta; order Diptera; family Muscidae; genus Hydrotaea; species Hydrotaea diabolus. Next base: position 219,862,905 of record OY740716.1, on the reverse strand, counting down.
TGTTTGAAAATTTCCTCCCATATACTTAAGAGTAGTGACCTCTTTGATTTCCTTTCCTTCCACCACTCTTGCACAGTTCGACCGAAATGGTGGCAACTTTGCGTTGGATATTGTCTCTGAGCTCTTCTAAAGTTGTTCGCTTGTTGGCATAGACCAATGACTTGATGTGGCCCCATAAAAAGAAATCCAATTGCGTTGAATCGCATGAACAAGGTGGCCATTCGACCGGACCTCGAGAAATGGTCCGGTCGAATGGACCACCGAATTTGTCTTTCAGTAAATCGGTTGCAACGCCAGCTGTGTGGTTAGTGGCACCGTCTTGTTGACATACACATATCGGCGAAGTCAAGATCATCCAATTCTGGCCAAAAATAATTTTCTAACATGGCACGATAGATCTCTCCATTGATGGTAACATGACAATTGTTTTAATCGATGAAAAAATACGGCCAAATCACACCTCCTGCATGAAAATCACACTACACAGTATTGCAAATGCAATTGTGTCTCTAAAAGCACATGTGGTTTTGTTGCTGTCCAATAATGCATATTTTGTTTATTGACAAAGCCATTTAGCCAGAAGTGAGCTTTATCGCTGAAATTCTGGATTTACGTGAAACTATGCCAGAGCCCAATCGGAAAAGTTTCATCGTTTCAAATGATCAAGAGGCTTTAGTTCTTGAATCAATTTGATCCTATAAGGATGGAGGCCAATTCATGAGAACGACGTGGAATCGACTGATTTGGCTCATTTTGAACGATATTTTTGTCGCTTCGAGCGGTACGGCGTCTCTTTCGCGCCGGAACACTTGGATCCAAATTTATACATTATAGCACGCACAGCCTTTCGGGTGGGCCGATTATTACGGCCGAAATTTGGAGTAAGCGCTCTTAAAGTTGCGACCACCGACTTTGAATTTCGGTAGTAATTTTAATAATTTCCAAATGTTGCTCGTAAGTAAACTTTACCATGATGAAAATGTTGACTTCGACTGACGTTTTGACACTGAAAGATCATTAAAAATGTTTGAGGGTACGTTATGTCGCTGTTCAAAACCCGTTATATAAGATTTCAATATTTCTCAATTAAATTTCATGTCATATCCTACTAGCCACTTAGAAATACCAACTTATCTTTCCAAGATGCAAATCAATGCTAAATGAGGCACCATTGAATGACAATTCTCTTACATCGTACTTCCGTATCCAATCTTAACTTCTGGCGCGAATACTTCAACAGCTAACCCCAGGGTGTTTTATGCAAATCTTCAATATTTTATCCTTTTATTTTTCACAAACAAAACTCACCACAAAGGTCGCCTACGCAAAATAATTTCTGAAGAACATTTCTCAAAATTTCAAACAGAGAAAGTAATATATGTACGTACATACTAGGGTGGGCCTAGTTGCATTTAGATACTCAAATTTAATAATTGTGAAACAGATACAAATAACGATTGCCGCTCTTATCTTATGTACGATGTGGTCAAAATCCAAGTTTTTCATTTAAAGGTTAATTCGAAAGAGCAAACATTTCGATTATTTATAAAATACTTTTATTCTTGTGTTGGCCTCGGCTTCGGCTGGCTTCGCCGTAGTGCACCCCGTCCAGAGTTTGAAGCCGATCAAAGCGGCGGCACGCCGCCAAGAGTAAATGCCGCCAATATAAACGGCCAAAATCAGCTACCTTAAGCCGCTGTTTATTCTTATCCGTTCAAAGCCGTTGTAACAAATAGAAATAATATTAACAAATATTTTGAATCGCGTGGACTTGTTTTACAAACTTGCGTACAGCAGGCGCTATGGGTGCCTCATTTCAGTCAAAACAGTTTTTAATAAAAGCTCTGTTTTAGGGGCACGCACACAGCATTAGTTTTTTTTTGGAAATTAGCAATTTACATTTCCAAACGTTGTTGAAGCGTAAAACTGTTTATTTCATCACAGAGAAGTGCGAAACTGACTTATAGAGCGGCTTTCCAAGTAAAAGCTAATCCAATCATTGTTTCGTATCAAACTTCGCCTCTGTCACCTACCTAGGGTCACCCTAGTGCATACATATGAATGAATTCTATATTATGAAGATAAGCGGAAATTATCTGTATACGAGTATGTTTGTCGGAGAGTGTCTTTGGTCTCAAACCAAGAATAAATAAATGTAAAACATGCAGAAGAAGTAAATGAAAAACTTTAAGACAACTGCCACCAACCGTTCGACCCGACACTCAAAACAAAGGGTGTCACAGCGACACCAGCCAAAGATGACGGCGAACAACGAGGACGACATCATCGCCCAGAAGTAGAAGGAACTAAAATCAACAAATAAAACGGAAGTTTTTGGCAACAGAAAGTTTTTGTTTGTTAGCATTTCTTTCAAATTGAAATGTAAATTAAAAATCTCATCTCTAGTAAAAGGAAAAGAGTTCATGTTTGTCTTAAGACAGACAATGTCTGAGCAGATGCTTGTTATTAACTTGAATATGAATTCTTAAAAATATATCGCTGGTATTTGATAATTTAATCGCTTTTAACAATTGAAGATTCTTTTGGTCACATTTCGACTGTTTGTCTTTGTAATGGTGGCGGGGTAAACAAATTTTAATTCAGTGCTCTGGCCCTTGTTAAAACTGGTTGGGTTTGTTTTTCTTTACAACAAAAATATTATTTTTGGTCACGTTTTCCATAACAATTTGTACAGAGTTCGAAACACGACCACTTTCTAGGTAGTCAATATAAAAATTTATTTAGAATGTCTACGAGGCTGGGGGTGGACGTATAGAGTTTAGTTGCTCATATGTAAACACAATAGGAATACCAGAATTTGCAGTAGAAGTATAATTATTTTTCAAGAAATATATGTATACCCTCATCCTTTAGAGTAAAAGGGTATATGCAGGGTTTTTCAATAAGGACATAACAATTTCGCATCTCAATGTCAACGCACCCTCAAATGTTTTTTTATGATCTTTCAGTGTCATAACGTTAGTCGAAGTCAACATTTTCATCATGGTAAAGTTCACTTACGAGCAACGTTTGGAAATCATTACGAGGGCGGTTCGGAAAGTTCTTAGCCTATCAATGAAAGAGAATAGTTAGTTTTTCAAAAATATTTCTATTTTTCAATATAATCTCCTGAAACTTCAATACACTTAGTCCAACGCTTATCTAGCAATTCTATCCCTTGATTAATATAGTTTTCCTCAAGGTCTTTAAAATAGTGGTTTACAACTGTAATTGCATCTTCATTTGAGGTAAAACGCTTGCCAGCAAGGAATTTTTTTAGATTTGGGAACAGGTAAAAGTCACTGGGAGCTAAATCAGGAGAATAAGGTGGGTGTTCAAGCAACTCGTACTTTAATTCGTTGATTTTAGACATTGTTAAAACACTCTTGTGCGCTGGTGCGTTGTCTTGATAAAAAATTATTTTTTTGTGTTGGAAGCCAGGACGTTTTTCTCGAATTTGTACATTTAATTGATCTAAAAGGTTGCAATAGTACTCCGAATTTATTGTTTTACCCTTTTGCAGATAGTCAATCAATGAAATACCTTTGAAGTCCCAAAAAACCGTTGCCATAACCTTACCAGCCGATTGAATTGTTTTTGCCTTCTTTGGGGCACGTCCTCCAGCTTCTATTGTTTGGATTGTTCTTTTGTCTCTGGAGTATAGTGGTGGATCCATGTCTCATCAACAGTTATGAAACGACTCTTAAAATCCAGTTTATTTCGCTGAAAACGATCCAAACAAGCTTGAGAAATGTTCATTTTTATGCGTTTTTGGTCGACTGTTAACAAGTGCGGCACCCATCTTGCAGAAAGCTTTTTTATCTGTAGTTCTTCATGCAAAATTAAATGGACTCGATCATTTGAGATGCCCATGATATTAGCTATTTCACGCACTTTTATTCGTCGATCATTTAATACCATATCATGCACTTTGGCTACAATTTCTGTTGTTGTTGCTGTTTTTGGACGTCCACTACGTGGTTCATCTTCAATGCTTGTACGACCACGTTTAAATTCAGCAACCCAATTTTTTTAATGTTGCATATGAAGGAGCACTTTCACCTAACACATTCACCATATCATTAATGACACCACGCATTTCTAATTTTTCCATTGTAAAAAAATCGCGGATGCGTCTTTTGTGAACACCTGTTTCTATATGAAGGAGTTGCCAGATCGAAACAAAATTTAACATGTGTTCATAGCAGAGATTTTCTGTTTATACCGCGCTTTTTGTGCTAGGCTAAGAACTTTCCGAACCGCCCTCAAAAATTCCTACCGAAATTCGGAGTCGGTGGTCGCAACTTTAAGAGCGCTACTCCAATTCTCTGCCGTTTGAGTTGAGTTATTTTAAAGTGGACTACTTTTTGTATTTTCCGATTTTAAAGAACAGTAACTTTCTTTTTGTAAAATTACTTGCAAGTACGTAAAAAACACTAAAAAAATTTTACTTTTCTTTAAGATCAGAAAATACGGAAATTAGTCATCTTCAGGCCAATTTCTAAAATATATCCAATAGCCAGATTTTAAGTGTTAACAGCTTAAAATAACCCTTGAATCCTTGGCTACAATGTCATTGTCCTTTTTACAGAACTCAAAATCATTTACTATATCAAAAGTGATAGAATTTCGGCCGATGGAAATCGATCCTGGACAACTGTGCGCCGTCGGAATTTAGGCATAGCCTATTGACCGATTGGCTTTGTTCTCTAGCTCTTAGGTTGTTAAGAGCCTTAAGGGGGGGGGGGGGGGGGGTTACATTTTTAATAGGGACCGATTTCATCTAACTTTAAAGTCGTCCTTGGCCGTAACATAACTAATGTGCAAATGCGTTCATATTTGCCTCCTTTACCTTGATTACTTGAATCAAGAGGCAGACAAATGTGTCTAAAACGCTTTTTAGGGCAAGTTTATACAATTCGCATTCTATACATGTACGAGCATATTTACATATTTTATTTGACTAATTTCAAATAAAATCATTTTCCCCGTATCATTATTCCAAATGCACTCCCAGTGGAATAGTCAGTCATGCATGAAAATAATAGCTTCACAATAGAAGAATGTCAACATCGCATGCTTGGTTAACATAAAAAGGAACTCAGTTTTGTGTGATAGAAACATAATTTTAAAAGAGCTTCTCGAAAAAAAATCGAGTTATAAAGTGTATTGTTCCATAATCGAGAAGCTATCCTCCTTGTGCTACACTGTTTTTAGTGACTTAAAGGACAATTTGACTGAATTCAAGCTGTAATTGTCATAAAATTTTACGAGGATTGGAAATATAAATAATTTGAAGCGCCTCCGATCGATATTTCAAGGTGTTGGCTGTAGCCACAATGACAAATATGGAACGGAACGACCCGAATGAGGAATTCTTCGGCCAAGGGCTGTCACTACGGAACACAGTTTCCGCTACAACAACAACATACACACAAGAACATACTCAAAATTATCCAAACACTAGCTGACACGGCAAACGTTGTTGTGCCTTCAAATTTTATTTTCACTGAAAGTCTGGTTCCGTTGCAAAGTCGTGGTGGATCGATATTTCGAAGAAAAATGACAGGTGCACTGAACTCAAAAAATCAATAAAAAATGATGAAATCAAAATTTCCGAAAAACATCTAACCGAATGAGTTGACGTTAAATAGAATAATGAAAAATTAACCACAGCTCCATTAATTTATACGTAAGGTAAAAATAAATCGGCATATCAGGTTAAAACGGGTGAAAGAAATTTTTAAATGCAGCAGTCAATAAGTTCCGAATTAAAAAACAATGTAAAAATGTACGTGCGTGAATTTGATGTCCTCCGTCAGAATCCGTCTTGAAATTGATCTTCGCCACCGCCCGTATTACATATGCAAATTTTATTTTCACCGAAAGTTTGGTTCCTTTGCAAAGTCGTGGTGGAACTGGCATACCAATTATTGTTCGAATGCCGAAATAATGGATATTTAATTTGTGATTTGTATGGGAGGTACCACGCGCCTTTGTCCAATCCCGCCCAGCAGAACTTGTACACCAAACCATCAAACCAAATTTTTTTCAAATACCGTTAACAGGAGCAAAAATAATGCATTTTTATTACATCCCCAACGTACCCTAAAATTTTGTATCAATTGTCAGCCTTTTAGCTCATGTTTTAAGCTTTTAAATTGAATATATTTTCAAGTTTCACTTAATATTTCCAATTTGTAGTATGGATAAAAAGGGTCACTCGACGACCGACAAATACCGAAAAAATAAAAATTTGTCAATGATTAGGGACAGGATGTAGTCAGTGGTTTAGATCTGGAGAATATTACAGTGGATTTGATTCCAAATCGAAGCTAAACTCATTAAATTTTTTGTTTTGCACAAGGTGCGCAGCTGTAGGGAATACACATTTTTGGAATGGACGTATTTATACCGTCCATTAAGGCTACACCTAACATATTTATCAGAGGCCCTATAGAGTATATATAAGTAACTATTACACAAGGGAACAAGGTATTTGCTGTTTAAGACCTGAATACGACTATTGTTAATTTAATTTTGTACGCTGAGTCCAAATCGGCATTTTCTATCAGCTTGACTTTTCGCGATATACCGTTATGTGCAAACTTTCACTACAAATATTTTAATAACTTGAAAACGTTCACCATATTCAGTTAACAAAAGTTAAGCTCGTCAACGAAATTATCTTCAATCCGTTCCTACATTGTTTTTAATTTGGCCAAGTAGTTGCAGATATTTCGTTGAAGTTTTGAAAAAAAAACAACAATTTTACTAAATAAAGGCCGAATACAAAAATTAAAAGCTACTGGGTAAAAAACAACAATTTTATAAAAAAAAAATTTGTTATTTAAAATTTAAAAAAAAAAGAATGCAAAAATCCCAGTGTTGATTTAAAAGCATTTAGCTTAATATATTTGAAGCCACAATATTGACCGGAATAGCGAAACCACGTATTCCAGTGATTTCAACAGACATGCCATTTGCATTTAAGCGTTTGCAATTCCCAGTGCGTCTATCATTTCCCATGTCCATCAATAAGGCGCAAGGGCAAACGCTTCAAATATGCGGATTAAATTTGAAGGAGCCGTGCTTTTCACATGGCCAGCTATGCGTGCCCTGCTCAAAAGTTGGAACTCCAAATTGTTTGTTTGTACTCGCTTCAAATGGGCAAATGAAAAATTCTGCATATCAAAATGTTTTGGATTTACAATAATAATTTTGAAATACAATGCATTCATTTCATAAAAAAAATCTATTATATTTCATTTCTTTTTTTGATTGGTTGCAACGAAGTGCAACGTGGGTCCGCTATCACAAATTAAAATCTATTATTTCTGCTCCTTTTAAAGGTATTAAAACAAAATTTGATTTGTCGGTGCAGTGCAACTATCATTTTTATTCGAAATATCGATCCACCTTTGTAACGGAACCAGAATTTCAATGAAAACAAAATTTTAAGGCAAAACAACGTTTGTCGGGTCAGCTATATTATTTATCCTAGAGCACTTGAATAAATAGAAAAAATAACAAAAATTTGTTACATTAAAATTACAATTCGGGGCTGGCGAAGCACAGCGGGTACAGCGCTTACTAAATAAAGGCCAAATACAAAAATTAAAAACAACTGCGTAAAAAACAACAATTTTATAAAAAAAATTGTTCTTTGAAAATTCAAAAAAAAAAAACTAAACTCTTGGTACCACCGATTAACAGTCTTTTTTGATGGTGCTTCATCGCCAAAAGTCAAAACAAGTTGATTTAAACCCTCTTGTCTCGATAACCCACGCCGAATATCGTAAAAAATCATCGCACGAAAATGTTCACGGGATAATTCCATTTTTTGACTGAGCTCCACTTTTCAACACACTATAAACAAAACAAATCGTCCTCAAATGACAAAACGTTCTAAGTGAAGTTATGCTAAAAAATTTCAAAGTTTCAGTTTGCATCTGGGAACACTAGTATTGTCAAGACCCGAAATATATATAGCAACCCTCGAAGAGTGAAAGAAGGGTGAAAAATTTGTTATCACCTAACATAGCATAACTCATTTAATTTTCAATCGATTTTTATGTTCATACATGTTTTAGAAAGCTACTTTAATATGATATTCAATAAAGCTAATAAAAAGCTCCTAAACGATCATCTTTGAGCGTAAAGAAAACTGAAATGTGTAATTTTTGTTTTAATAAAACAGCCATTACTCAGTCATTTTTTTGGTGATATTAAAAAAATTGATTTTTTTTTCAAAGGTAAAAACTACATCTTTAAAAAAACACAATTTTAAAAATTGGCTATGAAAAGAAAATTTATGATTTTTTGAACTTTAAATTTTTGAAAAGAAGTCGAAAATACGATTGGTACCTGTAACTTAAAAAGTCGAGCTGGTGGAGAAAAATGGAGAATCGATTTAAAATCAGCGACCTATAACTAGTAAAAAATTGCTATAGAATTTCAAACAACACACAAAAAGTTCCATTTTGTTTCCTTGTGTTATTAGTTATCCTAAAATTCTTAGACGATACAGTAAAGTCCGTGCGTCTATTTACCTGCTGAAAGCACAATAGCCATGAGCTAGACGAAATCGGCCTATGGGTGAAAAAGTTTCTTTTTTAAGGAAAAAACGTTATCTCAGAAAACGTACACCTTTCGTTCCCTCCATAGGATAGAGGGTATATATTTAATTTGTCATTCCGTTTGCAACACCTCGAAATATTTGTTGGAGTTCCATAAAGTATAAATCTTCTTCATCTAGCCATGTCCGTCCGACTGTCTACAGGTCTTATTGTTGAAGGTAAGTAGCTAAAATATTGCATAAATATGTGTTGATAGACTGAATCTGTTGGTATTGAAAATGGGCGAGATCGGTATTGAAAAAATCACTGTATTTGTAGAATTTTGGCAGTTTTTTGCTAATATTTTACCGGTATGAACTCCGATCGTTGCGCGATTTTCACATTAAGTTATTTGTAAGGTATAAACGATGTGATTCTACAAGGGGCGTGGCAGCGCGCACACAACCCTAAACTTCAAGAGACAATATATATTGAACTTCTATATCCATATGACGATGATATTTTGAACATATGATGTTGGCTTGGACCGAAGCTCATTCTGGCGGAAAAGCGGGGGGTGCTACGCCTCCTTTAACTTTCTTAACATCTTAATGAAGAAAATCCCTAAAATTGCAAAGCATAACATAACAAGCACAATAAACACGAGGAGTAACATCTTTTCGCTTTCGCAGACGACAAAGACTTTTTTGGGAGGACAGAACGAGATGACACTAGAGTTTTTGAAAGATTGAATTACGACTCTTATTCTAATTAAGATTAGTCTGAGGACAATACCAAACCTATGCTGGCAATAGATAGATATGTGTCGTGGCAATATAAAGGCAACTCCTTTTTGGCCTGCAGTCACAACGTCGAGGTAGTAGTGAATTTTGTATACCTTTGTTCCCCACTCCAGCTCTGTAATAAATAGCAGAATCGTGTTGGCTAATTGGTTTTATTTTGGGCTCGGTGTTATTTAAGCTTAATAACTGAGCACTCTTTTAAAAGGTGAAGATTACATTTTACAATAAACTAACACTTACCACGCCTTTATATGCGCGTGGATGAAGCTGTATTGACAACATTTGAGAGAGAAATCCTCCGGAGAATCTGCGGCCCCAGCTGCGTGAAAGGGTACTTCAGGTGTCCGATTAACCGTGAGATATATCCCGACATGAACCTAAGTAAGCACATCAAACACAGCCATTTTGCTTAGACATGTACTTATAGATTGCGCTTTGACATTTCAGTCGAATGGAAACAACGCTTGAGTCACATGCGTCAAATGAAAACAACAACGTGAAGCGTACACTGAAAAGGACGAGACTCCGGTTGAGAGACCAAGTGGAGGATGATGTGAAGCTCCTTAGGATAAGAAACTGGAGGAAGCACGCCCTAGACTAACGTGATTATAAACTATTTATTGAGCACACCCGGACCGACAGTAGGTAGTTGTTGTTGTAGCGGCACACCCTAACGGGGTGACAGCCCTTGGCCGAAGATTTGCTGCTTCGGGTAGATCCGGTGCATAGAGCCGGCTGTCGTGGGTTCGACAGGAAGTTGTGGATCCTGCTGAAATAAGTGAATACAAAAATCACGGATAGCAAGTGCGACTCATTCTTTCCGACCGATGAAAATTTTAACAAACTTCTATACAAACTAAATATTTTGATTTAAGTTTTGTCATTCCCAAAACGTCCATTTAGTTTTATAACAGGATGTTGCCATGTCCTCCAAAAATATGCTTAAGTTTATTTGATTTGTGTAGTAATGCATGCTGCCGTACGTTCGATATACATGGTTTTTCCTTTTTCCTTGTTTTGGATACAATTCGATTTGATTTTTCCTCCTCTCTTTTTTAGTTTAAAATCCTCTTCGGAGATTTATTGAAATAAGAATGCATCCAACAACAATGATGCCATGACTCGTTGTTGAAAATCTATTCTATGTGTCGAATTCCTATGACAAATGTTCAGAGCAACATTATTGCTGTTTTTTTTACTATTTTACGATTATTTAGGGTTTTTGTTGTCCCGAGAAATCCAATCTCCAGTCACAGTTTAAGGGAAACAAAGATATTTTTTTTTATATTTGCCGGAGGTGAGGTGATAATATTTGGTTGCAAATTTCATTCACTGTTGTAGATACACTGCTAATAAGAAGGGACCGACCCAATCTAAACGTGGGGCCGGTTCATGCAGGTTTGAAACATAGATCAGTGCCGCGTTTGGTGACAACCGATTTCGAGCACAAAATTGTGTTCATTTAAGAGCAAATTTTTGGTAAGGCTTAAACATTATTTAAATAACATTTTTGTGTGCCGCCGTGGTACAATTCCGAATCCCGGGAATTGTAAAATTCGGAAGTCACTGGTTTGCAGAGGGAATCATTGGTCCATATTTCTTCAAAAATGAAGCCGGCCATAATGTTACAGTCAATGGGAAATACTAAAGAGCCATGATTAATGACTAAAGAGCCATGATTAATGACTTTCGCACCTGAATTGGAGGATGTTGATGTGGACGAACTTTGGTTCCAACAAGACTGCGCTAAATGACATACAGCCAACAAAACAATCAATTTATTTAAAGAAACTTGTGAGGAGCGCATTATCTCGCGTCGTGGGCCTGTGGCGTGGCCTCCAAGATCGTGCGATTTAGCACCGCTGGACTACTTTTTGTGGGGTTATGCGATGTCGCTTGTCAACGCAGATAAGGCCGACACGATTGATGCCTTGGAAGACAATATTCGGCGTTATGCTGCAAAAGGTGGTCGAAAATTGTGCCTTTCAGCTGGAATTCATTCGAGCCAGCCGCGGCTGCCTTTTGCCCTAAATCAGTTTTAAAACATAATGGCAACCCTTATCTTTATAATAAAGCTAAACTCTTGGCCATAACATTAAGTTAAATGTTAAAACCACATGTCTAAAAAAACACCCTTTATATGGTGGAGAGTATAAAACGAAATGGAGAAAGGGCTTCAAGTGTGCAGAAGAAGAAAAACAAAGATTGAACCGGATGCAAAGACATGAACTTTTTTTTGAGATACGCAAAATGTAATACTTATGGACTAACCTAATACACACTAAAGATTATTATTTGGCTTTATTGGAAAAATTTAAAACCAAAAATTCCAAGTATTTCCCTGAACTTCCCGTAACAAAACCCCTACTCGTTGTTGTATCGTTGAACGTCATGCACACATTTGACATCAACAAATATTTGTACAAAATTCAATTGATTCTGTGATGATTCTCTTTTGTTTTAGAGAGAATTCATTTGCAAAATTTTTGGATTGTTGTACACGGAAAGAAAAATATGTTTGCAGGCAAACATATTATGCAGGAAACATATAAATGTTTGGAGAATGCTCTAAACATATTTGTGTTTGGGTCACAGCAAACATTAATGTATTTGTAGCAATGTTTCCAAACATTCATATGCTTATGAACATTTTTATATATTTAATAAAGTTTGCTTTGACCCAAACATATATATGATTCCTCTATAATATGTTTGCTTGCCTGCCAACATATTTTTTCTTCGTGAATCTACTAGGGGGCTCAAACAAGATTGAAGGGTTCACCAAAAAGGTGACAAAGAAGTTCCATTGTGGCTCTTGCTGTATGTGCAGTGACTCCATCTGGCGGAGTCTAATTGCCGCTGATGTTATACCCTAGGATTCTGACACTGATTCCTGTTCCTCAAAACGTGAGTCTAAGTTCCTAATCATGTTGTTACGTTTGACATTTTTTAGCATAAACGTACTCAGAACGTTTTGACGTGCGACCTTCATTTGTGTTGTTTACAGTGACTTGAAAAAAATCAATTTGGCAACAAAATTTAATTAACTTGTGAACATTTTCGTATGATCATTTTTCACAACTTTCGATGTGGATTATCATGACAAGAGTGCATCGATAAACTTAAATATTTGTATGGCGATGAAGCTCGATCCTGTAGCACTGTGAAAAAATGGTTTATTGAATTCAATCGTGGCCGACGCTAAGGTCGTCCAAAAACGGCCGTTGTGCCAGAGACCATTGATGCCGTGCGTGAACTGATAATGGAAGATCGTCATGTACATACCGTGAAAAAGAGGCATCCTTGGGCATTTCTTTCACCAGCATACATTCGATATTGCACGAACACCTGGCCGTACAGAGGTTTGTTCTCGTTGGATCCCGTACAATTTGACAATCGCTCATAAAATGGCTTGTGTCGATTGGTGCAAAGAAAATTTGTAAAAATACGATCGCGGTGCTTCAAAAGACGTTTATAAATACGTCACAGGTGACGAATTATGGATCTATGCGAAACAAAACAGCAATCGATCGTGAAGGTCTTCGAAGGCGATCCAAATCCAACGAAAGTTGTTCGTGGAAGAAGCACTTCGAAGCAAATATTCGCTTGTTACTTCGGCAAAACTGGTCATGTGGCGACTGTTCCGCTTGAGCAACGTAGGATGGTCAATTCTGAGTGGTACACCACAATTTGTTTGCCTGAAGTCTTCGCAGAAATTCGAAAAACGAACAAGACAAGACGAATCATTGTGCACCATGACAATGCGGGCTCTCACACATCGGCTCAAACCAGCGCCTTAGTGACCGGCCAAAACGAAGAATTAATGGGTTATCTGCCGTACAGCCCTGACTTGGCACCCAATGACTTCTTTTTATTCCCGCACATCAAGAAAAAAATGCGTGGTCAACAATTTTCATCGCCAGAAGATGCTGTTGCAGCGTTCAAAAACCATGTTTTGGGGATGTCTTAATCGGAGTGGAAGAAGTGCTTCGACAAACGCTCCGGCCACTAGGGATAAGCCGCATGTTCGTCTACCGATGCATAAAACTGTTTGAGGAGACTGGAGATGCAAAAGACCGCTACCGGTCGGGTCGCCCACGCACTGTTCGAACACCTCATGACATCAAAGCCGTTAAATCAAGAATTCACAGAAATCCGCCCCGAAAACAGAAAATCATGGCCCGTGAGATGAATATCACGCAAAAGTCCATGAGTCGAATCATTAAAAAAGACTTGGGACTTGGGGCTTTCAAACGACGCATCGGACATTAATTGACTGCAGCTTTAAAAAAAATAGGATTGAAAAATTCAAACGTCTTTTGGTGAAGCACGCTGATAAATTGCACAGAAAAATTTTGTTCACCGATGAAAACATTTTTACCGTTGAGGAAAAATTTAACAAGCTAAATGATAGAGTGTATGCGCGGTCATCTAAGGAAGCATCTGAACTGACCCCAAGGGTGGAAAAGGGTCATCGCCCAGCTTCAGTCATGGTTTGGTGGGGTGTCTCTTACGATGGGGTCACTGACCTGCATTTCTGCGAACAAGGAGTCGAAACATCGGCCAAAGTTTACCATGAAACCGTTTTGGAAGCTGTTGTGAAGCCTCTTAACAATTCCCTGTTCCAAAACCAGTCATGGACTTTCCAGTAGGATTCTGCGCCGGCCCATAAGGCTAAAACGTTCCAGGCCTGGCTTCGAAACAATTTGCCAGCGATCATTTCCTCTGAAGAATGGACCTCAGGCAGTCCAGATTTGAACCCATTGGATTATAAATTGTGGACGGTTTTAGAGGACAAGGTTTGTCACAAAAGATACCCCAACATTGGATCTCTTAAGGCTGCTTTGGTTCGAGCTGTGGCCAATTTTCCAATGGACGAGGTTCGTGCAGCTATTGACGATATGCCAGTGAGACTTAAGGCGTGTGTAAAGGCAAAAGGCAGACATTTCGATTAAGTAGATTCTTTTTTGGTACAATATACATCAATAAATATATTAAAAGATATTTGGTACAAAAAAATTCAGTACTTTTTATTTTACAGCACGTATGTAACAGTATTTATGTCCCCACTAAGTACATTCGATATTGCATGAACACCTGGCTGTGAAAAAGGTTTGTTCTCGTTGGATCCCGCACAATTTGACAATCGCTCAGCAAAAAAGGCTCGTGTCGATTGGTACAAAGAAATTTTGAAAAAATACGATCGCGGTGCTTCAAAAGACGTTTTTAAAATCGTCACAGGTGACGAATCATGGATCTATGCGTATGAGACCGTAACAAAACAGCAATCGACCGTGTGGGTCTTCGAAGACTAGCCAAATCCAACGATAGTTGTTCGTGGAAGAAACACTTCTAAGCAAATAGTCGCTTGTTTCTTCAGAAAAACTGGCCAAGTGGCGACTGTTCCGCTTGAGCAACGTAGGACGGTCAATACTGAGTGGTACACCACAATTTGTTTGCCTGAAGTCTTCGGACAAATTCGAAAAACGAACAAAGAAGACGAATCATTGTGCACCATGACCATGCGAGCTCTCACACATTGGCTCAAACCAGCGCCTTTTTGACGGCCAAAACGTGGAATTGATGAGTCACCCGCCGTACAGCCCTGACTTGGCACCCAATGATTTCTTTTTATTCCCGCACATCAAGAAAAAAATGCGTGGTCAACGATTTTCGTCGCCAGAAGATGTGTTCAAAAACCATGTTTTGAAGGTGTCTCAATCGGAGTGGAAAAAATGCTTCGACAATTGGTTTGGGCGAATGCAAAAGTGTATGCTGGAGAATAGTTTGAAAAGCAATAAAACCATTTTTGATGATAAATATTCGCATTTTAATTATTAGGCTAGAAATATATCTAGCTGCCCTCGTATAATCTGCAAAGAGAAAAAAATATTACTTTTATAAAAAAAAGTTATTGATTATTTTTAACCCTTCAGACTTAGTTGGGCCGCCTTGTACGAGTACTCGTATGTAGCTTTAAAAAGTCAAAACAACCTTTTGATTTGACAACGTAGCGCACTGCACCAAGTGTAATATAACCCAACAATTTTTACATGCTCCTTATTTGAAATACATATCTCAAATTGCATTTGTGTGAGTGTGCCAGTGCTCCAGTGTCATTTTGTTCTTCCATCCGTTTCCCATTTGAAAGAAGTCACATTCAATGATGTATGCAAAAATTATTGCAGTTCTTCCTGATGACTGTCTACTCGTATGTTTATTATTCCCACTACTACATATCTGTGAACTCATGCAGACATTCAGACATAGGGACTTATTTCTTATTTGCACTTTGATACTCTGTATTAATACAAACATACCATATACGAGTTGTATGTTCTGGAACAAACTACACTATGCGATTTAAAGATAAGACAAATGATGAAAATTTGTCCAAAAGTTAATTAGAAAATCATTTAACATCAAGGATAATTTGCATTATAAGAAATTTGCCACGCCCAATTCGCTGGCGGAGAGTCCAAAATCTTAATTCTCTAATGGGAACTACAGTTTCTCTTCAAGAAATTCCGGCCCGGAAAATGACATAACCAAGTGGAAGTCAATGGTGCCAATATTGGAAACATTTTTACTTTTAAAAAATTCTATAAAAAGCTCTTATTGAGAAAATCTATCAACCATTTCAAATTAAATTAGACGTGTAAGTGTTTCGCCAACGAAATATTATTTAATTAGCCGCGGATGCCATACGAAGGTTGCTATTTATATTACGGGTCCTGACAATACTAGTGTTCCCAGATGCAAACTGGAACTTTCATAGGAAACTTTGACATTTTTTAGCATAACTTCACTCAGAACGTTTTGTCATTTGAGGGCGAATTGTTTTGTTTACAGTGTTTTGAAAAATTTGTCTCACTCAATAAATGAAATTATCCCGTAAACATTTTCGTGCGATGAGTTTTTAACGATTTTCGGCGTGGGTTATCGAGACAAGAGTGTTTAAATCAACTTGTTTCGACTTTTGGCGATGAATCACCATCAAAAACCACTGCTAATTAAGCAAGACCGACATGTGACATACCGTGAGATTGAGGCATCCTTGGGCATTAGTATGACAAGCATCAATAAGATATTGCATGTTCATTTGGCCGTGAAAAAAAAATTTCTCGTTGAATCCCACATAATTTGACGAATGCTCAAGAAAACGCTCGTATGGATTGGAGCAAAGAGATGTTTAAAATGTATAACTACGGTATAACTACGGTAGCTCAAAGGCAGTGTATAACATTGTCACAGGTGACGAATCATGGATCTATGCATAAGAACCCAAAACAAAACAGCAACCGACCGTATGGGACTTTTAAGGCGAGCCAAATCCAACAAAAGTTGTTCGTGGAAGAAGCACTTCGAAGCAAATGATTGCATTTTTTTCGGTATAACCGGCCATGTTGCCACAGTGCCTTTGGTGGAACGTAGAACGCTCAACTCTGAGTGGTATTCAACCATCTGTTTGCCAACAGTGTTCGAAGAAATGAGGAAAGATAATCAGAGAAGATGGATCATTTTGCATCACGAAAATGCGAGCTCTCACACATAAGCTGAAACGATGAGCTATTTGACCACTCAAGATGTCGAATTGATGGGCCATCCCCCGTACAGCCCTTTTTGACACTTTTTATTCCCTAGCATCAAGAAAAAAATGCGTGGTCAACGTTTTTCATCGCACGAAGCAGCTGTTTTGGAGGTGTCTCGGAGTGGAAAAAGTGCTTCGAAAAATTTGAAAAACAATAAAACCATTTCCAATGATAAATTATTGTGTTTTTATTGCTGGACCCGAAATATAAATAGCAAACCCTCGTATTAAGATCTTTATGTCAACAAATTTCCCACATTCATACACCTTTGGGTAAAAATGTTTAAAAGCTTTAAAGAAGCGAATCGGTGATGGAAGTGACAAGCGACTTTATACTTTACTAATGTATCTTAAAGATCCAACAATATTTAATCACATTGATAACAATTTATTTCAACACGATTTTAAACAAAATGTGCTGGCTTACGCGGAAAAACTGTACTCTGTGATTTTTAAAGAAGGCGGCGGTTTCTACGTTTTTTCAGAATTGGACTATATTTCTATTAGTGCCATTACTACAAATAGATCATTTGAAGGTATTTAAAGTGATCCCATAAGAAAAGCAAATAAAAATCTTGCACAGAACATAAATCGATAAAAAGTTTTATGAAGTAAGTGGAAAAACAACGGAAAACGCCACCAAATTATTTAATGCTCTTCGGACAATAAGGCCAACTTCAGGGGAAAGCCATAGAACATTTTCTACAATTGGGCAGTTTGTGAATAAATTTAAAAACAGACAGACTGATGATTACAGTTCTAAAAACATATTTTCAAAATGAGTTAAATTTTAATATTAATTATATTTTAATATTTAACTCAAGTTATTACTTTGAAGCGTATATTATTTTTTTGTTTCAACTGTACTGTATTTTATCTCATGACCTAAAGAAAAATAAGTACGAGGGCTGCTATATATATTTCTGGCCTAATAAAATGCGAATGGTTTTATTGTTTTTCAAAGTATTCTCCAGCATGATTTATACACTTTTATATCCGATTGAGACACCTCCAAAACATTGTTTATGAACGCTTCAACAGCATCTTCTGGCAACGAAAATCGTTGACCACTCATTTTTTTTCTTGATGTGCGGGAATAAAAAAAAGTCATTGGGTGCCAAGTCAGAGCTGTACGGCGGATGACCCATCAATTCGACGTTTTGGCCGGTCATAAAGGCGCTGGTTTGAGCCGATGTATGAGATCTCGCAATGTCATGGTGCACAATGATTCGTCTTCTCTTGTTCGTTTTTCGAATTTCTCCGAAGACTTCAGGCAAACACATTGTGGTTGACCGTTCTACGTTGCTCAAGTGGAATAGTCGCCACACCACCAGTTTTGTCGAAGAAACAGGCGACCATTTGCTTCGTCTTCGAAGACCCACACGGTCGATTGCTGTTTTGTTTCGGGCTCATACGCATAGATCTATGATTCGTTGCCTGTGACGATCTTATTAACGTCTATTGAAGCACCGCGATTGCGGGATCCAACGAGAATAAACCTTTTTTACGGCCAGGTGTTCATGCAATATCGAATGTATGCTGGTGGAAGAAATGACCAAGCATGTCTCTATCTCACGGTGTGTCATATGACGATTTTGCATTATCAGTTCACGCACGGCATCAATGTTCTCTCGCACTACGGCCGTTTTTGGACGACCTTCGTCTTTAAGCTAGCGTCGGCCACGATTGAATTCATTAAACCAGTTTTTTCACAGTGCTATAGAATGGTGCATCATCTCCATACAAAGATTTTAGTTCATCGATGCTCTCTTGTCGTGATAATCCACGTCGAAAGTTGTGAAAAATTATCGCACGACAATGTTCACGAGTTAATTCCAATTTTTTACCAAATTGATTTTTTAGGTCACTGTAAACTACACAAATGATAGTCGTACGTCAAAACGTTCTGATACGTTAATGCTTAAAAATGTCAAACTTTCCAATGGAAATGTCAGATGGCACCAGGCAACACTTAGTGTTGCCTAGGCCAGTAATATATATAGCATCCCACGTATATACATTGGGGGATCGATTTATCAATCGATATTGTGCCAAAGAGTTTTCGGTAGCTTTTGGCAAGAGGAAAAAAAGTTCCACACGACATATCTTTGTCGAGGCGCCCAAAATTACTTTTTGGACCTTTTCTCAACTTTTTTTTGATATGTCGTAGTGGAACTTTTATTCTTCATGCCTAAAGCTATCGAAAAATTGAACGCACAATATCGATTGCCAATCGATGGCACAATGTGGACAAATAGTTGTCCTTACAAATCGTCACACTCTTATATACAAACTGCAAAATGAACATGCTTTGTTCTATTTTTGTGTTATGTGGAAATTCCTGGGAATCCCGGGAATTGCAGACATTTTTCCTGATTTTCCGGGAATTGGAAAATCCGGCAAAGGAGAATTATAAAGGAAAGACTATACAGTTAACCATGTTAGAAGGAAAACTAATTGACGTTAGAGCTCCGATATAAATTTTTCGCTGCTGACTCGGACTTCTCGCATGGTGGAAGTTTAATTTCGATCAAATTTTCAGGTTTTTAGAATTAGCTCATTTATAGACGCACCCATAGAGAGGATAATCTCGAGGCTTTTAGTCGCGCGATCTTGGGTGCCAGTAAACTTGACCATTTCAAGCAACAAAACCTTGAATAAAACAAGTGGAAAGCTGGGGCGAATTTTTACACTCTATAGCAAAGATTGCATTTCATTAAAAGTATTGAGGAAAACGGACATATTAAGATAAATTGACGAGATGAAAATATTTACAAACGCTTGAGATAAAACGTTTCTTCTTCATAGTAATATAAATATACCTTTCAGACAATTTCTTTTTGACATTTGCCCCAAATATCCGTTGCTCTTATTATGATTTCGCATACTGCACTGCATTGTAATGCAAGAGATATTCTCCGGGAAGTTGCAAAACAATAGACACTTAATGTATTTTTGCATTGTTGTGCACACTCATTTAGGACCTGTGGGAGTATCCACCCACTCCAAATTATTCACCATGTTTTCTTCAGCCACCAGCAGTGGTGGGCAACACCTTGTTAGGATTCTTCGTAACTTCTAGTTTGTTGTAAGTCACATATTTACATATCGTTGGCGTACTTGTGATTTTATTTTGTTTTGCTAGTATTTTCCTTAATAACAACTCACAATTTGTAATGCAAATTGCATTTCGAAGATGTTGTGAGAGAGGTCATGAGTATTTGAAATGCAAGTCTGTGTATAGAAGTACATGTAATTGCAAGATTGTTAAAGAGGCTTTAATTTTGTTATTTCTGCCGAAATTAAAAGAGTTTTTCTATAGTTACTGCCAATAAATAGAGATCAATTGTGACTGAAATTTGTCAAACGCCTGATTTAAACTCAAGGCTCAAAAAAGTCCGTATTGACTATAACAACCAGCCCGATTCTGAATAACAATTCCCCGGGAATTTTTTCCCTATTCCCTGTTCCCCTATTCTAAGTAAAATCTCCCGGGGAATTTTTTCACTTTTTTCCCTTATTCTAAACGAACTTCGATAAAGGGAATCTCTTCCCCGGGAAAAAGTAGGTATTACGAATGTCAATTAAAGGGAGAATGTGATGACAATTTTTGGGAATAATTCCGCCAAAAAATTGCAAGGGAGTTGCGCCAAAAAGCCAATAATTACACCGCCTCTTCGATACTCTTCCTCAAGGTGAGCTCGCAACTCGCTGTTATTCCAAAGGAAGGAGTCGTGACACGCACCGGGATGCGATGCGTCCACGTACTGAATCCTCAGCTCATGATCACAGACCTGTAAATTTATTTTTGGTTCAAAATCAATAATCTTGAAAATAAACCAGCATGACATTCAAGCTATAATAGCCCTTCCTGTTGTAATATAAATGCTTATTTGTAGAGGGAGCAATATTGCGGACATGCGTTCCATCAACGCATCCTATTACGCTCGGAATGACATGCTTTATATAAAGTGCTAAAGCAATTTTTCGTTTTTCCTCTTCCGTTCTGCTAAAAGTTATCCACCTCGGACATAGATGTTCCTCAAATATATTTATAACCTCCGTGAGAACTTTGCTCAGACTACACTGGGCCACAAACACGTCGCAATCTTTTCCTATCCCCGTTTGGTAGCCGCATTCTGCAAAGAAGCGTAAAGACGCACTTAATTTTACAACAGGAGAAACTGCAAATGACTTACGTCTAGGTTGAATGTTGTAAGTTAACACGTCCAACAGATATTTGAATGCCGGTTTGTTTACCCTGTAATATTTTTCAAACCTTTGAAAAGTAAGATTCTCATTAATAAAATGAAATAATTTTTTATTCATGTATGTACTTACAAAGATTGAGGCAACTCAAGTGGGTTGATGGCATCACGTAGCTTTCTCCTTTCAATCCTTTGCATATTTTTCTCCTGCTGCTCCACTTCAGCGTTTTCTGCTTCAGCTACCATAACAAACGCAGTACTGAACATTTTTATACTGTTTTTTTTTAGTTTTTATTTTGTTTATACTTCACTTTATTAACTTTTTTCGTTAGAAACTTCATAAAAATATTTGCAAATTGTTAGCCAAACAAAACAGCTGACGCAAAACAGCTGACTTCGAATAATCGAAATTCTCTCTCCCTTATATCCATTCTCCCCGTTTGTTTAGAATAGGAGGATTTTATTCCCGGGAAAAAAAAAATCCCCGGGA
Organism: Hydrotaea diabolus; assembly: GCA_963513945.1. Classification (NCBI taxonomy): domain Eukaryota; kingdom Metazoa; phylum Arthropoda; class Insecta; order Diptera; family Muscidae; genus Hydrotaea; species Hydrotaea diabolus. The sequence goes on along the minus strand of OY740716.1, from coordinate 219,841,255 downwards.
ATTATCTCCCGGGGAGTATTCAGAATTGGGCTGAACGAAACAATGGTAAATTTTGACAATTATATTAATAATATAAATAATATTAATATTAATTATATCAATAATATTATTAATAAGTCACATATTTACATATTTTTAATATTATTTTATAGTATTAATAATGTTAATAATATTAATAATATATATAATAATATAAATGATATTAATAACATTAATACCTTTAATATGCATCATAATCATCGTTAAATCTAATCCGCTCGTGATTCCGAGTCGATCATTAAAGTATCATTTTATCGCTGGCAAAGCACGTTACGTATTTTCAACAACCGGACAACTGAATATTGATGTTTTCCTTTTAGACGTAGTATTAAAATTGTTATATACTTAGTAGGGACATAAATACTGTTACAACACTGAACACACCCATTTTTATAGTAGAACTGAACATACCCTGTTAATGTCATAAGGGTTTTAAAAGCTAACCTCAATAGCGTTCGTCTGTAACGGAATTTTAAAATTGTTTCAACTTTCATCACGGAGTGGTCAGATAATGAGAACCGTATCACTGTGATAGCGCTTTTCAAGTGTTAAATAAAACAAAACGATATTTTCAAAACGCTCCGGCCACTATGGATTAGCCGCATGTTCGTCTACCGATGCATAAAACTGTTTGAGGAGACTGGAGATGTAAAAGACCGCCACCGGTTGGGCCGCCCACGCTCTGTTCGAACACCGCATGTCATCAAAGCCGTTATATCAAGAATTCACAGAAATCCGCTCCGAAAACAGAAAATCATAGCTCATCAATATCACTCGAATTCTCCATGAGTCGAATCATTAAAAAAGACTTGGGACTTGGGCTTTCAACGACGTACCGGACATTTATTGAATGTAGCTTTAAAAAAAAATAGGATTGAAAAATGCAAACGTCTTTTGGCGAAGCACGCTGATAACTTGCACAGAAAAATTTTGTTCACCGATGAAAAAAATTTTACCATTCAGGAAAAATTTAACAAGCAAAATGATAGAGAGTATGCGCGGTCATCTAAGGAAGCATCTGAACTGATCCCAAGGGTGGAAAAGGCTCATCACCCAGCTTCAGTCATGGTTTGGTGGGGTGTCTTTTACGATGGGGTCACTGACCTGCATTTCTGCGAACAAGGAGTCAAAACATCGGCCTAAGTTTACCAAGAAACCGTTTTGGAAGCTGTTGTGAATCCTCTTAACAATTCCCTGTTCCAAAACCAGCAATCAACAGCAGGATTCTGCGCCGGCCCATAAGGCTAAAACATCCCACACGCAGAAAAAAAGTATGATTGTGGTGCAATATTCGAAGAGGACAATATTATTGTTGGATGTATAGTTGTGAAACAACAATATTATGATCCTCACAATAATAGTATGATTCATATAAAACCATACTATAATCCTCACAACCATACTTTGATCCTCACAACAATAGTATGATTCACACATAACCTTACTATGATCCCCACAACCATAATATGATTCACACTCAACCATACTATGATCTCCACAACCATATTATGTTCCGCAAAACCATAGTATGTGTCACATACAACCACAACTACAACCATAGTATGATCACAGACAAATATACTATGATCCACAATATTATTTATTATAATTAGGTTAAGTTGACAACAACAGATTTGAAGTATGAAAGTTATTTAAAAATACTTTAAATTTAAATTAATATAAGTGATTTATTTAACAGTGGAAACAATCAGTTTAGAAAACGTAAGCGTTTTTATTAAAAGTATTTCAGTTAAACAAAGCCAAAGCAGTTTGTTTGAAATTTGTAATTTCTATATAAAAAGTACTATTATTGCACTAGATCCGTAACAATAACATTGTTCTTAAAAGCATTTAAAAATGAGAAAAATTACAAATTTACAGTATGATTGCCGTAATCATATTATTGTTAACTTAAAACCCAAAAAACAATACTTTTGTCGTACCAACCACATTGATATTGTTGCTACAACCATATTTTCCTTATTAAATTTGGCAATAATACTATTGTTACATTTTAACAATATTAATATAGCGGCAATCATACTATTGTCAAAATTAAATTCAGTAACCATACTTTGGTCGCGACCAACATACTTTTATTGCCGAGAACATATTATTATTGCCGTGACCATATAGTAACCATGTTTTTTCTGTGCGTGCAGGCCTGGCTTCGAAACAATTTGCCAGCGTTAATTTCACCTGAAGAATGGCCCTCAGACAGTCCAGATTTGAACCCATTGGATTACAAATTGTGGACGGTTTTAGAGGACAAGGTTTGTCACAAAAGTTGGATCTCATAAGACTGCTTTGGTTCGAGCTGTGGCCAATTTTCCAATGGACGAGGTTCGTGTAGCTATTGACGATTGGTCAGTGCGACTTAAGGCGTGTGTAAAGGCAAAGGCGGACATTTCGAATAAGTAGATTCGTTTTGGATACAAAATACATCAATAAATATATTGAAAAATATTTGGTCCAAAAACATTTATTACTTTTTATTTAACAGCATAAAACGTGCATAACAGTATTTATGTCCCTACTAAGTATTAATAGTATTAAAAACGTAGACCGTTTGCCATTACCTAAACCACCACGGATGATGCTGGACCAACGGTTTGTCGTTGGTATTTTTTTTGTCCAACTTTCTTTAGGTTTGCATATCAAATAATATGGGCTGCAATCTGTTAATATCTAAACTGTTCACATCACTTTCTCCTGTATATTAAATCTAACAAGCTACTGTGTTATCGCTTAACATCAACCCATGTTAACTAAATTGTAAATGTGAACTGAAATATTTACTTAACTGAGCCTTAGGAATTTTATTATTAAACCTGTCCATCATAATCCATACTAATGAATTGAGAACATTTAATTTGTCATCATCACCCAGACTGATGGGATAAACTTTGCTTACCAAACCAAGAACACGAATTGTACATATCTTATATACACACATATGGAAATATCTAGGGCTATTTTAGTGCTATGCATGCATAATTAAAATAGAACTTTACAGGGCAATAGTCTAGGGCCTTTTTATTTTATTTATGCATGTATTTGCCATACCATTAACGAAAATAAAAGAACTTTTCTGATACCAGAGTTTTGTGCAAGGAATAATTCTTAAATTTATTGCAGTCAAACGAACTGCTCTCGTTTTTCAACATTTATGATCAGAATACTCTCGCAAGTTATCATGACGTGATTCACTCTTGAACAACGCTACCAAATTACCTATAATACATATTTTTTATTTTATTCCAATTCCTATCGGGCTTTACTTACCCCCTAGGACTGTTTTAAGGCTGCTCGAAACAGCTTATGTTTTGTATTAAGCAGATTCAACATGTATTTTTCGGATTATTCTCGCACTCAAAAAGTCGCTGTCATTTCGACGTGGATCAAATTTAAATGTATTTTCCTGACATAAGCTTGGGTTACTTGTGCGATAGTTGCGATCGTTTCCTATCATCTCACGGTCGTTGCTTTAGCTGCAGGAATTTTTTTTTAAAGGTAGTGGAACCAATTAAAAACAGTCTTATCCTAACTTCGGTAGTATCCGTGATATACTGACGGTCCTGTGAGAAATGTCTTGTCTGGCATACTTATGCCATAAGTATCTAATTAAAAACATTTTTCCAGGTGTAGTGCAAATGTTTCATTTTAAGAATGAAATTCGATTTCGGTCATATGACCAAGAGTAGCCCGTCTACAGCGATCTATTCTTTGGACCCAATTTTCCACCACTCTTGCACACATTTCGGCCAAAACGTTGGCATTTTCGTGTTGGATGTTGTCTCAGAGCTCGTCTAAAGTTGTGGGCTTGTTGGCAAAGATCAATGACTTGCATCGCATGAACGAGTTGGCCATTCGACTGGACCATTTCTCAAGATGACACGTTCACCGAATTTTCCTTTCAGTAAATCGATTGTAAGGCGTGCTGTGTGGCTAGTGGCTCCGTCTTGTTGAAACCACATATCGGCGATGTCAAGCTCATCCAATTCAGGCCAAAAATAATTTTCTAACATGGCACTATAACGCTCTCCATTGACTGTAACATGACGATTGTTATCATCGAGGAAAAAATACGGCCCAATCACATCTCCGGCATGAAAACCACACCACTCAGTAATTTTTTGCGAATGCAATTGTGTATCTTGAAGCACATGTGGGTTTGTTGCTGTCCAATGACGCATATTTGTTTGACGCAAATTTGTTTGACGCATATTTTATTATTTCTATGAAATCCTGGAATTTCGTGAAACTTTGCCAGGGCCCAATCGGGAAGTTTCGGCGTTTCAAATGATCAAATGGCTTAAGATCTTGAGTCAGTTTGATCTTATAAGCATGAAGACAAAGATCTTTTCGTAAATTCGCCAAAGTGTGGTTAAAGATATGCCGAATTCCTGAGAAGACGTGGAATCGGTTGATTTTGCTAATTTTGAACGGATAGACTTACGGTTGCTATTTTTTCGTCGCTTCGAGAGGTACGGCGGTACGGAACATCCAAAAGTGAAAATGCGGATGCAGATTTATCCACTACAGCACGCACAGCCTGTCATATGGGACGATTATCAAGGCCAAAAATTGGAGAAAGCGCTCTTAAAGTTGCGACCACCGACTCAGAATTGCGGTAGTAATTTGTAATGTTTTGGAAACGTTGCTTGTAAATGAACTTCACTATGATGAAAAAGTTGACTTCGACTAACGTTTTGACACTGAATGATTGTTAAAAATGTTTGAGGGTGCGTTGACATAAAGTTACGAAACTATTGGAAAACCCTTTATCAAAGCCCTTGCGAAAGGTCTTCTCTTAAACCCCTTTTGATAAGGTCTTCTATTAAACCCTTTTTGATAAGGTCTTCTATTGATACCCTTTAGAAAGTTCTTCTATTGATGCCCTTTGGAAAGGTCTTCTATAGAAGCCCTTTGGGAAGGTCATCTATAGAAGCCCTTTGGGAAGGTCATCTATAAAAGGCCTTTGGGAAGGTCTTCTATAGAAGCCCTTTGGAAATGTCTTCTATTGAATCCTTTTGGAAAGGTTCTCTGTTGAAGCCTATAGGAATGAACTTCTTTTAAGCTCTCGGAAAGATCTTAGGGCCTTCTATTTAAACTTTATATTCTATTGAACTCTTAACGAAGACCATACTTTATTTTTCCAATGATGGTCTTATAAAAATCTGGTATCAAACGAGTCCGCAAGATCTACCCAGAAGCCCACTTGGAGTTTTTCTAGAACGTTAGGCACTGTATTTAATCTAGAACATTTACTCGTAAGCGTGCGAGGAATTGAAATTGGGCGAAATCGGTTTAGAGCGCAGAAGTTTTCTCTTTTTTTATTATTTGTGAACGTTTTATGACCTAAGTTAAGACACAGTTAACAACATCTTAAAATGGGCATGTGCTCTTGTGGCCCAGAAGTTATCTGCAATGGTCCTAACCTAATTCTAAAACATGGACATTTCGTAGCTCAGATGTAATAAAATTTTTTTTCGAACTTTCTACATAATCCATCCATATCTTTTGGGCCGCCAGGGTCCATACGTTTCAATTAAGGATTAGACGTATGGACCCTAGGGGCCCAAAACATGCAAACGATACAAGGGACTAGTAAATTTTATAATCCAATTAAAGCAAATTTCCAATGAATCCTTAAATGAATATAAAGGTCTTTTTCACTACAATTCCGCAAATATTGATTTTTTAATGAGTTGGCTAATAATGGAACACGGACTCGTGGACCTTTGGGCCCAAAAAAAACGGTCCGTTAAGTAAACAACAAGCGACTAATTTAAACACAGGCAAGCAAGTTTCAATACAAAAACAAATATGGTTTTGTTTTATGATTTGCTGGAGATTGGGTCTCAAACACCCGGACAATACGACCTATGATATGTTAATTGCGATTACTCCCCTGTCAATAGGGAATCCATGGTAGAGTGCTTATATGATTCTATTTGACCGAACTTAACTGGTTTATATTAAAGAACTTCCGTCTATTCGATGTAATTAAATTTTTAATTATTGAAAAATAATTATCACCATATGTGACGCGCAAAATAGAAAGGGACCTATGGTTAAAAACCAGTTTTGTTCAGGAGAGCCATTTTAAAGATTAGGTCCCTTTCTATTTGCGCTTAGAATCGTCGACTTTACTTTCATAAAACGCGCATATCTCTGGGAGGGAACACTTTTGGGGCGTGGGATCGGTCTCATTCGATGCTCAGATGTTGTCCACATCAAAAAAAAGTGAAAAGTTGATGAAAAGTTTTGTTCAGGAGAGCCATTTTAAAGATTAGGTCTCTTTCTATTTGCGCTTAGAATCGTCGACTTCACTTTCATAAAACGCTCATATCTCTGGGAGGGAACACTTTTGGGGCATGGGATCGGTCTCATCCGATGCTCAGATGTTGTCCACATCAAAAAAAGAAAAAAAATGAAAATTGTTTTTTTTTCCCTTAGGTCCCTTTCTCTATGCGCTGTCACATATAAAGGCCTTCAAATAGTACCTATAGCATCTGGCCACATACGCAAATATATCCAAGTATTTACCAGTACACATGCTCTGTACGCATAAGCACATAATGTTCTTTCAATGCTTACAGCATTATAAAATTCAATCTAAATCAATTTTATTGCATTTTAATTGCTTTCATTTAGGGAAGCACAACAAACGTACACACAAACATTTATTTTACTCTGTCATGCAACATTTACATTGACTTCTCCAATGATCCTTGCTTGTGTTGCTCTTACTACATCGCCTCAATCAGGCACAACTGAATGCCAGCATGCAGCAGGACATGGAATATTTGAAATCACATTCGGTCACATACGGGATGCCTGCCATGACTTGTATGCAAACATGTGCGTGCGTCAATGTGAGACTGAGAGTGTGTGTGTGTGAGCAAGGACGAAAATGACAATCATTTCGAATGCGCTCGAATCATTTTGACCAAATGTTATTTTTATTATTCAAAACATCAGTTGTGCATTTAATGACGAAGCATGCAATCATCTTAGGACATGCTAAACTGAAACTTTTCCTGACGAAAAAATCATAAACTGAATATTGATTAGAAGACACAAATGAAGTAAATTGAATTTGTGTGATGAAATGGATTAATATTTATGAGCCGTTGTAGTTTGGGACCTATGATAATGATGAAGGACAATAGAAGCACTATATTTTAGGATCAGCCATAGCGATTTAACAGATGTGTAGCCAACTTTCAAATTTATGATGATTAGATATTGAAAATAAATGGGAAATACTGCAGTTTTTATTGTTGCACAATTTTGAGATTGTGAATTTTTTGTTTAAAATTTGTTCAAAAATAAAGAAACCATTAACCTAATTTGACAGTTCGAATTGAAATTAGAAGAATATGGAAGCTAAAGTGGAAACTCTCAGCTTAATTTAAGCAATAATACAGCTAAGAATAAATAAATACACTCAGAGAAATGATATAGTTTTTGTCACAGCCATAGTATCTTTTTTAATTTAATTTTGCCAATAGTATAATTGCGGCGATGTTAAAGTTGTTGAAATGTAACAATTGTTTGATTGCCAAATTTCAAAATGAAAAATGGTTGGGACCGATTATGATATATGAATATCAAAATTGGTCTTCCAGGTGTCAGAAAACATCTATTCAAAACTACAAATCATCCAAACCAAAAACTCTAAGATAATCTTTAACTTAAGTAGACTTTATTCCACTTTTAATCTACATTGTCAATATAAACAGGATACGAGGGCGGTTCGGAAGCGGCTCTTAGCCTAGCACAAAAAAACGCGGTATAAACAGAAAAAAGTTAATGTTTTGGAAACTTCCATCTCTGCTATGAACACATGTTAAATTTTGTTTCGATCTGGCAACTCCTTCATATAGAAACAGGTGTTCACAAAAGACGCATCCGCGATTTTTTTACAATGGAAAAATTAGAAATGCGTGGTGTCATTAAATATTTACATAAAAAAGGTTTATCGGGACAAGAAATTCATAATGATATGGTGAATGTGTTAGGTGAAAGTGCTCCTTCATATGCAGCAGTAAAAAATTGGGTAGCTGAATTTAAACGTGGTCGTACAAGCATTGAAGATGAACCACGTCCAAAAACAGCAACAACAACAGAAATTGTAGCCAAAGTGCATGATATGGTATTAAATGATCGACGAATAAAAGTGCGTGAAATAGCTAATATCATGGGCATCTCAAATGATCGAGTCCATTTAATTTTGCATGAAGAACTACAGATGAAAAAGCTTTCTGCAAGATGGGTGCCGCACTTGTTAACAGTCGACCAAAAACGCATAAGAATAAACATTTCTCAAGCTTGTTTGGATCGTTTTCAGCGAAATAAAATGGATTTTAATAGTCGTTTCATAACTGTTGATGAGACATGGATCCACCACTATACTCCAGAGACAAAAGAGCAATCCAAACAATGGACTGAAGCTGGAGGAAGTGCCCCAAAGAAGGCAAAAACAATTCAATCGGCTGGTAAGGTTATGGCAACGGTTTTTTGGGACTTCAAAGGTATTTTATTGATTGACTATCTGCAAAAGGGTAAAACAATAAATTCAGAGTACTATTGCAACCTTTTAGATCAATTAAATGCACAAATTCGAGAAAAACGTCCTGGCTTACAAAACAAAAAAATAATTTTTCATCAAGACAACGCACCAGCGCACAAGAGTGTTTTAACAATGGCTAAAATCAACGAATTAAAGTACGAGTTGCTTGACCACCCACCTTATTCTCCTGATTTAGCTCCAAGTGGCTTTTACCTGTTCCCAAATCTAAAAAAAATCCTTACTGGCAAGCGTTTTACCTCAAATGAAGATGCAATTACAGTTGTAAACCACTATTTTAAAGACCTTGAGGAAAACTATTTTAATCAAGGGATAGAATTGCTAGATAAGCGTTGGACTAAGTGTATTGAAGTTTCAGGAGATTAAATTGAAAAATAAAAATATTTTTGAAAAACTAAATATTCTCTTTCATTGAACTTTCCGAACCGCCCTCGTATATTTGAAACTGTAATTTGTAATCTAACAGCAAAATTCGAAGATCACCACAAATCTTCATGTTACGCTATATTAAGAAACTAATTCCTTCTACAGCTTCTTTTGTGAAGATGCTAGAAGTTCTTAATATTAGAGTTATTTTAATGATAATAGGGTATTTCCTCTAATTTGTCTCAAAATACCAAATTTGTATGCAATACGAGTATTTAAAAAAAACGATATTTGATGCAATAGTTTTTGTAGTTGAAATTCAAGATTTAAAAAACATAAAACTTGTGACTATTTTTACGAAGGCTGCTGTATAAATTTCCTGCCTGATAATAAAAACGCGAATATTTACCATCAAAAAAGGTTTTATTGTTTTGCAAAGTATTCTCCAACGTGATTTATGCACTTTTGCATGCGCTCAAACCAATTGTTGAAGCACTTTTTCCACTCCGATTGAGTGGAAAAACATGGTTTTTGAACGCTTCAACATCATCTTCTGGCGACGAAAATCGTTGACCACGCATTTTTTTCTTGATGTGCGGGAATAAAAAGAAGTCATTGGGTGTCAAGTCAGGGCTGTACGGCGGATGACCCATCAATTCGACGTTTTGGCCGGTCAAAAAGGCGGTGTACCACTCAGAATTGGCCGTCCTACGTTGCTCAAGCGGAACAGTCGCCACATGACCAGTTTCGCCGAAGAAACAGGCGACCATTTGCTTCGAAGTGCTTCTTCCACGAACAACTTTCGTTGGATTTGGCTCGTCTTCGAAGATCTACACTGTCGATTGCTGTTTTGTTTCGGAATCATACGCATAGATCCATGATTCGTCACCTGTGACGATCTTATAAACGTCTTTTGAAGCACGTATTTTTTTCAAAATTACTTTGCACCAATCGACAAGAGACTTTTTTTGAGCGATTTTCAAATTGTGCGGGATCCAACGAGAACAAACCTTTCTTATGACCAGGTGTTCATGAAATATCGAATGTATGCTGGTGGAAGAAATGCCCAAGTATCCCTCTATCTCCCGGTATGTCACATGACGACCTTGCACTATCAGTTCACGCACGACATCAATGTTCTCTGGCACAACGCCCGTTTTTGGACGACCTTCGTCTTTGAGCGAGCGTCGGCCATGATTGAATTCATTAAACCAGTTTTTCACAGTGCTATAGGATGGTGCTTCATCGCCATACACCGATTTAAGTTCATCGATGCACTCTTGTCGTGATATATCACGTCGAAAGTTCTGAAAAACGATCGCACAAAAATGTTCACGAGTTAATTCCATTTTTTTGCCAAGTTGATTTTTTCAAGTCACTGTTAACTACACAAATGATGGTGGTACGTCAAAATGTTCTGAGTACGTTTATGCTAAAAAATGTCAAACTTTCCATTAAAAATGTCAGATAGCGCCAGGCAAGAAGTATTGTTTTTGGGTTTTATGTCTACAGAAATATGATTACGGCAGTGATTTTAATTTTTAAAAAATTGTATCTGGTTATTGGAACAATATTATTGTTAAGAATCTTATGCAATAATAGTACTATTTAACTGTAAATTTAAATCTTTTAAAACAAACTCCTATGGATTTATATCACTGAAATATTTTTAATAAATAAAACACTTAATTTTTTTTAGTATGTTTTCTTTCTAACAAAAAAAAATAGTTTTGCTCGTTTGTTTTATTTCGGTCATTTGCTCTAGGCATCTTGCATCTATATGTGACAGCGCATAGAGAAAGGGACCTAAGGGTAAAAAAAATCAATTTTAATTTTTTTTGATGTGGCCAACATCTGAGCATCGAATGAGACCGATCCCATGCCCCAAAAGTGTTCCCTCCCAGAGATATGCGCGTTTTATGAAAGTGAATCTTTAAAATCTTTAAAATGGCTCTCCTGAATAAAACTTTTCATCAACTATTCACTTTCTTTTTGATGTGGACAACATCTGAGCATCGAATAAGACCGATCCCATGCCCTAAAAGTGTTCCCTCCCAGAGATATGCGCGTTTTATGAAAGTGAAGTCGATGATTCTAAGCGCAAATAGCAAGGGACCTAATCTTTAAAATGGCTCTCCTGAACAAAACTGGCTTTTAACCTTAGGTCCCTTTTTAACAAAATGGCAAAGTGACATTGATTTTCTTGGCTGAACACTGCTTTTATCGTCATTTCGGGTCCGTGAGGACCTTCACCAGAAAGTTTCGCAGCAATTGTTGAAAGAAAAACTCAACTTTAAGACCATGTTGTCACCAAACGTTCTTATTTTTACTTAATAAAAATCTATTGTTGGATAACATCATACTAACAACTATTTTCGAGGATCATAGATGATTGAGTGGGATCATACTATAGCAGTAGGGAGCATAAGATGTTTACGTGTTAATCATACTACTGTTGTGTAGATCATACTATGGTTGTGTGTGAAACATACTGTGGTTGTGAGGACCATATTATGGTTGTGGGATCATGATATGGTTGAATGAGAAACTTCATTGATTGTAAGGATCATAATATGATTGTGGGAATGATAGTATGGCTGTGTGGATCATAATACTCGTAATGTCGTGCCGCAACCATATACCCAGCAATAGTAGTAGTAACAATTGTTATACCAACCATACTTTTTTTTCTTCGTGTAATCATAACCACATATTATCACTACCATTGTCTACCGTACCTATTTGACAGAAAAATGTAGAGTCGTTTGCGTGGGTGGAACTAACGGGTGATCAATTTAGAGATATATTTTTCAATAGTTTTTTTTTACAGATTACGCGTGAGTTGAAATAAGCTTTATTTTTTTCTGTATGGTTTCCATTTTATCATGGAAATACTTAAACCACAACAACGTCTCTTAATTGTGCAACTTTATTATGGAAATAAGAATATGAAGATCTGCTGTTTTCGATCAACATTTTGTTCAGTGATGAATGCCCATTTCTGGCTCAAAGGCAACGTTAATAAACAAAATTGCCGCATTTGGCCTAAAGAGCTAACAGAAGAGGTTCAAGAGGTACCAGTATACCCAGAGAAAACCACGGTTTGCTGCGATTTATGGGCTGGTGCAATTATCGGTCCATATTTTTTCAAAAATGATGATGGCCGGAACTTAACCTTAAATGGTACTCGCTATCGATATCGCTATTGAAGCCTGTAATTTTGACGACATTTGGTTTCAACAGGACGATGCCACTTGTCATACAGATGCTAAAACAATGGATCTATTGAGAAGTCATTTCGAAGAGCAGCTAATTTTACGATTTGGACCGGTAAGTTGGCCCCCCCCAAAGGCTTTTTTCTTTGGGGCTACATAAAGTTCAAAGCCTATGCTGGCAAACCAGCTACGATTCAGGTTTTGGAAGCCAATATTACGCGTGTCATTAAGGCCATATCGGTCGTAATTCTCGAACGAGTCATTCAAAACTGGACCATGAGAATGGACACCCTGAGGCGTAGTTTCGGCCAAGATATAAAGGAAATTAAATTCAAAAAATAAATGGCTTAAAATGTCCTTTGACACAAGATAACGCACTTGATTCGAATATTTGCATTATTTTTTAATTAAAAAAATACCTCTAGATTGATCTCCCGTTATTTCTAAATAATATACTTTATAAAAATCTATTGTTGCACGTTGAGCAAAGATATGGTTACACTGTGGTCACCGCAACAATAATATGTTCTCTCTAATAAAATCATGTTCGTCGCAACCATAGAATTGTTTTTTAAATTTTATTTTGACAACGGTATGATTGCGACTATATTACTATTTTTGAAATGTAACAATATTATTATTGCCAAATTTAGAAATGAAAAAATGGTTGATGGAAGGTAGAAGCCACATAAACATGGTTGATGCAACAAAAGATTTTTTTTTTAAATTTTACGTTAACAATAATATGATTACGGCAATCATACAGTATGGTTACGACTATGAACATAACAAAAATGGTTTTATAGAGAATACATGTATGTGTGTGCGTATGTTTTTTTGATATACAAAAAAAAACACACACACGATATACTTATAGTGAATGGTTGATGTCCATTAAAAAAACAAAGACAATCGGATGGTAGTTCGTGGGATTTTTATTGTGTTTACTTTGTTCGGTGAAATACTCAAATACCGACTGGTTCTCGTTTATTTAAAATCTGCCTGCATTTAAGTATGTATATAATTATAGCCATTGATCATGGTTTAATCACATTCGTTACTTGGTGTCTACGGATTGTGAAGTAGCATTCACCCCTGCTGACAACTAAAAGTATTTTCGACTGCCGTTGGAATATATATTTTCGTTTCTTGAATGAAATGTTCCATAAAACAATGGACTCAAATCTGGCTATGAACTAATTGTAATGCAATTTATAATATCCTGCTTGATAAAAATCTCTATTTTTGAATAACAACACCCAAACCTAATAAATAATTTTGGGGATCATAGTATGGTTGATTGAATCATACTATGGTTGTGAAGATCATAGTATGGTTGAGTGTAAATTATACTATTGTTGTGAAGTTGGAGGTATGGTTGAGTATGAATCATACTATTGTTGTGGAGATCATAGTATGGTTTTGTGTGAATCATACTATGGTTGTGGGGATCATAGTATGGTTATGTGTGAATCATACTATTGTTGTTAGGATCACATTATTGTTGTGCCACAACCATATACCCAACAATAGTATGCTCCTCTTCGAATATTGTCACCCCAACCATACTTTTTTTCTGCGTGTGGATAACAACATGACCCAATCCTAATAAAAAGTTGTGTAGTATGGTTGATTGGGATCATTCTATGGTTGTAGGGAGCATAACATAGTTACGTGTGGATCATACTATGGTTGTATGTGAAACATACTATGGTTGTGAGGTTCATATTATGGTTGTGGGGATTAGGCTATGGTTGTATGTGAAACATAATATGGATGTGTGTAAATCGTACTATTGTTGTGAGGATCATAATATTGTTGTGCCACAACCATATATCCAACAATAGTATGATGCTCTTACAATATTGTCAGCCCAACCATACTTTTTTTATGCGTGTACCGCAGAAATCTCGTACCGATTTGAAAGAAATCTCGTAAAGGGTAATTTGCGTGGGTGGTATAGAGTGAGCCATTTTAAGTTTTAAATTTGAATCGGGTGTAAAAAATAGTACTGTTAATTTTTTCACACTTCTGGTTGTATTGTAAAGGTTGAACTTTGGCATTAAATAAACCACCATCCCATGCCCATGCGTATTCGCTTCGCCCAGTGGGCTGAAGATTATGTGGCAGAAAATGAATAATTTTACCGAAATATCGTTCAGGGCGTTCAGGGAACCCACAAGTGACTATTGAGAATCCAATGCATCCACAACGAGTCATTGTTTGGTGCGGATTTTGGGCTGGCGGCATCATAGGGCCATTTTTCTTCGAGAATGAGTATGGAGCCGAGTCCACACCAAACGAGTCATTGTTTGGTGCGGATTTTGGGCTGGCAGGGAGCAGGGAGACGCCCTAACCGTCAACGGCGAGCGCTACCGCGCCATGCTTAGCGATTTTTGTTTCAACTCAAGAGAATGACACGGACGACATTTGTTTTTATCAAGAAAGGGCCACACGTCAAACAGCCAAAGCAACCATCGATGTTTACGCACTGTTTTTGAAAATCGAATAATCAGCCGAGATTGTTATGTCAAATGGCCGCCTCGGAACTGTGATTTGAGCCCTATTGGATTATTTTCTCTGGGGAGTCATTAAGGATAAATGTTACGCAAAGCATCCAGAGACAATTAATGCGTTGAAACACGAAATCAAAGTTGCCATTAACGAGATTCGACCTGCAACAATCGTAAATGTACTTAAAAGTTGAACGATGAACGGACGAGGGACTGCCGAGCCAGTTGTGGTGGTCATATGAATGATATTGTGTTCCATTATTAAATGACAAAATTCAACCTTTCCAATAAAACCAGAAATTCTAAAAAAATTATCACTACTTTTTTTTACTGCCGATTTAACTTTAAAATAGTAAATCGCCCACCCTACACTCCTAGGGGGCGCGGCAACCATTTTTTGTCATATGTGTATAAAGATAAAATGTTGCAGAATTAAAAAAGTCTTGTCCGCCCATGTGTCTGTTGAAACCACGATAACAGTCAAACGAATCAACCTATGATTCCGAAATTTTAATTGATGATGGCTAATGGTCAAATCCTGTTTAGCATTTTATATGCGCGAAATCAGCCCAGGGCGAAAAAAAGTTTCCCTTTAAGGGGCTTTAAGTACCTCAGTAGTAGACTTCTCTGGGTGTTTGCGTAACAAATCATATTTTTTTTTGTGGACGGGCAATGGTTTAAATAGCTATTGTTAGTTGCTACGCACTAAATAACCCAAAAGGGGGCAAACTTGCTGGACTTTATGGCTCATGTGGCCTTAACAACGTACCACATGGTCTAAAGGGCGATTAATAGTCAAAAAGACTTATTGACTATTAATCAATAACGGACCATTTTGTTTTTGCTGATAATGGAATGGTAATATGTTAACTTTTTATATATGTGACGCGCAAAATAGAAAGGGACCTAAGGGTAAAAATCAGTTTTGTTCAGGAGAGCCTTTTAAAAGATTTAAATACGTGTATCTTTGATGTACCATCATCGCACATATCTCTGGGAGGGAACACTTTTGGGGCATGGGATCGGTCTCATTCGATGCTCAGATGTTGTCCACATCAAAAAAAGAAAAAAAATGAAAATTGGTTTTTTTACCCTTAGGTCCCTTTCTCTATGCGCTGTCACATATGCAAATCCGGCAATGTTGACCTATTCAACACAAACACTTAAGCCATCTTGTGGATAGCTGATTATGCAAAATCGGAACCACTGAGTCATACTCGAAATCGCGATACTGTGCGGCATGATTTGCTTCATTTATGAAAAGGTCTTTCGGCAAAACACTCGAATATTGGTGACGGTAGTCGTCAGTCGACCTTTTTCCGCCATCGGTTTGGCACACAAAAAATCATAAATCCCTTAAAAGGATTCTACTGACATTGTTCGAATAAAAATCGTCATTGAAGCTCTGTTTGGTGCTACCTACCAACGACCCCACCCACGTAAGATTACCATTTTGAGTTCCTTGCCAGCGTTTCCATCTGTAATAATCCATAGAATTTATTTCGAACAACGTTTTTTGCTGCCCCGTTTTATGTTATTTGAATGTTTCACCCGTATTGAAATACCTCTTTAAGCACAAAAAATCATGTCCTTTAATGACGTTCATATTGTGTTCTGAACTCTTATTCCTGAGAATTCTATTTTCCCTGTAATAGCATTGGTACCTTTATTACAAATACAGTTTTTCAGTCTTCTGTTGCCGCCACACAAATGACCGTGTGTCTGTCCGTCTGCCCGTCCGTCCATCCCAGCCCACTCTTCAAATGGAGTTGTCATTTATTTGCATTTCCTATGCAGATTGTGTGTGGTCATGAAGGTCCTTGCAATCCTTATGGTCTGCTTAACAAGAATTTACAATTTTAATGTGGTTGTATTCAAAATGTTGAATAGAATAAAACGAGTAGTTTTCCTGTAACGAAAGGTTGTGCAAATGCATTGGTAGGTGGACATGGAAAAGAGAATCGTCAGTACACGGAGAAAAAAAGTAAGAACATTTACAAACATTCCAGCGGCGGGTTTCGAACTCGTTAATGCCGTCGACTTTACGATTAAGAGATTTATCTCTTAGCCATTTAACAAATTCTCTATAAAATGCATTAGCCGTTCGGAGCCGGCGTTACACAGTAGGTCCAGGTCAGTGAGTGCACAGCTTACTGATTTAAGAGATGTTTTCCCTTGTTTTTCAATGGGATGTTGTGGAACTTAAGTAATTCATAATAAATCCTACCAACAACTGCCTGATAATGATACTTTTTTTAAACATCGGTTTTTATCTGGATGGTATATTAAATTTGTTAAACCGCAAACATAAATATGTTTGTAGCATGTCCTAAACAGATATATGTTTCCATGCAAACATATTTGTTAAATATTTTTTTCTCCGTGTATCGAACCAAGTACCTCCAATATTGTACATAAACACTCTTCTTGCCTAAGCTAGCTTAAGATAACAAAGAATTTCTGTACTCACAGAGAAACATCAGTTGGAAATCTGCCCAAACTACAAAACTTTTAATAGACTAGCAGATTTTCATTTGCAATATCCAAATATCGACGATCATGATGGACGCACTATAACATGATTGCTATGTCAATGTTATGGTACAGACAACATACTAATTGGTTGCCAGAACCGCATGTTGTGGCAATTAAAAGCTTGTGTTGAACTGTACGATGCAACCAACATATGGTATGGACAACAAATTATTTTGCTCTTATAACCAAAAACGGGTACATCTTACGAGGAAACAATTTAATTTAAAAAACAAAAACAGTAAGTAACAAAAGGTAACAGTACGAGTAAGAAAAGGTATTACGGCGGAGTTTCAGGGTTTTTCTGAAACATATTTGAATTTCCGATAACCTAGAGAAGTACAATAACTTTTTCGTTTATTGATTTTTTTTTTAATATTTTCTTAGATTACTATATACAGTGAAACCTCCCATGAGTAGACAGCGGCGGTCGACCTAAATTTGTCCATTGTAGGGAGGTGTCCACCTGTGGGAGGTTAAACAAAACACTAATTTTTTTTTTTATTTATTAGTTTATTTAACAAAAAGAGATCATTCTGATTACAAAAATAAAATAAAGTTAAAAAGAAATTCACAGCCACATTAGGAAACTGTTAGTTTTTATTCGTTGTAAATGACTTTCTAGATACTTTAAATAGTTAAAACGCTTTAAAATCAGTCTGCAAAAATGGTTTAACATTATGGAGGTATGTAAGAGCTTCCGCAGAATTTGTTACTTTATTAGATACCTCCATCCAGTTTTCACTTTCAGAAACTTCTTCGGCTTCTATTTCGCTATCTGTATTTTCGATTTCAACCGTTATGCAGTCGTCCTCGGTATTTACATTTTGATCAATGACAATATATTCTTCAGGTCGAATCGATCCACAAACTCGAATAAGCATTTGTAGGTGTATAAATGGAATGCAATTATCTTCGTCGTCAAATTTGAAGTCATCGTAAATGTCTTTATCAAACCCAGCTTTACGAAAACAGTTTTGAATGGTTTCAATGCTAACTTTTTCCCATGCGGCTTCAAAAAAAAAATATACCTTCAAGAATGTATATTTTTGAAGAATCGGAATGTGTTTCTAAATTGGCTAGAATATCTTTAACTATGAAACTGCGATAGTGAAATTTAAAAGCTCGGATAACTCCTTGATCTAGTGGCTGGCATAACGAAGTTGTATTTGGAGGCAACCATATTATCTCTATGTTCTTTAACTCCACTTCTCGAGGATGAGAGGCGGCGTTATCCAAAAAAGGGCTATCTCTCGTTTTTCTTTCCCCATTTTACGACCTAATTGTTGCAACCACTCAATCATTATATCTCTCGTCATCCACGCCTTTTTATTCGATTTCCAAATAACAGGCAAGTCAGCAATATAAATTTGCTTAAAAGCTCGAGGTCTAGCTGATTCTCCTATAACCAAACCAAAGCTTTCTGACCGGTCGTACTTACACAGAATAGCACTGTTTATCTTTCCTTAGACAGTTTACACCCTGTGCATTTGTCTTTTTTAAATTTTTATTGGGTATTGCTCTAAAGAATAGACTGGTTTCATCAGCATTATATACATTTTCTGGTTTGAAATCACGGAGCACTAATTTCAGTCTTTCTCTATACTGGTTAACATCCTCTTCACAAACAGCCGCAGCTTCCCCACAAACAGCTTTTAAGCTTATATTGTGTCTGTTCCGCCACTTCTCTAGCCAACCATTTGACGCAGCAAAGCTTGTCATTCCCAGTTTGTGGCAATTTCTTTTGCCTTTTCTTGAATAAGTGGTCTTAAAATAGGCAGTTTTTGGGAACGAATTTTTGAAAACCATTCCAAACACAGTCTGTCAAGTTTTAGATTACTTGACTGTAATTTAAAAACTTTTAGTTTCGCATTAGAACCTAACTGCCATTGTAAAAGGAACTTTTCCTTATTTTTTAATATGTTGGCTACATGCGATTTTCCAATATCAAACCTTTAAAAGGCGAAAAATTGATAGAACAACATTTGTATACAATTGTTTAGGGAATAAATAACTAACCTCTTTGACAATTCTCGAATAGAAAGTTTATTTTTGTTTGCAGATTCAATAATTTCAACTTTTTCTTTTAATGTCAAACACTTTCGTTTTGGGGCCATTTTTGTGATGAGAACCAATAATTTGTAAAACTAATGGCTGCATGTAAATTCTTGTGTAGATAAACCAAATATGTTTTAAAAGATTGGAGCCGGCACGGCCTGCATACTCGGCGCCGTTCATAAGCTGTCGCGGTATCAGTTTTAAGTAAATCGCCAATTGTACACTACAAATAGGGATGCTAAACTGAGAAAACTAAACAAAAACTTTTTCTTGTGTCAATATTTTTTCGGAATGGTTAGATCTTGTCCAGATAATAGAGGTTTTAAAACTAAAATAATGTATAAAATGGTGTCCATGTCCATGTAAGAGAGTGTCCACTCCTGGGAGGTCAATTTACATGAAAATGTGTATTTGAAGCTACGTTTTCTGAAAATTGTCCACTGTAGAGAGGTGTCCACCTAAGAGAGTGTCCAGACATGGGAGGTTTCACTGTAATATACAAAATGTAATTTTTTATACACTAAGTACAAAAAATAATGTCACTTAAATGACCCCCGTTTTCAGCTTCGCAATGATGGGCTCGTTTTAGAGCATACGAAATTTGTGGCTGTAGCGTTCGAATTTCTGCAACAATGTTGGTCTTGAATTGAAGCACTGTCTCGGGCTTGTTCACATATACACGTTCCCCTAAGAAAATAGTCGGGTGCTGACAAATCTGGCGATCGCGCTGACCAAATAATAATTTCCGAATTTCTGGAAACTATTCGCTCTCAAACAGTTTTACTTAAAAGCGTCATTGTGTCTCTGGCAGTGTGGGCATTGGCTTCGTCCTGCTGAAACCACATCTCAAGTCTATTTTCAAGAGCAGAACGTACAAAATCTTTACCATAAACCGATACCGCTCTCCATTTACAGCACTTACATCTTCATTCTCGAAGAAATAAGGCCCAATGATATTAACAGATGTGATCCCACACCATAGGTACACCTAATGGGGTGCAATTGATGTTGATGAATGGCTCTTGCATTTTCAGAACCCCAGAACCTACAGTTCTGCTTACTGACAAAGCCATTAAAATGAAAATGAGCTTCATCACTTTGCGTTAAAATAATTGATCGCTGGTTTAAATAATAAAATTCTTTTCTTCTGGTTCTTTGTTCAGTTGTGAATCTCTCCATTATTTATTCGCCATGTGTTATATATATAATTTGATAAAAAAAAAAATATAAGCGAAAAAGTTATTAAATTTTTAAACCCCATGGTAAATTTTGGCCCACCCTGTATATCCATTTGACCCGAATTTGGCCTTGAGATTTAAATGAGAGTATCATATCATTATTCGCAAGTTTCTACTTTGCCATTTCAACATTTATTTTTATTTTACTGAACATTTCAGTGCATCAACTAACATGCGGTTGCAATAATGGAAACTTGATATTGACATGTAAACTCAAACAATGGGTTGGCTAAAATCGGTTCGGTTGTGGCAACGAATATATTTTTTGTGTGTATGGAAACGCTCATGAATGCCACTACGGCTGCTAACAAATTATTGTTCGGAAGTTGATTCTGCATAGTGGCTTATTTTGTTCCTTTTTCCAACTATAGCTTTGTGCAAAAACTCAAAGAAATCTTAAAATATTAAGTGATTTCTTGAAGGATTAATTTATATTGAATTTTATGACATAAAGGGTGGACCATTTAAAATTTGAACCGGCTCTAAAAAAAAGTAAAAAAAAGAAATTAACTAAATTAAGTAGTGATAATTTTTCAAATTTCTGATTTTATTGGAAAGGTGCAACTTTGTCATGTACTAATGGAACACCATCCGATGCGTTTTCCTTTAGCCCAATGTGCTGAACACTGTTTGTGCAGGAAATGAAGAACTTTCGGTGGCAATGTCAATAAGCAAAATTGCCGCATATGGGGCTCATAGAACCCACACAAGACTATTGAGTAGCCAATGTATCCACAACGCGTCACTGTTTGGTTTGGATTTTGGGCTGGCGGCATCATTGGGTTATTTTTCTTGGAGAATGAGGAAGGAACCGCCGTTACCTTCAAAGGCGAGCGTTACCGCGCCATTCTCAACGAGTTTTTGTTTCCAAAAATTAAAGAGAATGACATGAACGATATTTTGTGTCAACAAGACTACATCTCACACAGCCAACGCAACCATCGATATGTTACGCACTTCTTTTGAAAATAGAATAATCAGCCGAAATTGAGATGTCAATTGCCCGCCTCAGAACTTTGATTTGAACCCATTGGATTATTTTCTGTGGGGGATAAATGTTACGCAAAGCATCCAGAGACAATTGATGCGTTAAAACGTTAAATCAAAGTTGGCACTGAGGAGATTCGACCCGAAACAATCAAAAATGTACTGAAAAATTAGATTGTTCGGATGATGTACTGCCAAGCTAGTTTTGGTCGTCATATGAATGCTATTGTGTTCCATTATTAAATGACAAAGTTCAACCTTTGCAAAAAAGGCAGAAATTTAAAAAAAAAAAACTATCAGTATTTTTTTACAGCCGATTCAAATTTAAAATTGTAAATAGCCCACCCTATATAATGTAAACAAAATGAAATAGTCATCATACTTACGTATTCTACGAGGGCGACCGCAAAACTAACTGGCCTGGCACATTTTCTGTTTTACTAGCAACTTTTTTGTTTTGTTTTTTAAAAGCAATCTTTTATAAGCCATCTGTCAAAATTTCCGAAATATTTAATGATTATTTTCTTTGTTACAGGTGATTGAAGTAAACAAGTTTTATAATTTTTGAAAAATGGAAAATAAAGAGTTTCGTGCGGTAATTAAACACTTTTATATGAAAGGTTATACGCCACAATTAATCAAAGATGAATTGGATTCTGTTCATGGTGATAATGCACCATCATACTCCACCGTGAAATCCTGGGTTCAACAATTTAAAATGGGTCGTTCAAGTACGGAAGATGAACAACGCTCTGGAAGACCGAAAACTGCTACTACTATTGAAAACATTAGAAAAATATTTAATGAAGTGACTAAAGATAGACGAATAAAGCTCAGAGAACTTGCTGATATTGTTAAAATACACGAAAAACAGGTTTGGAGTATTTTACATGATGAACTCCACATGGAAAAGCTATCCGCAAGTAGGGTGCCGCGTTTGTTGACATTGCCCCAAAAAATCGTCCGTTGGAGCAATTCCGAGGAGCTTTTAGCGATTTTTCAGCGTAATCCAATAGAGTTCTTGCGCCGATTCATAACTGTTGATGAAACATGGATCCCTCACTACATCCCAGAATGCAAAGAACAGTCAAAACAATGGATAGAAGCTGGTAAAAGTGGTCCCAAGAAGGCTAAAACTGTTAAGTCAGCAGGAAAAGTAATGGTCACAGTATTTTGAGATGCAAGGGGTATAATATTTATTGATTATCTTGAGGAAGGAAAAACTATAAATAGTGAATATTATTGTGCATTATTGGATCGGTTGAGTGAAGAAATCAAGATAAAACGACCGCATTTAAAAAAAAGTTCTTTTTCATCAAGATAATGCTCCTTCACACACTGCATTTTTAACTCAACAAAAACTGGCCGAATTACGATTTGAAATTACTCCGCATCCACCATATAGTCCAGATTTAGCTCCTTCTGATTATTTCTTGTTTCCAAATTTAAAAAAAAAAATTCTCGGTGGCAAAAAATGTTCGTCCAATAGCGAGGTTATTGCTGAAACTGAGGCATATTTTGATGGTCTTGAAAAATCTTATTTTTCGGATGGAATTAAAAAACTTGAAAAACGTTTGATGAAGTGTATTGAGTTGGAAAGAGATTATGTTGAAAAATAAATAATAATAATTCCAAAAAAACGGTTCTTTTTATGTTAGGCCAGTTACTTTTGCGGTCGCCCTCGTATAATGTATTATAATTTTATTCTAATCGCGTATTTTAATCTGAGTTTTGGGACTTTTTTCTGTAATCCTCTACTACCTAAATAAATTTCTCTTTCAAATGCATTGCTTACATTTTTTTTAATAAAGGGAAGAAACTGAATGATAGGTACTCAAAGCAAGTGAAGTGAATACCTATTACCAACCATTATCTTCTATTTACAATTTACAAATCGACACCAGGTTAAAATAGTAATTTTATGCATATATACACAGAGTATTCTACAACAAATTTTCGTTGAGCAACCTCTAAATGTGACAGCGCATAGAGAAAAGGACTTAAGGGTTAAAAAAAAATCAATTTTCACTTTTTTTGATGTGGACAACATCTGAGCATCGAATGAGACCGATCCCATGCCCCATAAGTGTTCCCTCCCAGAGATATGCGCGTTTTATGAAAGTGATGGTACACCAAAGATACACGTATTTAAATCTTTTTACCCTTAGGTCCCTTTCTATTTTGCTCGTCACAAATGTTGTTCGATTGAATTTTTTTTGCAGGTATATTTTTCTTCCAAGTGGCTCAAAACAAGCTTCTATGCGATAAGACCCGACCAAATATTTTTCCTCATTATGCCGTGAACAGGGTTATGGTCCATCTAGAGGTTTTGTGGAATCACATGTTATTTGGCCGCTCTTTACCGTTAAAAATCATGACAGAAATTTAGTATGTACCGGATTTTCGTGGAAGGAAATATATTGCTTTACGCATGAACAACGTTGGGAAATAGTGCAAACATATTATCTTATAATATGCTGAGTAGTCCAAACAGTGCGTTTGGTGAAATGAAGATATGACAAAATCTCCGCGTTTGCTAAACGCAACTTTGTGAAAAAAGTTCGTGAGACTAGATGCCAAATAAATTCCTTGCAGGCTAAATGTACGGTCACGCTGGGCAAATATTTGAAGAAAAACGTCGAATATTTCTTTGCCACAATCTGACCACAAAATATTTCTGAGTGGCAAACAACAAAACAGCTGATTTCGGGGAAACATTAATATTTGCCAGCAAACAAAAAATTGCACAAAGTAAATACAGTGAACACAATGTGACCGCGCGAGAACAAATATTTTCCTCTATTTTCGGCAAATCCCTTTTTGATATTACAAAATTTTTGTAGCAGCTGGTAAAATCAGTGATGTCAGCTTAGTAGAGAAACGTTCGGAGTCTGAATTGTCGCACGAAGTTGGCCGTCTTCTTTGTAATTAGCGGGGCAAGTAATTTTAGCTACACAAAAATAATTATTACAAATTTTATTGGTCTACATCTCGTTTTAGTGCTTACTAAATAGTAAAACTCTGCTGCGTTCATGCGCAAACGATTTTTATAGAGAGCTGGTGTTCCTGTACGCAGTTATTTTATAGGCTGTTTCCACTACGGTCGCGTCCAAGTCCTCGTCCAAAAATCAATGAACGCGCGTTAAAGCCTATACAAAAACATAGGCAGTTAGGTATGGGAAAAAGTCGCGTTCATATTGGACGCGTTTTCCGATAAGTCGCGTTTACTATAAATTCGATTATTTTTGCAATCGGAACCCACCCATACCTTTTAATGGCAACACCGCAAATTGCACATCCCTATTAAAACAGCTGTTTATCAGCAAAAACATAAAGCGCTGCTGCTACTGCACACTTACATTAGGCGCAATACCATTTGATCCTCATTTTCCACTGCGGTTGGCAAAATAATATCACTTAACTCCATGATAATGTCACAACACAAAAATGTTAAACTTTTCGCACCGCAAAAAAAACAAATCAGCACAAACAGCTGTTTGAACGCAAAATGGACGCAAAACACAATGGAAACACCATTACAAATTTTCGATAAATCCTTGACGCGGGCGTGGACGCGACCGTAGTGGAAACAGCCTATTAGCAACTTTGCGCAGCATCCTTCGTTATTCCGCGTACGTACCGAACCAATTGCCTTTTAGCGCTTTTTGCCATTTACTCCTCTTCCAAGACTATCAAAGATATGCATTACAGCACAAAATCAGTAAATTTTCTCCTTCCTGTATTGTTAGCTTCAAAAGGTTGACAACAAATAAATTTTCAATTTTTTGACAGTTTGATCAAATATTTATTTCAGTCAAATATTTCTACAAATGTGAACACACGTCAAACATGTTTTTCCAAACTCCTATTTCACATTACTTGAGATCTGTTTGAACAAACAAAATCTGTCAAATATTTGCCGGTAGTGTGAACACGAAATCAACCCTGTGTTATTTTGACAGAATTTGAAGCAAATATGATGAAATGCATTTTCGTCAAATATTTGGCCAATGTGAACCTACCTTAAGGTGCACGCTGACGAAAAGTGGCTGTCACATCCGAGAGCGAGTAAATTTCAATGGACTTTTCGCCTCGTATTCGCATCTCGACCATTCGCTTTGTTTTTGCATCTCAGTTTGAGATTTAGTGCCTTTTTTGTGAGGGAACCCTGAAAGACTGCTGTTGTGCTATCAATCTATTACACAGTGCAACAAATTCAAGAACACCACAGTATAGGTTCGATTCCACTACCAAAGGGTACTTTTTCCCTATACTTGGTTTGGCTAGATTGGTGACCAATTTTTTTTATGGGCCTTTTTTTATGGGCCTTAAAAGGAATAGATTTCTTTTTTGGCATACAGTGTTTACACTATTTGTGCACAGAGCTCCCAGCTACATTATTGCCGAACATAGTTTAGCGCTAGCACGAAGTATGTGTTAGCTGTTGGGCAAAAACTGATGACACCCTTTTTTGAGGGGCCCACTGATTTCAGAACTTTTGAGGTTTATAAAAAAATTGGTCACCAATCTAGCCAAACCAAGTATAGGGAAATAGGACCCTTTTGTAGTAGAGTCGAACTTATGCTGTGGTGTTGTTGCATTTTTCAAAAAGTCATCATTTGTCTCACTGTGGTATCGATTCATGCTATTAAGGCGAATAGCGAGCACACTTTTTGTGAGATAGAGCTAGACAACGTCGTTGAAATTAGATTGACAATAGAGTCGGGCACGCTTACTCCTTTGAATAAACCATTAATCTCTATGCCGACCACTGTGCACGCGTATGTGTTAACTGAGTTGTGATCTCATAATTTACTCGCCTCTGTGCGAATACTTAGAAATATATTTTTTTATTTTTTTTAAATTGTTAAACTTTACAGTACTTTGAAATGGAACTAAGAGTAAAAGTGTTCAGTTTACGCATTTTACGCACACACTTGGGCATTCTGTGATTTGTAACAAAACAGAAAAACCGAACTACCGAGAAAGTACCACTTCAACAAGATTTTCTTAGTTAAGTGTGAAAGTTTCTGCTTTTCAGTCCTTTTGCACTTGTCACTCATATTCGTTAAGTAGTATTATGAAATAAATACTCGTACATACAGTGGGTACTAGAAAATTCGAACAAAAGTATTGTTACATAATACATGCATATATATTTGCACAGAGAGCTGTCAATTTAGGGAACTCGGAAATTCTTAATCGCCGAAATCGATGGTTGTGGCGTTTGCCGTGACATACTTGCTTAATTTCCACATCTTCCCATAAATGACCAAAAGGAAACTTCTCTCAATCATGCCAGTAAACCCAGGTTTAATCCCGGGTAAAAAAATTAAACATTTTTCATCTTCAGGTTTCCGCCTTGTAAATGCCGGCGGCTTCATGAGTAAAAGATTTATTTCTAAGCCATGAAAACTTCCTTTAAATATGCATAAGTCGTTCGAAGCCGGCGTTAAACAATAGGTCCCGGTAAGTGAGTATAAGCATTAAATCGTGCACAGCTCTCACTGACTTGAGAGAAGTTCCCCTTGTCGTCTGGAAATAAGTAAGTACATTTGTTGTTTGGCCTATAGAGCTTTTCAACTTATCAAGTTTCCACTGTTTCTTATCTGTTTTCTTGATATTGTGTCTCAGGATGCATTCAGTTGTGCCATTGTGTCACATAAACAGGAACAAAAGCAAACAAAAAAATAACTCTCAAAAGTGTTTGTTAGTTTTTATTACTTTTTTCCAGTTTGAGTGGAAAAACTCTTCTGCCAGTTTTTCTTTTTATTCTCGCTGCCTTGAGTCATAAAACACAAAACCAACGGATTTCTTGGGGAGTTTTAGTTGCAAGTGTCATGGCATGTTAGTGAGACTCTTGTGCGACGGTTTATGATTTACTTGGCCAAGACTTTGAAACAAAGTCAGCTTAATCTATGTAAGATTTGAACGCAAAACTTTACAATCCTAAAAGTGTGCTTGAAAATGAAGAAAAAAAAAATAGTTAAATATGCCATTCTGCGGCAAATGTCTAAAAGTATTTTCTGTAGTTTTAAATTAAGGTGGTTATCTGTTGTGTCATAAGATAAATGAACATATAGCACTTATTCAGTTAAAGGGATTTAATTTAAAACTGAATTTGTTAAAAAAAAATACATGGTGGTCCCTATGTTTAACAGTACAAGTGTCTAAACAAACAGTTAAAAAATTTAAAAGGAAATAAATCTCTTTATTAAACTCTCTACCATTTGATGGGAGTATGTATACATAAGTTTGTCATTCCGTTTGTAACACACCGAAATATTTTTTTGAGACTGTACGAGGGCTGCTATATATATTTCTGGCCTAATAATGAAAATGCGAATATTTATCATCAAAAATGGTTTTCTTGTTTTTCAAAGTATTCTCCAGCGTGATTTATACACTTTTGCATGCGTTCAAACCAATTGTTGAACGCTTCAACAGCATCTTCTGGCGACGAAATTCGTTGACCACACCTTTTTTTTTCTTGATGTGCGGGAATAAAAAGAAGTCATTGGGTGCCAAGTCAGGGCTGTATGGAGGATGACCCATCAATTGGTTTGAGCCGATGTGTGAGAGCTCGCATTGTCTGATCGCATTCTCCTGATCGTTTTTCGATTTTTTCCGAAGACTTCAGACAAACAAATTTTGGTGTACTACTCAGAATTGACCTCCTACGTTGCTTTAGCGGAACAGTTGCCACATGACCAGCGTTGCCGAAGAAACAGGCGACCATTTGCATCGAAGTGCTTCTTCCACGAACAACTTTCGTTGGATTTGGCTTGTCTTCGAAGTCCCACACGGTCGATTACTGTTTTGTTTCGGGCTCATGCGCATAGATCCATATTTCGTCACCTGTGACTATCATATAAAAGTCTTTTGAAGCACCGCGATCGTATTTTTTTAAAATTTCTTTACACCAATCAACACGAGCCTTTTTTAAGCGATTGTTAAATTGTGCGGGATCCAACGAGAACAAACCTTTTTTTACGGCCAGGTGTTCATGCAATATCGTATGTATGCTGGTTAAAGAAATGCCCAAGGATGCCTCTATCTCGCGGTATGTCACATGACGATCTTGCATTATCAGTTCACGCACGACATGTTCTCTGGCACAACGGCCGTTTTTGGACGACCTTCTCGACCATCGACTTTGAGTGAGCGTCAGCCACGATTGAATTCATTAAACCAGTTTTTCACAGTGCTGTAGGATGGTGCTTCATCGCCATACAAAGATTTAAGTTCATCGATGCACTCTTGTCGTGATAATCCACGTCGAAAATTGTGAAAAATGATCCATGAAAATGTCTTTTGCCAAATTGATTTTTTCAAGTCACTGTAAACAAGAGAAATGATGGCCGTACGTCAATACGTTTTGAGTACGTTTATGCTAAAAAATGGATGGCGCCAGGCAACACTTAGTGTTGCCTAGGCCAAAATTATATATAGCAACCCGTATAACGAATATAAATTATTTATCGTCATAAAGTTCTTAGACGATCTAGCGATGTTCGCCTGGTTGTTTGTTGAAAGCACGATTCAGTTTAAACAAATATATCTGGAGTCTTCACATGTACCAGATATACTCGTATGTATGTATATAGTCGGTTTTGGGTTGGTATATAACAATAGGGAAAAAATTTCATTTTTATGGGCCTAAAAAATTCCTGACCAAATTTCGAATTTTTTGATATTTTGCTGTGGAATACGATTAGTTAACTTGCAAATCAGTTTTTTGGATGCTCTGGTTCTTTAGCTTTCCCATAAATAGGCTTGGTCAGCGGGCCCTGGGCCCTTAAACCGTTCACAATTTCGGATTCTTACCACTATAGGCCCAAGGGGCTCAAAAATCTTCGGTTTAGTACTTGCAAATTGGGCAAAAGTGGAAAAAATCTCCCTTGAGGGTCTAGATCAAGTTTTTATTTTTTTGATAATTTTGCTGTGATATTTGAGTAATTAATTTGAAATTCGCCTTTTTTTGGTAGGCATAAATTCTTAAGACTTCCCATAACTGACCGTGATCAGTGGGTCCTGGGGCCTAAAAACCGTCTCCTAATGTTTGGGAATTTATAGGTACATTCAAAAACGGTAAAATCTTTTCACAAATCAAAATTTGTACCTATTTTTATGATTTGAACAAATTTGGGATTCTGACGTATAATACCATAGGCCCAAGGTACCCAAAAATCGTCTTCCTTTAACTATGAACATATTGGTATTAAAAAACAATATAATTCCGTGGCGAAGCTGAATATCACATCTATTTTACGATTTAAAGAAATTTCAAGCCTTGACTCATGGGAGTAAGATCCTTAGTCCCATATATGTAGGTCCAAGGCCATAGTTCGGCCTCTGAACTATGGACATATATGTATTTAACAACAATACAATTACGTCACGAATCAGAATTTCACATTAATTTTATAATTCAAAGAAATTTGAGGCCTTGACCTCAAGGTCCCTAGTCCCCCGAAAAATAAGGCGTTTATTTTTACCATTTTCTTAAATTCGAGTCCTTTGCGTGACGTTGTCTATGAGCCTTGGCGCCCAAAAACCGTGCCCTAGTGTTGAGGGACATATAGGTATCCGAAAATAATGAAATTTTCTAACAAAACCAAATATTTTCCTATTTTTAAGGTTTCTGCCGGCATTGAACAGGGATTTAACCGGCTCAAGACCTATTGCTTCTATATTTAAATAGAAGACAAGTTTTTAACAAATTGGCAAAGTGACATTGATTTTCGTGGCCGCACACTACTTTTATCATGATTTCGGGTCCGTGACAGCCCTAGGGGTTCAAAAATCACCCTCCTTGAACTATAGACTTATGAGTATTGAAAACATTAACATTTCGCTACAGAAAGAAATATCAAATTAATTTTACGGGTCGATTAAGTTAAAGTCCTTGACGCATAGGTCTAATGTCCCTAAGGTGCCTACAAGTGAGTACACATGTGGACCATGGATTGGCAGCCCCTAGATCAAGGATAACAATGTTCTGCAACAAAATCCTAGTTTTTCGTCAAATTAATAAGAAAAAGCTGAACATTTTCATTGCGAGATATCTCGAATACTATACGTTATGGATCAAAACGGACAATGAATTCGGATTTAGGAGATCATTGTACATAAACATCAGTTGGTTTTGTTTAAAGGAGGGCCCATAAGTTAATTTTTGCAGAACAGTGCAATCTTTTGGGTCAATTTGGTGCACAATTCGTGGTTTAAGAAATAAAGGATCTCAAACCGTTTTACAGGCATCACTAAGTAAGTAATTACACCCTGCACCACGATGTATAGGGTATAAACAATTAATTGGACGGACTTTTAAGATTGTCCATTATTATTGATATAATACCAAATTTAAGGAATTACAAAATTTCGTCAGAAAGCAAATTCAAATATCATCACCCTGAAAGAAGTGCAATCGACCCATTGCAAATTATGCCGATTGACTCAGAAAAACTTTTTTAAATCAATTCAATTCTTGTAATCAAACCTCGTTAAAATTTTGCACATTATTTGGGTTCCGGCCAAGGAGGTCGCTATTGGAAGTTTGCGAAATCTGTCTTTGTTTCGATAGAGCATTACAAATGTTTTCAGATAGCGAAAATCTCGAGAAACCAATTTGTGTGTGTTCATGTTTGGATAATGCCCTTAAACAAATGTTAAGTGATTTATGGTCTAATCGTGGGATTCTGATCATTACCGGTCTTGTGCTAACGAACCTTATCAATCTTCTAAGAAAAAACAATTTTATTTGTTCCACTAAATAAATTAAATCAATAATTCGGAGATATAACAAGAAAATGGCGCTAACAAAAGTCGTTTTTGCCCAAATGTATGCTTTTCTTAATCGTTACAATAGCATTACTTTAAGCTCCCAAGGATATGCTACACAAATCGACTAAAGCACCGTAATCATTTTTCAAACCAGCCAAAGTAGATAATCATTTGCTCTTATTTCTTAAATGTTAAGCATACCTTTAGGAGCCTCTTTATTTTGCAAATAGTAGCATATTTTAAGCATGCCTTTCAGAATTTTGCTTGTTTAATTTTATGACCTGTAAACTGTAAACAGGTTTTGACTTCGTTTCACCAAACAATTTGGAAATACTTATATTCAATGTTTGTTACCCCTACCCATTCCAGTGAATTCACTCCGAGTGTGTGTTCCGATGAAAGGAAAAACGAGAATTGATTTTCAAAGGAAAAACACCTGTTCTTTGTGATAATCGTTTGATGCATTCAAATCAAAACAAAGGTGCTGAATTCGAAAGCAGTTGTGCTGTTTTGTTTTCAAAAGTTAAGATCTTCCTAGGTTCTTTGCTTGTTCGCCTCAAAGCCCAGCACGAGGTGTTGGTGCGTACTTAGGAGTGTGCTTTCAGGCATAATGATTTTTCTTCAGGGGTGATATTTTTTATTTGTCTTTGCCTCAATTCCCCTTTTGCACAAAAGAGATTTCCAGGGTTTGTGAGATTTCTTTGCAAGACTTTGAATTTGTATTGTATGTGTTCTAGATTTCCGACTTTGCATAGCACTCGTAGTTGTTTGGGGATGAGTTGGCATATTTCCTCTTCCTGTTTTGTGATTTGATACGATACAAATTACACTAAGGGTTATTTTCAATTTTATCTGCAGCGCTGTTTTTCCTAAACTCTACTGTTTGACCATTAACACCTGTGTGTGTGTTTGATTAGTTTATTCTGGTGTTGGTCAGTATCAGCTTCAATTTTGCCCTAAAAGGTTGTATAATTGAATTGAAATGATTGAAGTTCCCCACGTAGAGGTATTGCTATAAGGGCTTGTTTTAGCTGATGTGGCTAGAAACGTTGTTTTTTTTTTTAGAAATTTCCGAAATCCTAGAGAATCTATGCAAACAACGTTATGGCAAAATATGTTCGGTTGCAGTTAAGTGGCATGAACATGCATAGTGCACTTTGATGCATTTTACAAATCGAAAATTTGGCAATTTCGGTGAAGGGCATTCAATTATTGTGAAAGCAATGAAACTACAAAAGCGCAATACGAAGGAGGTTTAATAAGCCTTAGTAGATGGGCATCGGAAAATCATAGAAGAAGTATTTTTGTTTTTTTGTCTTTAAATTGAATATGAAGCTAAACTTAGGGATAAGTTCATTACCAGCAATAAAACTGGTCGATAAACTAAACCTAAATATCACACTGGATCAAAAAAGATATTACGAGTATCTTCAAAATTTCAGTATAGACAGAAAACTGCATGCTTAAGTCCTTGAAATACTCTTAAACATTTAGAGTATTGTGTAATTTTGCCGATGAGAGGGTGGATATATCGATGGAAGATTTTTGCTCTGGGCAAAGATATCCACTGCGACTCGATTGTTGTCCTATCTTCATAAAATTTGCCAGAAGTACGTTTTTGGACCAAGGTCAGACGCTATTAAAACTGAAGAAAATCGCTTTAGATTTAGATATAGCTTCCAATTATATCGAGCCATAAGCGCTAACCTATCGTAAGTCAAATTTTTGAAAAAAAAATTTTATTGCTGAAAAGTAATCGTTAGGACAAGCCTCATCGTTTTGTATTTTTAAAATGACAAAATTGTTAGTAAAACATCAAAAAAAAAGCTTTTGCATTTTATCGTAAATGATTGTTTAAATTTTATTGTGTAGCAATTTTATCGTAAGTCACACATCAAATTGCTGCAGCAATCGCAAATGTGTTCAGATTTTTTTTTGTTTTTTGATACAGTTATATGAGTAGGTAGAAATCTTAAATTTTTGCATTAAAACATTTGCATTTTTAATAAAGTTGTTTGAAATAAATAATAAAAACCGTCTCCTGTAAAATTTGCATTTTTTCACTTACGATAGGTTAGCGCTTATGGCTCGATATGTTTAGCTATAGAAGCCACATATTACATCCAATCTTGTCAAAATTTGACACAAGTTAGTTTTTGGGGCCAAGAAAGAACTGTATTGAAATTGAAAACCGTTTCAGATTTAGATATAGCTCCCATACACATATGTTCGTCAGATTTTATGTCTTAAGATCTAACGGGTGTCCCAAGAAGAACGCAATTTTTAAATCTGGCAACATTCGAAGTGTCATTGTTTGACATTTGAACAATTGTTATTGTTTGTTAGTAGAAGGTACGAGGTTAGTAAAAATGGAGCGCTACACGAATGAACAACGCATTCTCATTGTAAAATTGTTTTACCAAAATGGTGAAAGTTTTGCGGCTACAGTTCGCAAATTGACGAGGCCCATTTTCATCGTGATGGCTTCGTCAATAGGCAGAATTGTCGCATTTGGGGTGCGGAAAATCCTCGAGTGATTCACGAGAAGCAAATGCATCCTCAACGTGTCACTGTGTGGTGTGGTTTTTGGGCTGGAGGAATCATTGGACCTTTTTTTTATGAAAATGAGGCAGGTCAAGCGCAAACAGTCAATGGTGTTTGGTATCGTGAAATGATAACCAGTTTTTTCTTGCCTAGAATTGAAGAAATGAATGTGGAGGGCATGTGGTTCCAACAAGACGGCGCCACATGTCATACAGCCAGAGAAACAACTCAATTGCTGCATCAGTCATTTCCCGGTCGTGTTATTTCGCGTTTTGGAGATCAGAATTGGCCGTCTAGATCGTGCGATTTAACACCATTAGATTTTTTCTTTGGGGTTTTTTGAAGTCGATGGTTTACGCGAATAAGCCGACGACGACTCAAGCCTTAAAAGACGAAATTGGACGCTGCATTAATGAAATATCGCAGCATTCATGCAAAACGGTCATTGAAAATTTCATTAAAAGATCGCGTGCATGCCAGCAAAGCCGCGGCGGCCATCTGCACGATATATTGTTCCATACATAACCTCATTCTGTCTACTTTACGATATAATAAAGTTTCACGATTTTTTCTTAAATATCTGTGTTTTATTTAAAATTTAAAAATTGCGCTCTTTTTAGGAAGGCATTATTATTTATTAAAATTGACCTCCAACTTCATGCGTTCAAAATTCAGCTTTCTCAGGAGCTAAAAACAGCAAACCAAAAACGCCGCCAATTCGATCAATGGGTAATGGAGCTACTTTCTGGTCAGGCGGCGTGTTTGAGGCTTAGTTGATTAAAGTCGACTTTTTTGTTTACAAAATAAAAAAAAAAAACTTTTATTTAAAAAAGTAGGAGTGATTATAAAATAAGAAACATCAGGAATTTCAAATCGTTTGTACGAGGTTGCTATATATATTTCTGGCCTAGGCAACACTAAGTTTTGCCTGGCGCCATCTGACATTTCCATTGGAAAGTTTGACATTTTTTAGCATAAACGTACTCAGAACGCTTTGACGTACGTGTGTGTGTTGTTCACAGTGGCTTGAAAAATTCAATTTGGCCAAAAAATGGAATTAACTCGTGAATAATTTCGTGCGATCACAACTTTCGACGTGGATTATCACGACAAGAGTACATCGATGAACTTAAATGTTTGTATGGTTATGCAGCACCATCCTATAGCACTGTGAAAAACTGATTTAATGAATTCAATCGTGGCCGACGCTCGCTCAAAGACGAAGGCCGTTGTGCCAGAGAACATTGATTTCGTGCGTGAACTGATAATGCATGATCGTCATGTGACATACCGTGAGATAGAGGCATACTTGGGCATTTCTTCCATTAGCATACATTCGATATTGCATGAACACCTGGCCGTGAAAAAGGTTTGTTTTCGTTGGATCCCGCACAATTAGACAATCGCCCAAAAAAAGGTGTCGATTGGTGCAAAGAAATTTTGAAAAACTACGATCGCGGTGCTACAAAAGACGTTTATACGATTGTTACAGGTGACAAATCATGGATCTATGCGTATGAGCCCGAAACAAAACAGCAATCGACCGTGTGGGTCTTCGAAGACAAGCCAAATCCAACGAAAGTTGTTCGTGGAAGAAGCACTTCGCAGCAAATGGTCGCCTATTTCTTCTGCAAAATTGGTCATGTGGCGACTGGTCCGCGTGAGCAACATAGGACGGTCAATTCTGAGTGGTACACCACAATTTGTTTGCCTGAAGTCTTCGTAGAAATTCGAAAAACGAACCAGAGAAGACGAATCATTGTGCACCATGACAATGCGAGCTCTCACACATCGGCTCAAGCCAGCGCCTTTATGACCAGCCAAAACGTCGAAATAATGGCCGTACAGCTCTGACTTGGTACCCAATGACTTTATTTTAATCCCGCACATCAAGAAAAAAATGTGTGGTCAACGATTTTCGTCACCAGAAGATGCTGTTGAAGCGTTGAAAACCCATGTTTTAGAGGTGTCTCAATCGGAGGGAAAAAAGTGCTTCGACAATTGGTTTAAGCGCATGCAAAAGTGTATTAATCTTGCTAAAGAATACTTCGAAAAACAATAAAAGCATTTTTGATGATAAATATTCGTATTTTCATTATCAGGCCCGAAATATATACAGCAGCCCTCGTACATTTTTGATATTGTACATTCGAAAAACGATATGTTTGCTCACTGTGCGATCGATTTCTCTTTATGGGGTTTTGTGAAATCTCGGGTTGATGCGAATAAACAAAATGCAATTCCTGAGCTCAAATCGAAGATCAAACGGTGAGATACAGCCACATCTCTGTGAAAAATTCATGAAAAGAGTAAAGGCCTTTTGACAAAGCCATGGTGGCCATTTGACGGATATTTTAATCCATACTTAATCAAAACATGTCTTCTTTACAATCCACAAAAAATTAAAAACTATCTGAATATATTAGTGCATTTTTTTTATGAAACAGTGCGCTCTCACTGAGACACCCTTTATATTATGAATCGTCATAAAATTCTTAGATGATCTAACCATGTCCGTCTGTCTGTCTGCACTAGGTGGTTAGGTGGCAGGATAACTAAAACGGTTGGTATTAAAAATGGGCCAGATCGGTCAAGAGGTAAACACTTTCCCCACACAAGGACAGAGTCAACCTTTGGAAAAATCAACAACCCTGAACTAAAAATCACAATATCGCATGAACTATTAGAGATATGACGATGATATATGGAACATATGATGCCGACATGGTTCCAAACATATCCTGGGGGAAAAGTGGACGGTGCCACTCCCTCTTTTAAAACCCCCTTTATGGCCAAAGTAATGTACCGAAAGTTATAAAATTTCAACAGAATGAAATCAATCATAAGAGTATTATTATAGAGTACTACCTGAGCATGGTCCGCAGTGCAGGCCTCAGGTTATTCTTTATTGTTGTAACGCCCATGATTTTAATTGATGTCACTGCGTAAATTTATGGACTCCGAAATCCTCATTATAAATGCACTTGAATGCGTCTGTCATTGTTAGATCGAGTTCTTTCAATGCTTTTTCCAGTTTCTGTTTAATGCTCTCAGGTTTTGCATTTCAATTTCCAATTTTTCTCTTTTAAAATTCCGTACAAAATCTTATTTTGGGTTTCCACAATTTTACGAATGTGTAGTTAGAATTTCTCAAAATGTTTTTTCACACAAACGTTCTGCTGAAATAAAATGTACATCTCTCTAAGCCTTGGCACATATTTTTACCTCGACTCCAAAGCTTATACATTTTTTAGTAACTATCTCAAGTCTGTTGCCACAGAGCGATTCCAAACTTTATCGGCGAACTTATCTTTATTTAAGAGAACTGTTTATTGATTTTTAATGAAGTTTAGTTTTTCAAAATTTATTTTGGATTTCGTTCGTATAATGGAATTTTTTTCTTATTTAGCTTATGGTAAAGTAAGTAAGAAAAGAAAATTGTACATATCATTTTATAAAAATGTATGATATTTTGTTTTATTTTTGTTTAGTATGTATTATCCTTTTGTATAAAAATGCCTTTACGAATTCTGGCCACAGATTGTGGAAAAATGGGTTTACATCATGCAATGTGGCTCATGCGCCCCACCACTTTACTCAACCAAAACTGTTTACATTTTAGTTTTGCGTGTTTTTAACTTTTTAAAGATTACCTGAATATTTTTTATTAATTTATCTTTTTGTTGTTGTTGTTGCTGTTTCTTGTTATTGTTGTTTTGATGTTCTTGTGATTATTAAGTAACTGTTTTGTTTCAATGCCGATAACAGTTCGAGTCTTAGAACAAGTGTTACCTTATGGGTAGGAGGCAGTAATTTTTGGCTTACAATTTCTTATATTGTAAAAGTGGTGTAATTAAAACAAATCTCAAGTACTCAAATTTAAATATTAAAAAATAAACTTTTTTTTTAGTTAAGGAAATTTTGGGGAAGAAATTTCAAACAAGAACCAAAAAACTAAAGCCGACACACATTACCGCATTCGCCCATTCGGTTGTTATGTTTTTTTTTTATTTGTCAGTGATAGTTGCGAGATTGTTCTTGTTGATATGAAAATGGGGCAATGTGTGGCACGGACAGCCTTAAAAATATAGTTTATATGGGGTTTAACGAACTATCATGCGCTTAACCCGGAGAAGTGTGACTTTTTCTGTTGGTATTTTTTTCTTTTTCTTTTTTTAAATATTTTCTGTTGACGAATTTTACGATAAAGAGAGGAAGTACTAGCTGCTAGAATGTAATTTATTTCTTCTTGTTTTTGCCATCGGCATTGTTTTCCGTCGTACCATAAATACGAAATATTCGTATTTTAAGAGGATAGCGCCACCTATTGGGGGTAAACTTAAGAGAAACCTTCCTGTGAAGAGGAAAATTTTTACCTCCTTGGGAGGGAATGATGAAGCCAATGACTAGGAAGTTTTTATTGACTTTTTTAATGATAAATTAGCCAAGAGGGCTGGCACCGCCCACACAATCCTAAACTTAAAAAGACCATATCTTATGAACTAATAAAGATATGACGATAATTTTTAAAGCATATGATTTGGGCACGGATCGAAACACATCCAGGAGGAAAAGTGGGCGGTGCCATGCCCCCTTTAAAAAATTGCATTGATGACCAAAATAATAGACCGATCGTAATACAATTTAAACAGAATGAAATCAATGATTACCACATTATAAAATATTATACGAGACATATATATACTCGTATGTCTGGCCTAATAATGAAAATGCGAATATTTATCATCAAAAATGGTTTTATTGTTTTTCAAAGTATTCTCCTGAATGCGCTCAAACCAATTGTGGAAGAACTTTTTCCCTTCCGATTGAGACACCTCTAAAACATGGTTTCCGAATGCTTCAACAGCATCTTCTGACGACGAAAATCGTTGAACACGCATTTTTTTTTCTTGATGTGCGGCAATAAAAAGAAGTCATTGGGTGCCAAGTCAGGGTTGTGCGGAGGATGACACATCGATTCGACGTTTTGGCCGGTCAAAAAGGCGCTGGTTTGAGCCGATGCGTGAGACCTCGCATTGTCATGGTGCACAATAAATCGTCTTTTATTGTTCAGGCTGAAAAGTCGCCACATGACCAGTTTTGCCGAAGAAACAGGAGACCATTTGCTTCGAAGTGCTGCTTCCACGAACAACTTTCGTTGGATTTCACTAGTCTTCGAAGACCCACACGGTCGATTGCTGTTTTGTTTCGGGCTCATGCGCATAGATCCATGATTCATCACCTGTGACGATCTTATAAACGCATTTTGAAGCAGCGCGATCGTATTTTTTTCAAAATTTCTTTGCATCAATCAACACGAGCCTTTTTTTGAGCGATTGTCAAATTGTGCGGGATCTAACGAGAACAAATTTTTGTTTACGGCCAGGTGTTCATGCAATATCGAATGTATGCTATTGGAAGAAATGCCCAAGGATGGCTCTATCTCACGGTATGTCACATGACGATCTTGCATTATCAGTTCACTCACGGCATCAATGTTCTCTGGCACAACGGCCTTTTTGGACGATCTTCACGACCTTCGTCATTGAGCGAGCGTCGGCCACGATTGAGTTCATTAAACCAGTTTCTCACAGTGCTATAGGATGGTCCTTCATCGTCATACAAAGATTTAAGTTCATCGATGCACTCTTGTCGTGATAATCCACGTCGAAAGTTGTGAAAAATGATCGCACGAAAATGTTCACGGGTTAATTCCATTTTTTTTGTCAAATTGATTTTTTCAAGTCACTGTGAACAACACAAATGATGGTCGTACGTCAAAACGTTCTGAGTACGTTTATGCTAAAAAAATGTCAAACTTTCAAATGGAAATGTCAGATGACGCCTAAGTGTGGCTTTGGCCAGAAATATATAAAGCAATCCTCGTATTGCATTACCTAGACGTGAAAACGCATATAGCTCGTGAACTCTTTAAATAAGAAAAAACATTATTTTTGAGCCCCAGTTGTGGTGGTCGGAGCACAAATTTGAAGCAGATCTTAAAAATGCATTTAAATTTCCTTTTATAAAGGGTGTCCCAAGAAGAGCGCAATTTTTAAATGACTGATGCAGCAATTGAATTGTTTCTCTGGCTGTATGACATGTGGCGCCGTCTTGTTGGAACCACATGCCCTCCACATTCATTTCTTCAATTCTAGGCAAGAAAAAACTGGTTATCATTTCACGATACCGAACACCATTGACTGTTTGCGCTTGAACTGCCTCATTTTCATAAAAAAAGGTCCAATGATTCCTCCAGCCCAAAAACCACACCACACAGTGACACGTTGAGGATGCATTTGCTTCTCGTGAATCACTCGAGGATTTTCCGCACCCCAAATGCGACAATTCTGCCTATTGACAAAGCCATCAAGATGAAAATGGACCTCGTCACTGAAGATGATTTTATCGGCAAAATCAGCATTTTCATGTTGTCTCTCCAATACCCAATTAACGAACTCCCTTCGGTGTCCATGGTCAGCTGGCTTCAGTTCCTGAGTCAATTGAATTTTGTATGCATGAAGATGCAAATCTTTCGTCAAAATTCGCTGCAAAGTGGATTTGGAGACACCAATTTGCTGAGCTCGGTGTCGAATTGAGGTGGATGGAGTTTGAGCGACATCATCACGTACAGCTGCGACATTTTCGGTCGATCGACCTGGTCGATGGCGCGTTGTTGTCTTTACATCACTAACAGACCCAGTTTCGGCAAATTTATCCATTAATCTCTTTACAGTTGACTCTTTTGGAGCATTATTGTGACCCCAAATTGATCGCAATTTGCGAACTGTAGCCGCAAAACTTTCACCATTTTGGTAAAACAATTTCACAATGAGAATGCGTTGTTTATTCGTGTAGCGCTCCATTTTTACTAACCTCGTACCTTCTACGAACAAACAATAACAATTGTTCAAATGTCAAACAATGACACTTCGAATGTTGCCAGATTTAAAAATTGCGTTCTTCTTGGGACACCCATATAAGGAAATTTTATTAAATTTAATAGTCGTTGAGCCCGAGCCCCAATTTCTGTTAAATCGTCAAAATAATGTCATATTTTTTTCCGGATGCTTTCGAAGCTGATATATTTCAGCAGATTTTGAAAATAAATTTTTATTGCAAATTTAAAAGAAAATGTTTTAAATGTGAGACATTTTATTTCTATTTTAATCGGAAAATGTTAATTGCGACAATATAGGTCACCTATAGGTCCGGATAATTATTAAACAACTTTTAATGAGACTGGCTATCCGGCGCTTACATATTTTATAGAATTCACAACCCGAAGCTGAATAATTTCATTCATTTCTAAAATTAATTTTCCCGCTTTTCTCACTCCATCTCTCTTTATCTTGTTTTTTACAGATTACAGCAGCGTTAAGGCAATGCGAATATTAAATGCTGAACTTGCCGATACGATGGGCAATCTGTTATCGCGGGTGTGTGCCAAATCCTTGAATCCGCGGCAAATCTATCCACGCCTGCATACCGCACAACTCCGCGATCTCTTGACAACGGATAGTGCAAAACATTTGTTGGAATCACTGAGGCAACTTGAAGGTAAGTGTTGTGAAGCGGTGGGTGTATGCAAATCCCCTACCCATGCCAAAGTGTGCATAAGTTAAGCGATAGTGTCTCTCTGTGGGTAGGATCCTTAAAGCCTTCTTACGGTTGCCGTTTAGTCTCGGTGTTACATTGTATGTGGTGGCATAGAGTAGTAGTCTGCGGTAATGGCATCGCTGGTGGCTCTGCTAGTGCTATTATTGCCATTACCGCTGCCACTGCGACCACCATCTGTACTTATGCTGCATCCGCGACAGCATTTGGTCTTGTCTTGGCGGTTGGCGTGCCACTCTCCTTAAAGGGCGCGAAATGCCACGCAACGCGTGTGTTTTCCTTGTTGCTTTCGCTCTTATCATTCATTAAAATTTGATTAGCAATCATATTAGTTGAGATAAAGTAATTTTGTTGTTATTATTATATTGTACATCACGAGAAATCTAATTCACCCGGAATAATGTTGTATGACTTTATGCATGCAACGCACCGCGTGCAGCCTGTCAGGGAGACGAGGTTATTAGATTTTATCCATAAATAGTTTGTAATTGGAACGCTATTATTGTAGAAGGCTGAGAGAATGGGTTTTTATGTCACGATGGTCACGTTTAATTTTATAGTATGCGAGAGTTTTTGTATAAACTGATACCGCCTAAAAGTATGCTAATCTTTTATTTAATTCCGGTTTGCTCAAATTTTTGCAGGAGTTTTCCTATTATACGCACATCTGGACGATTGAATTGACCGAAAAAATCACACAGTCCATGATATGCATTTTGATTTGAACGATCTTTTTCAGAATTATCCTGATAACTTAAACGTGTTGCTCATTGAATTAGTCTAAAATTGAGAAATATCAAATGAAATGCAGAAAAAAATTGGCGTTTAGGTGTGGTTCACATTCAACGTCGGCCCTTAAAATGTAACCACCCTATAGCTTAAAAACAAATGCACAAATTGTAGGTTCGGTCGGACCATAAATTTCGTTTCCGTATGGTATTGACAGTATTGGAAGAAAATGTTGTTGGATGTGGGTCGATTTCAAATCACATATTTTTTAGGCCTCTATAATTATAAGTCATTGGCCCTTAGGGCAATTACTCCAATTTAGTCAAATCGTTTAGATTCTTGGGGATAATTAATTGTTTTTAATAACCATACGAGGGCGGTGCGGAAACTTCTTAGCCTAGCACAAAAAGCGCGGTATAAACAGAAAAAAGTTAAGTGTTTTGGAAACTTCCATCTCTACTATGAACACATGTTAAATTTAGTTTCGATCTGGCAACTCCTTCATATAGAAACAGGTGTTCACAAAAGACGCATCCGCGATTTTTTTACAATGGAAAAATTAGAAATGCGTGGTGTCATTAAATATTTACATAAAAAAGGTTTATCGGGACAAGAAATTCATAATGATATGGTGAATGTGTTAGGTGAAAGTGCTCATTCATATGCAACAGTAAAAAATTGGGTTGCTGAATTTAAACGTGGTCGTACAAGCATTGAAGATGAACCACGTAGTGGACGTCCAAAAACAGCAACAACAACAGAAATTGTAGCCAAAGTGCATGATATGGTATTAAATGATCGATGAATGAAAATAGGCGAGATCGGTTAAGAGGTGGGCATCTCATGGGCATCTCAAATGATCGAGTCCATTTAATTTTGCATAAAGAACTACAGATGAGAAATCTTTCTACAAGATGGGTGCCGCACTTGTTAACAGTCGACCAAAAACGCATAAGAATGAACATTTCTCAAGCTTGTTTGGATCGTTTCCAGCGAAATAAAATGGATTTTAAGCGTCGTTTCATAACTGTTGATGAGACATGGATCCACCACTATACTCCAGAGACAAAAGAACAATCCAAAAGGCAAAAACAATTCAATCGGCTGGTAAGGTTATGGCAACGGTTTTTTGGGACTTCAAAGGTATTTTATTGATTGACTATCTGCAAAAGGGTAAAACAATAAATTCAGAGTACTATTGCAACCTTTTAGATCAATTAAATGTACAAATTCGAGAAAAACGTCCTGGCTTACAACACAAAAAAATAATTTTTCATCAAGACAACGCACCAGCGCACAAGAGTGTTTTAACAATGGCTAAAATCAACGAATTAAAGTACGAGTTGCTTGACCACCCACCTTATTCTCCTGATTAAGCTCCCTGTGACTTTTACCTGTTCCCAAATCTAAAAAAATTCCTTGCTGGCAAGCGTTTTACCTCAAATGAAGATGCAATTACAGTTGTAAACCACTATTTTGAAGACCTTGAGGAAAACTATTTTAAACAAGGGATAGAATTGCTAGATAAGCGTTGGACTAAGTGTATTGAAGTTTCAGGAGATTATATTGAAAAATAAAAATATTTTTGAAAAACTAACTATTCTCTTTCATTGATAGACTAAGAACTTTCCGAACGGCCCTCGTATGTCCATTGTTAAGTGTGGTCGATTTTTGTTCTCTAAGGACTGTAGATTCGGATTAAAAACTTAAACAAATATAAAAAGGTAGTTCGCACATTTCTTTTGTTGAGCGGGGAAGATTTTTGAATTCTTTGCCCACGTAAATCCGGATCCGAAATTAAG
Source organism: Hydrotaea diabolus (assembly GCA_963513945.1). Classification (NCBI taxonomy): domain Eukaryota; kingdom Metazoa; phylum Arthropoda; class Insecta; order Diptera; family Muscidae; genus Hydrotaea; species Hydrotaea diabolus. The sequence continues at coordinate 219,797,230 of OY740716.1, read as the reverse complement.
TGTTGAAATTCCGCTGTCTTAGTGTATCCATAAGGGTAAATCCTGTGTTGAGGACGTTGCATTTGTTGCGGACGCATGTTTTCCGGCCTCTATTCTATCTTTATGTTTCTCTTCATACCAACATCTTACATACCAACTACTATCGACATATCGGTATAAGTTCACGAGATATATAAGTAGCCTGCCATTGTTCAAGGTTGCATGGTATTTGTCCAATTTTACTATAACTTAGTTTATAATTATTTCCTAGTTAGGATTGTATTGCGTTAAACTTTTGTAACGAACGGCCGATTAGTTATGCCACAAACGAAATTTTTATAAAGAGGGCGTCGCACCGCCCCTTTTTCTTCCAGGTTGTGTTCCGATACCTGCCAACATCGTTTGTTTTAAATTATCATCTATTTCTCTAATTGTTAGTGAGCTATTGTGTTTTAAAGTTTAGGGTTGTCGAGTTACCAGTTCATATGGGGGGGTATATTTTACACTTTGACCGATCTCGCCTATTTTCAATACCAACCGTTTCCATCCATCAACAGATGTTTCTGTACAATTTCAGACCTGTAGTTTTCCTGCCACAGAATTTGATGACGATTTAAAATACATATTCTTTTTCGGTCTGCGGCCAGTATTTCCAGGTGTTGCAAATGAAATGACAAAGTGAATAAACCCTCCTATTATAAAGTGTACAAAAACACCCGTGAACGGTTTGATGCCTCTTTGATATTCAGCACTTTGCGGGTAAGGCAATCTCAAAAGCATGCACAACTTACAAGTCGATTACTTGATAGCATTAGTTTATCAAAAGATTATCTAATTAAAATTGTCAAATTGTTTGGGCCCTAGGGACCTCGGATGGCTAAAGCATCTATTCCTACCGCTTCCAAGTCATTTAATTAATTAAATGACATAGTGGAAATGTCAAAAAATTCAAAATTCTGACAGATGATTGACAGACATGGCTAGATCGTCTTAAAACGTTATGATGATCAGTACTACACACAGAGAACAGATTTGTTGCCACAACAGAATTTTTCGCCAACCGAATGTTGGTGTTTGCACGTGCAATCCATGTATTCGATCGTCACAACAGAATGACACTTTCGGTTGAAGAAAACGACAATGATGGTTATTGGAACTGAATTTGTATATGTATTGGTTGTTGCTATAGACTGTTAATTTTAAGTGTTTTTTTTAAAAAAAAAATAATATTTTACCGTCCTGCAATGGGTCAACTGATCAGGAAAATAAATACATCTTTGGATAAATGTTTCGATAAGTATTGCATGATGTCCGAATCGGAAAAGAATTATTTAAGATATATTACAATATTTATTGTCAAGCTTTGGGTGGCCGTAACTAGGGAAAAAACAAAAAAAATGGATGTTCTTTTGTATAATAGGATGGTCTCTCTATGGCTGATTAAGTCTAAGTAATGTCGCTAAATTTAGTTAAGCCTGTTTCTATATTCTAAAAATATTTTTTTATTTATAGTTCGTTCATTTATATGGCAGTATCGCTTGGAAGCCTTAGCCGTCTAACCCATGAAACTTAAGAGTCTGACTATTTTCTTTTGTTTTTATAAATTTTTTGGGGATTTTGTGTTGTTGGCTGCAAATACCGTGATTGTATTAACGTTGTATCAACCAACATATGATATCTCGAACCATGATACCATCAATACTATGGAATGTTGATTATTGCAACCGAATTTTTGTACTTCGGACCGATTTCCAACTGATCTTTTCTCTGTGTGTATATATAATTTATGTGCTCTCCGATCAATATTTCGTGGGTTTGCGAACGGAATGACAAACTACGTAACGACGTTTTACTTGTTTTTTTTTGTGTGTTTCTAACAATTGCCCAAAGTAGTTGTTGTAACAACAATATGTTTTGTTTTGTAAGTCATGTTCGTCTATAGGGGATCTGCTTCGATATCCAGGTGATACGCGCTATTTGAACTGGATGCATTCAAAGAGACTTGGGGGGTCAGCTGAGTCGGACAAAGTCGTTATCATCTCTACCAAAAAGGAAAACTTTTGTTCTGAAAAAAACGTTGTTTTTTTAAGTAGATTTCCTCTTTTACAAAACTTTTTAATTTCCTGGGAAACCGGTAAAAAATTTTGCATTTCCCGGGATTTTCCGCATAAGAAACAAATCATGCTAATTAAGCTGTTTATATACATTAATGTATGTATTTCTATTCCCGCCGAAGGGAGGATGGTATATAAAATTTGTCATTCTATTCGCTACCCCACAAAATATAGATCTGGGACCGTTCAAAGTATCTGTATTCTTGATCGTCGTAAAATTCTAAGACGATCTAGTCATGACCATCAACCTAGGATCCTGCAATTTTGCATGATGAGAGCTTATACGAGTAATCATAAGTTGTAAGGGAATGTAAATGGGCAAAATCGTTCCAGATGGGAATAGTTTCGCTTTAAGGGACTAAAGTACACTTTTTTGAGTATTTGCTTAACAAATCATTTTTGTTTGTATGGAGAGACAATGGTCACTTTTAGTTTAAATGCACAAGAAGGACTTTTTGGCGCATGTGGCCCAAACACGCCGCGCATGGTCAAAACGTGCGATTAATAGTCAATATGGACATATAAATACTCAAATAAAAGCAAATTTTGCCACGAATTTAAAGAAAGATTAATCTTTAAGTTTTGGCCGAGTTTAGCAATGGGTCTAAAAAGGGGAACTTACATTTTTTAGGGAAGAGAGGTGGAGTTGAATATTAAAATCTAATTAAATCGATTATAAAAATATCTTTTTAAATAGAATGAACGTTAATGTAATTATCAGGCAGTCGGTTTTTAAATTTATTATCAAACTCCCCAATTGTAAAAAGTGTTCTTTCGCTTTCCACTAACGTTGGCCTCATTGTCAGAAGAGCATAAGGTCAATTTGTGACGTTTTCCGTCTTTTTCCACTTGCTCCATAAATCTTAAAATCCTTTTTATTGAGTTATTAGGTAATTAATTTGATATTCTATGCAGCATTTTGATATGTGAATGTTATGGCAAAGTTATAGGTATATCCAATACCACAACTTTGTCGACACCGTCATTGTCTTCATAAAAAATCGGAAATAACATTTTTTCCGCTTACATCAGCACATATTGTTTTAAAGCATTTTGCAATAAATGGTTATCATTATGGTTAAATACTGTCGGATCTTTATAAGACTTTAGTAAAGTAAAAAGTCGCTTGTCTCTTTTTTAAAGCTTCTAAATTTTCTTTATCCGAAAGTGTATGAATGTGAGAAATAAATGTATATTTTGTCGGTAATATGCATGCACAGCCAATTTAACTGTTTTAAAAATATAAAGAAGAACTGCTATTCTTTTTGCATCTTCAATCCAAAGCTCTATTAGTTCAAAATCAATAAGAATTTTTTATAGAATTTTTAAACGTGAAAACTTTTCCAACACTATCGAATTCCACTTAGTAGTTTCATGACTGTGGTTATAGAAAGTAATGAATATTCCCGGGAAACCCGCATGAATTTCCTTAGAAACCGGGAAAGAAAAATGACCGGAATTTCCTGGGCGAGAATCCTTTGAGGGAAACTTTATTATTTAGCAAATATTATAGAAATAATTTTAATTAAATTTTTGTATTAATTTTCATCTCACTCTTCCCCTTAATAACAAATATGCCTTTGTTTCAAATCTTAATAGAAAATAATGTTATTTAAAATGCATCCCTAAAGTATGCTTGAACTTTTTCGTATGCTCTTTTGGAAGACTAATCGCAGCTATTTTGTGTTGTTGCTTTTCATAAAAACGTCAACAACGGCGGGGGGAGGAGGGAGCACACTGACGTAATATTTATACCCTGCACCACTGTGTGGAGTAGGGCATTATTTCACAAATAAATACAAAACAACAAGAAATTTAATCCTTTTGTATTAAAACTATTTAGTAGAACTCCCCACGGAGAGCTGTGGCAGTTGTCTACAGTAAAGCAGCTTAACCAATGTTCCCACAGGCAGTCATCCAACTTAACGAAGCAGCACCAGCTCTAGACCAGATTGTAATCATTTCCACTGGTGTGCCCTCAACATCAACGCCACTAGCATAACCAGCATTTGGTGCGTCGAGTCCTTGGAATTGCCTTGAATATAGTTTAACTCAGCAATTCCGCACACTCCGTATTCCTGCTGCAAATCTCTTCTTGCTTACCAAGCCATGTAAATAATATCGCTTGCATTATAGCACCATCCAGCCATGCAGCCATCCATCTATTCATGCCACTGGATCATTCTCTTGATATCATCGCCAGTCACATCACCAGGATTGCCTGTTAATAGTTCCGTGTTGGATTTTGGTGTTGCTGTTGTTCTCTATCCAAGAATTTCCATTAAATTCATATTTCCTCTTTAAGATGCCGAGGGGTGTAAATGATAAGTTTGTTAAATATTCAATGAAGGGAATAGTGTGTCGACTTGTTACTCACCGTGCTAATGGGATAGTCCACGTTTTTTTTCAGGAAGTGTAAGCCTTATTTTTATAAAAATTTTCCGACTGTTCGTGCTCTAAAATATATTGCGAATACCATGAGCTCTATGTTTATTTTTAATTTGAAAATATAATGGACATACATCAACAAATTAAAAATTAAAAACGATCTTATTTTCGCCTCGGAAAATATGACATCTGCTTCTTAAAAAAAACAACTCTCTTTTTCTTAAAAAAAAGTGTCAACTCACTTTTTCTTAAAAAAGAATCAACTCTCTTTTTCTTAACAAAAGTTTCAACTCTCTTTTTCTTAAAAAGAGTCAACTCTCTTTTTCTTAAAAAAAGAGTCAACTCTCTTCTTCTTAAAAATGGGTCAATGGCCGCGGCTGCGTCTCAGATGGTCCATCCGTTGAGTCTAATTTTCGGTGACTCGTTCTAGCATTTCGACTAGTAACTTGCGAATGACACGCGTGATGTTTTGCTCCAAGACCTGAATTGAAGCGGGTTTGTCCGCATAAACATTATACTTTACATATCCCCGCAGGAAAAAGTCTAACGGTGTGACATCACGCGATCTTGGTGACCAATTGATCGGCGCAAAACGTGAAATTATCTGCTCACCGAAGTGTTCTTTCAATAAATCCATTGATTGATGCGATGTGTGGGAAGTGGCGCCGTCTTGTTGAAACCAAATGTCGCCGAGATCACGAGCTTCAATCTCAGGCATCAAATAGTCGGTTATTATGGCACGATAACGGTCGCCATTGACAGTTACTTTGACACCTGCATCATTTTTCCACCGGTCCACAAACCACACCAAACCGTTGTTTTTTCTGGATGAAGTGGTAGCTCTTGAACCTCTTCTGATTGCTCTTCGTCCAAAATGCGGCAATTTTGGTTGTTTACATACCCATTGAGCCAGAAATGGGCCTCATCGTTGAACAAAATTTGGTTCGAAAACGTCGGATTTTCTTGGAACTTTTCAAGAGCCCATAGAACGAAGCGATGTCGCTTAAGAACGTCGGGCGGCTTCAGTTCTTGCACATGCTGTATTTTGTACGCTTTCAATTTAAGATCTCGACGTAAAATGCGCCAAGTCGTTCCAAACGTCAGTCCGAGTTGCTGCGAACGGCGCCGAATCGACTCTTTACGGTCTTGGTGTACACTCTCAGCTACGGCCGCTACATTTTCTTCACTGCCTAATAGACGTGGTCAATTCGGTCGAATATTATCCAATAGCGAATGCAGGGTCTCAAGATGGGTGATGGTGTTGCGAATAGTACGCTCACTAGGCCGATTACGTATGCTGACCATAAGTTAAACGAAGTGCTCAAACACATTCCTCACAGAACGTCAATTTTGTAATAAAGTTGAAAGATATGTAAACGTTGTTTCGGCATAAGTCTTTCCATGATGAAATGCCAAACAATACTAAACAAAAATAACATGACAGTATGACACGACTCACACGTAATCTGTCAAAAAAGGCTATTGAAAAAAGTATCTCTACTTGGATCACCCATTACAATCTAGAGGCTGAAAAAAGAGAAGGTTACTTTATGGTCACGGCAACAACAATATGTTCTCTGCAACAACAATATGTACGTCGCAACCATAGTAATTTTTTTGAATTTCATATTAACATCAGTATGGTTGCGGCATTTTTAATATTGTTGAAATGTAAGTTTACAAATAAATACGAGTATGTGGTTGTAGCATCAATATAAATTTGTTTGGTGCGACAGAAGTATTTGTTTTTTCTCTTTTATGTTAACGATAATATGATGACGGCAATCATACCGTGTGATTGTAATTTTCATAAAATTAACTATGGGTTTTGGAACAATGTTATTGTAACGTATCTTCCGAAATAATATTACTTTTTATCTGTAAATAAAATTTTTTCTTAAGAAACTGCTTTGGATTTGTGTAACAGAAATATTTTTAATAAATGAAACACTAACGTTTTCGTACACGGATTTTTTTCTATTGTTAAAAATTACTCGTACTATTTTGAATTTAATGTATTTTAAAAATAATTTACTCGTACTTAATGAAAATCTTTTTCTGGATAACATCATAAACCAATCCTAATAAATAATTTTGTAGATCATAGAATGGTTGAGGGTGTTCACACTATGGTTGTATGGACCATAGCAAGGTTGCTTGAGTATCGAACTATGGTAGTAGGGATCATACTATGGTTGTATGTGAAATATTTCGTTCAAGAGGCTTTGGAAAAGTACACTTTTGCTTTTTTCCTTACAAATTCTAAATTTGTTGTACACGAACAATGATTAAAATGGGCATGATTAGTTAGGACACATTTACCTCGAAATTGTTTATAGTTGCCGGATGCTTAGGCCCATATGACCCAAAAACTCTCCCGTATAGTCAAAACGTGCGACTTTTAGTTTATGTAGACAAAGGGTTACTAAAAAGGTAACACATTTCGCTACGACAACAAACATGGATTTATTGTGAATTTTATTGGCCCCAAAACGAAGACACACGGATCCAACCGAAGTCGCCGAGGAGGATATACAGGACTAGGTGACACTACAGGCAAAACGATAATGCGAACTATGTCTACTTCATTGCAATGAAGGATGTTACACGCAGTATGGTTGGGGTGACAATATTCGAAGAGGATCATACTATTGTTCGGTATATGGTTGTGAAACAACAATATTATGATCATTACAACTATAGTATGGTTCACACACAACCATACTATAATCTCCACAACAATATTATGGTCCTCACAACAATAGAATTATTCACGCACAACCATACTATGGTCCCCACAACCATATTATTATTCACACTCAACCATACAATGATCCCCACAACCATATTATGATTCTCATAACCATAGTATGTTTAACATACAACCACAGTATAATCCTCACAACCATAGTATGATTCACACACAACCATACTATGATCTCCAGAATTCTCTGTAAGGATTGGTTTAAGTTACTGTTCAACAAAAGAGATTTTTATAAAGTAAATAATGTCAAAATACATTAAACTCTTAATAATAGGAGTGGCTTTTTAACAGTAGATAAAATTTACTTATTAAAATTATATCAGTTATACTAATCGAAAGTAGTTTGTTTTAAAATAAAATAAATTAAATATTAAAGTGTTACTATTGCGTAAGATTCGAAAAAAAATAACATTGTCAAATTAAAAAAAGTTCGATCTTGCTGGTATGATTACCGTAATTATATTATTGTTAACATATAACCCAAAAAAAACAATACTTTTGTCGCATTAACCATATTTATATTGTTGCTACAACCATATTTCAATTTTTAAATTTGGAAACAATACTATTGTTACATTTCAACAATATTAGTTTTGCCGCAAACATACTATTGTCAAAATAAAATTCAAAAAACAATACTATGGTTGCGACGACCATGTTTTTATTGCAGAGAACATACTATTGTGCCGTGACCATATAGTAACCATATCTTTTCTCTGCGTGTAATATTAGCTGTGTTCTTTTCAGGTTACTAAATTAGAATTTTACTCGATTATCAAGTGAGTGGGCCTCAACTCGCTTAAGAAACATGCTAAAGTTACCACACTTCCCTTCACTACAAAAAATCAAACATGACACACCCTGCTAAAAATGTCAAAAAAGAGGTCTGACCGGCGAATTCGTATGGGGTTCATTAGCACGATGTAATAAGCGAAACTATAAATAAGCTAGTAGGTGATTTTATGTATTTCATCTATTATTTTATTACAAATTAATTCGCCCAAATCCTTAATCTAGGTACATATTTGGTTTTGTGAGAAGATTTCACCGTTCCTTGAAACCCATGGGTCCCTGAACATTAGGTTTTGGGCCCCAGAGCACCTAGACCATGCGAAGGCCGTACTCTGAGCCAAACCGTAAAAGATTCTTCATAAAAGAACACAGTTTCTAAGTACCCATAACGAGCAATTTTTTGGGTATTCTGGTGACCTTTGTTTGCTTTCCACAGACGGAGAATAACTTGAAGGGAGTTTAAGCGAGCTCAGCTATTACTCGCTTGTAGTACTTCTTGAATAACTTTTTTGTACAAATTTAAAATTTTCAAATCAAACAGTTAGTTAATGATGCATGAAGCTAATAAATTTTTAAAAAAAATATTTGTAAAGTTTTAATGTTTCGCCTTAGCGCCTACTTACTCGCTGAATAAGCGAAATTTAAATTATCAAAATTCACCAAACACTTTACCCAATATATCATATCTACCTCGTTTTGCAACCAACAACTGCTTAGCTATTGCTTGCATAGCCCATAAAACATAACAACAATTAAGGAAATCTAGAAATAAGTTGAAGTACAAGAAGCTCTTGAATATTAACAAAAACAATATATTTTTTTCTCTTCTCTTTTTGCATGTCTGGCCTTACAAACAACAACTCATTATGGTCCGCTTCCACAAATGCCTGGACCAACAAAATAATAATGATGATGGAAATGGTTTGAATCACTGGCTGTCCGCTGCTTGCTGGTCGGACGATAATGATGCTGGCGACAATGATGATGATACAAAATTTCATTTTGCCATTCATTCCCTGATGCCACCTCCAGGCAAGTGCACTCAACATTACGATGATAGGAATTTCTATCTGGCCGTGGATGCGGTAATGTCAACATTACATGCTGCAAATAGTTTCTTTGAAACCTCACGTCCCTGGGAATTGAAATTGAAATCGGCTACCGAACCAAGGAAACGCGCCATTTTGCCCATGCCCAAATGCGATGAGAACGCCTTGAGGCTGGAGACCATCATGGCCATGACAATGGACACGTTGCGTTTATGTGGCATCGTATTGCAGCCGCTGCTGCCCCACATCAGTACGCGACTGCTGGACAAATTAAGCGTGCCGTGGAATCAGCGTTTGTGGCGCAATCTAAAAGATCACTTTGGCCGCATTGGCGATGGTGTGTGTGAGCCACCCATGGAGGCCAGCTTAAGTCGGGCCAATGCCGTGCTCTTCCGGCGTATCTACCCCAAAGAAGATGATGATGATCAGCCCGCCCAGAAGAAAGGGGCGGGAAAGAAAAATGCGGCGAAACAAAAGAAACCCGACACAAAGACCACATCTACACAAAATAAGCAAGTGGCACAATGACGACGACAACAAACGCCATGAATGGATGCTACACCACTAATGGCGGTGGTGGAGGCGGTGGTGCAACCAACCTGTAGCACATGTTGCGGCATCTGTAATCAGCCATAGAATTATCGTTCAACTTTGTTTCATTTTTCTTCTGCAACAACTTTTGACGCAAAATAATAGCATTTGTTTATATTTATTACTTAGTTATATTGTTAAATTCTTCTTCCTCTTCTTCTTTTCTGTGCTTCTGTGCGTGTGTATCCATGGAACACGAAGAATCGAAAACTAACTGTTCCCGGTGTTAGTAGGAGCTGGTGCAGAGAAGCGGGAACGGAAACGGAAAGTGCGTGTTATTATAATGACGCACGTAAATGTAATAAACTTTATTGTGTTTCCATGCAACAGCAAATAAACGGAACCAGGAAAAAAATGAAATCGAAAAAACCTGTAACATACTGTGGCTTTCTTCCTTTTTTTATTCCATCGAGAAAGAATTGCAGCTGGCGTGCCGCAAGATGTGTTTATATACAAAAAACCATACAAGTTAGATAGTACATTGTGTTAGTTTCCCCTCTAAAGCATTTTAACATTTAAGAACTGAATGCCATTCAGATACACCAAGAAACTAATTAAGTGAAATTGCAGAAATTACATTAATTCAGTTTCGAGCTTGAAACACCTTCAGACACTTGCATAGTACTATTTTCTTAAGTACGTAAAATTATTTAAGGAGTTCAGGGGAGATGTGTAAATTGTTCTTAGACTATTGAAAGATTCAGATCGGTCTAATTTGGCTTGCTCAGTAAATCCTTACTTATTTTCAATCCAATGCGGAATGTACCGGCAGAAAGTGTAAAAGTGTGTGTATCGATATAAAGGCTGGTCCAACTAAAACGCACGATGTTAACTGTAAATAAAACAAAAAGTTTTCAGAGAATTTTCTTAATACGAGGGCTGCTTTATATATTTCTGGCCTAATAATGAAAATGCGAATATTTATCATCAAAAATGGTTTTATTGTGTTTCAAAGTATTCTCCAACGTGATTTATACTTAGTAGGGACATAAATACTGTTACACACGTTTTATGCTGTAAAATAAAAAGTACTGAATGTTTTTGGACCATATATTTTTTAATATATCTACTCGTATTGATGTATATTGTATCCAAAAAGAATCTACTTATTCGAAATGTCCGCCTTTTGCCTCTACACACGCCTTAAGTCGCAATGGCCAATCGTCAATAGCTGCGCGAACCTCGTCCATTGGGAAACTGGCCACAGCTCGAACCATAGCAGTCTTAAGAGATCCAATGTTGGGGTTTCTTTTGTGACAAACCTTGTCCTCTAAAACCGTCCGCAATTTGTAATCCAATGGGTTCAAATCTGGACTGCCTGAGGGTCATTCTTCGGAGGAAATGAACGCTGGCAAATTGTTTCGAAGCCAGGCCTGGGACGTTTTAGCCTTATGGGCCGGCGCAGAATCCTGCTGGAAAGTCCATAGCTGGTTTTGGAACAGGGAATTGTTAAGAGGCTTCACAACAGCTACCAAAACGGTTTCTTGGTAAACTTTGGCCGATGTTTTGACTCCTCACGCAGAGAAAAAATATGGTTAGTATATGGTGACGGCAATAATAATATGTTCTCCGCAATAAAAGTATGTTCATCGCAACCATAGTATTGTCTTCTGAGTTTAATTTTGACAATGGTATGATTGCCGCAATATTCATATTGTTGAAATGTAGCAATAGTATTATTGCCAAATTTAGAAATGAAAATATGGATATAGAAACCATACAAACATGGTTGATGCAACAAAAGTATTGTTGTTTAAAATTTACGTTAACAATAATATGATTACAGCAATCATACCGTATGGTTGCGACTATAAACATAACAAAACTGCACACATATATGTGTGTGCGTATGTTTTTTTGGTATACCAAAAAAAACACATGTACACGATACAGTGCATGGTTGTTGTCCATTTTAAAAAACAACAATCGAAGGTCGTTCGAGGGATTTTTATTGTGTTTATTTTGTTTGGTGAAATACTCTACTGCCGATTGGCTCTCGTTTTTTTAAAATCTGACTGCACTTTAGTATATATCCATTGATCATGGTTTAATCACATTCGTCTACGGTTGGTGAAGTAGCATTTTCCCCAGCTGGCAACTAAAAGTATTTTCGACTGCTGTTGGAATATTTTTTTTGTTTTTTTGAATGAAATGTTCAATAAAAGCAAGGCCTCAAATTTGGCTATGAACTAATTGTAATGAAATTTAATATAACATGCTTGATTAAAATCTATATTTTTGAATAACAACATTACCCAAAAAAAAATAATTTTGGGGATCATAGTATGGTTGAGTGAATCATACTATGGTTGTATGAATTATAGCATGGTTGCGTGTGAATCATACTATGGTTGTGAAGATCATACTATGGTTGTTTGAGAAAAATACTATGGTTGTGAGGATCATAATATGGTTGTGGAGATAATAAAAGGGTTGAGTGTGAATCATACTATGGTTGTGAGGATCATAGTATGGTTGTGTGTGAATAATAATATTGTTGTGAGGATCATAATATTGTTGTGGCACAACCATATACCCAACAATAGTATGATCCTCTTCGAATATTGTCACCACAACCATACTTTTTTTCTGCGTGCTTGTTCGCAGAAATGCAGCTCAGTGACCCCATCGTAAAAGACGCCTCACCAAACCATGACTGAAGCTGGGTGATGACTCTTTTCCACCCTTGGGATCAGTTCAGATGCTTCCTTAGATGACCGCGCATACTCTCTATCATTTTGCTTGTTAAATTTTTCCTGAACGGTACAAATTTTTCCATCGGCGAACAAAATGTTTCTGTGCATGTTATCAGCGTGCTTCACCAAAAGACGTTTGCATTTTTCAATCCTATTTTTTTTTAAAGCTGCAGTCAATAAATATCCAGTGCGTCGTTTGAAAGCCCCAAGTCACAAGTCTTTTTTAATGATTCGACTCATGGACTTTGGCGTGATATTCATCTCACGGGCCATGATTTTCTGTTTTCGGAGCGGATTTCTATGAATTCTTGATTTAAGGGCTTTGATGATATGCGGTGTTCGAACAGAGCGTGAACAGAGTCCGACCGGTGGCGGTCTTTTACATCTCCAGTCTCCTCAAACAGTTTTATGCATCGGTAGACGAACATGCGGCTTATCCCTAGTGGCCGGAGCATTTTGAAAATATCGTTTTGTTTCATTTCACACTTGAAAAACGCTATTACAGCGATACGGTTCTCATTATCTGACCACTCCATGATAAAAGTTGAAACAATTTTAAAAATCCGTTACAGACTAACACTATTGAGGTTAGATTTCAAAACCCATATGACATTTAAGGGGTATGTTCAGTTGTACTATTGAAATGGGTGTGTTCAATGTTGTAACAGTATTTATGTCCCTACTGAGTACGTGGGATCCAACGAGAACAAATCTTTTTTACGGCCAAATGAACATGCAATATCTTATTGATGCTTGTCATACGAATACGCCAAGGATGCCCCAATCTAACGGTATGACTCATGTAGGTCTTGCTTAATCAGTTCAGGCACAGCATCAATGGTTTCTGGCAAAGTGACCGAAGTTGGAGGTCCTTCACGAAATTCATCCTGGAGCGAACGGCGTCTGAGACTGAACTCTTGGTACCGCGATTAACAGTGGTTTTTTATGGTGCTTTATCGCCAAAAGTCGAAACAAGTTGATATAAACACTCTTGTCTCGATAACCCACGCCGAAAATCGTAGAAAATCATCGCACGAAAATGTTCACGGGATAATTTTATTTTTTGACTGAGATGAATTTTTCAACACACTGTAAACAAAACAATTCGCCCTCAAATGACAAAACGTTCTGAGTGAAGTTATGCTAAAAAATGTCAAAGTTTCCAATGAAAGTTCCAGTTTGCATCTGGGAACACTAGTATTGTCAGGACCAGAAATGTAAATAGTAACCTTCGTAATAATTTTATTCCGTACGGGGAATTATGTATTTTCTATGCTTTTACAAATACCAATCAAAAAACCGAAACCCGGAAAACCCGACAGCAAAAACCGGGTAAATGGCATAAAAGTCAGATAAAAGTTGGTTTTTGGTTTTGGACACAATTTATAGGGCCTATTTCATACTACATGGTCGAGCCAAATATTTTGAATTAACTTTCGCCTATAAGTACCACAGTTTTGCCAAAGTTGATGTTTTTGTTTCGTCGTCATGACGAAGTATACTCGTTTCTTTCTTTATCAGTTTCCGATATTAGTGGCTTTTTTCTTGATACACATCCTTGTCCTTGTTTTTAGATTTGTTTAATAATATTTGAACGGTTTGACAATAAAGGAAATTTGATTATAAAGGAAATATGTATATTTTCTCTATATTTGTTTACACCCAAACATAAATATGTTTGTAGTAATGTTCTTAAACAATATGTTAGCAGAAGTCCAAGCAGGCATAAATTCCTAAAGGGTGGTTAAATTTTTAGTGCCGATGTTGATTTTGAATTAAACACAAATTATTTAGGAAATGATTGTGGTTTTTTTATTACGAAAATATTGGTATGGTTCAATTATGTATGGAACAAAATATCGCCCAGTTGGCCGCCGCGACCTCGATGGTCAAAATTTTCGATGACGCTGAGGCATAATTGAGGTTCTATGCCGTTAATGTGCCGAACTATCTCATCCTTTAGCTCTTGAATTGGTGCTGGCTTATCGGCGTACACCTTTTCTTTCAAATAACCCCAAAGAAAGAAGTCCAACGGTGTCAAGTTGTCAAGTTTCCGATATTAGTGGCTTTTTTCTTGATACACATCCTTGTCCTTGTTTTTAGATTTGTTTAATAATATTTGAACGGTTTGACAATAAAGGAAATTTGATTATAAAGGAAATATGTATATTTTCTCTATATTTGTTTACACCCAAACATAAATATGTTTGTAGTAATGTTCTTAAACAATATGTTAGCAGAAGTCCAAGCAGGCATAAATTCCTAAAGGGTGGTTAAATTTTAAGGGCCGATGTTGATTTTGAATTAAACACAAATTATTTAGGAAATTATTGTGGTTTTTTTATTACGAAAATATTGGTATGGTTCAATTATGTATGGAACAAAATATCGCCCAGGTGGCCGCCGCGACCTCGATGGTCAAGATTTTTGATGACGCTGAGGCATAATTGAGGTTCTATGCCGTTAATGTGCCGAATTATCTCATCCTTTAGCTCTTGAATTGGTGCTGGCTTATCGACGTACACCTTTTCTTTCAAATAACCCCAAAGAAAGAAGTCCAACGGTGTCAAATCACTCGAAGAGGATCATACTATTGTTGGGTATATGGTTGTGACACAACAATATTATGATCCTCACAACAATAGTATGATTCAAATATAACCATACTATAATTCTCACAACCATACTATGATCCTCACAACAATTGTATTATTCACACATAACCATACTATGATCCCCACAACCAAAGTATGATTCACACTCAACCATACTATTATACCCACAACCATTTTATTATCATCACAACCATAGTATATTTTACGTACAACCATAGTATGATCTTCACAACCATAGTATGATTCACACGCAACCATGTTATAACCCGTACAACCATAGTATGGTCCCGCTCAACCATACCACGATTCATAAACTTCTTTATTAGAATTGCCCTAAGTCGTCAACAATAGAATTGAATTATGAAAATTTGTTTAAAAATACATTAAATTTAAAATAATAGGAGTGATTTATATAACAGGAGAAAAATTAGTTTAAAAAACGTAAGCGTTCTTATTAAATATATTTCAGTTAATCAAAGCCAAAGCGGTTTGTTTGAAAAAAGAAATTTCTTACAAAAAGTACTATTATTGCATTCGATCCGTAACAATAACATTGTTCTAAAAAGCATATATAAACGAAAAAAATTTACCATCATACAGTATGATTGCCGTAATCATGTTATTGTTATTAAAAAAACCATAAAACAATGCTTTTGTCGCACCAACTACATTTATATTGTTGCTACAATCATATTTTCATATTAAATTTTGTTATAAAACTATTGTTACATTTCAACAATATTAATATACAATCATACAATTGTCAAAATTAAATTCAGAAAACAGTACTATGGCTGCGGCGAACATACTTTTATTGCGGCGAACATGTTATTATTGCCGTGACCATACAGTCACCATATTTTTTCTCTGCGTGCAGCCAGTCACAGACACAGTCACTCATTGTGGGTGCATTGTTTTTTTTCGACAATCACTCTTGGATTATCATTCGCTCAAATGTGTCAATTCTGTTTTTGACGAATTCTCTGAGGTGAAAATGTGCCTCATCACTGAAGATGATTTTCTTTTAAATGCATTTTGATTTGAACGCCTATTTTCATAATAAGCCTGAATAACTTTAACTTCTTGCTCGCTTGTGTATCTTTCAATGGTTCAAATTGAGTTAGTCTGAAATTGAGAAATATCAAATGAAATGCAGACGTAAAGGTGTAGTTCACATTCAACATCGGCCCTTACCATTTAAACACCCTATACGTACTTTTTTAATTGCGGACTTTTATCCAATGTTTAACAAGCGTAAATAATTAATTCTGTAGAAACACGCAGAAAAAAGATATGGTTACCGCAACAATAATATGTTCTCTACAATAAAAGCATGTTCGTCGCAACCATAGTATTGTTTTTTGAATTTCATTTTGATAACAGTATGAATGCGGCAATATTAATATTGTTGAAATATAACAATACTATTATTGCCAAATTTAGAAATGAAAATATGGATGTAGCAACCATATAAACATGGTTGGGGCAACAAAAGTATTGTTGTTTAAAATTTACGTTAACAATAACATGATTACGGCAATCATACAGTATGGTTGCGACTATGAACATAACAAAACAGGTTTTATAGAGCATACATGTATGTGTGTGCGTATTTTTTTTTGATATACAAAAAAAACACATACACACGATACAGTGAATGGTTGTTGTCCATTAAAAAAACAACAAAAATCGGAAGGTAGTTCAAGGGATTTTTATTGTGTTTACTTTTTTCGGTGAGATACTCTAATACTCTAATGGTTCTCGAATATTTAAAATCTGCCTGTACTTAAGTATATAGCCATTGATCATGGTTTAATCACATTCGTTTCTTGGGGTCAACGGATGGTGAAGAAGAATTCACCCCTGCTGGGAACTGAAAGTATTTTCGCCTGCAGTTGGAATATATATTTTTGTTTCTTGAATGAAATGTTCAATAAAAACATGGCTTCAAATCTGGCTATGAACTAAGTGTAATGAGATTTAAAATAACTTGCTTGATAAAAACCTATATTAACAACATAGCCCAACATTACCCAATCCTAATAAACAATTTTGGGGATCATAGTATGGTTGAGTGAATCATACTATGGTTGTAGGGATTATAGCATGGTAGCATGTGAATCATACTATGGTCGTATGAGAAAAATACTATGGTTGTGAGGATCATAAAATGGTTTTGGGGATTATAGTATGGTTGAGTGTGAATCATACTATGGTTGTGGGAGTCATAGTATGGTTGCGTGTGAATCACACTATGACTGTGAGGATCATAGTATTGTTGTATGAGAAACATACTATGGCTGTGAGGATCATAATATGGTTGTGTGAGATAATAGTATGGTTGAGTGAAAAACTTAATATTGTTGTGAGGATCATAGTATGATTGTAGAGATCATAGTATGGGTGAGTGTGAATCATACTATGGTTGTGGGGATCATAGTATGGTTATGTGTGAATCATACTATTGTTGTGAGGATCATAATATTGTTGTGCCACAACCATTTACCCAACAATAGTATGACCCGCTTCGAATATTGTCACCCCAACCATACTTTTTTTCTGCGTGCATCACTTCAATTTTTTACTGCAGAACTTTTGTTATTCCATAAACATGAATGCTTGAATGTTTTCCCAAACATATAATGTGTTTGTGTAAAGCTGGTATGCTGAAATATAAACATTTATATGTTTGCAACATATCCCAAACATAAAGATGTTTGCTTGCAACCACATTTTTTACAAATTTTTTCTCCCCGTGTATGTTTAAGATACGGCTTCCCCGAATTAAGTTCTTAGTCGTTTTTTCAACTAAAAACACATATTTTATTTTACTGATTTCGATTTATCACGTCTCAACGATTTAAAAACATTTATTGCAAATTCGAGTTCTACCACGTTCGATAATTGCATTTAATGACAAATCTCTGAGTGGTTTACAATATTGTTTAATTTATCCTGAAAGGATTTTGGAAAGCGCACGAATGCATGTTGAAGCGATGCTGTTGATGCTGCTGACACTCGTACATTTTTTATCACTTTTCCGACCACATCGAAAAATGAAAAGTCGTCCCTAACAATCACATCACATTACAGCGAGAGTGAAATATCGTTGCCCTCGACAATTTAATTTTGTACCGATGAAAATCTGCTTTAGTATAATCTCACTTAATTATGCATATGACAAGTGTTGTTGTTGTTGTTGCCACTGATGTCCTTTTAATCCTTTGCTTAATTATGATGTATGGCATATCATGGCATCAAACGCGCTTTGTTTGGTCGAGTTGTGGGGAAAGGGGGAGGGCGAAATGCCATCAATTTGCCAATGCTAATTAATTGAAAAAGGCTTTTAATAAATAATTTGTCCATGCATATGCCGGTGTGCATTGGTTGGTGTGTCCTCGGTTTGTATTATGTGTGGTTAATTCGCCCATCTTTATCACACTGTAATTGATACGTAATATTAGATTGGCTTAAATACGTACACTCTTAAAAACATAATGCGGGCAATAAGAGTATGAGGGCATTAATATGATAATCGCCCGACGTACTTTAAGCGAGCCACAGTGCAACGAAAATGGCAAATTTAATTAAAAGCTGCAGGTAATTTCGCTGAACTTGTGCGTCGCCTGTTTCCGACCACCGCTCTGTGTTCGTTGATGTCCTTGCATTTGGATTTGTTGTCCCTTTGCGTGCTCGGCCACAAAACTGTCGATAATTTCAATTACCATTTAAAAGCATTATACAAATTACCCCTAAGTGCAGGAGTAATTTTTGCATTGTGGGACAAAAAGTGTAACAGAAGTTTAATTTAAATAGACTTTCGGGTGGAAGATTAAATCTCATAGAGTTCATGTGAAATTCAAGGAACAAGGAACTTACTTAAGACGGATCCACAACTTTACTCAAAAAAAAAATTGACTAAGTTCATGTAAAAATGAAATACAATTGAGAAAATCCGGCTCTCATATGACACCCAGTATCTCTTTACTCAATTTTAGCACGGCTTTTTCGTAGGAATGAATTTGATATTTGGTCTGGATATAAGTATAAATGTCTTCTTTGAGTACAATACGAGGATATAACAATAATTCCGTGACTTTTCGAATAAAAAAATGTTTTTTGGTATCCCTTTAAAAAATAGCAGTTTTCGAAGTCCATAAAATAGGCATTTGTTTGATCAATAATTACATCGTTGGGGATAAATTCCTTTCTATCGAGCCATTTCTTTAGGTTTGGAAATAGGAAATAGTCTCTGGGGGCTAACTCTGAAAAATATGGCAAATGAGGTACCAATTCGTAACCCAATTCATGCCATTGAGACGGCACACGTGTGCACCCGTGCATTATATTGATGAAAATATAACTTTTTTCTTGGCCATATGGGGTTGTTTTTTTTTAAATCCTTGTTAAATCGGTCCAATAAGTTGGCATAACATTCGCCGTTTATTGTTTTCCCCCTTTGAATCGATGTAGATTATCCCGCGTGCATTTCAAAAAATGTTGCCTTCAGCTTATTGGCCGACAAAGTCACCTTGGCCTTCGTCGGAGCTGGTTCAGCTGGAGAAACCTATTGTTTAGACTGCTGCTTTGTCTCGGGAGTGTTGTAATGGATCCATGTTTCATTCACAGTTACAAAACGCCGCAAAGACTCATTTGAAATAACAACTCCAAATAATCCTTTGAAGCTATCACACGATAGCGTTAATGTCAATTTAGAGCAAACGCGGCTGCAATCTTGCAGACATCTTTCTTAAACCCAACAGATCATGTAAAATCGAAGCCACACTGCCATATAAAATGCGTATGGCATCAACAATCTCAGGCACTTTTACTCTTCGATCGGCCAACACCATATCGTGGATTTTGTCGACATTTTCGGGTGTATTGGCCTCCGTCCAGAACGTTTGGCGTCTTTTGTACGACCACAACGAACGTCAGTAAAACCAAGTTGGGAGAGTCACGGAACTATTGATATACCCTCGTATTTTATAAAGTCATAATCAATTTGAGTAATTTTTTCATCAGATGTATTAAATTTAGTCGTAAATAGATACAAATGGTACTGTTTTTGGTACACCATTATATCTTGGCATACTCAAATTGAGTACGTTTTACATCAAATGTAGTAAATTTGGTGTAGAAATAATGGGATTGTTTTTATGCATTATGATAACATACCTAAAATGAATACCTTTTTCATTAAATGTAGTAAATTCGGTCCAGAAATAAGTACAAATAGCGCTGTTTTTAGTACAATATTATATGGTAGCAATCTCAAACTGAGTAAATTTTCCATAAATATGTACTGTATTTAAGTATGTGTATTACTGTAACATTGCAAGAAGTTCTAAGTTTAAAAAACTAAAAGTCAGTAAAATTAAATATTAATTTGGAACCGTGAGCGATAGTGTTCTGAGACTGGAGGAGACTGAAGATGTAAAAGACCGCCACCGGTCGGGCCGGGCCGCCCACGCTCTGTTCGAACACCGCATGTCATCAAAGCCGTTAAATCAAGAATTCACAGAAATCCGCTCCGAAAACAGAAAATCATGGCCCGTGAGATGAATATCACGCAAAAGTTCATAAGTCGAATCATTAAAAAAGACTTGGGACTTCGGGCTTTTAAACGTCGTACAGGACCTTTATTGACTGCAGCTTTAAAAAAAAATAGGATTGAAAAATGCAAACGTCTTTTGGTGAAGCACGCTGATAACTTGCACAGAAATATTTTGTTCACCTATGAACAAATTTTTACCGTTCAGGAAAAATTTAACAAGCAAAATGATAGAGTGTATTTGCGGTCATCTAAGAATGCATCTGAACTGATCCCAAGGGCGGAAAATGGTCATCACCCAGCTTCAGTCATGGTTTGGTGGGGTGTCTCTTACGATTGGGTCACTGACCTGCATTTCTGCGAACAAGGAGTCAAAACATCAGCCAAAGTTTACCAAGAAACCGTTTTGGTAGCTGTTGTGAAGCCTCCTAACAATTCCCTGTTCCAAAACTAGCTATGGACTTTCCAGCAGGATTCTGCGCCTGCCCATAATGCTAAAACTGACTTCGAAACAATTTGCCAGCGTTCATTTCCTCTGATGAATGGCCCTCAGGCAGTCCAGGTAAGAACCCACTGGATGACAAATTGTGGCAGGTTTTAGAGGACAAGGCTTGTCACAAAAGATACCCCAACATTGGATCTCTTTAGAATGCTTTGGTTCGAGCTGTGGCCAATTTTCCACTGGACGAGGTTCATGCAGCTATTGACGATTGGCCAGTGCGACTTAAGGCGTGTGTAAAGGCAAAAGGCGGACCTTTCGAATAAGTAGATCCTTTTTGGATACAATATACAGCAATAAATATATTAAAAAATATTTGGTCCAAAAGCATTCAGTACTTGTCATTTTACAGCATAAAACGTGTGTAACAGTATTTATTTCCCTACTAAGTATTAACGATTCTCTCATAACACTGTGCGACAGCCACAATCGGTTTGGGATGAAACCACCGGGGAAAGTTATATCGGTCAAAAAAAGGTCATACGTGTCCCAGCGTTTCGTTGGGTCTCATCTAGGAATCGAGATATATCGATTTGAAGTTAGTAAGTATCGTATAGGGGAATTTGTCACGTTTTTGGCTCTTTTGTTTGACATAACTTGAGAACCACTCGTTCGATTTAGCTGAAATAAATTTTAAAAAACCAAGAATTACAATTCCCTTAATCTGTTCATCTATTATTTTCCTTTACAAGTAATAGTTTCCAAGTTAAAAATAAGCGCATGAAGAAAAATTTTTTTTTTTTTTATTTTTTTTTAAATACATTTATTTTCGTTTGTTTGATTAGAGGAATTGTAATTCTTAATTTTTCTAAATTTGTTTCAGCTAAATCGGACGAGTGGTTCTCGAGTTATGTCAAACAAAAGAGCCTAAAACGTGACAAATTCCCCTATACGATACTTACTAACTTCAAATCGATATATCTCGATTCCTAGATGAGACCCAGCGAAACGCTGGAACACGTATGACTTTTTTTTTACCAATATAACTTTCCCCGGTGGTTTCATTCCAAACCGATCACTGACCCTTACCATTTGTCGCAGAGTGTAATGAATCAAAGTTTATATTTTTGTAAACAAGGCGTCGAAAAATAAATTGTTTAATATTAATTTGTTAGCCAAATAATCGCTATGTTGAATGCGTGTATTGTCTTCGACTCTCGTTTTCTTTATTCAACTTACGTATACTACTCGTAAAGGATATATAAGTAAATGATTTGAAAGATTTGATTTGAACATGCTTCAGTCGAATGGCACATCGGTAACGTTAGTCATGAATATGTGCATTTGGTCATGATTAATTTAGTTAAAAGGTCCAATCTCCGATTATCTTTCAGACTTATTTGAAGAATTAAAAAGCTTGATCTACAGTCAACACAATGCCAATAATTCTTAAAATTCGCTTCTAATAAACAAATTAAAAGAAGCACTTTAGGTTACCCTCCGGCTTAATAATCTGGGCTGTATCCTATCTTTATATTGCTAGTTGTTACTATCGTATGTTTATCATTTACGTACATGTATAATTTTTGGAACGGTGAATTCTTAAAATAGGCGGCGAATGGTTTTTTGTCCGCACTTCATGTGTTAAATTACACAAGGTAGGGCAGGTAGTAATAACACGATGTTTTTTGCAGTCATTTTTTTAAAAATGAAAAATGCTTATTTAATACATTAGAGTTTATTCAATCAAGTTGAGGAAATGATACGAGGGTTGCTATATATATCTCTGGCCTAGGCGACACTAAGTATTATCTGGCGCCACATTTCCATTTTAAAGATTGACATTTTTAAGCATAAACGTACTCAGAACGTTTTGACGTACGACCATCATTTGTATTGTTTACAGTGACTTGAAAAAATCAATTTAACTCGTGAACATTTTCGTGCGATCATTTTTCACAACTTTCGACGTGGATTATCACGACAAGAGTGCATCGAAGAACTTAAATCTTTGTATGGCGATGAAGCACCATCCTATAGTACTGTGAAAAACTGGTTTAATGAATTCAATCGTGGCCGACGCTCGCTCAAAGACGAAGGTTGTTAAAAAATGGCCGTTGTGCCAGAGAACATTGATGCCGTCCGTGAACTGATAATGCAAGATCGCCATGTGACTTAGAGGCAACCTTGGGCATTTCTTCCAGCAGCATACATTCGATATTGCATAAACACCTGGCCGTAAAAAAGGTTTGTTCTCGTTGGATCCCGTACAGTTTGACAATCGCTCAAAAAAAGGCTCGTGTCGATTGGTGCAAAGAAATTTTGGAAAAATACGATTGCGGTGCTTCAAAAGACGTTTGTAAGATTGTCACAGGTGACGAATCATGGATCTATGCGTATGAGCAAAACAGCAGTCGACCATGTGTTGTCGACAGTTTTGCTTGAGCAACGTAGGACGGTCAATTCTGAGTGGTACACCACAATTTGTTTGCCTTAAGTCTTCGGAGAAATTCGAAAAACGAACAAGAGAAGATGAATCATTGTGCACCATGACAATGCGTGCTCTTACATATCGGCTCAAACCAACGCCTTTTTGACCGGCCAAAACGTCGAATTGATGAGTCATCCGCCGTACAACCCTGACTTGCACCCAATGAATTATTTTTATTCCCGCACATCAAGAAAAATGGCGTGGTCAACGATTTGCATCGCCAGAAGATACTGTTGAAGCGTTCAAAACCATGTTTCTCAATCGGAGTGGAAAAAATGATTCGACAATTGGTTTGAGCGCATGCAAAAGTGTACTTATATAAATCATGTTGGAGAAAACTTTGAAAACAATAAAACCAGTGTTGATGATAAATATTCGCATTTTCATTATTTGGCCAGAAATATATATATAGCAGCCCTCGTATCTGGAGTTTACTTCAACAAGGCTCATAGTATTGAAGCCGTCAAGGAGATTAGTCGACAGGAATGCGAGAACCTGACGCGCGAACATTTGTTGTGAACAAAAAATATGTATTATTGTAAGTCTTATTCATCTATGGAGGATCTGCTTCGACATCTAGGTGAATGATACGGGATCGAAGGATCTGCTTCTATATACCGTATAGTCATCAACTTAGTTGGCGACCACTTGGCCAATATCATTTTCTCAAATTGATGTATTAAATTATAATGTATTAAATAAACAAAGAACAAAAGCAGCACAACGTTTTTCATTTAAAAAAATTGCAGCAAAAGGACAAAGCGTAAATATCCAGACTTACTTTTGAACAACGTTCGCAAATCGTGGAAATTTATTTATATAAAAAGTATGTCGAGTAAAAATAGGAAACTTTTATGAAAGATTTTAGTTGAATAATTTAAACTAAACGATTTACTTAAAACAGTTACAATAGGATTATTTTCGCTTTTGGTTATGATGTGTGCTTAGATATCATCACCAAAAATTGGTTACAATAACAAAAGGTTGGCAAAACTATTGCTTTCCACAACTACCAGTTATGGCAAATAAATACATTTTGTGCGTATGACTGATCAACTAGCTAAGTCTACAAATAGATTTATCATCTTGTAGAAGGTCGAATATCCATTACGATTCTAAACATTCGGTGATTGTAACCGAAATCCTTTTTGCGCAACCGAGTTTTGGTAGTTCCAACCGACTTCCAACTAATTTTTTCTCCGTGATCTGCCTATAATTATGTTCATTGCAATGCTTTTAAAAAACGGGGCTTGGCACAAACCACTTTTCCCTCGAAGTTATTTCTTTCACTTTATTAGTATACATTCTAAATTCAATGTTTCTAACTTTAATACTTAATGAGTTCCGGCCGTTTAACATTTGTGGATGCGGGCGGTGCCCCGCTACTCCGTAAAAATGCATCTGTGTATACTCTTTGACAAACTGTTCGCCCATAATAACATACTATCTGTCTATAAATATGGCCATTACATCGTTTTAAAAAAGAGCATTTGTCACAGCCCACTTTTCCACCGAACGTTTCTCATTATATGCTGGTATGCGAATATGTTTTAACCTCTTATAGATTATGAGCTTTGGGTGTGTCATGTTTGTGAATAAACGGGTGGTGTCACGCCCTATTTTAAAATCGTATCCCTTTTACTATGTTACTATCTCCTGGTCAGCATATTAATAAAATCGCTTGTTATTTAAGGCGCTACAACGCTTTTTTTCAAAAGGGTGTGACACCGCCCACTTTAATATTTTAACCACCGGTCATACAGATATATTGTGTGAAAATTTCAAGAAAATCGATTCAGTAGTTAAGACTCCAATATATTTAGATTCTGAACAACCAGAATTGCCGGCTACAGCGTTAAGTAGTTGGCCACGGTCGACTAAAGCTTTCTTTTACTAGTTTTTATCTGGTCCAGTTGATTTGAAGAGTTTGAAGCCTAGTAAAAAAATTCCTTGTTTACGATATATTTTCCAACATTTACCAAGACCTGATGTGTCGGTGTATTCGTCCACCTGTCTAGCATAGGTCACCGTTCTGAACCACGGTCAGTAGGTAAAACAGTTTTATATCATCCATAGCTTACTGATTTTAAAGGAGTTTTCCGTTCGATCCACAATTGAAGTGTCATTAACATCTGAGCTATAATAAACAATCAAATTGTTGATTATATTCTTATAGAAATTACAATTTTAGTCCTCACTAATTAAGATTTATTCTCCCAACCAGACACTTTCCCCAGGGAACAATAAAACATTTGCATGTTTATGCAAATTATTTTGTTAAAAGTCAGCTCTATTCTTGTCTGCATTATTTTTGTCTGCACAGTGTCACACTGTGCATGCAGATGAACTTTGTCCAAGTGGCCATTTAAAAAAGAAGAAGAACAAAACACGAACACATTGTGCTTTTAAGCCATTTAGCGTCTTTATAAAGTTAATGATGGACACATGGACATTAACTCGACTTAAATACACACAGAGATAGAAACACGATGCAGCTCCCATTAATTTCTGCTTACAACACGTACGAGTACAAAATGTATATTTGCAAGGCCACGTTTATTTTCGCTCGCAGCTTTTATGTCCCTCCTCCTTCGAGGAGTGTATTTTTGTTTTTTCCGAAGGTTTGTAACGATGTGAGTGACCCATGCAGGTTCCACAGGGTGCTTAGTCATATCTAGACATACGAAGATATATAACTGTTAAGAGGGCGCAGGACACCAGAGAGGAGAATTTGGAAGTAGTGGGTATTATTTGTGGCCGGCCATAATGTGTGTGCGCGACTATTGCACAAGGAGCTCGTATCAAAACTTGGCTAGGAACTTTTGCAATTTTTCACCCCGGTAATGTCGGCACAATTTTGAGTATAAAATCAGAAAAAAATATTTTATAATAAAATAAAAAAGAAACGCGGACCTATTGCACCAAACACTTTTCATTGACAAATTTGCAGGTGTGGACATTGCATAGCTAAAAGATATTTAGTTTTAAAATTCACTGTGCAACTTTTGAATTTGCAATACTTCTTTTTGAGTTGTTTTAACAAAGTAGATTTCATATGTTACTATAAAAACACATAGCCCAGAAGGATGAGACTCAAGTTTACTTATGATTTGTAGGATTTTACTTAATATTTAATATTTATACAATAAAAATGTTTTTAATAGTGCGATATGTAATGAAAAAAGATTTTTAAAAAACATTACTAAAGTATTTATGTTGCCATACTTGTTAAATGTAATGCGTTGCTCATACGTAAGTGCCGCTAAATTCAATGAAGAACTACTCTCAAAGCAGTAAGAGTGATATCGTATCCGTTCAAAACATGTGACAATCTCCTGGTCCACAGTGCCAAACTGTTAAAATTTCAAAACGATTGCATTATTTTTAAATATGCTACAGGGCTTTTAAAAAAGACATCGCTTAATTGTCCCCGTGATGTTTTTCGTTACATACCAATAGCTTATATTTTAAACCTCATGTTCGTAGCTCTTATAGTTTTTGAGTTATCCACAAAAATCTAAGAAGACTATTTTAAGCACCCTTCATAGAGCTTTAGTGTGAGAAAATTCCACGAAGATCGGGTTAGTAGCTTAGGCTACTGCCGCTGGTCATCGTCCGAAGCAGATGTTCCACAAGCTTTTGCAGCCTCCAATTAGCGACATCACGTCATTGTCTTAGGATATACGTTTTACGATCAGTACTTTACTATAAGAAAGTCTGCCCAAATTCAACCGCAAAAAAAGTTAATTTGACGCTCTAGCGATGACGCTGACTCGTATGTTTCTTCACTTTGAACTAGTCTTTGTGTGGTTCGAGGCTTACGGCCCAAAATAATGTACCTACGTTAATACGTGCCCACGGTGCAATGAATTGCCGGGGCATTAAAGCCACAATGAAGACTGACCTAACGATCTAATTCATTACCTAAGCAGGTGCCTGCTCATCTCATTCGAGAGATGGTCCTCAAATGAGGAGACAAAGGTCCTTACAGTATGCAGATTCAGTGTCTTGCTGTCCAAAAAGAATATACCCGGGTGTCTTCGCAGTATTTAGCCCAACCAGCATCCCATGAACAGGATGCCTTCGTCAAGACAGATTAAGTTTGACATTTATGGTCTAGAAAGCCCCGCCCTGCGAGGGAGAATCTCTAAATTGTTTTAACTACCAATTAGCAGGGACTCAACAAGAGGTTTTTTTTATTTTGTACATTCTGATCTTTGAAATTGTACTTTTTCGATCCTGACGGTACCAAAACCATAAAAAAGGTTTAGATTTTAAAATCTACTTTATTAATTATTAAAGTAAAAGAATTTATAGTCAGGCAAGTCCGACTTTAGGATACAATATATACCATGATTTTTAGAAAATTTGGACCTCCGTTTGGAGTTAAAGCAAGATCGGACTTTATTGTTTTGTAGCGGTAGGGACACATTTCGTTGGAGCTATATGAAAACATAAACCGATATGGTCCATAGTGTGGTGTAGGGTATAAAAATGACAACAGATTGGAACATTTATAGAACGAGTATGTATCAAATAAGCCCAGAATGGGCCTAGGGTGTATCACCGTGCCCAAATGTATCAAACAAATACAATTGTATAAACTTTTGCATCCCTGCCAAATAGGTAACATTCACGCTCACGAGGTCGCAGCGGCAGAGTCACGCTACAGAGTGATTATAGTGCTTAAGAAACATCTTCCGAACATTTACGTAATTAGAGGAGAAGACGCAACCTCATTGGACAGTTTTTTGATCCCCTGCCGCAATTCGTACTGGGCCTGAATTGATGGCTACATGTTGGACTTATGTGCCTCATGCCATCAAGGACCATATTACCTGCTGCACCACTTTAATATTTGGACGCATCTATCCCAAATAGCACGGTTTCTTCGCCTGGATATCGTAGCAGCTCCAACAACCAAATTCAGCATGCTTAATTACTTATGAGCAAGAATTTCGATATTACGTACTTTAACTTCAAAAAAAATAAGTTGTGAAATGGCCAACCTTACAGAATATTTTGATAGCTGCATGACCTTTTTATTTTGGTCCAAAGCCACACTTTTATAGTTAAATTAGGTTAAAAATCATTGCCTCCAATCTTTTACACAAAGTATATTCGAAAGTAGCTTATATCCGATGGTTGAGCGATTTATTCCGCTGTAGTTGGCGCAAATGGTAATTGTCCTGATTCGGGTATACGGGTTGCCCATATTCGACGGACCCATATTTTTTTAAAAAAAAAATCAAAGAAAAAAATAAAAATTTGGCGGTTGGCAATCTTAATCATTTAATTTGTTCCAAGTAGATTTGTTTACATCAATTTTTGAATATGATATCTCTCAAATGGCCGCCTCTGGCGTTGATGGCGTATTGTGCCCTTTTTGCAGCATTTTCCATCGTTTTCGCCAACATTTCGGCCGGAATAGCGGCTATTTCTTCACGAATGTTGTCCTTGAGCTCTTCTACGGTCCTTGGCTTGTTAACGTAAACCTTTGACTTCAAATATCCCCACAAGAAGAAGTCAGGCGGCGTCAAATCGAGCGAACGCGGTGGCCAGTCCAAATCACCACTTTTCGACATCAAACGGCCCGTTAAATGCGACTTGTGTGCGGTGGAGCGCCGTCTTGTTGAAACCAGAACTGCCTCATACGCTTTCGACGAATAATTGGCATCACAAAATTGGTCATCATGTCGCGATAACGCTCCTGGTTGATGGTAACAGCATGGCCATTTTCATTTTGGAAGAAAAACGGCCCAATGACCGTTTTCGCACTAACGCCGCACCAAACTGTGACTTTTTCGTCATGAAGAGGCACTTCTTGAATCTCCTGAGGATTTTCAGTGGCGTAAATACGGCAATTTTGCTTATTTACGGTCCTATTCAATGTGAAATTGGCTTCATCGGACATGATAATTTTGTTCCAAAATTGCTCGTCATCTTCGGCCATTTCGATGACTCTTTGGGCCCATTCCAATCGACGAGGCTTGTCCACAGGCAACAATCTTTGCGTCAATTGAATTTTGTACGGGAGCAAATGCAAATCAACGCGAATAATCCGTTGTAAAGTGGACCGAGCCATGCCCAACTGCTGAGAACGGCGTTTTTGGGATGTTCTTGGGGACCTCTCAACACTGGCTCGTACGGCAGCGATATTCTCGGCCGATCGCCTTGGTCGACTTTTATTTGGCCTCTTCGGATTAGAAAGAGCCTCACCAGTCGAAAATTTTTCGTATAAACGCTTAATGGTGTTCTTAGAAGGCGCACTTCTCACATTTTTTAATATTTTAAAAGCACGTTGAGTTTTCACAATTGACTTGTTCTGTTGAATGTAAATTTCAACTATTTCAGAGCGCTCGCGTGGCGTGTATTGTTGCATGGTAAAAATCTGCTTGGACTGACGCTTCAAACGCGGTATGTCATTAAGCGATCTGACATCTCTGTCAAAAGTTATGGCGTTGCCAGATGGGTCCGTCGAATATGGGCAACCCGGTATACACAGGCATCCTATCTTCAAAAACATGGTGCATATGCTGTAAAGAGCAGTCCAGATAGCTTAGGGGAGTCATATTGGAGGCTGAACTTACCGACTGTTGGATCAAAGTGTGAAGCTTAATCGCCAATACATTAGCCACTGCTTTGATCGGTTTCCTAACACCGCTCCACAAAAGTTGCCTCTCGTAGGCCTGTGGAACTACTTAAGATGCAATCAAAAAATAACGACCTAAGTTCACTCGAAATGATCAGTAACTATACCGTTTGTCTTAGTCTCCTAGGTTTCCCAAGCTCTGTTTACCATCAGTCAAACTGTAGAGTACCAATGGTGAAGCGTATATCAGATTCGACCCGGTCGTTATTTTCACTTGTCTCTGTTGGTATTTATGCAGTTTGTCGTTTGTTCAGCCAAATATGCGCCTTAGCTCATGAACCGGCTGTCATTATAAGGCGATTATGACGTTGCTGTTGCCTCCTGTTGGTCATAGCATCCACTGGTCCTGGCTAATTTAAATTAAAATGAGTTCACGCTTTTTTCACCCGCCATATTCTGTGGACCATTTCGTAGATGTTGTTAAATGGGATATCGTTTTGGGCAATTACAGAGTCTTAAAAAATCTGCAGTACATATTTCTGGCTATCAGGTTAAAGAGTGACTAAAATGCTCTATGGCTGCAAAGACTAAAGTTTGTGAATTCAGCTTTATATTAGGCGTGTTTTTGTGGTACTCGCTTATTAAGCGAGTAAGTGGTCACTAAGGCGATTTCTTCAAAACTTTACGAACAATTTTTGAAATTTCTTTGTATCAAGAACCGATTGACTTCATAACCCGTTTAATTTGAAAATTTTTAATTTGTAGAAAAATAAATTATTTAAAAAATACTATAACCGAGCACGCTTTAACTAGCTTAAGGTTATTCTTGCATTTATTTTTTCCTGAACATTTTATTTGTTTAAAATAAACAGATTTTAACACAAACTGTCTATATTTTTGTATAAACTAATCAGTTTTATATTCCTGTACAATGGTGTGAAGTTATCGCGTTAACGACCTTTTAAGCGAGTTGCCAATAGAACATGGCCAATATCTTTTCTAATCCGATAGCCATACAAAATCTTAGTGGCCGACTATGCAGCAAGGTCGGACTCAACATGTTAGAGTTAATTATTTGTCGCTCATGTGCATGACGGGTATAATTTGTGGCTTCTAGAGCTGCTGGAACTTAAATCCGGACAGGCCTTTGTATGGGGGCTATTCGACAGCATGCACCCATATAGTCCAATGTTACAAAACATGGGTGTTGGTTGGAAATTTGGTAGGAGTCGGATATTTAGGAGCTGTAGGTTCAAAAATCGGGATGCTATCGGATAATATAAACCTTTAAGATAAACCTGTAGAACAGCTTCGCCACGGTAAAATTATGGTCGCCCATAAAAAAGAAAAATTTGGGCGCAATCTGGTGTAATTTGTGGTTTTGAAAGCTGCAGGATCTCAAATCGGAAGGGGACATTTGTGGGGAGCTATTCGTAAACATGTATCGATATGGTTAAAGTTTATCTGTGCGAAATTGGTCAAAATCGGATGTAATAAATGCCAATTAAAGCTGTAGGTTTTGAAATCGAGAAAAAACAATCAAAATATGGACTGATATGCACCTTTTTTTAATAGGGGTTGTCCTTCGCCCACACATAATGCCCAGTTTCATTGAAATCGGTTCATAATTGCGCTCTGTACTTTGATTACAACGATAGATGGGCAGACGGTTGGAGCGAAAGACGGACGGACGGATTTCGCTTAATGAAATCAGATAGAAATTCTCGATCTCTGAACTAAGGATAGGGCATTTATTTATTCATTTAAGAGGTTAGGGATATAAACAATTAGGATATAAATACCCAGCACCACAGTTTGTTGTAGGGTAAACAAATCATAAAACTTAAGTTTGATATAGCTCCTTAACTATGCGTCTGCATGACAAAAGAGTCTGAATTTTTGAAAACCCCTTAGCCGGGTCAAAAATATTTAAAATTTATAAAAAAATTAAATTGGCTATATCTTGTAAACTAAGCATCTTATCGAAAAAGAGCCTTTAACCGAGATCAACTTTTTCCTGGGTAAACAAAGTTGGAATTTTATGTCAAAACTAAATTTGGCTATATCTCCTAAACTAGGCGTCTAATCGACCAAGAGCCTTAATTCGTGACCAACCTTTAGTTAGGTCAAAAATGGTTCAATTTCATTTCAAAACTTAGTTTGGCTATATCTCCTTTTACTAACCGCCTAATCGACATAAGAGCCTAAATTTGTAAAAACCCTTTGGCCGGGTCAAAAATGTCGAAAATTCATAACAAAAATTTAAATTGGCTTTATCTTGTAAACTAGCGTCTAATTGAAGAAAAAGCTTTTATTCGTGATCACCATTGTCTGGGTCAAAAAAGTAGGAATTTTATATCAAAACTTAATTTGGCTTTAACTTCGTACTAAGTGCCTAATTGACAAAAGATCCTGAATTTGTGAAAACCTTTTGGTAGGGTCAAAAATGTTGAAAATTTCAAGAAAAAAAAATATATTGGCTTTATCTGGTAAACTTAGAGTCTAATCGAAAAAACAGCTTAATTTATGATCACCTTTTTCCTGGGTGAACAAATTGGATCAAGGACCCTTAATTCGTAGCCACCCTTTTGCCGTGACAAAGTGTTGGAATTTCTAAACAAAACTCAAATTGGCTACATCCCCTAAATTTAGCGCCTAATCTATAAAAAATCTTTATTCGTAATTAAATTTTTTCGGGCTCAAAAATCTTGGGATTTCATGTAAAAACAAAAATTATCATCATCTAAAACTGCGCTTAACCGTCAAAAAAAACCTTGACTCTTGATTAGATTTTTCCAGGAGTTTTTTATGACAATTATATATATTGTCTATATTTCCTAAAGTAATCGCCTAATCGACAAAAGAGCCTTAATTCTGTAACACTCTTTGCCAGGTCAATAATGTTGGAATTTCATATGAAAACTTAAATTGGCTTTATCTCTTAAACTAAGAGTCTAATCGACAAAATAGCGTAAATTCGTGACAAGAATTTCATAGGAAAACTGAAGTTGGCTATACTTACTAAGCGTCTAAGTGAAAAAAAGTGTCTTAATTCGTGACAACCCTTTGACCAGATCAAAAATGTTGGAAATTCAATAAAGAAATTTAAATTGGCTTTATCTTGTAATCAAAACGTCTAATCGACCAAAGAATCTTAGTTCGTGACCAAAATAGTTCGGGTCAAAAATGTTGAAACTTCATATCAAAACTAAAATTGGCTATATCTCCTAAACTAAACGTCTAAACGACCTAATAAACTTTATTCATGACTTGCTATTTGCCGGGTAAAGATTATTCGAATTTCATAGGTTTGCAATTTCATATCAAAATTTAAATTGGCTACATCTCCCAAACTTATGGCCTAATGGACAAAACCCTTTATTCCTGATTAAATTTTTCCTAGCTTAAAAGTGTTTTAGTTTTATATAAAAATTAAAATTGGCTCTTTCTCCTAAACTAAGCATCTAATCAATAAATGAGTTTTAACTCTTGAACATCCGTTGTCGGGTACAAAAAGTTTGGAATTTCTTATACAAACTTTAATTTGCTATATCTCCTTAAGTAATCGTCTTGTCGACAAAAGAGCAAAATTTAGTAATCGCTTTTTTGTAGATCGGAAAAGTTGAAACTCATAGGATGGCTATATCTCCAAAACTATACGTCTAATCGACAAAAGAGCCATTAATTAATATCACATAATTAGTGATCGCTTTTTTTGGATCGGAATAGTTGCAACTAACAGGTTGGCTATATCTCCAAAACTATATGTCTAATCGCCAAAAGAAACTTTATTCAATGTCACATTTTTTGGCTAAAAAAAGTTGGAGTTTCATAGAAAATATGAAAATATCATATCGTCATAGTCACTTACGGCTTACTTATATTGTGGTACCCTTGCCAATCCTAATCCTATTTTTACTAGATATTCTCCACTTATAATTTATTCAAATGCCAAAATTCACTTAAACCAATCACTTTCAAGTCCAGTGGTACATACGTGAACTTGTGTGAAATCTAGTTCCTTACATTTTTCAGCGATAAACTAAACATCATTTCCACAGAGTTGTGAGCTAAAATTACGTGGAGGGTACAAGGACATACATACCACTGCCGGTGCGTTGGTATAATAAATTCCACTCCAGGCAGGTATTCCCATCCTGCAGATAGCCAGCCATGGCAACTAAGCTAGCTAATCCAGCAACCACACGCTGCTTGGTGTGCTGATACGTAAACTATTCTGCCAATTTAAGTCATTAAGCCGCCACAAAATTTCGATGTTGTTGCAAAATGTCCACGGTCGATAGCTAATGGTGGCAGTGGCTGCTACAATGGTAATCTGTCATAATGTTCCATTGTAATCGTGGAAAATAATAGATCGCATTATTTACCTCAGCAGTCATTATAATTTTGTGGTTTATATTGTAGTTTATGTCGATGACGGACTGGGTCATTAGCTAAAATGCAAAGGAGTGTAAGTGTAACTATTCTTAGCGCCCATGAGAGTGTAATTGATAATGGCAACGTAAAACGTTGTTTTCTAAATTATTCAGTAGATACTCGTATAACATTTTGAGTGGGTACCTTTTTAATGTAATTCAAAATTATTTGTTATATCGGCTTGAAAGGTTAATCGATTTTTTTAAATAACCAACACTCAGGGGATGCCCCCTATACATGCGGTGCATTGCGCAGGCGAGTGGAAAGTAAAGGATCGGATGGGGGAAAGAGTGTGTAATGATTGTTGACTCTCGCCTTGAACTTCTGGAAGTCACAAATAGTAGGAAACACATTTGCCGGAAGTCGATTCCACATACGGACTGTACGAGCGAAAAACGAATTTGATCTGTAGTGTATAGTGTGGTCAGCTCCCCAATCAATAACAAACGGGTGTGATTTTCTAGAGAGTCATGTATCCCTGCCAAACATCCTCACGTCAGGAATAAGGCGACGGAAGTGTGATGAACTCACATCATAAAAGTAATGATAGAACAGCGTCACGCAACCCACATTCCGACGATGTTCAAGGGAAACAATAGAGTTGGATGCCCTACTGTCACCTATCAGCACCATTGCTCTCCTAAGAACACGGTCAAGAAGCTCCAAGGATGATGTTGGAGCACCTGCCCATATATGGGAGTTGTATTGCATCTTCGGCCTGATGTAAGTTGTATTGATATTGAAAAGATCAGAAGGAGTGAAATATTTTTTACAACACTTTTAAAAGCCTATACACTTGTGTGATTCATTCATCATTTTGAATACATGTCTCGCCCAACGAGCGTCACATTGTATTTTCATGCCCCGAACATCAAGAGCTTCTGATTGTTCAATATCCGTACCATTGATTGAAATTGACGATGTTGTTGGATCAGCGAATCGCATTAAAATCTACTTTACTCACTCGATCACATTCAG
Organism: Hydrotaea diabolus; assembly: GCA_963513945.1. Taxonomy (NCBI): domain Eukaryota; kingdom Metazoa; phylum Arthropoda; class Insecta; order Diptera; family Muscidae; genus Hydrotaea; species Hydrotaea diabolus. Next base: position 219,761,751 of record OY740716.1, on the reverse strand, counting down.
AAATGGCCAGTAGATCCCGGCCAAGTTTCGCAGCCATAATTTGCGTTTTGTCTTTAATATTTTGAAGACTCGGCTTTCGGTGGAATGAATATGAATGACAGAGGTTGCTGTCATCCGCGAAAGAGTAGATTGGATTCACGGTCTGACCCAAAAGATCGTCAATGCAAATAAGAAATAAAGAGGGAGAAAGGACAGAGCCTTGTGGTACGCCTGCGGTCAGCTTATGTGTGTTGTATGAGAACCCATCTACAACAACTGTAATAGTGCGATCTCTAAGAAAGCTCGATATAAATCGATCAAACGTATCACCGACACCAAAAGCAAACAGCTTTGATATGAGTGCACCGTGCCAGACTCTATCAACCTCCTTGGAGATATCCAGAGCCACGACCTTACTCTCACCCAACTGGTGGATAGACCACCTCCAACGCTCCGACAAGAACGCCAACAGGTTTCCGGTAGTGCGATTTCTACAGAAGCCATACTGTCGATCACTTCACAGGTCGTTGGTCTCTAAATACCTAACAAGATGGTGGTCCACAATGCGCAGAAAGATAGCGCAGAGCAAATCGCAATTGACCGATAATTCGCAGGATTATTGGCTTCACACTTTTAGGGATCGAACGTTCGCAACCTTCCAAGACGCTGGGAAAACTCTCGCACGGTAAGCAACGTTGAAAATGATGCATAATGGACGGGCTAGCGTCGAAGAGCACTTACATAAGACAAGTGCCGAAATACCATCCGGGCACGGGAATTTATTTACATCGAGGTTCACAAGAACCCTTTTAACTCCACGTGTTCGAAAAAAAAACTGAGGCAAGGAACTCGATACGTTTACGACCGCGGGGAGTGGTTGATTGCTCTCCGGCAGGCAAGAATTTCCTGCGAATGGACACACTGAAGCTTTTTTTTTGCTACGCTGCGTTTTTCGTAACTTCCGGATGTCTAAAAACCACTGTAATATATGTTGAAAATTTACAAAAAGTTAATGATTTTAAGTTGAAAAAACGCAGCTTAGGAAAAAAGGCTTCAGGTTGCCTCTTGAATATAGTTTTTTTTTGGTATTTATAGGTTTTTTGGTATTTAGCTAAGATCGGGACGGACCATTTGACCCAAGGGGCCATTATGGTCAATATTAGATTCGGCCTCTCCGAACTTGAAAATATTTTAGCTTAAAAATTTAACTATTGTGCGCTGCCCTTGTAGGCTAGCTAGTACGTCCGACTATCAAACAAGTAACCATTATTCGAAGACTTGTGGGACCATCTGATATTTTTCAACTTCGTTTACCGCCTTGTAAATGTCACCTTATATGCGAGAAAGATAATAACCTCTAGGTAATTTTGATGCGTTTTTATAAAATCCATTAGGCAGCATTAAACTGTTGGTGTAGGTCAGTAGATTTATGAAGTTTATCGTGTACGTTTTCCCGTTTGTTCCTTAATGAGATATTGAGGAATGTAAGTAACTATTGTCTGTCCACATTTTTTATTCCCTTAACGTCTCCATTGCACGCATGTTGTTGTGGTTACTTTGACTCGAACTTACAAAGTCATTTACATTAAGGTGGGGTGCATAAAATGAATCCCGTTGCCTGATTTGAAAATTTTGTCATCTCTGGATTACACCGAGTATGAGCCTGCTATAATAAAAAACAACTTTAATGCATTCCGATTGTATCTAATCCAAATATAGATCGGCGATCCCATAATTACTGTTTTCATTAAAAACAGAACCTTAATTTTTTTCATTTAAAATAAAATTGCAGTACGTTTTTATACCCTACACCAGATAGACGAACCAACAAATGGACTTCATATGAAAACTGAACTTGAATATACAGTCAACTCACATAAGCTGACCGATTTCGTTCACGTTTTCGAATCCTAAAATTTTAAAACAAGAAAGTGCTGTTTTATCACTGATATGAACTTCATTTCATAAATTCAATACCATGTATTGTATTGTATTGAAAAAAAATTCTCTATATTTGAATTTTTTTATTCAATAAAGTCATTTTGTGCAAAGAAAAACTAAAATTCGTTGTCGAAAATAGTAGAAATAACCACAATATTGTGTTTTTGTTTTTAGATCGTTCATGTTTAAGAATATTCATGTTCCCGCAAGTTGACTGTATATATATATTGACTGTAAACTAAGCGTCTAATCGACAATGAGCCTGAATTCGTGACAACCCTTTGGTCGGGTCAAAAATGTTGGAAACTCCTATAGAAACTAAAACTGGCTATATTTTGTAAGCTAAGCGTCAATTGAAAAAGTGCCTTTAAATGTGATAATTTTTACATCGAGCATGCCTAGTTCAATCACAAACCCTACTTAATTGCACCCTATCGATCCATGTTTTAAAGCAATTATAAGGTTCTCATCGATTTAATCTCTGCCGCTCCAGAAGCCTCAGATTAAATCAGAATTAGCTATCTTTAAAAAGAGGACCTTCCAGTTGACACGCCCCTTTCTGATACCTCCCATGCAATGCACCATTCCGCCTACTTTTAGTATTCTTGCATTTTCTAAATGCTGTTCATGCGTTATGACTTAAAATCGGTAACCAAGACAAGAGTCATATGGTAAACGTGTTGACGAAAATAACGAAATTCCTAGCCACGCCTCTTCAGTGGAGATTATAACCCACATAACTAGTCTCCTAGTGAATTAAATTCGACAAAAATGGCGAACTTCATAATACCTTTATAATATTTTTAAAGATCGGGTGACATGCCCTATTCTGGTATTTCTATTCTAACTGCACGCCTACACCTTTTTTTGGGTGAGGGTATATGAAAGTCGGATCAACCGACTTAAACTTTTTAACTTGTTTTAATCTCAGCTGGTAGAGAGAGGTGTAGCTAGATTTTAAATTTTCCTGCGTTAAGTTACTCTAACGGTAAAATTCATAAACAGGCAGGGCGAATTAAAATTTAAATCGGATATAAAAAAAAATCCTAACTTTTTTTTTTAAAATTTGTAGTTTTATTAGTTTGTTGAACTTTGACTACCACAACTGGCTCGGCAGTATCAATTTTTAGTACAGTTCCGACTGTTTCGGATCGAATCTCTTCGATGGCAACTTCGATTTTATGTTTCATGGCTTCATTTGCCTCTGGACGCTTTGCGTAACATTAAGCTTCATGGCTCCCCAAGAAAATAACAATGGCTCAAATCTCAGATGCGAGGCGGCCAACTTGCAACAATGCTCCCATCAGTACCATCTGTTAATAGACTACTTTCAAATTTTGAGAGAGTTCAGTTATTTAGATTGTGTTTAACAACTGTTCAAAATATACAACCTCTTGGATTTTTTTAAAATGGAAAAAAGTGAATTTCGAGTGCTCATTAAACATTACACGGTGCAACAGTCCAAAAAACCTGGGACCGGATATTACTTATCTTGTAGGGCTTGTCGAGTAAAACAAGATTCCAATAGTAAAATATGCCGGACACCTCCAAAATCCGGATTTACGGTTAAAAACCGGTTTTTGTACCTTTGCGCACTTATAAGCCTGTAATTTTGTTGATAATAATCCGATTTTCAATTTCAATTTGCGAAGAAGAAACTGAGATCTTTCGAATGATATATAAATTGTTTAAGAAAACTTGAGAAATTTGGGTGTTATTGTCCAGCAAACACAAATTTTGTAGATTTTTCAAATAATTTTCAACATTGGTGACGTTTTTATACATTATTTTATTGAAAATCGGATCATTATCAACAAAATTACAGGCTTATAAGTGCGCAAAGGTACAAAACCCGTTTTTTTAACCGTAAATCCGGATTTTGGGGGTGTCCGGCAAATTTCGCTATTGGATTCTTCTTTAACTCGACAAGACCTACAAGAAAAATAATATCATTCCCCAGGTTTTTCTATTTCATTCAATTTTGTACCACCGTGTTATTTATTGCGGAAAAAATCAATCAAACCAAGGAAAAGCTTGATAAATACTATGGACCATCGATGTCAATGGTAAAAAAGTGGTTTACTGACTTTCGTAGTAGTCGCACAAGTATAAAAGACGCTGAACGTCCTGGACGGCCAATTAAGGTCAATACACCCGAAAATGATGAAAAAAATCCGCGATAAGTTTTTGGCCGATCAAAGAGTAAAAGTGCGTAAGATTGTTGATGTCATACGCATTTCATATAGCAGTGTGGTTTTGATTTTACATGATTAGTTATGTTTAAGAAAGCTGTCGGCAAGATGCGTGCCGCGATTAACATTTCATCAAGATAATGCACGGGTGCACACGGGTGCAGTTTCAATGGCAAAATTGCATGAATTGGGTTGCGAATTGGTACCTTATCCGCCATATTCTCCGGATTTAGCCCCCAGTAACTATTTCCAAACCGTAAGAAATGGCTAGGTGGTTAGAAATTAAGCTCCAGCAATGAAATTATTGATGAAACAAATGCCTAATTTATGGACCTTGAATAATTCTATTTTTTGGAAAGGATACACAAATTGGAGAAACGTTAGACTAAGAGTACTCGTATTGAACTAAAAGGAGATTATGTTAAAAAACATTTTTTTTTGCAAAAAAAAAAACTGTGTTTTATTCACGAAGTCACGGAATTATTGATCTGCCGTGGTATATATTAATTTCAACCGATTTTCATAAACGTCAACAGACGTTTCAAAAAAAAAACTTACTTCTGCCAAATTTAATAAAGATCGGACAAAAATTGCGGCCTGAAGTTTGAAAAAAAGCTTTAGATAAACAGAAGACGAGCGGACAGAAACATATCGTTCTTAGTCGATCGGTAAACTTAAAAGAAGGGTAGCTCTTCTGGCATTCCGTACTTGAAAATTATAAATTTTTTGGCTTTTACGTACAACAATCAAAAAACCTGAAACCGTATAAAACTACGGAAAAAAACCGGGTGAACCGACATGTCTGGCTTAATCTAATTTTGAGGAATCGACGTTCGGGCTTGCACATAAAAACCGGAATGTCGGTTTTCGGTTTCTGCTTTGGACACTCTATACGAGAGTCAAAATGTTAAACAAATTCATCCCTTATTGAATTTTACAATAGGTCGTCAAAGGCGTTTCATAGCGAATCAGCATTTTCCAGACAGTTTGTGAAAACTTTTCAAAACTTCGTTAAATATTCCACGTTTTTATTTTTGTAGACCGTGCATGTGATTGAAAACATACTTGAGTTCAGCTTCATTGCCACTGTCTGATTTTGTGAATTTCTGAAAGTGAAATCACAATTCACCAGTTATATTTTTTATTAGAAGGGTCCTGGAGATATTTTATTTGATTATAATGGAAACGAGAGAAAAGGGGACCTTGTACTAAAATTTCAAAAAATCAATAATAAATGCACTTTATTGTGGTTTGCTTTTAATTGTTTTATTGTATAAACTTTTCGCAAACGTGTTCTTTGAATTTTAGTTTCATTTTGGTAATTTTTATTGTTTCTTTTCTAGAAAAAGTAATAAACTGCTTTGTGTTTCAACACATTTCTTCCCCATGCATATATGAACAGATGTACAAGCTAGAAGCCAGGTGGACATAGAAAATAGTAAAAAGCGGCCCCAGTTTCGTAAACCAAATCATGCAATGTTTAGACAGTAAACATTGAGTGCGAAATTTTATACTGGATTTAATAAAGGAAGATAAAAGTGGTAAAATACAATGGCAGATGCAAATTTAGATATTGCTAATATTGTGGTACGTCGTAGTACACGCTACCAGCAAGTACGTGAGGGTCAATGACGTGCAGTTGGTGCTTAATTTGCAGATTACCATGAGTGCGAAGATGATAACGATAAAGTTAATATTCCTGAATTAGGTCATGAAAGTGGAAAGATATATCAACTTGACGTGACATATCAACCAAATTTTTATATTGATGATTTTAGATGCCGAAAATGAAGCACGAACAGGCATCAATGAGGATGTTTATGATGACGAAGATGATGAAGGAGGAAGAAACTGATGTCCCGCAAACAAGTGAAAATTACTTCTTTTCTGCAGAAAATAGAGAAAGGAACACTGGATAACCGCATATTCAATGTAAAAGTAAAAAAATAACTCTAATGTTCATATTTTTCTTCTTTTTAATTATTGTCCAGATCGACATGAGCAGCTGCACCATCGTTTGTGCCTAGAACGAACAGACCGTCATGTCGTGTATGCCATTATGAGTACATACGCCAGTTGAAAACAAGGGCCTTTAGCTATTCCTCTAACAATCCAGTTAGTGCAGAGCATTCAACATATGTGACGCGCAAAATAGAAAGGGACCTAAAGTTAAGAACCAGTTTTGTTCAGGAGAGCCATTTTAAAGATTAGGTCCCTTTCTATTTACGCTTAATATCGTCGACGTCACTTTCATAAAATGCGCATAGCTCTGGGGGGGGGGGCACTGTTGGGGCATGGGATCGGTCTCATTCGATGCTCAGATGTTGTCCACATCAAAAAAAGAAGAAAAAAATAAAAATTGATTTTTTTTAACCTTAGGTCCCTTTCTCTATGCGTTGTCATGCATATCGATGCATATATATGTTACACCTGCACACAAATTATGTTGGATGAGAGACTATCTACACAACAATAGTTTTTATTTTTTTTTTAAAAAACTCATTAAAAATTAATAATATTATTAAATTGGAAAAAAACCTTCTAATATTCATTATAAATTTATAATTAGTAAATAATAATAAATATAATATTAATAATAATAATAATAATAATAATAATAATAATAATAATAATAATAATAATAATAATAATAATAATAATAATAATAATAATAATAATAATAATAATAATAATAATAATAATAATAATAATAATAATAATAATAATAATAATAATAATAATAATAATAATAATAATAATAATAATAATAATAATAATAATAATAATAATAATAATAATAATAATAATAATAATAATAATAATAATAATAATAATAATAATAATAATAATAATAATAATAATAATAATAATAATAATAATAATAATAATAATAATAATAATAATAATAATAATAATAATAATAATAATAATAATAATAATAATAATAATAATAATAATAATAATAATAATAATAATAATAATAATAATAATAATAATAATAATAATAATAATAATAATAATAATAATAATAATAATAATAATAATAATAATAATAATAATAATAATAATAATAATAATAATAATAATAATAATAATAATAATAATAATAATAATAATAATAATAATAATAATAATAATAATAATAATAATAATAATAATAATAATAATAATAATAATAATAATAATAATAATAATAATAATAATAATAATAATAATAATAATAATAATAATAATAATAATAATAATAATAATAATAATAATAATAATAATAATAATAATAATAATAATAATAATAATAATAATAATAATAATAATAATAATAATAATAATAATAATAATAATAATAATAATAATAATAATAATAATAATAATAATAATAATAATAATAATAATAATAATAATAATAATAATAATAATAATAATAATAATAATAATAATAATAATAATAATAATAATAATAATAATAATAATAATAATAATAATAATAATAATAATAATAATAATAATAATAATAATAATAATAATAATAATAATAATAATAATAATAATAATAATAATAATAATAATAATAATAATAATAATAATAATAATAATAATAATAATAATAATAATAATAATAATAATAATAATAATAATAATAATAATAATAATAATAATAATAATAATAATAATAATAATAATAATAATAATAATAATAATAATAATAATAATAATAATAATAATAATAATAATAATAATAATAATAATAATAATAATAATAATAATAATAATAATAATAATAATAATAATAATAATAATAATAATAATAATAATAATAATAATAATAATAATAAATCAAAACAAATAGAAATAGTCCGGTCTTCTATCTCGTATAAGATCATCTTACATGGTTTATTTTAAGATGGCAACTCAAGCTTTTTGATCTGGACCTGGACCCAGTTTAATGTAGGCTATGCAACTTTTCTACACGCAAGGAATTCTATTGTTATACACGCATACACACACACGTACATAAAGTGCATAAAGATAATGCAATATTCCGCATGGCTCTGTGTGCAAGCATATGCTGTGCATTTGGGGCCCAGTAATGGTTGCTTTCATTGTTCAAGTCATCATCAATTTTAATTATTAGAAATTATTTGTATTCCACATATACGAGTATTTTTCTTTGGTTTGTTCTTTTGTACATTCTTGGGGTATTTCATCATTTATCGTTATGCCAATATAATTTCATCTTGTGGTTTTTGTTTTTTGTTTGTGCTCCGAGTCTCTGCTCGTAGAACAAAATGTCATTGCTTTGAAGTATTGAAAATGCATAACAAGACCCCACAGGATATTGAATTTAAAATTGGTATATTGAATTGAAAATGAATTGCTTTAGTAATTTGGCAATGCCTGAGCATATGCATGAATTAAATTAATGATTTTATTTAAGTTTTAGTATTTACAGACAATGTTAAGAAACATCAGGCATTGTCCTCTGGCTGGCCTTGACTTAAAATAACGCAATGTAGTCTCATTTGCGGGCTATAAATTTAAATTTAGTGATAATAGTTTGTCCATTGTATGTAAGAGGATATTTTTAAACAGCATACATAAATCAAATATAAAGGGTTTTCCAAAAGGGACATAAAAATTTCGTATCTTCATGTCAACATTTTTAATGATCTTTCGGTGCCAAAACGTTAGTCGAAGTCAACATTTTTATTATAATAAAGTTCACATACAAGCATTGCCGAATAAAGTTCACTTAAAAATTACTACCGAAATTCTGAGTCGGTAGCTCTGTCAAAGTTTCGCGAAATCCAGAATTTCATACAAAAATTATCGTCAGCAATGAAGCTGAGTGGTTTTGTCAATAAACAAAATATGCATTATTGGACAGCAAGAAACCCACTGCTTAAAGAGACACAATTTCATCCGCAAAAAAAATACTACTAAGGCCGTATTTTTCGTCGTTGAAACCAATAGTCATGTCACCGTCAATGAAAAGCGCTATCGTGCCATGTTAAAAAATAATTTTTGCCTGAATTGGATGAGCTTGACATCGCCGATATGTGGTTTCAACAAGACGGCTGTAAAGCAAATTCAGTGAACGTGTTATCTCGAGAAATGGCGTGGTCGAATGGTCACCTCGTTCATGCTATTTAACGCAATTTGATTTCTTTTTATGAGGCCAAATCATTGACCACCGTCATTGTCAACGTTCCGGTCGAAATGTGTTTATGAGTGGGAGAAAATTGGTTCCGCAGAATAGATCACTGTATACGGGCTCGTTGTGTTCATATAATTAAAATCGAATATCATTCTTAGAATGTAGCAATTCCACTTTACCTGGAATAAATTTGAACTCTATATCTTAAATATCCTGTGTTCTATTAATATATAAAATTGTTATGTCCTTAATGGAAAACCATGTACATATTTAAATTAAGAGATTTCTGTGACATAGATAATAGAAATAAATGTATCAGTTATCTAGGAATATAGCCCTGTACAGACGAGTCTTAGCTAGTTAGGAAAGTTTAAAAACAGGTACAATCGACTCTCGTATAATACCCATCGTTACAATATGGACTAATTCATTCATAATGAATATCTTTAAAGGAAACTAAATCCCTAACTTCGCAGGTAAACGTCTAGTTTCTAGGACATAATGTCCTTTATGTTTTCATGAATGTAAGCTTTAATCCCCACAAATGACAACCCCTGGGCAAAGAGGTAACAAACATTATTCGTACAATGGTGCGTATGCTTGATGTGTTTTCATAAATTCTGTATTAATCATACGCCTCGTAAAGAAATTGCCACTTGATTATCACTCATTTTGAATGTAATTTCCAAGTAATGTCCACAAATTATTTAAAAAATAATGGTGATAATTTCAATGATTTTTAAATTACGAGTCCAAAATGGTCTTCCATAACCCAATGTGAAAGTGCAGAGCCTCATGGATGTCGAAAAGAAAAATTTAATTAAATGTGATAAAAAAGTATGCATGTTGGTGTTGTTCGTATATATGAATATATGCATATACTTTTATATTTATCTTCAGTAACTATATACATGTGTGGGTCATATATTAACCACGGTAATATGTGTATGGATGTGACATCTTCTGTACACATACTTGAATGGCAACGTAGGTGGGGTAGCAAATTTTTGGCTTCTCAAAAAAAAAAGCTTCAACTATTGCTGCACAGAAATTTATATACCCTACATCATATTGTGAGTACTATGAACCAATAATGATGCTTGTACGTAACACCTTAAAAGCATGGACATAGGCCCCATGTTTATTATAGAGACTGTTTCAAAATCTTTATGAGATTTCATTGGACGATTTCCGTTCGTCTGCCCATCTGTTCGTCTGCCCATCTGCAAATAGGTCTGACAGGCCAAGAACAAACCCTATTGATACTCCCCATATCAGAATTTCGGAGAGTATAGACAACATTGAGCTAGGGACAAACATAACCAGAATTTGTACGTATCGCTTCATGTTTTGATATTATACTGATTAAGGACATAAATACTACACGTTGTATGCTGTAAAATATAAAGTACTGAATGCTTTTGGACCAAATATTTTTTTATATATTTATTAATATATATTGTATCCAAAAAGAATCTATTATTTGAATGTCCGCCTTTTGCCTTTACACACGCCTTAAGTCGCACTGGTCAATCGTCAAAAGCTGCACGAACCTCGTCCATTTAAAAATTGGCCACAGCTCGAACCAAAGCAGTCTTAAGAGATCCAATGTTGGGGTATCTTTTGTGACAAACCTTGTCCTCCAAAACCATCCACAATTTGTAATCCAATGGGTTTAAATCTGGACTGCCTGAGGGCCATTCTTTAGAGGAAATGAACGCTGGCATTGTTTCGAAGTCAGGCCTGGGACGTTTTAGCCTTATGGGCCGGCGCAGAATCTTGATGGAAAGTACGTGTCTGGTTTTGGAACAGGGAATTGTTAAGAGGCTTCACAACAGCTTCCAAAACGGTTTCTTTGTAAACTTTGACCGATGTTTTGGCTCCTTGTTCGCAGAAATGTAGGTCAGTGACCCCATCGTTAGAGACACCCAACCAAACCATGACAGAAGCTGGGTGATGACCCTTTTCCACCCTTGGGATCAGCTCAGATGCAGATGACCGCGCATACATTTTATCATTTTGCTTGTTAAATTTTTCCTGAACGGTAAACATTTTTTCATCGGTGAACAAAACTGTTTTGTGCAAATTATCAGCGAGCTTCACCAAAAGACGTTTGCATTTTTCAATCATATTTTTTTAAAGCTGCAGTCAATAAAAGTCCGGCACTTTGTTCAAAAGCTGCAAGTCCCAAGTCATTTCTAATGATTCGGCTTTTACGTGATATTCATCCCATGATTTTCTGTTTTCGGAGCGGATTTCTGTGAGTTCTTGATTTAACGGCTTTGATGTCATGCGGTGTTCGTACAGAGCGAGGGGGGCCGACCGGTGCCGGTCTTTTACATCTCCAATCTCCTCAAATAGTTTTATGCATCGATAGACGAACATGCGGCTAAATCATATTGGTTGGAGCGGTTTGGAGATATCAATTTTTTTCATTTCACACTTGAAAAGCACTATTACAGCGATTCGGTTCTCATTATCTGACCACTCCATGAGAGTTAAAACAATTTTAAAAACCCGTTACAGACTAACGCTATTGAGGTTAGCTTTCAAAACCCATATGACATTAAGGGGGTATGTTTAGTTCTACTATTGAGATGGGTGTGTTCAAGGTTGTAACAGTATTTATGTTCCTACTAAGTAAATGTGACAGCGCATAGATAAAGGGACCTAAGGGTAAAAAGAAATCAATTTTCACTATTTTTTGATGTGGACAACATCTGAGCATCGATTGAGACTGATTGAGACCCATGCCCCAAAAGTGTTCCGTCCCAGAAATATGCGCGTTTTATGAAAGTGATGGTACACCAAAGATACACGTATTTAAATATTTAAAGTGGCTCTCCTGAACAAAACTGGTTTTTACCCTTAGGTCCCTTTCTATTTTGCGCGTCATTTATAGGGTTTTTTCTATTTCAGAACCAGTAGATTTAAAAGTCGCATCCGATTCTAGCCAAATTTCGCATAAAACGTTGAGTGCGAACAATATCCCGCACTAGTGAAAATGGGCCTTACCTCCCAATTTAAGGTACATCAATTCTAGAATCTACAAATTAACCTGATCATGCTCACATTTAAAATCGTGCGTTGGAATCTACAAGAGCAAACCATGGACTGAAAGGGCTCTGCTATTTGGTAATAGCATAACTAAGTACATTAGCTGAGGATTGCTGCAATATAATTTGGGACAAGAAGTAGGACAATGGCTTTCAACACCTCATGACTGACACCGAGTCTTAGAAGGTTTTTAGTTTTTAGGCTATTACTAATTACCGGACCTCTCTGGTATTTGGAAAACACCAATTGGAGAATATCTAATTAGTACGGGTTGAGTTAAGAGGAATTGGTCAGAAAGAGTGAAACATTTCGTACTAGATTTGGAGCTACCTGTAAGCTACTTATATAGGTTTTGCTATATGTTTTTAACATAGTAACCCGTGGCATTGCTTTCCACTTCTGAGAAACTATATTGAAATTTTGAGTTTGAGTGTATCCTTAACCCTTAGTGTGGAGTGTGTACTAAATTCGTCATTCCGTCTGCAACCATTCGAAACCTTGATGAGATACCCTATAAAGTATATACAAGTATATGATCCATCGTCGAAAATATATTATCGTCCGTCTGTATGTCTACACGAAAGCAAAGAAACATTTGCATGGAGTCCCTTCCTCATTTAAAAAGTTCCTCTGATGAACGAAATTTTTGCACGGAGCGATCCACTGGCCAGGCGATAAAAAACGGGTGAGCTTTTCTGGAGTACCTGGTGGTACGTGTAAATATTCTAGTCTCGGAATTGCGATTAGATAAATCAGTAAAGCAGAGAAACGTAGCGCACGGGACGATGATGCTGTAAGGAGGCAATAGAACTGATAATCATATATACGCCGCTCTTCTCAGGACGATCACGCTACTTCAAGGACCAAATGTGTGAGTTGAATTCCATCTTTGGTCGGATATATTTCGTATTCATATAAGGAAGATCGAATGTAGTTAATTTTTTCTTAAACCTTTTCTAAAAGCTAAGGCATTTGAACGGTCTTCTGGTACGTGGAATAAGTGCTCTCATCAGCGGACAGAGCAGTGGATTAACATTAGAGTGTCCGACATTTCGGGTTTTTGTTTTCAAAACCGTGATTAGAAAAACCGACTGTCGGTATTTTTTTTTTAAAAAAAAATTAATTTTTACTTTTTTTTGATGTGGACAACATCTGAGCATCGAATGAGACCGATCCTATTCCCTCGCAGAGATATGCGCGTTTTATGAAAGTGATGGTACACCAAAGATAGACGTATTTAAATCTTTAAAATGGCTCTCCTGAATAAAACTGGTTTTAACCCTTAGGTCCATTTCTATTTTGCGCGTCACATATATGAAGGGTTTTTTTTCAAACGTCTGGTTTATCAAGAAGAAATAAAATGCATATAATTTAATGTTCAGTCCAAGATTTAGCTTTATTACAAAGATAAGGTTTGCCATTGTGTTTTAAAAATGATTTCGGGCAAGTGGCCGCTGCGGCTGGCTCGAATAAATTCCAGTCGAGAGGCACAAGCCGTTAATCTTGTCTGGACTATCTACTTCACATAACCCCACAAAAAATAGTACAGCGGTGTTAAATCGCAAAATCTTGGAAGCCACACCACAGCTTCGAAATTATCAATTTTGCTCTAATACCTTCCTACCACCAATCCGAAAATTTTCAAACCGTTGCCATTTCGCCCCTTGTATTTTCGGGAATGGTCGTAGATGGACATATTTTTATGAAATGAGCCAAGGAATACACTGGTGAAATTTGTCCAGTCGTGAATGATCACCCTGTGAATGTATCAATTTTTTGGCCAACATTCGGAAGACTACGATGGTGGTGAAATCGTGAACGATATAAGAGATCATAGAGGAAGATTTGGAAGAGGGTTGTTGTTAGGACAGAACCTTAAGGTTCTCGTTCTGTCAGCTTTTCTTTTTTTAGTTGAGACCCCATTTATAGCATTCCCATTAAAAAATAGATGAGAATCGAGAAAATTCGTAACTGACACCAATGGCAATAAGAACTGAACTTTATGCATAGAAACTGTGAAAAGATTTTTAAGCTGTGCCCCTATCTAACCATTTTATGGAGCGACTCCATAATTTCGAAAGACATGCCAATAAGTAGCCCGTGAAACAATTTCTACGAAAACCATAATGCCCTTCAGCTTGACTCTAGATACCGCACAAGATGGTGACTAAAAATGCTTAAAATCCATTTTGAGAGCACTGAGCATATGTGACTCGCAAAATAGAATGGGACCTAAGGTTAAAAACCTGTTTTGTTCAGTAGAGCCATTTTAAAGATTAGGCCCCTTTCTATATGCGCTTAAAATCGTCGACTTCACTTTTATAAAACGCGCACATCTCTGGGAGGGAACACTTTTGGGGCATGGGATCGGTCTCATTCGATGCTCAGATGTTGTCCACATCAAAAAAAGAAAAAAAAATTAAAATGGATTTTTTTACCCTTAGGTCCCTTACTCTATGCGATGTGACATATTGCAATTAGTTGGCACTTCGAAGGATTTGAAGTTTCACCCAACCGGCCAAGCAGTTACCGTGAATGCTTGCGTGATGATAACGGACTTCTTTTGGTCAGAAATTGTGGATATGGCCCTGAACGATATATGATTCCAATAGGATGGTGTCACAACAACCGAAACAATAGATCTTTTGCGCATGAAAGTCAATGGCCGTGTTATCTCACGTCGAGGCGATGTTAATTGACCGCCACGATCATATTATTTGACACCGTTGGACTTCTTTCTTTGGGGATATTTAAAAGAAAAAGTGTACGCCAGTAAGCCAAAAACAATTCAAGAGTTAACAAATGAGATAATTCGGCACAGTAAATTCATTGAACCTCATAATATCTCAGAGTCCCACGACAGCCGGTTCTATTTACCGGATTGAGCCGAAGTAGCAATCTGCGGTCAAAGGCTGTCTCCCCGGCACTTTGTGTGCCACTATAACAACAACAACATGTCTTGGAGTTATTAAAAATGTGGACCAATGGATAAAGGTATTCCACAAAAGCCTTGGCAAACATTTGGCCGATATTTTGTTTTACACACAATTGTTATAGATATTTCTATAATAATAAAAATATTAAGCTAATTCTCTGAAAAGTTTTTGTTTTATTATCAATTACCATCGTGCAGTTTAGTTGAACTTATGTTGATGTTCTTTGAGTCCATCGGGGCTCGGGGATTTGTTTGTTGTTCCTTAAAAAATTTCTCAAGTATGTAGACAGATATGTTAGTGATCCCAGGATAAGGTTGACTGCTTTTCGGCAAATATCAGTAAGAGAAGATTCTGCAAAAGGTCTGCGGACCTTTGCCATTAGGTTTACAACGACGAAGCTTTGCTGCTAAAATTATGTCTAATAATTTATGTTCTTTAAATGCTGAAAAAATTTGTTTTCGTGGAAATCTACTCTCCATTGCAGGCTTGGAAATAACAAAACCCTCTCTCCTTTACCCACGCATGCATACACGCATAAAAGTCGAACACACCGGATATGCGGACGGACGGAAGCCGGGAAAAATACATGCAGACCCGCAGCTACACTACAAGACACCGGACGAGGATCGAAAAAAAATGTTGCAAAAAATCCCTCTATTTAATTTTGTCATTAAATGAAAAACGGAAAATGCACACAGTAAAATTAAAAGGGACAGACGAATGGCTGGACGGACGGACGGATGTAAGGATGCAGAATATTTTAATGTGCAATTTATTACTTTTCGCTCTCGTTTGCATACCAAACAGAATGCGAATGAAAAGAAATTGTGAGAAAATATGCTTAAACAAATGTTGTGCTGCTGCAACACTGTACGATGCATATTTAAAGCCATAACAGCAATGAATGATGGTAAATGCTTGATTAAAAGGCACATAATTGTTGCACAATTACGGGTTCTCCGAAGGATGAAGGAGTAAACAGAAGAGTTCGTTCGGTGGGAAAGGAAAAGCGGTCAGGGCACAGTTGCCGGATGAAGTTTAAACCGCTTATTTAATAATTCATTATTTTCATTACAGCTATTATGTACAATATGGATTCGTATTACAGCTAGCCACTACCAGCGTAGTACGACCGGTCGGTTTAAGGTTCTTCATTATATGCTGTAATTAAAGATGTTCCTCCTCTTAACACGCAGTTGGCCTTCTGCTGCTCTGGCTTTAGCTTTGCTGAGAAGGATTAAAAATATGGAATATAATTAACACTTCAACGGCAATGTTGTGAGGAATTATATTAAAATACGTTGTCTGTATTTATAATTCGGCTTAAAACGTTGTGACATTGTGCCATAATTAAGCGATGACTTTCACAGGTTACTTACGATTATTTTCTTTTGTGCGGTTATTTAATGTAGATTTCGCTTAAAAATTGAGACACACTTTAAATTAGCGAAAAACTGTAGGCAGGGATCCAAAGCGATCAAGAAGGCGTTCAAAATAATGATCTGCTACGCCAACAGGCAAGAACTTCGTGTGTGAAAGTGCTTGGGCTTGAAAAGTTTATTCATGACCAACGTCTACGTACAAGGGCTCTTACTACTTACTACCAGGTCCCATTAGACTCTCTACGATTCTCTGAATCGCATTTCTATTCTCACTTATATGAGGCAATGTTTATTTGTATGTATTGTATGTCACCTTGGAAAGGTTATAATTGGTATGCCCTAATGTGCAACGCATGTATGAATAGCCGTACAACACACACTCTGTACTTTTGCATCTGTGATTTTCAACGAAAGCCCATGCGAAACGGAATTGGTGAAAATGATATTGCGCTATGAAGATTGTTCTACGCACAGTTCGAAGACTATAAGCAAAGGGTACTTAGAAGGGACATAAATACTGTTACAACCTTGAACACACCCATTTCAATAGTAGTCATATGGGGTTTGAAACCTAACCTCAATAGCCTTAGTCTGTAACGGGATTTTAAAATTGTTTCAACTTTCATCATGGAATGGTCAGATAATGAGAACCGTTTCGCTGTAATAGCGATTTTCAAGTGTGAAATGAAAAAAGCGATATTTTGAAAACGATCCAACCACTAAGGATTAGCCGAATGTTCGTCTACCGATGCATAAAACTGTTTGAGGAGACTGAAGATGTAAAAGACCGCCACCGGTCGGGCCGCCCACGCTCTGTTCGAGCACCGCATGTCGACAAAGCCGTTAAATCAAGAATTCGCAGAAATCCGCTCCGAAAACAGAAAATCATGGCCCGTGAGATGAATATCACGCAAAAGTCCATGAGTCGAATCATTAAAAAAGACTTGGGACTTGGGGCTTTAAAACGACGTACCGGACATCTATTGACTGCAGCTTTAAAAAAAATAGGATTGAAAAATGCAAACGTCTTTTGGTGAAGCACGCTGATAACTTGCACAGAAAAATTTTGTTCACCGATGAAAAAAATTTTAGCGTTCAGAAAAAAATTTAACAAGCAAAATGATAGAGTGTATGCGCGGTCATCTAAGGAAGCATCTAAACTGATGCCAAGGGTGGAAAAGGGTCATCACCCAGCTTCATTAATGCTTTGGTGGAGTGTCTCTTACGATGGGGTCACTGACTTGCATGTCAAAACATCGGCCAAAGTTTACCAATAAACCGTTTTGGAAGCTGCTGTGAAGCCTCTTAACAATTCCCTGTTCCAAAACCAGCCATGGACTTTCCAGCAGGATTCTGCGCCGGCCTATAAGGCTAAAACGTCTCAGGCCTGGATTCGAAACTATTTGCCAGCCTTCATTTCCTCTGAAGAAGGGGCCTCAGGCAGTCCAGATTTGAACCCATTGGATTACAAATTGTGGACGGTTTTAGAGGACAAGGTTTGTCACAAAAGATACCCCAACACTGGATCTCTTAAAACTGCTTTGGTTCGATTTTCCAATGGACGATGTTCGTGCAGCTATTGACGATTGGCTAGTGCGACTTAAGGCGTGTGTAAAGGCAAAGACATTTCGGAAAAGTAGATTCTTTTTGGATACAATAAATATATTCAAAAATATTTGGTCTAAAAACATTCAGTACTTTTTATTTACAGCATAAAACGTGCATAACAGTATTTACGTCCCTATTAAGTAATTCTTAGTTATTCAAATGAAATTGCGTATAAGTAATTTGGTTTGTAGCCGAAGAAATCGCTGCCAAAGACTCCTGAAGAAAAACCTTGGCTGGCTTAGAAATAACTGTACAGTCTGTCTGGCAACCGTAGCTAATACATTTCACCAATTTTTTAGTTGATTCTGGAAAAGAAACAACAAAAACGTCTCGAAGCAGAACAAAAAGTCTTCAAGTCAAAAAAAATATTTTTTTTATTACCAACTAAAAATAGCCTTAAAAAATGTTGGGAACAAGTCAAATACTATTAATTTGGGCGCCGCGAAAATGATTTTTTGAAATGTGGTAGTGAATTTTATTTTTCCTCATGCCAAAAGCTGTAGAAAATCGATGGCACAAAATCAATTGCATACGAATATTAAATAATAAATTCAAGTAAAAAAATTATGTTTGCTAAGTTTGGGTGACGGGATGGATGCAACGGAATTCTGTTAAAAATTCAAGCTGAATTATTTTGTGTTCATAACCCAATTCTTTCGATTATTTGTAAATAAAAAACAAAACTCGTTTCGTCGCGATTGGTTCTAATTCATTCTCAGGTTTGAAAATGGGGCGAATTACTTAATTTCTGAATGGAAAAATATTTTCCATTCTTAGGAAAAGGCTGAAACCGAAATGTCGGTTAATGCCGGTTTTTTACTTCAATAAAAACCCGACAGTCGAAAAGCCAGTATTTTGGAAACCCCGATTCTCTTGACATTCTAATCAGGGCGAAGGTGGAATACAAATCACCTCCATGGACAGGATCCTATTTTTAATAGTTTTCTAAAGAAAGCAATGATTTTAGTAGTTGACAGTATAGTCGATAAATATGCATTGTCGACATATATGCCTGTGCATTTACTTTAAGATGCTGCTGCTTAAATGATCGCCTAAAGCAGTTTGACCCTACTACACGTGAAATAACATTTCTCTCCATTCACCATCCGATTTTATGCTATTGCAATTTGCAGTGATTCAAGTTTTTATCATAAAAAAAGTCTCAAGGCCAATTGATAAGTTTTAGGTTTAAATTTAGAAAAAAAACTGTTTTTCTTACGCAAATCATAAGTTGCTCACTTCAGAGATGGAATTCCGAAAAATCTTTATATTTACACACCTACTGAAATATTAGACAGGGTTTTCCATTAGGGACATAACAATTTTATATATTAATAATACATATTAATAACCCATAATATATAAGATATAGTGTTTAAATTTGTTTCAGGTGTAGTGCAAGTGTTACATTTAAAGAATGAAATGCGATTTCGGTCATATGACCATTATGAGCCCGTGTACTGCGTTCTATTCTTTGAACCTAATTTTCCATCACACGTTTCGATCGGAACGTTGGCAATTTCGCTGTTCTGATGTTGTCTCTGAGTTCGTCTAAAGTTATTGGCTTGTTGGTTAAGACCAATGACTGGATGTGGCCCCATCGTCTACTTGAATCCACATATCGGCGATGTAAAGCTAGCTCATCCAATTCTGACAAAATTTTTTTTTTTCAAACATGCCACGAGAGCGCCTCCGTTGACGGTAACATGACGATTGTTTTCATCGACGAACAAATACGGCCCAATCACACATCCGGCATGAAAACCACACCACACAGTAATATTTGCGGATTCAATTGTGTCTCTTGAAGCACATGTCGGCTTGTTGCTGTCCAATAACGTCTGTTTTGTTCATTGAAACCACTAAGCCAGAAATGTGCTTTATAGCTGAAGTTGATTTTTTTTCGATGAAATTCTGGATTTTCTTAAAAGAATTTCATTTCAGAATTTCGGTAGTATTTTTTAATGAGTTCCAAACGTTGCTCGTAAGTGAACTTTACCATGATGAAAATGTTGACTTCGACTTAAGTTTTGACAAAGAAAAATCATTAAAAATGTCTGAGGGTGCGTTATCATAAATATTCGGAAGTGCTATGTTCCTCTTGGAAAACCCCTTAGCTTATAAGATTTGGGTGTTTCAAGCTTTTAAATATGTGGGTGGTGCCCCACTCCAATCAAAAAGTGGCGTTGCACCAATCAATGTTCCCCCTGACTTTTTTGGTTACATATCAACAGTTTAAATTCTAAACTGTAAAAGAGTTTGGAACATCATATTCGGTATATAAGTATTTACTTCGATATATATTTACGGTATATAAGTGTTTACTTCGGTATATATGTACGAATACGTTCGACCGAAAAGTGGTCGGCACCTCTTTTTAAAAGCGCTTTAGTGCCTAAAATAAAAGGTTGATTGTCGTGATAGTTTAATAGAATGCTACTGTAGACCAGGAGATTGTCATATGCTATTAGCGGATACGACTTTAAAAGGGGTGTAGTACCACCAAAAAATCCAAAGTCCTTCCACACTCAATGCTGATAAGCTATAGGAACATCAAACTCGGTTTAAATACTATTAGTGTTTAATAAACTTATAGTATTTTTATTAAACTTATTTTCAAAAACAATGCAATGACAATAATTATATACGAATAATTTCTCATAGAGTATAAACGAGTGCATTTTTAAAGAGGCCGTGGCACTACCCATTCCCGATAATGTTTAATGGGCAGAACTCATAAAGTCTTTATGTTAGGAACATTGGATTTGGAATATATACTACTCAAGTGTAAAGACATAAGTTCCCCCGTCCCCTTTTTTAGAAGCAATGTGATAAGCTTAACTAGTGGCAGATCGTGCTGAAGTGTGCCCTGTATGCTGATGTGTGTCAGGAATTACTATAGTATAAAAAGAGGTGTGGCATTGCCAACTGTTCCCCGAACTTATTTCTCTTTACTTTATAAGAATATAATCCAAATTCGATGTTCTTAACTTAAATACTTTATGAGAAAATCAGGCTTGAGGAGTGTAAAGAAAAATGCTGTAGAAAGCGGTGGAACACGCCCCTTTTCAAAAACCGGTGAAAACTTGAAATAAAAACAGTATGCTATTGTCGGGAACAAAATGTTTACAGAGAATACACGGATACAATTTTGCAAAATATTTTAACAAGGATGGTTAAATCTTAAGGGCCGATGTTGATTTTGAATAAAACACAAATTATTGTCATTTTTTCTTATTATGATAATATTGGTATGGTTCAATTATGTATGGAACAAAATATCGGCCAAAAGGCCGCCGCGACCTCGGCACCATACCTCCATCCGAACGTCCAACTTTTCGATGTCGCTGAGGCATAATTGAGGTTCTATGCCGTTAATGTGCCGAATTATCTCATTATTTAGCTCTTGAATTGTCTTATCGACGTACACCTTTTTTTCAAATAACCTCAAAGAAATAAGTCCAACGGTGTCAACTCACGTGATCTCGGCGGCCAATTAACATCGCCACGACGTGAGATAACACGGCCATTGAATTTGTCCCGCTAAAGAGCCATTGTTTCGTTAGCTGCGTGACAATTGGCACCGTCCTGTTGAAACCACATATCGTCCACATCCATATCTTCCAATTCGGGCCATAAAAGTTCGTTATCATCCGACGATAGTGAACACCATTCACAGTAACTGCCTGACCGGCCTCATTTTGAAAAAATACGGCCCTATGATGCCGACTGCACTGTTGTGCATTGTTTTATCGACAATTACTCTAGGATTATCATTCGACCAAATGCGGCAATTCTCCTTATAGACGAATCCACTGAGGTGCAAAAGTGTCTCTTCACTGAAGATGATTTTCTTCGAATATTGATAATCCACTGTTGACCGAAGCCTGAGTAACTTTAACGCGTTGTTCGCTTGTGTATCTTTTCATGGTTCATGTTGAGTTAGTCTGAAATGCCAAAAAAAACTTGACGTTAAGGTGCGGTTCGCATTTAACATCGGCCCTTTAAATTTAACCACCCTTTATAATACGAGTATTCTGCAAAACAAATAAGTCTTTTGAAAAAGTGGACGGTCCCACGCATATCTTTTTAAAATGTACCCATAATATCATTCATGTTTCAATAATTACTACGAACTATTAAGGAACTGATGAATTAATACTTTGATTAAAACAAAAACAAACCAAAAGCTTGCAAGGAAATGGAAAACATCAATATCTCATAGTAATATTACTTCAGAAAGACTCAATTTATCAGTTAACAAATCATACCGAATACACTTCTTCTATTTATTTCTCTAAAATCATTTGAAGCACATCGTGTTACTCGTACTCGTTCATTCCATGTCAAACCGGACGATTTTCTGAAAAAATTTACATCGATGATTCCGATTTTTTTGAAACTTGGCAATATTGCACTACTATTAGCACTGGTTAATTTGTGGTTGTCAGAAAAAAAAGAAAAAATTTTTTTAATGAGTTATATGCTTTTTAAAATGTTCAAAATCATGAAAAATGTGCCGAGGAGGCTATATTGAAACGGGTGAGGATCAAAACGCGACGGTGGATTTTAAAAAGCTATACCTTATTTTAAAGGTCTTGACGCATAGTTTCTGCCGATCTAATTTAATTTTGTTATACAGGGTGCCGAACATTTGTATAGTTGTAAAATTAATTTTGTAACGTGATTTTCACTATTTTTGCACCAATATTCCAAATTAACAAAAATACACGCATACTCCTCAATCGATTCTAAACAAACCCTGAAAATTTTAGCTTGGAGAAATAATGCGTTATATTTTAAAAAAATTATTTACTTAATGTAGTCCTCAAAATATATGTACCAAAAGTACTACAACTCTGCAAATCTATAGTGTTTGTTACAATAGTTACACACACACATACACACACACGCACACACACTTTAACTAAATCAGCAGAAGTGTAATTTTATGACTACAAATCGGAATTTATATACAATCAAATGATTATATAAAACAGAAATAATTAAAACAAAGTACAAAACCAATTTAATTAATCTGTAAAAGTTTTATTGCAATTTTAAAAAAAATGCAAGACTAATTGCAAAATTAAAGAAGCGCTACATATGTTATACAGAATTAATAATAATGAAAAATGTATCGTAAAAAGAACTAATGTTTAATAATATCTTTAGTGAATGAATAAGAAGCGTTTGATGTCATTTTGACTTGGATTTGCTTGTTTTCTTGATGAAGAACTATTCCGATGAAGAACTATTTGACGGGCACTGTCTATTTGCTTCGGGGTCTGGCGAAACATTTCTAATCGAATCAATTTTTGATGCCTCTAAAGACATTTTGCTCATTTTTAATCGGCAGGTGTTACAAATTCTTATTTTTCCATTTAACGTTTTCATCCAGCGTAGATCTTTTGTAGGTTTTTTTTCCATGTCTCGAAATATTAAATGGGTTGATACAAGAGTCATGCCGTGAATTCATTTTGCACAATAAAAGTGATATTTTGGACCGTATGACAAGCGTGTTTCACGTGATAATAAATACTTTAATTAAAAGAACTTATATTATACGACAATACAACTTTTGCAGATGTACTAAATGAAATGCGGTGTACTAAATGATCAGCTGTTGTTTGTTTACTATATAATCAGCTATTGATTAAATTTTTTGCGTTTGATATATGTATGTATTTTTTTGTGCGACATACAAATATATGAACGCTTTGATGTTTTCTATTTTTGACGTTTTTCAAATTTTCGTATATGAATATACGACAGGGTGTTCACATGCAGAGTTGTAGTACTTTTGGTACATATATTTTCGAGGACTACATTAAGTAAATAATTTTTTTAAAATATAACGCATTATTTCTCCAAGCTAAACTTTTCAGGGTTTGTTTAGAATCGATTGAGGAGTATGCGTGTATTTTTGTTAATTTGGAATATTGGTGCAAAAATAGTGAAAATCACGTTACAAAATTAATTTCACAACTATACAAATGTTCGGCACCCTGTATAACAAAATTAAATTAGATCGGCAGAAACTATGCGTCAAGACCTTTAAAATAAGGTATAGCTTTTTAAAATCCACCGTCGCGTTTTGATCCTCACCCGTTTCAATATAGCCTCCTCGGCACATTTTTCATGATTTTGAACATTTTAAAAAGCATATAACTCATTAAAAAATTTTTTTCTTTTTTTTTCTGACAACCACAAATTAACCAGTGCTAATAGTAGTGCAATATTGCCAAGTTTCATAAAAATCTGAAACGGTCGTGTAAAAAAGGTGTCCGGTTTGACATGGAATGAACGACTGCAAGTTACATACAAAATGTCACTAAAAATTTTTGACATTCAAGGTTTACTCGTACCTAGTTTATTTTTCAATTCCAAAAATAGGGTTTTGTCTATCCTACAAGTTAACGAGCAGACGGGGCGAAAAGAAATCAGCTTACAATAAAATGGGTGTACTAGAGATTTCTTTCGACATCCCTTTGTGAAGCAAACATATTTTCCGATGATCAAGCTACAGATTGACATCACAACTAAAAATGATTTTTAAAAAATGGCTGTAACCTTAACCATCTTGTTTACGTTTCCTTTAATTAAACTTGTCCACTCTGGGCTTAACTAATAACATCAGCCATTTTCCAACTTCAGTAAAATGCGTCAATCAACGACCGTTTGAACATAACCACAACATTGCTCTCTGATAATTAAATTAGTTTCGGGCGTTTGTTCTATGATTCGTCTGTTTTCATTTGAAACAAGTGTCAAAATGTTGCGGTTGCTTTATTGCAAAAGGTGCCAATATCTGTTGGAAATTTGTCTATTTTGGGTTAATTGAATTTTAACTCGCCCTCCTGAAATATTTGATACTTGTTGTCTTAATAATTATGTGTTACGTTTTTGGGTTTCACGTAATTGCTTAAATGAAATGTAGAATAGTGATTTTTAGTAAATTGAACTAAGAATTTGGTTATATGACTTGAAATTGAAAAATTGTTAACATTATGTGCTCTATTGAAAATATAGGCAAATACTTGAAGATGTGAAGTCTGTTCGTGTGTGACTCTATTCCTGTGAAGTTTAGGTTTAGTTCAACAATAGCTGTATTTTGATTACATCTCTTGCTAAAATTATAGCTTATGTTGTTAAGAGGTCTAAGCGATTCTAGTGGCATAAATTAAAAGAGCTAAACCGATTTCTTTCGCAGAAATAAGCGGTTTTTCCAACACATCCTTGTAATTGGCACTGGAGTCTCAAGGGCCGGTTCTCCTATATTATACCCTGCACTCCTTGATGCTCAGAAAAGCCAACTGAAAATATGTTCTTGGACGCAATTAACACAGATTTTGAAACTAATGTTATATATGAATTTGTAAGAAAATTTTATTGTTTTTGGTAAAAATAGTTTAATATATATGTTGGAGCTATATCTTAATCTGGGTTGGTTTGTCTTCATTTTCAACAGCTATTGTCCTTGGCATTTAGAAATTACTCAGTAGGGACATAAATAATGTTACAACATTGAACACACCAATTTTAATAGTGCAACTGAACATACCCCGTTAATGTCATATGGGTTTTGAAAGCTAACCTCAATAGCGTTAGTCTGTAATGGGATTTTAAAATTGTTTCAACTTTCATCATAGAGTGGTCAGATAATGAGAACCGTTTTGCTGTAATAGCGCTTTTCAAGTATGAAATGAAAAAAAAACGATATTTTCAAACCGCTCCGGCCTCTAGGGATTAGCCGCATGTTCGCCTACCGAAGATCGCCACCGGTCGGGCCGCCCACGCTCTGTTAGAACACCGCATGTCATTAAAGCCGATAAATCAAGAATTTACAGAAATCCGCCCCGGAAACAGAAAATCATGGCCCGTGAGATGAATATCACGCAAAAGTCCATGGGTCGAATCATTAAAAAAGACTTGGGGCTTTCAAACGACGTACCGGACATTTATTGAATGCAGCTTTAAAAAAATAGGATTGAAAAATGCAAACGTCTTTTGGTGAAGCACGCTGATAACTTGCACAGAAAAATTTTGTTCACCGATGAAAAAATTTTTACCGTTCAGGAAAAATTGAGCAAGCAAAATGATAGAGTGCATGCGCGGTCATCTAAGGAAGCATCTGAACTGATCCCAAGGGTGGAAAAGGGTCATCACCCAGCTTCAGTCATGGTTTGGTGGGGTGTTTCTTACGATGGAATCACTGGCCTGAATTTCTGCGAAGAAGAAGTCAAAACAAAGTTTACCAAGAAACCGTTTTGAAAGCTTTTGTGAAGCCACTTATCAATTCCCTGTTCCAAAACCAGCCATGGACTTTCCAGCAGGATTCTGCGCCGGCCCATAAGGCTAAAATGCTCCAGGCCTGGCTTCGAAACAATTTGCCAGCGTTCATTTCGTCTGAAGAATGGCCCTCAGGCAGTCCAGATTCGAAGCCATTGGATTACAAATTGTGGACGGTTTTAGAGGACAAGGTTTGTCACAGAAGATACCCCAACATTTGACCGCTTGAGACTGCTTTGGTTCGAGCTGTGGCCAATTTTCCAATGAACGGGGTTCGTGCAGCTATTGACGATTGGCCTGTGCGACTTAAGGCGTGTGTAAAGGCAAAAGGCGGATATTTCGAATAAGTAAATTCTTTTTGGATACAATATACATCAATAAATATATAAAAAGTATTTGTTCCAAAAACATTCAGTACTTTTTATTTTACAGCATAAAACGTGTGTAATAGTATTTCATCAGGGTCAGTTGTATTTTGTGGCTTGTAAAGCTATACACATAAAATCAGATGAACATATGTGTGGGAGCCTTATCGAAATCTTAACTGATATTCAGCAATTTCAATAGAGTTCTTCATGGCCCATACAACTTACTTGTGTTAAATTTCATCATGATTGGATTTAATTTATGGTTTCTATTGGTATAAAATCGGATAAATATATAGTATCTTAATATGAACCGATTATTTTCAATTTAATAATATTCTTTCGCGGTCCGAAAAATTACAATTAAATAAATCTTTGCTTGACTATAATTAGCATTCTTACAGACCGCCTGAGCGTATGAGTAATAAACAAATTTTATCATACGCACCAGATGTTTGGCCTGAACGCTTATTTAAAAATATGAATCAATTCGTTCTATGCAAAACTGTTGCAAGATTTTCCTGGCAATAATCGATGCTACGGCTAAAAGATATTATTGATAGTGATATTTATGGAAATGTGCATACACGTTTACTGCAGTTACTTTTTATTTTAACAAATATCAGAGAGCTTCTTATGAAATTGGCATACATTTCTTAAGGAGACCGCACCGTTTGCACCAAATACAGTTTTATAAGTTTACCCATAACTGCATACAGGCTTCTCAAGCATATTTTGTGAACGTCTGAAGCTTCACGTCAACATCAGCGATGACCCGTGTTATTGTGCCTTTATACTACAAAATCGAAAACGGGACAGATCATAATATTGCCCCAAAGCCTGGTAAAATCCCGTGAAAACTAAATTGACACATATTGTCTCAAAACTAGCATGTCTATGAAAATGAAGTTGACTGGTACACATTTTTCATTTCCATAAGATAAGAGGCCTTTGAAAAGGTGATAATCTGTTGTGCAACTTGTTTTAGTTGTCTATCTTAGCTCCGGCGAAAAGATTAAGTTAAGCAAGACGCATGGAATGTTGGTATAACCTTTTCAAGGTCACTTGCACAAGATCGAAGCACGTGGAATTCAAATCTGAACGGGGGTGAAAATGTTTTAAGGTTAAGAATGGTCATCTAGGTTAGTAATCTAGATGGTTGATTGAATGATGTGGTATTTTATACACAATGACATAAATGTAGCTTCAAAATAGAGCCAGATTTCATTCAATCTAACACACAATTTTTGTTTCATTAAATTTTTTGTCTATCATTCCTCACAGATCTCCCTGTATATATTCTATGCTATTGATCAAAAAACTGTGAAAACCGAGACTTTCCGCTTAGCTATAATAATAATAAGAACTCGTCGTTCAGTATCTTGTCATTGGAATTAATGTTCTCCGTTCTTGTTTCACATATAGTGTAGCAATATATAAGCAATTGAAGTTTTATCTAGTCTTAAATGAAACCCACTCTATTGAAGTCCTTTTTTAAGTTAAAGTCATCTTTATATTCACTTTGTTAGCCTTTAAATATCAGTACCACCATAAAAGTCCTAAATAGTCTTCTAATCCTAATTTCATAGCTATGGGTTACCTAAGAAATTTTAGTTTTTGATACGATTTAATTTAATTTGACATTAAAGGGCTTTAAAGGGGTAAGCTAATTTTGTAATCCTTAAAACCTCTTTTTTCATATGACATTAAGAGAAAGGAAAGCAAACTTCTATTGGCCACATATGATGGCATCCATAACAATTGTGGTTATCATCCATTTAATGAATTTAGTATCCTTAAGGCTTTAATGTCCACATTTTGTTTTGTGTTCTCTTTCTTTTTTTTATTCTTGGAAACATATTTAACAAAGTTTATCTTTTCTCTGTCTTCTACTCAGCCTTTTGGCAATGTGAAACTCCCTCATACCCTTTTTTTTTTGCTTTTTTAGTCGTAATGATTTGGTTTTTGTCATTTCTTTTCTTCTTTGGCCAGCAACAGCTGGTTCGCACTTCAGCCAGTTGTTACTTTTGGGTCATTTGATGTCAAATACGTTTAGTTTAGTAGCCAAAAGAAACTTCGGTAAAGAGATTCGGGCGGTCTCTATGCCGGTGGTATGCAGTAATTCATTTTCAAAAAATTAAGTTTATTTTTACCATTAAGCCGAATATTGTATATGCTGTGCCTAAATCCGACTTAGTTCTCAAAATGATATGTCACCTTTATTCACTATGTAGCAAAGTGCATGATGCTATTGTTAATAAAATTAATGGGGCACAAGCACGAGTACTCAAAAAATTGGCATTTCTTAGAAGTCCTTTTAATCGTGTTGCTGCAGTATTTTTAGCTGTAGTTTTTCCCAACTGGCAACTGACACTTTTGAAGCAAGAGAATAACAATTAAAACTTATAATGGGTGTATGTTTATTAGTGTAATGAGATTACATATGCAAAATTTGTTTAGAAGCTTCTAAAGCTGCAGTTACTGAAAAAGGATTTTTTTTTAAAATCAAAAGTCCGATATGCAAGCAATTGCGATTGGATTTCTCCCAGGCCAGAAACTGTGGAATGATTCGTCAAGATCAGTTAATATTTTTGAAGTTAGAATAAACCGAAGGGTGGACAAATAGACGGGTAGACTGGCTTATCGCGTTCAATGGAATCTTGTTTAGCTGGTTTCTTTAATAGGGTTTCAGTAATAGGGTTAAAGGTCGTTAAGTTCGACCAGGCAGAATTTTATATACCCTCCTATGTAGAAGCTATTGAAATGGCAGAAATAACAAGTATCATATTTACAGGCTCTAATTTTGGCCAACAGGTTTGTATTTTTTGGTGTCTATTGTCCATGAGTATGAGCCATGCTTTCTTGCAATTTTGACATACAGAGAACAACCGATTTTTTTCTGACCGAATGTTGGTCGATCCATGTTTTCTATCTCTACAAACGAATATTGATTTTCAGTAGTGAAAACTGACAGTATCGGTTTAAGAGATAAAGTATCGGTAACCCTAACTAATTAGGTTGATTGTTGAACTACATTTGTGTTTGGTTGTTATTAAATATTATTGGCTATAAGATCTCTTTGAATTCAGTTGTTATTGCCACGAGTATTTGTTAACGGAACCAACTGATAGTTAAATATTATGTTTTCGGTTATCTAACCGATATAACAAAGTTTTCTTATATAATTTTTATATTTAACAGTTTGAAAATATTTTTTCTTTTATTTGACTTATGAGCAGTTTAAAACTTGTTTTTTACTTTCAAATCTTATAAAGTTTTTACGAACAAATGAAACCATTTAATGCATCAATTCAAAAAACTATTGGTTGACGCAATAGGTGCTTATGCCAACCAACCACTTATGAAAAACATGTTACTTTGATGCCAATAATAGGCGGTGACAACAGATAAATTCTTGGTAGTAACTAAATAAACCCCGTTTAATTTAACATTTAGGACTTTCTGGGGGAGTTAAATGATTTCTTCTTGAAATGAAAAACTGAGGTGATTACAGTAAATTCCTAAAAGAAAGCCTTTGATAAGTCTCAGCTATTTTTTATTGGCCATGGAAATTTTTATTTTTAACGCTAAATTGTATTATATTAGTTAAAAAGTATTAAATATTCATTATTTAAGCGAATTTTCGTGATGAGATGTCTTAATTGATATCGTATGCAGTTTATTTTTATAGAACATTTTAACCTCCTATATCTAAGATATGAGTGCTCGTTTCGTCCTTTGTCGAAAAAGTGAAGAATAGTCAAAAAATTATTCTTTTACATTAATTTTTTTAAATAAACTACATAATAAGACCGGTAGGAAAAAAAAGATCCAGGAGTTTAACACAATTTTAAGTAAAATCTTCATATAAATCTACATTACATTCCTATTAAATCTGATTTAATTGGCGTAGTATTTACTAGTGATTGCTAGATTTTATCATACAAGCCGTTTTTGGGTCCTATGTCCTAGACCAAATGTTGATATATGTTAGTAGACTACTGTCAAATGTTGAGAGAGTTCCGTTTTTTAGTTTGTGTTAAACATATGTTCAAAACATACAACCTTGTGGATTTTGTAAGAAATGGAGAAAAGTGAATTTCGAGTGCTCATTAAACATTAAACCTAGAAAAAGCTTGATAAATACTATGGGGACTCTGCAGAATCGATCTCATCGACTTCACCATCGACGACGCTGAAAGTTCTGGACGGCCAATTGAAGTCAATACACCCGAAAATTTCGAAAAAAATCCACGATATGGTTTTAACCGATCGAAGAGTAAAAGTGCATCAGATTGTTGATGCCATACGCATTTCACATGACAGTGTGTCATCGATTTTACATGGTCAGTTGGGTTTAAGAAAGCTATCTGCAAGATGCGAGCCACGATTACCATTTCCTAAAGATAATGCACGGGTGCACACGTGTGCTGTCTCAATGGCAAAATTGCATGAATTGGGCTATTCTCCGGATTTAGCCCCCATATTCTCCGGATTTAGCTCCTACTATTTGCAAACTGAAAGAAATGGCTCGGTGGAAAGAGATTCAGCTCCAACGATGGAATAATTGGTCAAACAAATGCCTATTTTATGGACTTCGAAAAATCCTTTTTTGGATAAGTAAAGAAGGGACACAAGTCGTTGGACTAAGTGTATAGAGCTTAAAGGGGGTTATATATTTACGAGTAATAATGATTTTTTTTCGAAAAAAAACTGTGTTTTATTCGAAAAGTCACGAAATTATTGATCGGCCCTCTTACATAGAATGTGGTTATTCTACCACTTTTTTTATGGTTCGGCACGGTTCATAGGCAAAAAAATGATATAGTTCGGTTTACAACCGGTGCGGGTTTGATTTATGTACCTGCTAAAATGACTAATGATCTTATAGCCATTTCATGGATGTCAGGTGCACAAGCAAACGCACCCCGATGGACCTAAAAAAACAACATTATTGAAATTTACCTTGAAAAAATCGTGCGTTGTAATTGATCTCGAGGCGAACATTTAAAAGACAAAGTACACATTTTTCTATAAACGTACATGAATCATTGAACATTGCTTACGTGCATAAGAATCAATGTTTCAGTGCGGCCTTCATGTTTAATGTATTCGGCCGGATCCGTAGTTATTAACTAAATTAACTTCGGTGAAACTTGTGCCATAAACTCAAGGGTTTCCTCTCCAGTCGCCATTGTACAAAGTTCTTCCTTTTTCCTGCAGTTGCCATGTATGTGTGCGAGCGTGTGTGTGTGTTCGTCCGCTGCTTCCTTTGCCTTTTGCCATTCCAGTCATGCTAATGACTTTATTGTGCGGAAATTGTGTGTCTACTTTCATTGTATGTTTACATTAACATACTCGTTACTTTTTACGAGAATCCAACACATGTGCGTATCTACACACACAGAAACACACAGAGAATACAATACACTTACATCAAATGCGAGCGTACCTACCCTGTAGGAAGCCTGATGTCAAGTATCTCCAAGTCAAAACTATTGTCTACTCCGATTTTTTTTCTTTTTAAGGGTGGTATAAAATTAAATTTCGAGAAAAAAGAACTTATGTGAAAAATATTCTCTCCAATTGTTCTAGTGTGGCCATCTAGAAAAATAGCCAAAAGTGTTGACTACGATTATTAAAATGTACCACTGAGTCTCTAGTTCCAATGTCTCCATATGATCCCATAAAAACTACTTAGTCAATAGTGTGACAATTGATTGAAAATTCCCAACAATTATAACAAACAAGTAGTGAATCACTGGTTCAAATGTCATATTTCATTTTCATTGACAAGCACATGTTGAATGTCTATAGCAGAAAACATTGCCTGAAGAATTTGGTCTATAGTACTGCTTACAAAGTCGGCAGTGATTCAGTACAATTTTACTATCGACATTTCCTACAGGGTATCTACACTTACATTAGTTTATGTAAAGTTTAAAAAGCTTTTGTATGCCTGTGCCGGGAAACAGGAAGTGCGTGTTTTCCTACCATTTTGAGCGTGTGTGTGTAAGTATGAGTGTTGACCGTCAGCACATGTGACGCTGCTGCGTAAGGGTCTGAACTGAAAGTTAATGTTATTAACCCTTTCCTTTTTACACATAAAACACAAATAAAAACTACAACTAGATTTTATAAAGTGGAATTAGCCAAGTTTTCCCTTAAGTAGCTACGTCTTTAAATGAAGTTATGGCAAGTTCTGTTAAGTCACTTAAATATCATGAATTGTTTTAGTGTTATGTGCTAGGTAGCATTTTAATCTATAGATCATAAAAAATAAGAGATATGTGTGAGGTAGCATTTTACTCTATGGATCATAAAGAATAGTATTTAAATGATTTCCGGAGAAATCCGCAAAATTATAACAAATTCGTATACAGTGGACGTCCAATAGTACGTACTTCCGTTTCCACGAATTTCCAATAGTACTAAAGGCGAATTTTTCTGTTGAGAACAGTATAGAAACTTCCAAGACACTTTTATTGAGGTCTATTCAAGAAAAGGTGGCAGGCAAGCAACTACAAATGACTGATTTTGTTTAACAAACTCATTTTATGCTTTAGGTACCTGCATACCCAGCAAACCAAACCTTCCAAATTCGGTCAGAATTCTGTACGACAATCGGCAAAATGTTCCGATTTCGGATCAGAATTCTTCGCGAGTTCGTAACGAAAAACATATGAGAAGGTTGACACTAATTCTGAACTACTTCTCTGAGGGATTTCTGATGTTTTTGCCGATTTCTCGTATCGGATTCTGAACTAATTTTGAACGACTTCGGTCAGAATTCTGGCATTAGGTCTTATTAAATTCTGATGTTTTTACCGACATTTCGAACCGAATTCCAAACGAATTCTGAGCTTATGTCATGGTAAATTCTGAATGTAAACAATCAAAAAAAAAGAAAATATTTTTGTTCTACAAAAAAAATGTTGTAAAACATTTTCAAAAAGCGTTCGGAAAGACTTTTAGTTACAATCAGGGGTGTCTGCAACCAGTTTTGCATTTAACGAGTACTGCAGGCAGTAGAGTTTTCCTACGATGTGTTCTGATGTTCTTGCCGATTTCTCGTATCGAATTCTGAACTAATTTTGAACTACTTCGGTCTGAATTCTGGCATTAAGTCTTATTAAATTCTGATGTTTTTAACGACATTTCGAACCGAGTTCTGAACGAATTCTGAGCTTATGTCATAGTAAATTCGGAAAGTTAACCATTAAGAAAAAAGAAAATATTTTTTTTCTACAAAAAAAAGAAGTTGTAAAACATTTTCAAAGAGCGTTCGGAAAGACTTTTAGTTACAATCAGGAGTGTCTGCAAGCAATAATTGTGCTGTAACTATGTTAAGTGGCTATACACTTAAGGGCCACCAGTTTTGCATTTAACGAGAGCTGCCGGTAGTAGAGTTTTCCTCCGAACACAATTAAAATCCCTCGCACATCTAAGCTAACCAAACGGTCAGAATTTGAATTTAAAATATAAAAATACCTCAGACAAACGATATGTCTAAACACAAGAACAACAACTGTAAAATATGAAGCAAATAACAAAAATTTTAAACGAATAGACTACCTCAGAGATAAATAGTTCAGAATTCGTTGCGAGTTCGATAAGAGAAGTCTGAACAAAAAATTAATAAAAGTTCCACAGACAAGTCTAACAGAATTCGCGCCGAATTCGTTCAGATATTTCTTAACATAATAAATAAAAAATCCTCAGACAAATCGAACAGAATTTGTAAAGATTTCGGTAAGAATTCTCGATTGAGTTCAGATATTGTTCAGAATTGTCTGATATCAGACTTTGTCGACAGAAATATCTGAACGAATTCGGCCCGAATTCTGTTAGAGTTGTCTGTGGGATTTTTATTAATTTTTTGTTCCGACTTCTCTTATCGAACTCGGAACGAATTCTGAACTACTTGTATTTATCTGAGGTAGTCTATTCGTTTAATATTTTTGTTATTTGCTTCATATTTTAGAGTTGTTGTTCTTGTGTTCAGACATGTCGGATCTATTTCTGAACGAATTCTTAACTGTTTGTCTGAGTTATTTTTATATTTCAAATTGAAATTCTGAACGTTTGGTTAGCTTAGCTGTGCGATGGATTTTTATTGTGTTTTGAGGAAAACTCTACTGCCGGCAGTTCTCGTTAAATGCAAAACTGGTTGCCTTTAAGTGTATAGCCACTAAACATAGTTACAGCACAATTATTGCTTGCGAAACTGCAGACACCCCTGCTTGTAACTAAAAGTCTTTCCGAACGCTTTTTGAAAATGTTTTACAACTTTTTTTTTGTAGAACAAAAATATATTCATTTTTTTGATTGTTTACATTCAGAATTTACCATGACATAAGCTCAGAATTCGTTCAGAATTCGGTTCGTAATGTCGGTAAAAACATCAGAATTATATAAGACTTAATGCCAGAATTCTGAAAAAAGTCGTTCATAATTAGTTCAGAATTCGATACGACAAATCGAAATTTCCTTTCGAATTTCCCAGGACTACAGTTCAGAATTCGGTCAGAAATCGGTTCGAAATGTCTGCAAAAACATCGGAATTCCCTCAGAGAAGTAGTTCAGAATTCGTGTCAACCCTCTCATATGTTTTTCGTTACGAACTCGCTAAGAATTCTGATCCAAAATCGGAACATTTTGCCGATTGTCGTACAGAATTCTGACCGAATTCTGAAGGTTTGGTTTGCTGGGTATGTACAAATGATGATTAAACACTTATTGATTTGAATATATTTTGAACTGTCTGTAGGTGTTTTTTTTTGTATAAAAGAAGAAAAAACTTTAGTCCAATAATACGAATTTTCCAACATTACGAAAAGGCCTGACATCAAATAATTCGTACTATTGGACGTCCACTGTAAGTATATGTATATTAGGCCGGATCATATAAATACGTTTTTTAGAGAATTTGGCAAAAGTGTCTTAAAATAGCACTGATTATGATAGAGAATAGCAAAATGCATTAGAGTCCTGATATACTTTGCATTTTTTATTTACTCGTATACGATTTCTATTAGAATGGTACTGACTGTAGTTATAGAAATTTGCTAGATGCTTGATTTATTTATAATTTTAGCTCAAACTTTAAATAAATACTCGTATAGCGCAGGTTTAAAAGACATTTATCAATTATTTTGCAATTCAGTTAAATTTATTTATTTTTTAAGGGACATTTTTAAGGATTTCAAGTGAAACAATGCAAAGTCTCGCAAAGTGTTAGAGAATCACGGTTTGCAGTACTGAATTCTACTTTTTGTAAATTACCCAAAGGGTTAGACAATATTTTCAATTTGTTGATCCGGCCTTATGTATGTATATTTATTTATAATGTCCTGTGGTTCCAGTTATGAAAAAAGGCCGTAATGATTTTATTTCTCTCATGCTGAATTCGCTCTTCATTATTCTATTTACAAGTTGGCTTCTGCATCTGTGTGAAGGGCGTCCCATTCTTCGATTCCCAGTAGAGTCTAGGGCTTTTAGCAATATCGCTAGGTGTCTACGTAGCGTTTGGCCACTTCACCTGTATTTACGCAACGAAATTAAAATGATTGGATGATTGGTTCTGCTTTGCGACTGGGCATTTGTGGTAGTTGTAAGACTGAATACCATTTGAATTCCTCACAGACGGCGGTTAACAAACTCCTGTACATTTCGCACTTGACAATAGACGTAGATGAGAGTTTAACAGAACATTTAAAACATTGTGACGCGACACAATACTCAAACAGTAAGCGAGAATAATCTGACGTTGCAAATAGATGCGAACAATTGATAAATCTACAGGGGAGCGTGTAATGTAGGTATGTGGAGTGAAGTCTATACTTAGTAGGGACATAAATACTGTTACAACATTGAACACACCAATTTTAATAGTACAACTGAACATACCCCGTTAATGTTATATGGGTTTTGAAAGCTACCCTCAATAGCGTTAGTCTGTAACGGGATTTTAAAATTGTTTCAACTTTCATCAAGGAATGGTCAGATAATCGCTGTAATAGCGCAAGCGTAAGAGCGATATTTTCAAAAAGCTCCGGCCACTAGGGATTAGCCGCATGTTCGTCTACCGATGCAAAAACTATTTGAGAAGACTGGAGATGTAAAATACCGCAACCGGTCGGGTCGCCCACGCTCTGTTCGAACACCGCATGTCAAAGCCGTTAAAACAAGAATTAACAGAAATTCGCTCAGAAAACAGAAAATCATGGCCCGTGAGATAACTATCACGCAATAGTCCATGAGTCGAATCATTAAAAAAGACTTGTGACTTGGGGCTTTCAAACGACATACCGGGCATTTATTTATTGACATACCGGGCATTGAAAAATACAAACGTCTTTTGGTGAAGCACGCTGATAACTTGCACCAAAAAATTTGCCAGCGTTTATTTCGTCTGAAGAATGGCCCTCAGACAGTCCAGATTTGAACCCATTAGATTACAAATTGTGGACATTGGATCTATTTAGACTGCTTTTATTCGAGCTGTCGTCAATTTTCCAAGGGCAGCTATTGACGATTGGCCAGTACGACTTAAAGCGCGTGTAAAGGCAAAAGCAAAAAGCGGACATTTCGAATAAGTAGATTCTTTTTGGATACAATATACGTACATCAATAAATATATTAAAAAATATTTGGTCCAAAAACATTCAGTACTTTTTATTTTACACCATGTAACAGTATTTATGTCCCTACTACAGGTTGATTCAAATAGTCATAACATTGGAACGGAAGGACCTGTTGGCATCGTTTAGGAAATTTTGGTTAGGTAAGAGGTTGGGCTATCTTTTAAGAGAAAACAAATTCTACACTGTTTAGCAATTCTACCCTAGTACCCTCCGACCACCAATCCAAAATTTTCAAACCGTTGCAACCACAAACATTTTGTTGACAAAAAATTGGGGGTAAAATGGCCCCCTTGCACTTTTGGGCATGGTCGTAGATGGTCATTTATTCATGAAATGAGCCAAGGAATACGCTGGTGAAATTTCTTCAGTCATGAATGAATGACACCAACTGTAAATAAACTGATGTGTATTGAATGGGTACACATTAACAGCTGTTATCCTTCCCCACCAAGTGCAAACAAAAACTGCACGCAGAGAACCGATTTTTTGTCTACAGAATGTTTGTGGTTGCACGTACCATGTCTGTATTTCATCGCTTCAACCGAATCTTACTTGGCTGCACATCAGTTTTCAGTAGTAGGAACTGACGGTATCGGTTGAGGGAACAAAGTAACCCTAACTAATTAGGATGGTTATTGGAACTGAATTTGCGCACGTATTGGTTGTTGTTTTAGATTATTGGCTATAAGAACTCTTTGAATTCTGTTGTCATTACCACGAATATTTTACAACTGGACCAACTGAAGGTTAAATTTGATGTATTCGGTTATCTGAGCGAAATAATATTATTTTAATTTTTTTTTATATTTAACGATTTGCAAATATTTATTCTATTATTTAAATTAGAAGCAGTTTTTTTTAAACTTAGTTTATATCTTTTCCAAGGTCACATTGGTAAAGATAAAAAAAAAATCTATTTAAGTTTTTAAGTGTCAAAACATTTTAAGATAAAGCCAATTATGATAAAATTTTTAAGGTGAAGTAAAGAGGAATTTTAACCTAAATACTTCCGGCTACTTAAGGATAATGTGGCACAAAATAACTCAAATGAATTCTTGAAGTCTTGGCCACTTGTAATAAAAAAATATACACTTTCACATCGGTAATATTTTGCAGTTTATTTAAAAAATGGTCAGGAAAAAATGAATATAATAAATCGCCCCTCTGTGTCGATTTTGGTTTGCATTCTGAACATAACGTATTATAGATTTTATTAAAAAAACATATATTTTTTCAAAAAGGATGAAAAGCGCCATGTTATCTTGAAGAAATTCTGATTCTATTTCGGACGATATATACTTAAATGATAAAAGTAGTAATATAGAAGAATATTTTATCGCACAAAAACGATTTTTAAAACCATTTATATAATTTCATTAAAAAAGGACACGCTTCAACTGAAATTGATTGGACAACATTTTTTTCACTTTTCGAAAAAAGGACGAAAATAACACTCCAATCTTAGAGATAGGATGTTAAAATATTTTGCGAAAATAATCTCCATACAATTTCATTTAAGACACATCATCACGAAAATTCTGTTCTCAAGGAATATTTACTACTTTTTAACCTACTTATATTTTATACAATATATCGTTTCTTTGGCCCAAAAAAAGTAGCTGGGACCTAACAGGGCCGCCCTGCTGCGAGTTAAATGAAGTCTTTCATTTCTAGAAAAAAAGAATTCATTCCCAGAGAAACTCTGATATTTTGTTGCATAGTATAATATGTTATAACAGAAAGAAATTATTTGTTGTCACCGCAAATTATTGGTACCAGAGTAACATGTACGTCATTGGTTGGCTATCATAACAACCAGTTGTGACAACCAATAGTTTAACTGAATTAGGTTGGTATAAACGACGCATTGGCTGCACTAATCGTAATATTATTATCTTATGGTAAGGCGATTGCAACAGAAAGTATGTTTATCGAAAACGAATATTTGTAGTTCATACCGATTACCAACTGATTTGTTCTAGGTGTGTAAATAAATTATTTTTATAAGTTAGAGATAGTCCTTATGACATTTTTCCATTGATAGTGTTGAACAGGTTTTTCGCCCGGTGAATAAATGTCAAATAATGCAACGCGCTTGTGCAACAGAATTGTATTTACACAAAATCTTAATTCTAGATAGAAACGATGCTACCGTTACAGCAATACAGCCTGTTGAAGCAAACGTTGCTTTGTGTGTAGCTGTGTTCTCACATGCATCGTGACCAAAAAAAAAATTGCCGCAACACGATGCTCTCAACGTTTGCCTCATTTGAACCTACAAAAAAAAATTTATTTTGAAAAAAATTCTTTTCTCATTTTCTCCACTTTATCGTCGAGATAACGACAGTAGCAGTTTTTTTTGACTTATACGTGTACATTGCAATATTTATACCTAGAATAAATAGTAGAGCTTATGACACTTTGTCACTTTTACCGATACATTCAATTCCATTTCCTTACAACCGCAGTGTACCAACTAACAGTCGGTTATACTGATGGAAGCTTGAAGTTCATGTAAGCACAATCATTCGTTTGGCATAGAAATTCAGTTGTGGCAACAAATCTCTTTACTTTGTGTCCATTTTCTTTTCCCGCCATTCTCGCAGACGACTTTAAAAAGAAATACAAAAATAATGCCCTACATAGCCGTGTTCCACATAATATCCTGGATCTGAAGCGCTGTTTCCGCACATGGCTCTCTCTCTCGCTCTTACCCTTTTCATCCTTTAACAGGATCAAACTGATTTGTCACTCGTTGTATTGCACATACTTGCAGTTAAACTGTTGTTTATCATTCCATTTGCGTAGTTTGTATGCTTGCAACATACAATATAGCATTTTGCTGTGTTTTTTTTCTTTCCTGTTGCCCACGTTCTACTGGGGTCCAGCAATGACACATCCCTGACGCCTTTATCGGAAGAGTCCTCATATGCGAGTTATAATAAATATGTGGCATTTATTATAATTTACCACAAGTGTACGAGTGCCTGTCGGTTTGATCTGCTGCCACTGGTACTAGTGTTGCCTATAGTGCTGTTGTCGTTACTCTCGTTGTTGTTGTTTTTTTAATATGCTACGTGTGTGGTTTTTATGGTTTGACGTGTTGTTTTTGTTGCGGCATTCCGCCACTGTTGCGTCTGTTACTGCACCACGATTACTGGGCGTACGTTGAAATATTTTTCTTTCTGTTTACATTTCGAAAACTCGTTGACTTTGATTGTGTTTTCCTTTTACTTCGATTTTAATGGTATTCTAGATGCACGTACGTTCATGCAGACATTCACGGAAATGTAGATTTGTGCGTGTATGTGTAATTTGCAGGATGTTAACGTATTTTTTTAATTATTTCCTTTGGGGATTTTTGGTAGCTAATCAAGAGAGCTTCGACCTATAGATTAGAACTGGAATAGTTAAGAGCAGCCGTTATAGTTGTTACAGTATCGGTTCAAATATGATAATGAATGTAAAGGGTGGTTAAATTTTAAGGGCCAATGTTGAATATGAGCCGCGAGCAACACGTTAAAGTTATTCAGGCTTCGGGCAACAGTGGATGTTCAATTTTCGGAGAAAATCATCTTTAGTGATGAGGCACATTTTCACCTCAGTGGACTCTACAATAAGCAGTATTGCCGCATTTGGGCGAATAATAATCCTAGAGTGATTGTCGATAAAACTACGCACCCACAAAGAGTGGCTATTTGGTGCGGTTTATGGGCTGGCTTCATCATCGGGCCATATTTTTTCCAAAATGAAGCCGGTCAGGCAGTTGCTGTGAATGGTGTTCGCTATCGTGAGATGAAAACGAACTTTTTATGGCCCGAATTGGAAGATATCGATGTAGACAATATGTGGTTTCAACAGGATATTATACCAATATTATCATAATAAAAAGAAATGACAATAAATTCCTAAATAACTTGTGTTTTATTCAAAATCAACGTCGGCCCTTAAAATTTAACTATTCTTTATGTAGATGGATCTAGGAGTGATTGCTACATGAAACATTGTCTCTTTCTATAAACATTTTTGGAAAAATTTATACTCTAGGACAATATATGTTGCATACACATAGAGAACAGATTTGTTGCCACAACCGAAGTTTTTTCCAACCGAAAGTTGGTGGTTGCACGCACTATCCATGTAATCGATCGCTACAACCAAATGTTGATAGGGAAAACGAACATTTTCATTAGTGGGAACTGACAGTATGAGTAAAAGAGACATGTTATCGATAAACCTAACTAATTAGGATGATTATTGGAACTGAATTTGTATTAGTTGTTGTTTTAGATTATTGTCTATAAGAACTCTATGAATTCAGTTGTCATTACCGCTAGCATTTGTTAACTAGACCCACTGATTGTTACATTTTATATACGAGTATGCAGCTATCTGGCCGAAATAACAAAGTTTTTTCTTTAATTTTTATATTAAACAGTTTGAAAATATTCATTCGGTTATTTGTATTATGAGCAGGTTTTTTTCTAAACTTGGATTTTACTTTTGAATTTAATAAAGATCATCTGCATGAGTGGGAAAAATGTATGTATCAAATTGGTAAGGTGTGTCAAAAAATTCAATTTTGGTTTTAAAGTGCCAAACAATTTCAAGATAAAACTGATTATGATAAATTATTTAGATGAAGTAAAGTGGCATTAAACCTTAATATTCCCGGCTACTGAAGTGCAATGTAACTCAAAATACCTCAAAAGAAGTCTATAAGTCATATTTGTAGGTTATTTTAAAAAAATGTGTGGATAAAATTTTATTTAATAAATCGACGCTATGTGTTGATATTGGTTGTCATTCTGAACATAAATTATGTATTCAATTTTATTGAAGAATTTATTATTTATTGAAATAAGGACGAAAAAGGTAAATTTATCTTGAAGTTATTCTGATTTTTTTTAATTCATCTAAATATTATTTAGTTCTACCGGGTGTGGCGGTAAAATTTGCTTATTTGGGAATGAAGTTAAAAAAATATGAACTATGGAAGAATTTATTTTATATTTAAATTATATTGAACAGTAAGGGAATTTTTGAATTAAAAAAATTTAAGATAGTGTATCAGGCAAATGTCGGCCTTCGCTATCCTCACTCTCCTGCATACGTTTTCTAAAGTTTTCATAAACTCTAACAAGCATGTCGACTGGTATTCTGCCAATTTCAGCCTCAATATTGTTAAAAAGGCCTTCCAATGTGTTGGGACGGTTGAAATACACCTTCGACTTCAGGTTACATCATGTAAGGAAAGAATCGTAAGGGGATAAGTCTGATAAGTGTGCCGGCCAGTTAACATCACCCTTCAAAGAAATGAGCCATCTAGGAAATATTTGCCTCAAACAATTCATGGTTATCCTCGCTGTGTGTACAGTGGCACCATCCTGTTGGAACCATGTATCCTCTAATTGCACTGCTTTAAGAGCCGGCTGATAAAAAGTCTGGAAATGCCATGATCAAGTGTTTACTTCCGAGAAGAGCATTTCGGTGATTTCAGCAGTACTGCTGCTCTTACTCTCTTGAAGTTTTGTGGTGTTTTTATCCTTCTCTCAGGTCCCCTTCGTACATATGACACATTCTCTGCTGTTCTCAAGGAAGTTACCCAATTTACAATTGATCGCCGTTCAGGAACAAGTCCGCTTGGGGGAACAGCGAATCGCAAACGAAAAGCACGCAGAACTTCAATGATTGAGTGTGCATTTGAAAGGTACGCTTCGACACAAAATGACCTATCCTCACGTGCCCAATGCATGATTGCAACAGAAAGGCAGACGAATACAAATCTCCCGTCAGTCACTGTAAGCCATTTATTTTTTGAATATAATTTCCCTCAAATGTTGGCCGCAACTATGCCTAAGGGTGTCCATTTGGGGGCTCTAATTTTGGCTGAATTCTTCGAGCATTTCGACCGGTTTGGCTTTTAAAACCTGAATCGTAGCTGATTTGTCTGCATAGGCTTTGAACTTTACTTAGCCCCAATGACAAAAAAAAAATACTAAAGGTATGATATCACACGATCTAAGCGGCCAACTTACTGGTCCAAAACGTGAAATTGGCAGCTTTTGGAAATGACCTCTCAATAGATCCATTATTTTTGCAGCTGTTGGGCAAGTGGCACCTTCCTGTTGAAACCAAATGTCGTCAAAATTACGGGCTTCAATTTCAGATAGCAATGAGTGTGATATCACACCTGTAGGCTTTTTTCTTTGGAGCTACGGAAAGTCCAAAGTCTATGCTGACAAACCAGCTATGATTCAGGTCTTTGAAGCCAACATTACGCATGTGACATACCGGTCGAAATGTTCGAATGAGTCATCCAAAATTGCACCCTCAGAATGGACTCCCTGAGGCGTAGTTGCGGCCAACATTTGAAGGAAAGGATATTCAACAAATAAATGGCCTAAAATGTCCTTTCGAATGAATAAAAAAGATTCCACACTTGATTTGAATTATATTATTTTTTTATTTTGAAAAAATACCTCTAGATTGATCACCCTATATATGTTGATGTTGGTATAACTAATATTTTGTTCTACAGCTAACTAAAGAGGGTTAAGTCACTAATCTGTAGTACCACTAGCTGTCGAACCAGGTGTAAAAGGGAACTAAGTTCTTTGCATAAATGTGTAGATGAGTAGATTTATTCTGACTCGAGTTTGGAGAATAGTTTTACGGTCTTCTATTGTTGAGTATTTACTTCATACTAACTCCTAACATCTTGAATAATGTCTTAACTAACTAATTGTAAAGAAATCGTCACTTATACATTTAAACAAAGTATCTAACAATATGTGTGTGTGTGTGAGAGCCGCTGATTTTTCATAGTTCCTTATCGCCATGCATGTAACATATGTGCTAACAACATTTGGGTTTGTTCCATTTCTGTAAGATTAAAAGCAGGTAAAGGAACCAGTGTAGTATGCTCCCTCGCAGCACTCGAAAGTGCAACAACAGGGTGTCACTAAACCCACC
The DNA here is from genome assembly GCA_963513945.1 of Hydrotaea diabolus. Lineage (NCBI taxonomy): Eukaryota > Metazoa > Arthropoda > Insecta > Diptera > Muscidae > Hydrotaea > Hydrotaea diabolus. Next base: position 219,717,223 of record OY740716.1, on the reverse strand, counting down.
AGGTCATTTAGAAAAAGGAGGGTGTAGAAACAGATCGCTACCGGACCCTGCAAACCTCTACTGTTCTCTTTTTTTATTTTTTAATTTATTTATTTCGTACCAAATAATATTTACAATTCAAAAACAAATTATTGCCCCAGCGCCACGTGGACATTTTTGGGGCCAGTTGGCAAAGATTTAGCTTAAAGTAGTTTGTAGCTCGAATATTAGATACAACAAAAAACTGTGCACTTAAAAACTAAATAAAACTTACAATAGAAGCAATTCAATATTATCTAATAAATGTGTTTTTAATGTTGTTTTGAAAATTGAAATTCATAAAATATTTTTGATATATTGAGGCAGACGATTATATTCAGAGCAACCGGTATGCTCAATACGTTGTTTTGTTGATTCCAGTCTACATCTTTTGATAAGCAAGTTTGATCGATTTCTAGTATTGAAAAAAGTTTGATTTTGAGAAAATGAAATAGAATGATAACCAATGTTACGCACTAATTTAAACATGTACATTAACAACTGCATTTTATATAGTCCATATATAGGCAAAATTGTTTTAGATACGTCCCTATACAAAGATACCGTCGAATACGTTTGTGGAATATTGTAAACAATTCGGAGGGCTTTATTTTGTGCTCGTTGTAGATATCTATACTCGAGACTTTTTTGTAAGAGTATATCATCGGCAAGTAATTAAAATGGCTATGGATTAGCCCATTACGAGGGCGGTTCGGAAATTTCTTAGCCTATCAAAGAAAGAGAATAGTTAGTTTTTCAAAAATATTTTTATTTTTCAATATAATCTCCTGAAATTTCAATACACTTAGTCCAACGCTTATCTAGCAATTCTATCCCTTGATTAAAATAGTTTTCCTCAAGGTCTTCAAAATAGTGGTTTACAACTGTAATTGCATCTTCATTTGAGGTAAAACGCTTGCCAGCAAGGAATTTTTTAGATTTGGGAACAGTTAAAAGTCACTGGGAGCTAAATCAGGAGAATAAGGTGGGTGGTCAAGCAATTCATACTTTAATTCGTTGATTTTAGCCATTGTTAAAACACTCTTGTGCGCTGGTGCGTTGTCTTGATGAAAAATTATTTTTTTGTGTTGTAAGCCAGGACGTTTTTCTCGAATTTGTACATTTAATTGATCTAAAAGGTTGCAATAGTACTCTGAATTTATTGTTTTACCCTTTTGCAGGTAGTCAATCAATAAAATACCTTTGAAGTCTCAAAAAACCGTTGCAATAACCTTACCAGCCGATTGAATTGTTTTTGCCTTCTTTGGGGCACTTCCTCCAGCTTCAGTCCATTGTTTGGATTGTTCTTTTGTCTCTGGAGTATAGTGGTGGATCCATGTCTCATCAACAGTTATGAAACGACGCTTAAAATCCATTTTATTTATCCAAACAAGCTTGAGAAATGTTCATTCTTATGCGTTTTTGGTCGACTGTTAACAAGTGCGGCACCCATCTTGCAGAAAGCTTTTTCATCTGTAGTTCTTCATGCAAAATTAAATGGACTCCATCATTTGAGATGTCCATGATATTAGTTATTTCACGCACTTTTATTCGTCGATCATTTAATACCATATCATGCACTTTGGCTACAATTTCTGTTGTTGTTGCTGTTTTTGGACGTCCACTACGTGGTTCATCTTCAATGCTTGTACGACCACGTTTAAATTCAGCAACCCAATTTTTTACTGTTGCATATGAAGGAGCACTTTCACCTAACACATTCACCATATCATTATGAATTTCTTGTCCCGATAAACCTTTTTTATGTAAATATTTAATGACACCACGCATTTCTAATTTTTCCATTATAAAAAAATCGCGGATGCGTCTTTTGTAAACACCTGTTTCTATATAAAGGAGTTACCAGATCGAAACAACATGTGTTCATAGCAGAGATGGAAGTTTCCAAATCACTTAACTTTTTTCTGTTTATACCGCTGCTAGGCTAAGAAGTTTCCGAACCGCCCTCGTTTATAGCAATAATTTAGTTTTTTCAGCGAATTTATTTTTAAATTTATAGAGTTGTCCGATTCCTGAAGCTTTTTTTCCCTCAAATGTTGCATATGAGTCATTCCATGCCAAACGGTACGATTTTGGGCAAAAATTTAACGCAATGATTCCGATTTTTATGAAAATTTGCAGATTTGGTCCTCTAGCAATTCTATTTAATCCGCGATTAGAAAAAAAAAATATAATTTTTTTTTTCAAAAGTTATGACCAATTGAACTTTGGTAAAATGGAGATTTTATCAAGGAGGTGTGTTCATTCAGTCGCATGTAACTCCGGAAATACTTGACCGATTTTACTCTGTTATACCTTATTTTGAAGGTAATTTTAAGCACTTCTAAAATAACGAAACGGTATGGCATAACGCCATAGAATTTTTTAAGTTTGTATCATTTTAATCCTTTTATTTCGATTTTGAAAATGATTACATCTTTTTTTATTTTTGAAATTTTGCAGGCGTATTCTTACAGGTCTGTTTTACCGACTGTGTAAGTTTTAAAGTGGTGAAATAATGCGTTCTATTTTTAAAAATTTTTTTTTACCTTATACCTTTTTCACTTCCATGAATATAGAAAATATAATATAGAAAAAAAAATAATTTTTAATAGTTTATTGACACAAGATATAACAACAACAAAAAAACAAAGAAAAAAAGAAATAAAAAAATGAGTAATGAAATAAATGTTATGCCTTGTATACCATCTTCATACAGTACTGCTCAGAAGATGATGTTGTCTGGACTTTCATTATTTTATCGGGTTGTGGAATGAATGCATGGTAGCCAAGAGTTCCAGAAATTGTTTTCGCTTTTTCAAAACGCTCCTTCAGGTGTTTCGCCCTATCTTGATATTGATAGTTATTGAAGAATTCTGTATGAATATTCTTCACGTTTTTATTCACCCAATCATAAAATTTGACGGCACTATTAATGGGATTTATGAGGCTGGACAAGCTTGCACGTGCTGCTAGTCTTTTGACTGTTCCTCCCAGACCATCGCAGGGCCATTTGCCATGAGACGTGGCAAAAAATGCCATTCCGCTGGTATTCCAAAATCTTCTACGTGGAACGTCAGATTTAAAAAGTTTTTCTTGTTTTTGTATTGTGCGCTTGCGCCATCAGAAAAGTAAAATATTTTACTTACAGGTCCTAAGGTTTTCTTTAAAAAATTTACAAGCCCCTACTGGAATACGTGCACGGCTATTGTATCATGTTTTTATTTCTTTTTTTCTTTGTTTTTTTGTTGTTGTTATATCTTGTGTCAATAAACTATTAAAAAATATTTTTTTTCTATATTATATTTTCTATATTCATGGAAGTGAAAAAGGTATAAGGTAAAAAAATTTTTTTAAAAATAGAACGCATTATTTCACCACTTTAAAACTTACACAGTCGGTAAAACAGACCTGTAAGAATACGCCTGCAAAATTTCAAAAATAAAAAAAGATGTAATCATTTTCAAAATCGAAATAAAAGGATTAAAATGATACAAACTTAAAAAATTCTATGGCGTTATGCCATACCGTTTCGTTATTTTAGAAGTGCTTAAAATTACCTTCAAAACAAGGTATAGCAGAGTAAAATCGGTCAAGTATTTCCGGAGTTACATGCGACTGAATGAACACATCTCTTTGATAAAATCTTCATTTCACCAAAGTTCAATTGGTCATAACATTTAAAAAAAAATTTTAAATTTTTTTTCTTGAAACACGTATATAATATTTTTAAGAGAAGAATGCATACACAAACTAGTTAAGCAATCCAAGCTTGTGATGTAAAAAATGCGTACCGTTTGGCATGGAATGACTCATATGTAAGTTCCATGTTAAATTTCCTTGCAAAAGTACTCCTAAGTATCGAACTGAACTGGATTCAACCACATCTTTTCCACAAATAGAAATATTGAAAGCGTTATTACCAACTGAGTAAGGTCGAAATCGCACTAACTTAGTTTTCTCGGCATTCAACAATAGTCCATTTATACTGGCAAATTCCGTTATAATACGCGCATCCTCTTCTATTTGAGCTTTGAGAATAACTTCATGACAATAGGGATAAAAGAGACTTATATCAGCAGCAAACATTATTAATTTACCGTGTAACTTGAGATTTGCAATATCATTTAGATAAATTGTAAACAATAATGGACCTAAAACACTCCCTTGATGCACTCCATATTGTATATTTCCCATTTCACTTCTACTTTTTCCTATTTCAACATACTGCTTCCTATTTTGAAGATAACTTCCAATACGTTTATTAGCACTTCCTGCAATCCCGCAATAGTAAAGTTTTTGTAATAAAATATTGTGATCTACTAGATCAAACGCTTTCGAAAAATCGTAAAAGATTCCAGCAACTCCCTCATAATCATTATCCAAACCATCACATATTTTATTTAAAACGTTCACTACCGCTTCTTGTGTACCACTTCCTTTCCTAAACCCAAACTGTAATTTAAACATAAGGTTATGCTCATTTAAAAACGCGTTAAGCTGTTTATGTACGATTTTTTCAAAAACTTTATCAATGATTGATAATAACGCAATAGGCCTAAAATTTTCAATATTACAAAAATCTCCAGCTTTAGGAATGGGAATTTTTTTTGAGATCTTCAGTATCTCAGGATAACTTGAGGTATTAATAGTAGCATTAAAAACTGTCACCACACTTGAGAGAATTGCATCTTTACATTTCAACAGCATCTTCGCCGATATTCCATCAGGTGCTGGACTTTTATTTACATGTAAATTTGAAATTATTTCTTCGACTTCCTCATTACTTGTGTTACGAAACACGAAAGAATGTTGACATTGAAACAGAGTATTGAGCATATTACAGTTTTCCCCAGGGTGATGTGTTATGTTTTCCTTTAATAATTTGGGAACTTTTAGAAAATAGTTATTGAAAATGTGGCATATCTCTTTATTACACTCTGCGACAAATGGTAAGGGTCAGTGATCGGTTTGGAATGAAACCACCGGGGAAAGTTATATTGGTAAAAAAAAAGTCATACGTGTTCCAGCGTTTCGCTGGGTCTCATCTAGGAATCGAGATATATCGATTTGAAGTTAGTAAGTATCGTATAGGGGAATTTGTCACGTTTTAGGCTCTTTTGTTTGACATAACTCGAGAACCACTCGTCCGATTTAGCTGAAACAAATTTAGAAAAATTAAAAATTACAATTCCTCTAATCTGTTCTTAAACCGTTTTCCTACTTAAGCAACAGTTTCGCAATTATAAATAAATGTATGAAAAAAAAAAAATATTTTTGCCTAAAAATTAAAAATTTTTTTTTTTTTAATTCATAAAAAATCCAAAACTATTACTTGTAAAGGAAAATAATATATGAACAGATTAAGGGAATTGTAATTCTTGGTTTTTTAAAATTTATTTCAGCTAAATCGGACGAGTGGTTCTCAAGTTATGTCAAACAAAAGAGCCAAAAACGTGACAAATTCCCCTATACGATACTTACTAACTTCAAATCGATATATCTCGATTCCTAGATGAGACCCAACGAAACGCTGGGACACGTATGACCTTTTTTTGACCGATATAACTTTCCCCGGTGGTTTCATCCCAAACCGATTGTGGCTGTCGCACAGTGTTATTAGTGACCATTTCACCGCGATTGTTTTTTACTTGCAATTTTGAATGTGAAACTCTTCCTAGCTGTTCGTTTATAAATTTCCAGCATTTTTTCGGATTCTGCTGAAGTGTTTCCAGATTGGTTTGATAAAAAGTATTCATACAAATCCGTGTAGCTTTCTTTACAACCCTACTTATATGCTTCAATCTCTTTTCTAGACTAGAATTCGAACCTTTTTCCTTCTCTTTGTCAATAAATTGTCCTTTACCTTAATAAGAGCTTGAAGATTATCATTAATCCAAGGCGTAATAAGACTTTTCGTATGTATTCTTTCCTCCTTCTCTATTGTTGCGTTCCCTATGCAATTAGAAAATATGTAGATCAGTTTTGAAGTGTCATTGGATGCATTTCCAGTAAACTGTATGGACGCTAAAGAATTTTCAATGTTTTCATTTAACGTCCTGTAATTACAGTGACGATAACATATTTTAGTTATGTCTGAGTCCTTTATATTACAAAATACTTTACACGAGACCAAATTATGATCTGTAATTCCACACTCAATTGAGTCGACTAAAATCACTTTAGATACATTGCTGAATATATTATCTATGGATTTGCCACTACTTGGACGTGTGATCAAAGAATGACAGCTTCTATAATCAAACTGACATAAAATATTTAAAATCTCAGATGACACGGCAATATTTAAAAAATCTATATTAGAATCTCCTACAATAATATTCGGATTTCCGCTATTGTTATGCAGTAAGTCCTCAATAAAGTTGCGAAACCTATTCAATCCACACTTTTGAGAACGATAGAAACTAGTCACTTTTAGACTCTTTCCCTTTTATTTTTAAATTGGTTAATGAAATTGTTATAGTTAGCCTCAATAAATTGATTACTTTCGGAATAATCAACGGTGTAGGTAAGTGTATCATTAACAAAAATTGAAGCTCCGCCACACACTGTGTCCGCTGCGGCAATAAATCATTTTGGACCTGCTCTCCGATTTTGATGATTTTTGCACAGATGGTTAAACTACTATAGGTCATGTGTGTAAAATTTTATGCAAGTATCTCCATTGGTTTTCTGTCCCGAGCAGCGCAAAGTTGACATATGTGAACAAGTCTCAAATGGGTTAGTTTTCTATGTCATATTTAAAACCTTGTTACTTATAAACTATACACCGAGTGTACCTTATAGAAATTTTTTTCACTTAAAATAGGCATCAAGCATTATGTAAATTAAAAAAAAAAAATTGAAAAAAAAATTTAATTTTTTTTTATTTTTTTTAAATAAACATTTATGATTTTCCGTTAGACTTTTAGTTGTGTGCGAAGCAGTGCGGAACATGGAATCCTATACCAAATTAAAGCTGAGGGTCTCAGCTAACAGATTCCAAAAAAAAATTGTGCCCAAATTTGCCCGCGGCCAAAAAAACAATGGAAAACCAAAAAATTACAGTAAAAAATATGCGTTATTTTACGCGTGCATAAACAACTGCGCACTCTTTCTTTCGTTACTGCTTGTCGTTGTTTTGCCTGTGTGCATGTCTATTACTATAAATAGTATATTTGTAAGATAATTGTGTATAAAGTGCTCGTACACTGAAATTCAAATCATATCAGTTATTATTTTTTTTAAAATAAATTGGGAATAAATGTTGATGTGGTAAAACAAGGAATGGGTTCCAGCAACGATGGGAATACAGCTCGACGATTTTTTGAAAACCCTGAAATTACAGCTGACATAACCGGAGTAAATGAACAACTGATTCATAGGTTCAAAATTATATTATCCACAATAAGTTGCAGTCAGGCAATAGACTCTGAGAAGTTCCATATATATTGTTTAGACACGGCAAAATTGTACATTGATTTGTATGGATTGTACTACATGCCTATCACAGTGCATAAAGTTTTGGTACATGGTAGCAAAATTGTATCTGAGGCCATTCTACCTATAGTTAGGTTAAAGATACGATTTGTTTCATACATTTTGAATTAACATATGGTTTATTTTTCAAAGGAATGTTATCAGAAGAAGCGCAGGAAGCGAGGAACAAAGACTATAAACGTTATAGGCTATATAACTCGCGCAAGACTGGGCGCTGTTCTACTAACGAAGACGTATTGCATCATTTGTTGATATCCTCGGACCCATACATCAATTCATTAAGAACGAAATTGAAGCTTAACAAATTAGATTATCACGAAGATGTGAAAATGTTGTTAATAAATTAAATAGAGTGAACTGTAAAATTTTTGTATGGGGGTTGTATGGGGGGCGGGTGTTACAGTGGGCGGATTTTCTTCATATTTTCAAAACAGCATTTAATAGATGCTGTATGCATTTTTGCGAAAAATAAACATTCTAGTTATAAATTTACAGAAGATATGGCATTTTTGAAACATCATTTGTATGGGAGGTGGGCGATGGGCGTGGTCAATGTTGATGAAATAATTTTTTTTTAAAAGGTGTTGCATAGATATGTTCTTCCAGCAATTTTCAGGAAATTTGTAGCAATAGTTAATTTTTAACTGCCAAAAATGATTTTAGTTTGTATGGGCGGTGGGCGATGGGCGTGGTCAATTTTGTCGATACTTTGAAATTTTCTTAATTCTATTATATTAGGGACTCGTGCCAAATTTCATTACTCTCGTACAACTCCTTCTATTTTTGGCCATCGAATGTATGGAAAGGACACACTGTGCGCCATATCCATCAAACCTACAGCAATGTATAGCTTTGTAGCCTGAAATGTTATATATCTGTGTTAATTTTTTTTTGAAACCATGTTTCTTGAACAGTAACAATAGTTGGAAGAATTTCAAATTGAGCAATGAGAGATTTGAATTTGTTAAACTTGTCAATGGATGAAATGCTTCTAATGTTTACAAATATTATGTTAAGAAAATTACTTTGAAAATTCCTTAGATGTTTACTAAAAACCTCTAATTATGTAAAAAAATTTTTATTATTATTTATAACCATTTTTTATGAAAAGAGGACTAAATATAGCAGTATTAAAAAAATAAAATAGATTTAAAGATTTTAGTAATATTCGCCAACAATCTCAGAACTTTTAGCATTTATCTTTACTTCTTCCTCGTATGGCTTCATTAATATCAATAACGTACGTTATCAATGTCAACTATGAAAAAATAATGGGAAAAAACTTTGTGTGCTTTAGCAAAATCATATAAAAGTTATTGCAAATCACACCAACACACATACATACGAAGAGAGATTTATCAACAAATGGACAAAAAATAAATTCATGGGAATAGTTTTAATCCGAAAGAATGATATATGAATATTTCGGCACTCGTTCAATTTTGGCAATCGCATTAAAGTCAATTGACTAAATTCGAATAAACTTATGCACATTCACTTAAAAACTTAACTGAAATCCAAAGCAAACACCAAATACTTAAAATCTTTCACTTGAGCTTGTTTCGTAATAACAACTTCAGCGCAAACTAAAGTCTGGAATGCCAAAATATTACAATAAGTTTTGAAAATGTTGTACTCGTATATACGTAAGGTTTTATTAATCTTTTTGAACTGCTGTGGCGTTTGGTGGTTGTTCTTGTTTTTCATCTCCTCAAATGTTGAAATTTATTTATGAATTTTTTTTTAATTTCACACACTTGTGAGCACGAAACAACTTTTTATTTTTTTTGCCAACACTCGAACAACTTTCCATATAAGCATACGTCGATAGAGGAAAGAACGTAGAGCAGAGTTAGTGTGAAAACTTTCATCACATGTCGTGATTGCTGTTGCCCGGGGGACTGCTGGTTTGTATCATATTTATACCAAGTAGCATTTGCATGGGAAAAAACCGAGCCATAATGATATGAGCTGAATATTTGTGACCGATTTTTAATCTACGCTGAAAATTAGATCAAACGGTTGGCCAAACTTTTGAACTGGCCCATTTGCAACGACAACCCTCAATGTCTGAGTTATAACAACATTTTGCCTTTAACCAGATTAAGTGATTAAAGTCAAATTGAAACAAGTAAAAACCGCATTTTGTTTGAAAAGGCAGAATATAATATAACCTACACCATGGATTCTCTATCTAAATAAAAAAAAAAAAACAGGGAACACATTGGCTGCCACAAGCGAATTTTTTTTGCCAACCAATTGTTGGTGGTTGCACGTATTACCCATGTACTCCATCGCTACAACCGAATATTGATTGGGCAACAGACAGCTTCAGTTGAAGAGACTAAGTATCGAAACCTTAACACATTTAGATGATTGTTGAAACTAAATTTGTAAATGTATTGGATGTTGTTATAGATTATTGGTTATAAGAACTCGTTAAACTCGGTTATTGTTACCACGTACATTTATTAACTGGACCAAGTGGCTACTTAAGCGTGATGGGACACAAAACACCCCAAATGAATTCTTGAAGTCTTGGCTATATGTGATAAAAAATATTTAATAAAAAAATGTTTAATATCCTAAATCACTCCTTTATGCCGAATTTTTAATTTTTAAAAAAAAAATAAAATAGAAAAGGACGAAAAGGATCATTTTTCAAAACATTCATAAAATTTCATTAAAAAAAGGACACGCTTTAAATAAAATTAATTGAACAACTTTTTTTCAATTTTCTTGATTTTGTCGAGATCTAATCACGAAAATTCTGTAAAACGAAGGAATATTTACTAGTTTTTTACTTATTTTATTTAGTATAGCGTTGCAAAATAATATTTTTTTTTAGCCCATAGAAAATATATCGGACTTACGATAGCCGTCTACTTAGAAATTGACTATAATCGTTTAAGACTTTTATTTCTAGGAGAATTCACTAACCCCGAGAAAGTCCGAACAATTATTGCATAGTACGAGTATAATACTTATACAGGTGGGCGATATAATATTTAAAAATAAAATCGGATGTAAAAAAGTACAAATAATTTTTCAAATTTCTGGTTTTATTGGAAAGGCTGAATTTTATCATTTAATAATTCATTCATATGACTACCGAAACTGGCTCAGCATTACCTTATCCGATCAACCCTATTTTTCCGTACATTTTCGATTGTTTCAGGTCGAATCTCTTTAATGGCTACTACGATTCATGTTTTAACGCTTCAATTGTCTCTGGATGCTTTACGTAACATTCAAACTTAATGGCTTCCCACAGAAAATAGTCCAAGGGACTCAAATTACAGCTCCAAGGCGGCCAATTGAAATCTTAATTTCGACTGATTATTCAATTTGGAAAAACAGTGAGTAAAATATCGATGGTTGCGTTGGCTGTGTGAAACCAAAAACCCGTCCTGTTGAAACGAAATGATGTCATTCTCTTGAATTTTTGGAAACAAAAATTCGTTGAGCATTGCGCGGTAAAGATCACCATTGGCGGTAACGGCGGCTCTTAGCTTTGAAGAAAAATTGCAATCACAATCCTTTAGTCCCCTAAATTTTAACTGCTCCCGAATTTTCGGCAGTTTGTCAAACACGTGTCTCGCATGTCAGCATGTCAGAGCACACTACACCTGTTAAGATGCCTAACCAAGCCCACTTTGCTGGGTCTCCGGTCCCTGAAGACTAGTATCCAAAACCGAAAATCGACATTCCGGTCCAAACCCAGCATTCGTTTTCTCACCCGACATGACATGTTGGTGTACCCGGTTTTTTGCTTTATATTTACGGTACAGTTGTAGGATGGGGCTATATTAAAACATGGACCAAACTTATTAGCCTTTAGTCCCTTCAATTTTTACTGAGCTCGAATTAACGGCAGCGTGTCAAACACGTGTCTCACATGTCAGCAGCTACCACACTATACCTGTTTTTATGATCAATCACAAATGGCTTTGAAGAAAAATGGCCCAGTGATGCCGCTAGCCCAAAATCCACACCAAACAGAGACTAGTTGTGGATGCATGGGCCTCTAAATAGTCACGTGTGGGTTCTCTTAACACCATATGCGGCAATTTTGCTTATTTACATAGCCACCGAGATAAAAATAAGCTTCACGATTTTTCGGTAAAATTCTTCATCTTCATGCCAAACAATCTTCAGCCCACTGGGCGAAGCGAAAACGCATCGGATGGTGTTCGATTATTAAATCACAAAGTTCAACCTTTCCAAAAAAACCAGAAATTTGAAAAAAGTTATTAGTCCTTGTTTTAAGCCGATTCAAATTTAAAATTTTTATTGGCTAAAGTTAACTTATTTTAATAAAGTTAACTTATGAATGTTTTTGGAGAAATAACAAGTCGTGCTCTCGTGCTATTTTTATATATACTGAGTGATTGACCATCAATAACATATATTCTTTATATGGTCGCCGATAATTATTTCGCGGTGTTACTAACGCAACGACAAACTTATATATACTCCCATCCTATGGCGGAAAGTACAAAAATACATATTTTTTAAAAGGTTATTGCTAATTTTTTTCGTTTGATTTTTTTTTTGAAATATTCAAAAGAATAGTACATTTAAGGCATGTCCTCCTTATAAAAGTAAATGAAATAAATTTGTTAAAAAAAGTTCATTGAATGTTCATTAAATGTAGCACAAATGATGCGCTACTCCGTATTAATAATTTTACCATCCAGATTTATGTGTATTTTGTCACTGTGATAAAGTGTTCTTATCACTGGCGAAGTATGCGATTTTACATTTTTAAACCAGTCCCTCTTACTTTTTTTAAAATATTCTTTAACATTCACGTAGTTTCTGACTATAACAAATATTATTATTAATTTTAAATCACTTGATTTAACAGTTCACATGCCAGACATTAACTTGCAAATGTATGCACATCCTCACTCACACAGACAAACATCCCATTCATCATACTGCACTACCAGCTACAGCCTAAGGAATTTTATAAACTCTCCAAACATGCCTTAAATATTTAAGTGCCAAGTTTACGGCGGGATCGTCATACTCATCTGAAATTGATGAAAGAGTTCAAGTGAGAATGACAGACAGACGGCGTAACAAGAGTGGAATAAAAAGTATTAAAGTTTGAAAAGAGCAAAAGTTGCCGAAGTCACACGCGAATATTTACACGCACACATGTGCTCAAATAGAATTTTGAAAAAAAGCCGAGCGAGATAAAGTGCAAGGCCTTCTCAGAAGAGACCCACTGAGGGGGCCTTATTTTTTAGAATCAAGAAACACACATTCGTGAATCAATGCCTACCAAAATAAGGCTTTCCAGAAGGCCCTCTTTGGACATAAAAAATTACTCCGCACACATGCTCATGTCGCTTTTCTAATGTAGCTTTTTAAGAAGGCCTTCTTATTTTCAATGAGCGATATTAAGTAAACATTCCTGGCTCCCTTCTTTTGTGGAAGGAATGCTGGAAGGTGTTCGTCATAGCGGTGCACATTGAAGATATATAAGGTGATCAATCCAGAGCTACTTTTTCAGAAAAAAAATATAAAAATTCAAATTAAGTGTGGAATCTTCATTGGTAATATGAAAGGACATTATGCATTTATTTTTTGAAAATAGTTACCTTCAAATGTTGGCAACTGTATTATGGAAATGAGCGTTCGGTGAGAAACGGGAAGATCGGCTGTTTTCGACCAAAATTTTGTTCAAAGATGAGGCCCATTTCTGGCTCAACGGCAAAGTCGATAAACGAAATTGCCGCATTTTAATTGAAGAGCAACAAGAAGAGGTTCAAGAGGTGCTATTATATCCAGAGAAAACCACGGTTTCGTGCGGTTTATAAGCTGGTGGAATCATCGGTGCATTTTTTTTCAAAAAGATGATGGCCGGAACGTAACCGTGAATTGTGCTCGCTATCGCGCCATGATATCGATCTTTATGCTACCTGAAAGTGAAGCCCATAATCTTGACGACACTTGGTTTCAACAGGATGGTGCCACTTGCCTTACAGCTGCTCAAACAATGGATCTATTGAGAGGTCAATTGGAAAAGCAGCTAATTTCACGTTTTGGACAGGTGAATTGGCGGCCTAGATCGAGTGATTTCACACTTTTAGACATTTTTCTTTGGAGTTATTGTAGCTGACAAACCAGCTACAATTCAGGTTTTGGATGCCAACATTACGCATGTCATTAAAGCCATACCGGTCGAAATGCTCGAAAGAATCTTCCAAAATTGGACCCTCAGAATGAAAATCCTGAGGCGTAGTTGCGGCCAACATTTAATGGAAATTGTATTCAAAAAATAAACGCCTTAAAATGTCCTTTCAAATTACCAATAAAGATTTCACACTTGATTTGAATTTTTATATATAGTTTTGTTCTGAAAAAATACTTCTAGATGAATCACCCTATACAATTCTTTGAAGTTAAAACACAATTTGGATAGCTAGGCCAGAAAAAACATTTCAAGCAACCTGAAGTCGTAGGTTCAAATTCCTGTGATGGCAAATTAAAAAATAATAATAAAACTGAAAATTGTGTAATTTAAAATTAATTTCTGAATTGGATTGGTTTAATATTTACTAAAAGTCCATTTTTTGCAGTCCTTCCAATATAAGGAAGCATGGAAGGCCTTCTGCATTCTAATCCTATGTTAATTTGATATCAAAGTAAAATGTAGCAAGAATGCCTCTGAGCACAGTACGAAGGCTTCCCAGAAGGCCTTGCTGGGCCTTTCCTTTTCCCGCTGGGAAGAGAGAAAAATGCATTTACTTATAAATGTATGTATGCACGTGTGTGTGTCACTCTCTTGCCATACAACAATTCACTTAAAATTTAAAAGAATATTTAATCATATCTTGTTCGGTGTGGTCGTCTTGTATAAGGTACTTACGTTAGGGTGGGCCGATTTGTAAGAACAAAAATTTATGTGCCATCGATATTTCGGTAGCTTTCGATTCTCTACGATTCTCTCAGTATTTCTAGTCTCACGCTTTTTTCTGTGGTATTATATGCCACCTTGTATTTTAAAAAAAAATTATTACCCAACAAAAAACTTAAAAGTGAATATTGAGAACAGGTTTCGAAAATGATTTTTTTGATATGTCGTAGGGGACATTTTTTTCCTCCTGCCAAAAGCTAACGAAAAATCGATGGCACAATATCGATTGTTAAATCGACCCACCTTAACGTTCGTGCATATTAGCTTGGCTCTTCAATCATAAAAAAGAAACGAGTAAGAAAAGCTTTACTGCATAGTCCTAGTATATGACCTATAATTTCAAAATAATGACCCAAGATTGTGGAGTCAAATAAAATTTGGTTGATACCCTTAAATGGTTTGGACCCTTAAATGAGGGTTAATTACATGAAACAACAAACAACGATGCATTGAAACGACCGATCAAATCCATTTAATGCAGATTTTGTTTGTTGTTAGGTTAGAAACCTTTACGGTTGTACAATTGTAGGGGGGATATATTCAAAAACTGACCGAACATAGACGCCTTTAGTCCCCTAAATTTTAACTGCTCCCGAATTTTCGGCAGTTTGTCAAACACGTGTCTCGCATGTCAGCAGAGAGCACACTACACCTGTTCAGATGCCTAGCCAAGCCCACTTTGCTGGGTCTCTGGTCCCTGAAGACTAGTATCCAAAACCGAAAATCGACATTCCGGTCCGAACCCAGCATTCGTTTTCTCACCCGACATGACATGTTGGTGTACCCGGTTTTTTGCTTTATCTTTACGGTGGTACAGTTGTAGGAGGGGACTATATTAAAACATGGACCGAACTTAGTAGCCTTAAGTCCCTTCAATTTTTTCTGAGCTCGAATTAACGGCAGTGTGTCAAACACATGTCTCACATGTCAGCAGCTACCACACTATACCTGTTTATATGCCCAACCGTGCCCACTCTGCTAGGTCTCCGGCCCCTGTAGACTAGAGTGTCCAAAACCGAAAATCAACATTCCGGTCCAAACCAGAAATTCGTTTTCTCAAAAATAGCTTAAACCCGACATGTTATCTTCAAAAGCAAAGAAAAGTCAACATTTTAAAGTACAACTTATGTACTTAGTAGGGACATAAATACTGTTACAACATTGAACACACCCAATAGTAGAACTGTACATACCCCGTTAATGTCATTTGGGTTTTGAAAGCTGACCTCAATAGCGTTAGTCTGTAACGGGATTTTAAAATTGTATCAACTTTCATCAAGGTGGTGTCAGATAAAGAGAACCGTATCGCTGTAATAGCGCTTTTCAAGTGCGAAATGAAAAAAGCGATATTTTCAAAACGCTCCGGCCACTAGGGATTAGCCGCATGTTCATCTGCCGATGCACGAAACTGTTTGAGGAGACTGGAGATATAAAAGACCGCCACCGGTCGGGCCGCCCACGTTCTGTTCGAACACCGCATGTCATCAAAACCGTTAAATCAAGAATTCACATAAATCCGCTCCGAAAACAAAAAAATCATGCCCGTGAGATGGATATCATGCAAAAGTCCATGAGTCGAATCATTAAAAAAGACTTGGGATTTAGGGTTTTAAACGACGCACCGGACATTTATTGACTGCAGCTTAAAAAAAAGGATTTAAAAATGCAAACGTCTTTTGGTAAAGCACGCTGATAATTTGCACAGAAAAATGTTGTTTACCGATGGAAAAATTCTTACCGTTCAGGAAAAATTTAACAAGCAAAATGATAGAGTGTATTCGCGGTCATCTAAGGAAGCATCTGAACAGATCCCTATTGTAACAGTATTTTTAGGCCTACAAGTATATTTTAATTTTGGACTGAATTGAGAAAAATAGTCTTATTTAATTTTGTATAAATGAAAAAATTCCGTCCGGCTGGAAATATAGATGGAGCTACAAACCCATTAAAAAATCGCAATATTGGGCCGATTACAAACAGAATGACAACAATGATAAGCAAATTACACTAGTTTACAGCCATTTTGGTACAGAGTTCTAAATAATTTTTCCTATAGGTTTTGGCCTCCACGAAAATGAATTTTAAAAACTTTTCTCTGATTAGTTTTCAGTAGAATTTTCACGATTCTGAAAAGGTCAATGGTTCACAGGCTCCCAAAAATGTAGTTCTGTCAAACATGGGCCCGCCACCAACAACCATGTACCCCAATCCTGTAAATGCTTCGGCCCAGCAGAAGTATGAAAAGATTGTCCGATCTGGTCGATTTTCAACGATGTCCATCATTTAAACACAATCCTAATTTTATTGAAATCTGATACCTTTGTCAAGTCGGTTAATTCCCAAATCAAGAGGTGCTTTTAAATGGGCCTATAACAGAATATAGACTGGTGCTTCCAGTATGTCAACAAAACTAATGTGTGAAGTTTCACCGAGAACGTTTCATATTTACGACCTACACTTTTATTACAAGAATAGATGGATATAGAGGCACGTTTAAACCGTCTCGAAAAAATATTCTGAGTCGTTCCTCTCACTACATATTTCACAACTCACTGCACAGTTGTATAATTTTAAATTCTTTTTCGATCATTCCTTCCTGGTCAGGCTATCCTACGAATCTACTAAAAAATCCGTTTCAATTATTTTTATGAAATGTTTCTTTAAATGAAAAAAATAAGATAACAGTTTTGAAGTTTGGTCTTCTCCAAACATGCGTTGCGTGCATCGCAAAATAATATTTGGAGTTTCTAAAATTGTTTTCGACTAATCTTTAAAAATTGAGCTGAACTGGTTGAATTTTCATTTCGACCCAGTCTAGTGTGTGTTTGCACGTATGTAGAGCAGATTATTTCTTAGTTTGTGTATGCCAGGTTCATTGGATGTGTGAAGTGATGCTTACCCGCACTTCCACCTTCTTTTGTACGTTGAGTTAAAGTGAAGGAAACTGCAGCTGAGAGATGGAATCAGCGGAAATACCTGTAGTGTAATCAATTGGTAAAAATCCAGAAAATAGTCTAAAGGTTGTGTCAAGTGTTGAGAAACATAAAATAGATCTGCTACTAAGCTCTGGCATGTTTAGTCTTATCAGCTTACAAGGGTTCCTCTCTAATTGAGTACAGTTTGAGGCCTTGAAAAATATGCAATTTTGAACAGGGAGATATGGGTACTTAAAAATAATGCAATGGGCGTGGTCTTAGAACCGGCGGTACGAACTAAGTCCCCAATGAACTAAGTCCCCAAAACGAAAATGAACTAACCCCCCAAAATTTTATACAGGAGGAAACAACAACGATTTTTGGGGACTTAGTTCATTATTTGGGGATTTATTTCAGTTTCAAATTTAGGGAGTTAGTTCATAATGAACCAACTCCCCAATTCCAAGGAACGAAATAAATCCCCAAAATTATTTTTGGGGAGTTAGTTCATTTTCACTAAATACCAAAATTATTAAAAATTCCATTATAAGAACCGTTACAATTTCTGTACGCATTCTCTTCTTTGATTGTGAACATTGTGTATTCATTGAAAAAAATAATTAGTTTATGCTATTACGTCGTGGAGTGAACATTAAAAGGAAAAAAAACAAGATGAGTTTTGAAATTATCTCTGGAAATCGCAGAAAAAGTGAGCTTTTGTACCATTTCGATCAAAAAATGATATATATGAAAAAGTCTACGTATAAAAATGTAATTAAATATGAATGTCGAAAAAAAACTTGCAAAGCTAGGATGAATCTACTTCCTGATGGAAATTTGGTTCCAGCAAAAAAATTTGTGGAGCATAACCACGAAAATGAGGAGGAAGCCTACAAAGAGTTAAAGGCTTTAACTACAATTAAGAAGGATTGTGTGGACATGTCAGGGATTCTAGGAGGCAGTAAGACAAATTTAAGTTCTATTAGAAGAGCATTTCGCAGGACTTGTGAAAGGTAAGTAAAAAAGTGATAAAATTTTAAATTTTTACTAACATTTTAATTCAGCAATCAGGATGAAACGAAAAACATTGATTTTGCAAAAATACAAAGGGGATTGCAAAAAATAGTTAGCAAACATTTTGGTAACATCCCCAACAAATGCGCTCAATGCGATAGAAGCCTTTAACCTGGAAAATGTTTAACAAAAGATGACTCAAACCCAAGGCACTTCTTTACTGCGTGCATTATAGAAGACAATTTTTCCTTCTGTTTGTTTTCATCATTGAAAACAATTGAATTGATAAAGGAAAATATTCCACCCGCAAGAAGAACTTACCTAGTGGACGCAACATTTAAAATTGTTCCGCACGGATGCTTTAAACAGCTTTTAGTTATTTATATAGAGTATTTTGAAGAGGTAATAAAATTGCTATTATATTATCCATAACTGTAGTATTCACACTTTTTTATTTTTCAGATTTTTCCTGTCTTTTTTTGTATTGATGGATAAAAAAACCAATGAAATTTATAATAAATTGCTAATATATATTTAAGAAAATATATTTGATTCAGATCCATCAACATTCATAACCGATTATGAACAAGGATTACGAAAAGCTGTTAACTTGGTTTTTCCTCGAGCAAAGATAGCTGGATGCTGGTACGTATGTATATATTAAAAATGTGAAATTAGTTTAAGTTTTTTCCGAGAATTTAAATTGCCAATACTTTTAATACTTTTGTTTAACGAATTTAATTTATCATAACGTATTACACTCAAACGGAATAGCTATTTATGCACCAGCATTTTATAGTTAATAAATTAATAGTTTTGGAGTCGAAAAAAAATTTTTTTGGTGTAAATCGGTTGGAAATAAAAAATTCGCGCGAATTTTTTATTTCCAACCGATTTACACCAGAAAATTTTTTTTCGACTCCAAAACTATTAATTTATTAACTATAAAATGCTGGTGCATAAATAGCTATTCCGTTTGAGTGTAATACGTTATGATAAATTAAATTCGTTAAACAAAAGTATTAAAAGTATTGGCAACTAAATTTACTATATATTAATTTTTTTCAGGTTCCATTTTTGCCAGGCTGTTAGACGGAATATGTGTAAGCATAAAACGTTATTGGAGTACATAAGATCATCAAAGAGTGCGCCCCTGCTTTACCATAAAATTCTGGCCCTTCCGTTATTACCAGCAGACTTAATACGGTGTTCATTTAATGAAATAAAATCGCAAATATTTTTGATGGATAGCGATGGCTTATTTTTCCCATTTTTAAAGTATTTTGAAAGCCAATGGATTAACAAGGTAGTAATATATAGTATAAATTTTTTTTAATAATCTTAAAATGCATGCATTTCATTTATTAGATTGGCTGCAAAAATTTCTCAGTGCATAAACAGGTTACTAGAACGACCTCTGCCGTCGAGGCTTATAATGGCATTCTTGGTCGGTCAGCTGGAAAAAATGGGCACTTCTTTAAATTCGTCCGCATAATTCAAGAAGAAGAATTTTTCAAAAGCAGACGTTTTTCCATATTATGCGAAAGTGGAGGATCCCTAGCGAAAAAGAAAAGAAAGGACAGTGTGGAAAAGAACAATAAAATTAGGGAGGCAACTTTACTTCTGGATGAAGGAAAAATAACAGTGGCCACATTTCTTTCACGAATGGTTTATGAAAAAAATTAAATATGTGTGGATATGGTCCCAAAGCTGAATATTTTTGAAGAAGAGTCATCCGAAGATGAAATGCCAGAAGAACTTGAAGAACAACCAACTCGCAACAATGACACCGAATGCATTATTTGTCAAGCTAAGACTGCAAACATTGTCCTTCTTCCTTGCAAACATCTAAAGATTTGCGATGACTGCATTCTCAAACTACAGGCAGATTCAATTTCAAAAGGTTTGCAAAATTATTGTTGCCCATATTGCCGCCAAATAGTGGAAGACACCATGCAAGTATATGTTTAAGTTTTTTTTCTCGTAATTAGATAGATATTAATATGAACTGTTTTTTTTAATTTGTTATTATCGAATATGTGTCTGTTGCTCAGTTATAATATATTAATAAAATATATCAAAAAAATGGGGACTTATTTCATTTTAAAAATGCGGAATAAATTCATTATGAACTAACTCCCCAGAAAATGGGGAGTTAGTTCATTTTTATTTTGGGGATTTATTTCATTTCATTGGGGGTTTATTTCATTTTCTAAATTGGGGATTTATTTCATTATGAAATAAATCCCCAATTTTAGGAGGTTAGTTCATTTTCGTTTTGGGGACTTAGTTCATTGGGGACTTAGTTCGTACCGCCCTTAGAACCTCGGAGACCAAAAACCACCTCCTAATGTTCGGCGAAATATGGAAATCCAGAATCGGTGAAATCTTCTCACAAATCCAAATATGAAAGTATTTTTAAGAACAATTTGTTATTCGGTCCAGCTCATACGTAAAGGTCCAGTAATTGGCCGCATTGAAATATGAAAATATGGGTATAAATAAACAATATAGTTTCGCCACAAATCAGAATAGCACTCTAATTTTACGATTTGAAGAAATTTAAAGCCTTGACCCATGGGTCTAAGCAGCTGCCATTTCGAACATTGACAAATGGGTATTCAGAATCAGTGAAATTTTTGCGAAGAATCTGAATATGACATACATTTTTGATTTGGCTGAGTTGGAGGCCTTGATATTTGTGTGCACAGTGCCGTCGGGCCCAAACTTACCGTAACGTGGTAAGAGACATCCAGTTTCGGTATCCGGCAATGAAATTGCTCCAATGAAATTTGCTTAAAAATCCTGTTATGTACCTAAAGATATGTACCTAAATATGGTCATAATAATTTCGTATCTATATGTCAATGCACCCTCAAACATTTTTAATGATCTTTCAGTGTCAAATGTTAGTCAAAGTCAACATTTTCATCGTGGTAAAGTTCACGAGCAACGTTTGGAAATCATAAAATATTACTACCAAAGCTCTGAGTTGGTGGTCACAAATTTAAGAGCGCTTACTCCAATTTTCGGCCATAATAATCATCCCACCCGATAGGTGGTCATTTCTGGCTGAGTGATTTTGTCAGTAAACAAAATATGCGTTTTTGGACAGCAACAAAACCCATTTGTGGTTCAAGAGACACAATTGCATCTGCTAAAATTACTGCCTGTTTTGCTTTTCATGTCTGAGGTGTGATTGGGCCGTAACAATCGAAAACAATCGGTCATGTTACCGTCAATGGAGTGCGCTATCGTGCCTTGTTAGAAATTGTATTTCACACAATTGGATGAGCTTGACATCTCCGACATGTGGTTTCAAATCCGAAAATAACATTAATTCTACGATTCGGCTATGTTTGTGGCTTTTTACACAAGTCAAGGTTCCTAGAGCTCCGAAAATGAGATCCCTTCAAACACCGGTAGATGGTTGCCCAAAAACAATGGACAAATCTCAAATCGCAGTATGCATTAACTTTTAAGATTTGTCTAAATTAAAGGACCTAGTCTACGGGCTCCCCATGACCACTTCGGACCTCTTCGACAAAAGAAATATAGGTTCTCCAAAACAATCAAAATATTTTCACGAATCTGAATAGAATTATGGTTCATAGGGCCCCAAAAATGTAGTTCTGTCAAACATGCATCCACAACCAGCAACCATATACTCAAATTCTGTCAATGCCATACTACAACCGAATCTATGGTGGGGAGTAAAAAAACTATGGCCCTGCCGAACCTACAACTTTTCCACATATTTTTTTAAATATACTCGTATTTATTTTTATAAGTCCTCTTTAGCTACAAGGTACACAGCCCATTCGATCAGTCCAAGTTTTATTTATGCAGATTAAAATTACTCTATAAAATAAATATAAAAAATCTCAATTTTATTTTAAATTCTCAATTGCAAATGGAAGCTTTGAAATGGAAATATTTTCAAAACAATTGGAAGTGGTGTAGATCAAGTTAATTTTGTTGCCTTGTTTAAACGACGACGGCGATTTCGAGAAAGGGGTCAATCAAGTTAGTTTAAGCCAAAGTCAGGATTTTGGCCTCGAAGCCAGTAAAATTCGATTTCTGGTACGGCAAACTATCTGTTAGATTGCTAGCACTCCTCAAAGGCTGAAAATGAGATGCTTTAATCGAAAAGCTCCAACGTTATCACAATATAGTTTAGAAACCATTTGAATGATCCTAGAAAATTACGATGACTTTCATCATGTTAACATTTTCCATAAAGTCAATAATCGTTTGAAACTATTTTTTGCTCTCAATTTTGCATTTTCTTCTAAATGGAGTATCAAAGAAATAAGAAATTTTGATATCAATTAACGTAATACGGATGATATTGTTAATTTTCCTGCTATCATGCAGATCCTGCATTATCAGACGGCCACTTAAACCGGTGAATGCGCTTGAACTTGTTCGTCTACATATTCCGCAGAAATATTGCACGTTATGTATGTGTACGAGTATATGTATGTGACTCGACATAATTTTTGCTCGCCATGAAATGTTTTCTACGTCGCCCTCTGGCTCAGACAGACGCTGTAGCGAAGATGTCAGGGTGAGTTTTTCATATGACATGTGAGCCGGTGGGGACATCACGTATACACGCCAACAAACACTTGCTGTGGCACCTCGTTATGAGTGTATGCAAACAATTACAACTACAATGACAACCGATAAAGTTTTGTAAGAAAATTTTTGTGTGAAAATAAAAGCATACTTCAGGGCTGCATAAAACATGGCACTAAACCAGGAGAACCCCCCTCGTGTGTAGAAAAGTTTATTAACTTTGGCCGCATACACTGGAAAAAATAAAAATCAATTTGAATTAAAATATTTGTTAATTAAATTAGTTGGCGATTAATTGGTACGGACAAACAGTGAAACGTATCGAAAAAAGCATTTTAGACCCTACATATGTTTTGACCAAACACGTTGGACCTTTTAAGTCATGTCCGCGGCTGGTCTGCACGATCATTCTTGTAAGCAGCTACCAATCGTTTTTAATTTTGCGTTTCATTCAATTTACAACAACTGCTATGGTATTAAAAATAAACTTTTAAATTTAAAGCGTCTGTAAAAAAATCCTTGTATTTTTTTTTTCAAATTTCTGGTTTTATTTGAATGATTGAACTTTGTCATTTACTTATACTTATGAAACAAAACTAGCTCGGCAGATAGTTTTGAAGAAGATGAGGAATTTTACCGAAAAATCATGAGCTTATTTTCATCTTTATGAATCTTATTTTCTTCTCGGTGGCTATTTAAGTAAACAAAATTGCCGCATGTGGGGTTCTGAGAACCCACACGTGACTATTGAGAAACCAAAGCATCCACAATGAGTCACTGTTTGGTATGCATTTTGGGCAGGCGGCATCATTGGGACAAGTTTCTTCAAAAAATAAACAGGGAAACGCCGTTAAGGTTAACGGTGAGCCTTACCGCGCCATGCTCATCGAATTATTGAAATTCGAGTATTCAGCCGAAATTGTGATTTCAATTGGCAACCTCGGAGCAGTGATTTGAGCCCTTTGGATTATTTTCTGTGAGGAGCCATTAAGGAGAAATGTTACGCAAAGGATCCAGAAACAATTGAAGCGTTAAAACATGAAATCGAAGTTGCCATTAAAGAGATTCAACCCAACACAATCGAAAATGTACTAAAGAATTAAGTTGCTCGGATAAGCTACTGCCGAGCCAGTTGTGGTAGTCGTATGAATGATATTGTGATCCATTATTAAATGACAAAGTTCGGCCTTTCCAATAAAACTAGATATTAAAAAAAAAATTATCATTAATTTTTTTACAGATGATTCAAACATAAAAATATAAATGGCCACTTGTATTTCCAAGACTATATGTGACAGCGCATAGAGAAAGGGACCTAAGGGTAAAAGAAATCAATTTTCATGTTTTTTCTTTTTTTGATGTGGACAACATCTGAGCATCGAATGAGACCGATCCCATGCCCCAAAAGTGTTCCCTCCCAGAGATATGCGCGTTTTATGAAAGTGAAGTCGACGATTCTAAGCGCAAATAGAAAGGGGCCAAATCTTTAAAATGGACAAAACTGGGTTTTAGCCTTAGGTCCCTTTCTATTTTGCGCGTCACATATGCACTATAATTCAGCATTTATGAAAAGAGTCATAAGATGAACATACTGACAAAAACCAACTTAATTTCTAGCCACGCCCCTTTTGGTACTACCCACACAAATGTCCCTGTTTCCGTGGTAATTAGTACCCACACAATTTGTCTCAAAGTGCAATGACTATATTGCGAAGTTTATAATATTTCAATAACGGCTTTATACACTTGTACGAAAAAAGTAAATGACACGCCCCTATTTAAGTCCTCTAATGTAAATGCCCATTCCGCCCACTTTTAGTATTTGCATAATACTTTTAATACCATTTATACGATTCTGCTAAAAATTAGTAATTAAGTGGAGATGTAAGGAGTTATATTCGTACGATGAATTAATAGAGCCGCTGCCACGCCCCTCCTTGTACCATACATACAAACTACACCCACAAAAGCCACATAACTTTTATTCTATTGCGTACATTTCGCATGAATTTATCTTTGGACGCGCATAAGAAAAAAAGTAGATGCCATGCCATATTCTAGTACCTCCCACGCAATCGACCTTTTACGAGATTTCAATAAAATCGGTTTGCTTCATTGAATGGGGGACGGAGCGAAGAAAAATATAAAATCCATATGTGACGCGCAAAATAGAAAGGTACCTAAGGTTAAAAACCAGTTTTGTTCAGGAGAGCCATTTTAAAGATTAGGTCCCTTTCTATTTGCGCTTAGAATCGTCGACTTCACTTTCATAAAACGCGCATATCTCTGGGAGGGAACATTTTTGTGGCATGGGATCGGTCTCATTCGATGCTCAGATGTTGTCCACATCAAAAAAAAATTGTGAAAAGTTGATGAAAAGTTTTGTTCAGGAGAGCCATTTTAAAGATGAGGTCCCTTTCTATTTGCGCTTAGAATCGTCGACTTTACTTTTATAAAACGCGCATATCTCTGGGAGGGAACATTTTTGGGGCATTGGATCGGTCTCATTCGATGCTCAGATGTTGTCCACATCAAAAAAGAAAAAAAAAATGAAAATTGATTTTTTTACCCTTAGTTCCCTTTTTCTATGCATATATGGGTGAGGGTATATGGAATAAACCGACTAAAGCCTTTTTATAGGGCGATCAATCTAGAGTAGTTTTTTTAATAGGGTTTTTTTCACAGATTATGCGTGTGTTAAACCTGGTTTTATTTTTAGTATTGTTTGCCATTTCATCATGGAAAGACTTACACCGCGATATCCACGGTTTTCAAGCATTTCGCCATACAGGTGGAGATGATCGAACGAATCGTCCAAAATTGGACCCTCAGAATGGACATTCTGAGGCGGAGTTGCGGCCAATATTTGAATAAAATTATATTTAAAAAATAAATGGCACAAAATGCCCTTTCATAAAGATTCCACACTTGATTTAAATTTTTGTATTTTTTTTTTTGAAAATATACCTCTAGATTGTTCACCCATTACTTGTTTTTAAATGAAATGTAGTTTCAAATGTGACCGTGAAGTGATGCTTAGTCTGGATGACTACGAGTATCATACGAAGATATCCTGCTTCAAACTTTTGGTAAGACCCTTCAACATTTTTAGAGGTCGGCTTTTCCACCACGTATATGTCGGCAACTTTACGTGAGAAATGGATTAGACCGGGCAGTAGGAATATGAATAGTAAAGTGTGTAGTCGTTTACTTAAAAAAAATTACCCATTTGTCGTTAATGGGATGCTAAGGGACTTGTCGGAAATACAACGAGCCGAATGACTTATTTTCTTTGTCAGGGCCAATCCTAAGCCTTTTTATACCCTGCACTATTTTGTGGAGCAGGATTTTTAAAGTAATTTTAATGGCAAACAACAAAACATATTTAAGCTGGACTTACCATTAACTGTAACGATCGACTAAGAATAATAACAGCTGTTGCGAATTAATGTCCGTCAGTCCGTCCTCTCGTCAGCTGTCCATCTAAATTGTAATCAAACTACAGGTCGTAATTGTTGTCCGATCTCAAGAATTTTGGCAAAAGTAAGTTTTTTGGACAAAGGCTATGGAAAAAGAAAAAAAATCGGTTCAGATTTAGGTATATGTGGCTTTCAAAGCTATGTTCAACCGATTTTATGTCTTTATAAAAGCCCTAGATTTGTGGTCAAAGAATAGACGTTATTCATATTAAAGAAAATCAGTTCTGATTTACATATAGCTCCCACACATATGTTTTTTTAAATTTGTTTTTATTATTACAAGAAGTGTTTACAATAGTAAGTGGCCTCAGCGACCTTAAGGCATTAAAGATGCTAGTCGACAACAATATGGCAATAATAAAATAATATCCAAAAAAAAAATAAATTCAAAGTTATAATGGTTATAATTAAAAAATATTATAAAAACGTTATTTTAAATTAGTTATACGAAATTAATGTCAGATAAGAAGCATTTCAATATTTTGCAATAAATATTCTTTAAGTTTACTTTTAAAAATCGATATTGCATTTATTTCCATTAAAATCTGTGGCAAGTTGTTATATTCGACGCTACCCATGTGTTCTATTCTCTGATTGGTTGTCTCTAAACAACATCTTGATACAACTAAATTTTGATGATTTCTGGTGTTAAAATGATGCTGTATTCTGCTTAATCTTATACGGTGGTGACCGATGTAATGTATTACTTTAAAAACATACATTAACAGTTGCATCCTATGTAATCCATAAACAGGTAAAACATTCGTTGCTATATTTTTATAGAATGAAAAAGTAGAGTATCTTCTAGGTAAATTATGTATTGTTTTTAGGGCCCGATTTTGCAACATTTATAAGGATTT
Organism: Hydrotaea diabolus; assembly: GCA_963513945.1. NCBI lineage: Eukaryota > Metazoa > Arthropoda > Insecta > Diptera > Muscidae > Hydrotaea > Hydrotaea diabolus. The sequence continues at coordinate 219,689,925 of OY740716.1, read as the reverse complement.
CAAATCGGAGTTCTTTTTATATCCATATATCATGGCCATGTAGTTCAGGTGGCTTTGTATCAACGATTGAAATATCAAATATTTGCATTTCTTATTAAGTTGGCATTTCGTTTTGTATAAAATGTCAATAACAGGGGCAATCTTTTTTCACAGCTTTTCAATATGAAGTTTCCAGCATAAGTTTTGTTGCAAATGTATGCCTAAATTCTTCACACTCGATACTTCTTAAATTTCTTTACCGTCTATTAAAAGTGAACTATTTTCTTCATTACGATGAGGTTTAAACTTTATAAATTTGTTTTTTTTTGCATTTATTATAAGTATATTTAGCCTCGCATATTCAACTATTAATGCAGCATCTCTTTCAACGAATGTCTTCAAAACAATATTGTATTTATAGGGATAAAGTATGCACAAATCATCCGCATACATAAAAAGCTTTCCAGTTAGTTGAAGGTTATTAATGTCGTTTAAATATATTTTAAAAAGCATTGGTCCCAAGACGCTTCCTTGCGGCACACCACATTGAACACTTAAAACTGAACTTTTGTTTTTATTTATATGGACGTATTGGGTGCGGTTTTCCAAATAGCTTCTGAATAGTTCAAGCTCATTATTACGTATACCATAAAATTTTTGGCTCAATACTGAATGATCAACCAAATCAAATGCCTTGGAAATGTCTTAAAAAATACCACATCTACCAGAGAACCCTCTATCGAGGCCCTCGCATATATTGTTTACGACATTAACGACCACTTCTTCTGTCCAGCAACCCTTACGAAAACCATATTGGTTTTCGAAAAGCAAATGTTCATCTTCTAAATATGTTGACAGTTGGGATGTTAATAACCTCTCGAAAATTTTATCAGCAGTGAAATTGGCCTAAAATTATCCAGTGAGACAGCATTTTTTCTTTAGGAACTGGTGTAATTTTATGCATTTTTAATATACTTGGGTACTCAGAGGTTGTAATAGCACAGTTAAATATATTAACCAAATATGGAGTTACTATTTCTGCACATTGAATAATAGCTGCCGTTGATATTCCATCACTTCCAGGACTCTTAGCTTCATCCATATTTGTAATAATGCCAAAAACTTCACTATTATTCGTAAATCTAAGCTTAAAACGTTAGTGTGGTAATTTAAAGTTTTTAACGAATTGCAGTGATCAGATTGGCTATATTGGATTTGATCCCTCAAATCTTGCACTGATTTAACGAAGTAATCATTGAATCTCTGAGCTTTTAATTGGTCGCACACTATACTATCTCATTGGTCATCTAATAGTTTAATTTCGGACTTTGATGTTCTACCTAAGCTCTGATTTGAAAACTTCTAACATTTTCGAGGCTGCTGCTATTGTTATTGCTATTGTTCCATACAATCTTTCGTAGCAATTTTGATGACTCGACTTAACCTTTTTTAGTATATCATTTACATCATATTTTTTTCTTTTTCTCAGCTTTAAAAGTTTTGTTTTATACGCTATAAGAGATTTATATTTCCGTTAATCCAAGGTGATATTTCATACTTTAAAAGTTTCTTCTTAGTGTATTCTTTTGTTGAAGCAGCTATTGTATCGGAAAAACATGAAACAAAAAGTGCCATTATTCGAAGGATTTGCTGTTAGATTAGAAAAGCTTAGAATGCTATTAAGATAATTCTTTACTTTTTGACAGTTGCAAATAGTTCGTTTTACTTCAATATGTTTTGAACTAGACGTATTTGATTCGAATCTACAAAAAAAATATAATGATCCGACAATTGACATTCCACAGAGTTTATTAGCAATGGTCTATCCAAATTACTATATACGAGGGCGACCGCAAAAGTAACTGGCCTAACATAAAAGAACCGTTTTTTTGGAATTATTATTATTTATTTTTCAACATAATCTCCTTCCAACTCAATACACTTCATCAAACGTTTTTCAAGTTTTTTAATTCCATCCGAAAAATAAGATTTTTCAAGACCTTCAAAATATGCCTCAGTTTCAGCAATAACCTCGCTATTGGACGAAAATTTTTTGCCACCGAGAATTTTTTTTTTAAATTTGGAAACAAGAAATAATCAGAAGGAGCTAAATCTGGACTATATGGTGGAAGCGGATCATTTTCAAATCGTAATTCGGCCAGTTTTTGTTGAGTTAAAAATGCAGTGTGTGAAGGAGCATTATCTTGATGAAAAATAACTTTTTTTTCTAAATGCGATCGTTTTATCTTGATTTCTTCACTCAACCGATCCAATAATGCACAATAATATTCACTTTTTATAGTTTTTCTTTCTCAAGATAATCAATAAATAGTATACCCCTTGAATCCCAAAATACTGTGGCCATTACTTTTGTGACTTAACAGTTTTCGCCTTCTTGGGACCACTTTTACCAGCTTCTATCCATTGTTTTGACTGTTCTTTGCATTCTGGGATGTAGTGATGGATCCATGTTTCATCAAGAGTTATGAATCGGCGCAAGAACTCTATTGAATTACGCTGATAAATCGCTAAAATCTCCTCGGAATTGGTCCAACGGACGATTTTTTGGAGCAAAGTCAACAAACGCGGCACAGGAAAAGCGGCTAGCTTTTTCATGTGGAGTTCATCATGTAAAATACTCCAAACTTGTTTTTCGTGTATTTAAACAATATCAGCAAGTACTCTGAGCTTTATTCGTCTATCTTTAGTCACTTCATTAAATATTTTTCTAATGTTTTCAATAGTAGTAGCAGTTTTCGGTCTTCCAGAGCGTTGTTCATCTTCCGTACTTGAACGACCTATTTTAAATTGTTGAACCCAGGATTTCACAGTGGAGTATGATGGTGCATTATCACCATGGACAGAATCCAATTCATCTTTGATTAATTGTGGCGTATAACCTTTCATATAAACGCGTTTAATTACCGCAGGAAACTCTTTATTTTCCATTTTTCAAAAATTATAAACCTTGTTTACTTAAATGAAAATAACAAAGAAAATAATCATTAAATATTTTGGAAATTTTGACAGATGGCTTATAAAAGATTGCTTTTAAAACACAAAAAAAGTTGCTAGTAAAACAGAAAATGTGCCAGGCCAGTTAGTTTTGCGGTCGCACTCGTACGTGGCCAATGCATGTTCCGCTACTTGGACGCGTAATCAGATCGTGACAACAACACATTTAATGTGTTTCGCGTGAAGAGCAACACATAGCTTGTATCATGAATAATACACACAGTTGGACAGTAATAATGAAGATCCGCTGTTTTCGAATGTCTTGAGGACATTCAGTTTCAACAGGATGGTGCCACTTGCCACATAGCCACTCAAAAAATGAATCTATTAAAAGATCATTTCGAAGAGCAGCTAATTTCAGTTTTGGACCGTTGAGTTGGCCGCCTAGGTCGTGTGATATCACACCTTTAGACTTTTTTCTTTGGGGCTAGTCCAAAGTCTATGTTGACAAACCAGCTACGATTCAGGTTTTGGAAGCCAACAGTACGCGTGTCATTAAGGCCATACCGGTCGAAATGCTCCAACAAGTCATTCAAAATTTGACCCTCAGGATGAACACCCTGAGTCGTAGTTGCGGCCAACATTTAAAGGAAATAATATTCAAAAAATAAATGCCCTAAAATGTCCATTCGAATGAAAATAAAGGTTCCACTCCTGATTTGAGTTTTTTTTATTTTTTTTATTTGGAAAAAAATTCTTTAGATTGATCACCCGTTATTATCAGATTTAATTAAGTTTAGTACAGAAGCGATGGTTTTTTCTATACGACAGCTGTGTAGACTTTTGTCTATAGCCTTTTGTTTTTTGATTTCTAGTTTTATTGAGCGACATTTTGTTTCTGTGCATCAGCAAACACATACACAGACACTTATATGCAAAGCACATACATATATAATTAAAATAATTGTGCGCTCGTAGTCCGTGTTTTTGATGTTGTTTTCCTTTTTTGTTTCTTTAGAGTTTTTATTCGTGTTCATTCTTGGGGATTGTGAACTTTAAAGTGGAAATCAGTGAATGAATGGATGGCATAGCGTGAGATGGTGTGCGAGTTGTGTGCGTGTGAGTTTGTATGACATATTTGAATAAGAATTAATAGTTTATGGTATTATGAATTATGTATGAACATACGTAAGTGTGTATGTGTGTGTAAGGGTGCTTGTTTTACATAATGAAATAAAATTGTTGTAATTATATTGTTGTTGCTTAAGGGTTTCTGCAACACAATGCATCCTCCAGCCAGGTTAAAAGATGGAGGTTGGACGAGCTAATTGAAAATTGACTCGTAGATTCGGGGTGGAATAATTTAGGATAGACGTCCATGTTAAACCATAATCGAGTATGGTCGTCTGGATAATAATTATTTTTTTTTAATTCTATAGACTTTCGTAGGGAGGCAAATGTCTTTTTTTTAATTCTATAGACTTTCGTAGGGAGGCAAATGTCTTAAGGACAACGTTTTTCGACCTTTTTGTGAGATTACATTTGTGTTTCACAGATATTCTGAGATTAATGGCGCTGAGGAAACAAAAAATATATTTTCTAAGATAAGGAATTAGATCTATACTACGTTAGCAAATTGCAAAAACTTAAAGACTGAGCAAGGACCATCTGCCATACGTTATGGTAGGGTGACAAGTACTGGCAAACAGTCTGATTTCGAAAATTTCAAGTGTTGGCATGGCGTCTAAAATGAGAATAGTTTTATGTTTTGTACTATCTTAGACTTTTTTAACTGCAGTCAGAGTCTTCTTATGTCAAACTGTAATTCTGATCTGTTCTATAGATCTGTTTTTTTAGACTCCAAGTGAACAATCTGAAAATCGTAAGTTTTTACATATCGAATGTTGATGGTAAAAGAAAAAAAGTAATCACGTCGTTAATTTCGGGAAAGCTGAATTTCATATATCCTCAAACGTGTATTCGCTTTTGAATTGGACTGTTTTTTGGGCCCTGGGGTTTCAGCCAAATCAAAAGAAGTATGAATGTACTAAAGTGAAAAAATACGCTCAGTATATGCTGGAACAAATCTGAAACCTTGTTTGAACATTTCATTGCTTAGTTTCAACTCCAGTAGCTTAAACTTGTTTAATAACTTTGTTTAATTTAAACTTCGATTCAACTTTTACATTTTCAAAAAATTGTCTGCACATGAAGAGTCTATCAGAACTAAAAGTACTTTGCAGTAATTTGTGTACGTTAATACCAATGCATGGTATCTTTTGGGATTTCCTTAAAGTGAATCAATAAGAGGAGTGCCAAAACTACACGGAAGTACAACAGGTAATTTATGGAATTCTTTGGGCCGCCCTGGTGTTATGGATGTATGCACTACTATCATTCCAGTTAACCCAGGTTCAACCAATTATTCAATTTTTCTCTAAGCCCTGTAACAACTTCTGTATAAAATGCATTAGCCGTTCGGAGCCGGCTTTGAACTGTATGTCCCGGTCACGGGGTAAAAAAACTGAATCGTGCACATCTCACTGATTCGAGACAAGTTCTCTGTTGTTTGTTAATGGGCTTTTCTGGAACTTAAGTAAGTATGTATAGTCTTGATGAAACTCACGACAATTCGTAGGTCCCCAAAAAACGTAATAGAGGTCAGAGTGAGCAAATAAAAATATTACTGCTAAATTCAACACAACGGAAATATCCACAAAACCTGTTTTTTGCAGATAATAAAGTTTAAAAATAACAATCTTGTACCTCCGCTTTTATTAAAAACTCCAACTACACGCAGAGAAAAGATATGGTTACAATATGGTCACCGCAACAATAATATGTTCTCTACAATAAAAGCATTTTCGTCGCAACCATAGTATTGTTTTTTGAATTTCATTTTGACATCAATATGATTGCGACAATATTACTATTGTTGAAATGTAACAATAGTATTATTATATTTAGAAATTAAAATATGGTTCTAGCAACCATATAAACATGCTCGCTTAAAATTTGCGTTAACAATAATATGATTACGGCAATCATACAGTATGGTTGCGACTATAAACAAAACAAAACAGGTTTTATAGATCTTACATGTACTCGTATGTGTGTTCGTATGTTTTTTTTGGTATACAAAAAAAAACCACATACACAGTGAATGGCTGTTGTCCATTAAAAAACAACAACAATCGGAAGGTAGTTCGAGGGTTTTTATTGTGTTTACTTTGTTCGGTGAAATACTCTGATACCGACTGGTTCTTGTTTACTAAAAATCTGCCTTCACTTAAGTATATATCCATTGATTATGGTTAAATCACATTCGTTTCTTGGGGTCTACGGATGGTGAAGTAGCATTCACCTCTGATGGGAACTAAAAGTATTTTAAACTGCCGTTGGAATATCTATTTTTGTTTCTTGAATGAAATGTTTAAGAAAAACATGGCCTCAATTCTGGCTAATAACGGCTATTAAAGTAATGCAATTTAATATAACTTGCTTGATGAAAATCTCTATTTTTGAATAACAACATTACCCAATCCTAATAAATAGTTTTGGGCATAATAGTATGGTTGAGTGCATCATAGTATGGTTGTAGGTATAATAGCATGGTTGCGTGTGAATCATACTATTGTTGTCAATATCATACTATGGTTGTATGAGAAAAATACTATGGTTGTGAGGATCATAATATGGTTGTGGAGATAATAGCGTGGTTGTGTGGATCATTGTATGGTTACGTGTGAATCATACTATAGTTGTAAGGATCATACTATGGTTGTATGAGAAACATACTATGGTTGTGAGGATCATAATATGGTTGTGAGGATAATAGTATGGTTCAGTGTGAACCATACTATTGTTGTGATGATCATGGTATGGTTGTGGAGATCATAGTATGGTTGAGTGTGAATCATAGTATGGTTGTGGGGATCATAGTATGGTTATATGTGAATCATACTATTGTTGTGAGGATCATAATATTGTTGTACCACAACCATATACCCAACAATAGTGTGATCCTCTTCGAATATTGTCACCCCAACCGTACTTTTTTTCTGCGTGTATGGAAGATACCGACTCGTCTAATCTTGAAATTGAAGCTATTACTCCAGAAGAAGTACGTACTTTGTGGGATCTGCTTTAAAAATCCAAAAAAATACAATTATGAAGCCATGCAAGCATGCCAAAATACGTCGTTCCAGTTTCGACGAATTTCAAAAGAATAATCAATAAAAGAATAATCAACCCATTTTGTTCACAAAGGGTTGGCAACGTCGAAGCTATATCTTTATCTGAACCGATTTTCTATAATTTGAACTTTGAAAGGTAGAATGACATTCATTTTTGTTTTCAGGTCTATGTTTGACATTTGTAAAATGTACGCTCGAACGAAATTGGGAAATATTTAAAACGTACTTGCAATGTAAGAAATGTACGTGAAAAATGTTCGAGAAGAGATCGGACTTTAGTTTGTGCGTCAATTTGCGAAACGAGTTGATAAAAATGGATAGTTTTTGGACAAACCAACCCGAGAACGTTCTCGTCCAGTGCGTTCAATCGAAAATATTGCTGCTGTGGCTGATAATCTGCCAGAGCATCCAAAAACATCAACTCGTAATCGTTCTCAGGAAGAGAACATTTTTCGCACTTCTTTGTGGGAGAACTTAGTATAAAGACCTCAGTATGAAGGCTTACAAAGTACAATTGCTCCAAGAACTGAAGCCTCATGACCATCCGATGGCTTTTCGTTTCGCCCAATGGGCTGAAGATTGTTTGGCAGGAGATGAAGAAATTGATGAAAAAATCGTCTTTTCAGATGAAGCTCATTTTCATCTCGTTGGCTATGTCAAATAGCAAAATTGAGGCATATCGAGTTCAGAGAACCCACACGTGACTATTGAGAAGCCAATGCATCCACAACGAGTCTTTGGTTGGAGTGGATTTTGGGCTGGCGGCATCATTGGCACATTTTTCTTCGAAAATGAGCAAGGAGTCGACATTACCGTCAACGGCGAGCTTTACCGCGCTATTGTCAACATGTTTTTGTATCAAAAGAATGACATAGACGACATTTAGTTTCAACAATACGGGACCTCATGTCACACAGCCAACGCAATCATCGATCCTTTACTCACTGTTTTTAAAAACTGAATAATCTGCCGAATTGTAATGACAATTGGCCGCCTCGGAGCTGTGATTTGAGCCCTTTGGATTATTTTCTGTGGAGAGCCATTAAGGATAAATGTTACGCAAAACATCCAGAGACAACTGAAGTGTTGAAACAAAAAATCGAGGTTCCCGTTGAATAGAATCAACCCGGAACAATCGAAAATGTAGTGAAAAATTGCGTTGATCGGATGAGGTACTGCCGAGCCAGTTGTGGAGAATCAACCCAGAACAATCGAAAATGTACTGAAAAATTGCGTTGATCGGATGCGGTACTGCCGAGCCAGTTGTGGCAGTCATATGAATGATATTGTGTTCCAGTATTAAATGACAAAGTTCAACCTTAAGAATAAAACTAGAAATTTGAAAAAAATATTAGTAAGTTTTTTCACAGCCGATTCAAATTTAAAATTTGAATAGCGTGCTATTCAAATCTCCAAATCCCAACCGAGTGTCTCCAATTTTAATAAAGTTCTTCCTTTGTCCAAAAAACTTCCGTGAGCTGAATATCAACATGAGCTAAAGTAAGGTGTGGCTAAAGCTATAAAATCGGATGAACATGAAAGTATGGAAACGATATCTAAATCTGACCGATTTTCTTCAATTTCAATAGCATTATTCGTTGGCCCAAAAAACTTAGTCTTGCTAAGTTTCATCAAGATTGGATGTAAGCTTAAAACATAAAATTCGGATAAATATAAGTATAGCTGAGACCCATATATAAATCTGAACCGATTTTTTTAAATTTCAACCGCGTTTGTCCTTGGTCCAAAAAACTTACTTTCTCCAAATTGTATGAAAATCAGACAGCAATTGCGACCTGTACTTTAGTTAAAAGCTTTAGATGGGGGGCGGCTAGACATCAGAAATCAGCAGATTATAAGTATACGTCGACCGGTATTCTCAAAGGTGGGTATAGCTCAAATATTTTTGGTGTTTTTCAAACATTTGCCTTCATGGCAAATGTTTGAAAAACAAACACTGTTCCTCAGAGTGGCGCCGGATATAAATAATTATCTTTATATCTGCTGGGTGTTCTGGCCAGGCTACGTCCAAACAACGTGCCTCATAGTACAACCGGGCTATTACTATAATATGAATATGTCTTCTCAAATGTAAGCAAATTTTACGACGTATTTACTTGTATCTCATTGACCTGATGTTCAACGAAGACCTACTCGTACTGTTTTTTATAGTGAAGTTTTTTTTGTGGCTTAGAGAAATTACTAGATTTTTCTACCCAAAATTGTGTTTGCTTGTATGATAGTCTTACCGGCTTACCTTCTCATCACGGCGGTGGAATTTTTTAATGCTTTTTTTTGCCAAGACTTAACTTTGGTTTTTAATTTAAGCTTGTCGTTCAATATTTTTTGGTTGAAAGACCAAACAATAGCGGCCTACATTCAATAATTTCCTTTTAGATAAATAAATATATTTAGACGAGGTCGGAATCGTTCTAAGAACCGGAGTCGGTCCTGACTTTTACGCAGACTATCCTTGGCATGATTTGCAGGCAGACTATCCTTCGCCGAGGTTATTGATTTTTTCTCACTAGACATATCTAACCCAAGGTAAGCAAGTACCCAAATTTTAGTTGCTTTCCTTCAATATGTTTACGTGCCAGACGTTTAGTACAACGAATCAGAAATTATACTCAATATCGGCATTCAAATTTTTAAAGCGTTATTCCACTTCGCTTCTGGATATTGTGGTGTGTGGTCGCACGCCCTGCTGCGGTTTCTGGGGATGGAGTCATTACTTATAACTACTTAAACAGTTATCGTAACTGTATTATAAGTATAAAAGTGTTACATGTGACCATGTGATTGAAAAGAATCGATTTATCAACCTGGCATATGAGACATAATTCTCCGCCATTTTAAACAAAAACCCCAAAAAAAAATTTTATTCCTTTAAATAAATAAGTCTGATTCCCGTTTAATGTTTTCTTTTGTACAATCTTACCTCAGCGATTTAATATTTATTTTCTTTAATTTCTTAACAGAACTTATATGACAACACATTTTTTACGGCCAGCAATACGTTCGTAATTAATTACAATGGGCCCGCTTTAAATGCATCGTAAGCATAAACTTCCTTAAGCATAGTCAAAGTTGTTTAAACATAACCTGAGCACTTGGAACCACATGTACGTACGAGAACCGTTAAAACTTATTTCATTCACACTGAAATGGTTTTATACTCTAATCCCCTAATGTGATCAGATTGTTCACTTCTCTGTTGCCGTAAATAGACCAACAGAATCCTGTTAATGCTAACTGCCACATACAAATACGGTCCTCCTACCAGTGCCAGTGCGACAGCAGAAACGGGATTGACAAAGTCAGCCCAGCAAATGCCAGTGAGTTAGCTGACGTATCGTACATTCAATTTTTTAGAGACGGGCCACTGCGATTCTCTAACTAAAGGGTGGTCAGTATAGACGTTTTTTTTAAGATTAAATTATACAAAAGTCAGTTTGTTGTGATGCTTATTATAACGTGCAACCATTCCGATTATGTTTGGAACATGACTTACTCCACAGATTCCGCAGTGGCGCCTCTGCAAACAAAAAACTTCTATTGTTGGCAGTTTCTGTCTTTAGGTCTCATGGTCGTTTTTGAATAAACTATCTATGTCTGCTTACATTAATAAGTATAATATGATTAAATCACATCTTCAGTTGGGGCCGGTTGATATCGCCCAGATATCAAATTAGAGCATAAAGCCAAAACATCGATTGTTTGATTGGCTAATGGGTTACGCCTTTTTGTTGAAATTAAAAATATTGCTCAAGTTCAAATAATTAATGAGGCCCACAAAAAGTCGCCTCTTTAGCTTTTACAGCGACATGTAGCGGTTACTCATTGCTCATTGGTCCAGCTAAAACGCATGACGTTTATTACACAGTACAACAGCCAATCTGGGGGGTGAGAAATTCCAAGTCAGGGTGATGGTACTAGGTCAGTATATTAAAACCCTCAAAGGGTTTTGCGTTCGTATGTGCCAGTCACTTCACTTAATTGTAAATAAAAGCAGAACGCTTTAATCGATTTCTATGATCTATGTCGCATTTTGTTTATAGGTTATGTAACTTTACGTGAAAGTTATAAGACTCTACACGTTTTTCCGTTTGGGATTTATATGTTTAAAAAAAAAAAAATTTTTTTTTGGCAAAATTTTCTTCATAAATTTATTTCTAATTGCAAAAATGTTGATTTGGTAGAGAAACAGTATATTAATGGATTAAAGAAAATGTAATTATTAATTTTTCTCAATTTATTTCAGCAAAATCGAACTAGTCGTTCTCGAGTTATGTCAAACTACGTTTTTGCCAACATTTTACAACTAAGCGAAAAAACATCAAGATAAGGACAAAATGTAAAAGGTCATAAAAAAAACTGGCACATACGAACGCAAAACCCTTTAAGGGTTTTAATATACTGACCTAGTACCATCACCCTGACTTGGAATTTCTCACCCCCCAGACAATAACCCCAAAAATGTTCCACAGTGTTATAAATGAAACAAAAGTTTTCGAAGAATTATCTAAATATTTTTTACAGTGATAGAAGGACCTACGGCAATTGTGTTTGAGACAAAATATGGGGCAAATGCTTGCCACGGCTTTGGTGGCTTACCTCTTTCCGAAGGTTCATATTCAATGACTCTGGGACATAATTGATGATCATACGAATATCGTCAATGTGCCAAATTACTCGTATCTCCTGCTTTAGCTCTTGGATTGTTATTGGTTTGCTGACGTACATTGGTTTTTTAAATATCTTTAAAGAAAAAGTCCAACGGTGTCAAATCACATGATCGTGGCGGCCAATTAACATCTCAGCGACGTGAGATAACACGGCCATTTAATATTTTGCGCAAAAGAGGTATTGTTTGGTTGACTGCGTGGAAAGTGTCACCATATCGTCCAGGTTCATTTGTTCAATTTCTGGTGACGAGGAGCGAACACCATTCAAGGTTACTGCTTGTCCGACCTCATTTGTTCGATTATGCTGACCAAAAAAATCACAAAGTGCACAAAATGCATTTTGACTTGAAAGACCTTTTTTGTAAAAGGCTTCAACAATCTTAACGCGCTGCTCAACTGTGTACCTCTCCATGACAGACATCTCAAACTAAGTTGAACAAAAAACTTGACATTATGGTGTGACACACAATTAACATCGGAAGTTATGGTTGGCCCGCCATTTACTAACTTAAAAACTCCTCTGAAATCAGCAAGCCTGTGCACTATATAATAATATTTGATTTAATAAATATTTGACACGTCGGGCCTAAGGCGGTATGACATTAGGCGCCACGAAAATACACCCCGAACCAAAAAGGAAATTAGGCCCCAAAATTGGGGTCTAATTGTATTATGAAAATAGACCCCACGAAATTAAACACCAAAAATAAAATGAAAATTGGCCCCAACAATTTTATTGGGGCCTAATTTCGCAGTGGTTATTTGAAGGTATGCAAATACACCCCAAAAAACGGCAAATATGCCCCAAAGTACCGAGTTGTTGTTTTCTGTACAAAATTGGGGTCGATTTTCATTTTTAGGTTTGGGGTGTAATTTCCGTTTATGTGTTACAAAATGAACATAACAAAGTACGAAAATAGGCCCCAAAACGTGTAGAAAATCTTTTGCGTACAGTTTCGGTTGTTTGTAAATATTAATATTTGTTTAGCTCGTTTGTTTTATTTCGTTTTTTTTTTTGCTTTTACACATTGAACAGGGATTAACCGGCTCAAGACCTCTTGCATCTATATTTGAATAGAAGACAAGTTTTTAACCAAATGGCAAAGTGACATTGATTTTCGTGGCAGCACACTGCTTCTATCATGATTTCGGGTCCGTGACAACCCTCTTCAGAAAGCTTGGCTGCAATTGTTAAAAGTAAAACCGAACTCTATAAGGCTGGGCTCTCCCCAAACGAATGCGAACTGCTGCTGTAGACCTTACTTTTCAATTTTTCTTTACACAATTGCCCACGAAAATACAACTTCCTCAACGTGAATTTGAAATGCAAAGCCATAAACCAGAGTTACTGTTTTGCGGTACTGTCCTTGCTATCGTGCCTCCGTGCAAGATATTACACAAGTTTATAATTAAGTTCAGAGGTAATAAACTATATAATTTTCAATAAAAAACCAATGCTTTCTTTTCTTCGCCGAAGGAAATTAGACCCCAAAAATATTTAGTGTAACCCTTAAGTATATCGAAATGACATTACACCCCAAACTGCGAATATAGGCTCCAACATTTTTATGAAGTTATGACCCAACAATTTTTTGGCGTCTATTGTCATACAAACATTTGGGGTCTAATTGCATTATGAAAATATACCCCAATTAAAATATGAAATTAAGTCCAAAAACCATAATATTTCGTGTTGCTGTTTTCCATATATTTTTTGGGGCCTAATTTCATTTTCGTGGGGCCTTATGGCATACCGCCTAATTCTCATGCTCACTGATCGCGATATTCACAAGTATATTTTGATCGGGATTGTTGTTCTGTTAAAAGATCCAATTCTGCGATAATACCAATTTGTGAACACAGGGGGCAACATTGGATATTCTAAAATGTTAAGATAATCTTCCGTTTTCATTGTTGATCATACAAGTATTAACACAAGATTAGTTTCGACGACATTCTTAATTCTTAGGTCTCCATATTTTTGGAGGTTTTTTAACACCAAGATTAAAAACATAATCTCGTTGGTAAACAAAATGTTGTACCAGAGAGTTTGAGTCCGTCTCATTTTTGTATTTTTTGGCTAAATTCAAGCGTTTAATCTAACAAAATAAGGCACGCAATATGACACCTCCACTGTTTACTTTATTTAAAGCGCAAAATTCGATGTACAGGAAGAAGCGCGGTAGTTTGCTTTTTTGCACAATAGGCTGTGGCGGCACTGTTGGTCAAAGAGACTGGAGAGTATGCGTGGGTGATGGGAGATTTGTATTCGTCTGCCCTCTAGTTGCCATCATGATTTAGACCGTGAGAAGAGGTCATTTTGTGTTGAAGTGTGTTTTTCCAATGCGCACTCGATCATTGCAGTGCAGCGTGCTTTTCGCTTACGATTCCCTGTTCCCCCACGAGGACGTGTTCCTACACGCAGGGAAAAAATATGGTTAGTATATGGTCACGGCAATAATAATATGTTCTTCGCAATAAAAGTATGTTCGGTGCAACCATAGTATTGTTTTCTGAATTTAATTATGACAATAGTATAATTGCCGCAATATTAATATTGTTGAAATGTAACAATAATATTATTGCCAAATTCAGAAATGAAATTTAGTTGTAGCAACCATATAAACATGGTTGGTGCTACACATGTATTGTTGTCTTAAATTTACTTATATGTTAACAATAATATGATTACGGCAATCATACCGTATGGTTGCGACTATGAACATAACAAAACAGGTTTTATAGAGCATACATGTATGTGTGTGCGTATGTTTTTTTTTGGTATACCAAAAAACACATACACACGACGCAGTGCTTGGTTGTTGTCCATTTTAAAAAAACAACAACAATAGGGAGGTAGTTCGAGGGATTTTTATTGTGTTTACATTGTTCGGCGAAATACTCTACTGCTGAATGGTTCTCGTTTATTTAAAATCTGCCTGCACTTCAGTATAAAGCCCTTGATCTTGGTTTAATCACATTCGTTACTTGGGGTCTGCTGGCAACTACAAGTACTTTCTACTGCCGTTGGAAAATATAATTTTGTTTCTTGAAAGAATGTTCAATAAAAACGGCCTCAAATCTGGCTATGCACTAATAGTAAAGTAATTTTAAATAATCTCTTATTTAGAATAACATCATTACCCAATCATAAAAAATAATTTTGGAGATCATAGTATGGTTGAGTAAATCATACTATGGTTGTAGGGATAATAGCATGGTTGCGTGTATATCATACTATGGTTGTGAGTTACATACTACGGTTGTATGAGAAAATAATATGGTTGTGAGGATCATCATATGGTTTTAGGGATCAAAGTATGATTGAGTGTGACTCATAATATGGTCGTGGAGATCATAGTATGGTTGTGTGTGAATAATACTATTGCTGTGAGGATCATAATATTGTTGTGCCACAACCATATACTCAGCAATAGTATGATCCTTTTCGAATATTGTCCCCTCAACCATACTTTTTTTGCGCGTGTATACGACAATCAATTGTAAATTGAGTAACTTTATTGAGAACAGCAGGGAATGTGTCATATGTACGAGAGAAGGATTACATTACCACAAAACATCGAGAGAGTTAGAGTGCCAGTACTTAATCTCCGAAATGCTTTGCTAGGAAGCAATTATTTTCTCTTGACATTTCCAGACGTTCTCTCCACCGTATTCTTTGTGATGAACTAAATTTTCACCCGTATAACATGTGCGTGGTCCAACAATTGTCAGCACTGGACTACTTGACACGCCGGACCTCGGCAAATGTTTTCTGGATGGCTTATCTCTTTGAGAGTGATGTGAACTGGTCGGAACGCTTACCAGACTTAGCTTCGTGCGATTTTTCCTTTGGTGTTACCTGAAGCTGTATATCAACAAAATCAATTTATTTTTTCGTAAATAAATAAAGATTGCTCCAACTGATGGTATCCGAATTTCGTCAGCAAACTTATATTTATTTACCCTATTTATTTTATTATATATCACGACGAGTGCGCCACTTAACGGAACCACAATTAAGATTAACCTTCGGTCAGACATAAAGGGTTGGTCCAAGCAAAATGCACGATGTTAACAGTGAGTTACACCTAAACGCACTGTTTGCCCAACTTAATTTGACATATCTTAGTTTCAGTGTTTGACAAATCCAACCGTGGAAGGGCACACAATTGAGCAGCAGAACGGACCAAATGTGTCCACAATCGTGAGAAATTTTAGCAACCCGGGTGTGTAGGATATGTGAAAACACCTGTGCATGCTCGCCCAGTGCGTTCTGCCATCGTTCTGTCATCAGGCCGTAATTCTTGGAAAATGAGATCGGCCAAGCAGTTACGCAAGATGATAACGGGATGTTTAAAATCCCCATAGACAGAAGTCTAACAATGTCAAATCACATGATCGAGGCGGCCATCTAACATCGCCTCGCCGTGAGGTGACACGGCCACCGAATTTTTCGCGCAATAGAGCCATTGTTTCGTTATCAGGATGGCAAGTGACACGATTTTGTTGAAACCACATATCGTCCAAGTACATATCCTCATTTTTGGCTAAAAGAAGTCCGTTATCATCTTGCGTAACTGCTTGGAAAAGTAAAGAGATAATTTGTCACATTAATGACGCTGAACCTCCATTCGTCTCAGAGTTATTGAAAATTTGGACCATCGGATGACTTATACTACCGAATAATTCTCTAAAAACCTTTTGTTATATTTACAATTAACATCGGTTAAACCACCCTTTTTTAGTATATATATGTTTATTAGGCTGAGGACGGACGCTATTAAAATTGGAGAACATCGGTTCAGATTTAGATATAGCTCCAACACACGTATGTTTAGCCGATTTTGTAGTTTAAGCTCTAGAAGCCAAATATTACATCGAAGCTCAATGAAATTTGGCACAGTTTATTGCGATCGATCAGATATAAGCTCAGATAAAAATAATTATATCGGTCTGTGTTTTAATATAGATCCAGCACAAATTTCATTTCCGATTTTACAACTGCCATTTAGCCATTTTCATTCCATCTCAAATCAGTTTAACCCATGTAGGCCCAATTTTGTTAAAGCCCCAATACAAATGGTTGGGGGTCCAAAAAACGGCTTCATGGAAATATCAAGTAACTGTAACATTTTTTCACGAAACCAAAAATTATTTTATTTGGCATCATAGATAAATTTGAATGAAAGGTCCGTAAATCCGCTTCATTTTAACAAAGACATATGGGTAGCAAAAAATAATGGCATTTGCTCACAAATTCAAATTTGACATTATTTTAATCTAATCATATCGAAGTTGATAGTGGTTATATAAAGGATAAAAAATCAAATATAGCGATGTATCCAGAGGCTGACTTAGTCCTTACGCTCGGTAAATTTTTACTCTCTGACTGATCCGACCTTTTTTAATACCAACCATTTAAGACTATCAAAACACATTTTAGAAAAGTTTTGAGCCACCACGCTACTTTAGTGCGAACTGTAATGTGCTTTCCACAGAGAGATAGACGGACATTTGCTAGATCATCTAAGATTTTTACCACGATTCAGTATGTGCATATTTACTATAGGTATACCGAGTCACCGATCACTATTTCAAAGTGCTGCAAACGGAGTGAGAAAGTAAGTACTCTTCATTCAATAATGGAGGGTAAAATAATGAAGCTTGCTTAAAATTGTGTAGTCCAAGTCCAGTTCCAAATGTCACGGACCAATTTAACAGTAATTTAAGGATTGTAACTTGATTCAATAAAAAGATTTATTTCCACTACATGGAGCACCCTGCACACGCATATAAAAATGTAAATTCACAACACAAACACAAGTAAACGAACTTGTAACGTAAACCCTCTTAAAAGTGAAAACGAGATGGATGGACAACCAAACAGTTAGACCGACAGAAAGGCAAATAGACAAACAACTACAACTTAAATCGTAACATCTCTGCTTACGTCTGTGTAAGAAACACGGCCAAGTAGAGCGCAACGCTTTAAAAAAGACACTATTCCAAGACCAACAAACATATGTATGTACACATCTATGCAGATCCAACGCAAAAAGCAGCTATCCCAGCTAGACGAAGATGTAGGTGTAAGTCGATGTACATCCTGTGGTTGTTTTTTATATCCGTGGGAGGTACGCCAAATGTGTGTCCGTATTTCAAGTTTGTATAGACCGACATAAACATGCCACACGCATGCCATACTAGGGGTATGCTGAAATAATAACGAATGTAGCTGGGCAAAGGTGAGGAGTGTGAAATAATCGGACGACTTCGCTCCGACTCCGGGTGTAGGAACAACTCCAGCTTCTGGCTTCAACAGATTCTAGAGGGTGATCCATATAGAGGTATTTTTTCAGAACAAAAAAAATATATAAAAATTCAAATCATGTGGGGAAATTTATTGATAATTTGAAAGGACATTTTATGGCATTTATTTTTATATAATTTGCTTCAAATGTTGACAACTGTATAAAATAGAGCGTTCAATGAGAAACGGGAAGATCCGCTGTTTTCGACCAAAATTTTGTTCAGTGATGAGGCCCATTTCTGGCTCAACGGCAAAGTCAATAAACAAAATTGCCGCATTTGGGCTCGAAGGCCGGCACTTAACCGCGAATGGTGCTCGCTATCGCGATATGATATCAGACTTTTTGCTACCAGAAATTGAAGCCCGTAATCTTGGCGACATTTGGTTTCAACAGGACAGTGCCACTAGCCTTACAGCTGCTCAAACAATGGGTCTATAGAGAGGTCATTTCGAAAAGCAGCTAATTTCAAGTTTTAGACCATTGAGTTAGCCTCCTAGATCGAGTGATATCACACCTTTAGACATTTTTCTTAAAGTCCAAAGTCTATGCTGACAAACCAGCTACGATTCAGGTTTTGGAAGCTAACATTACGAGTGTCATTAAAGCCATAGCGGTCGAAATGCTCGAACGAGTCATCCAAAATTGGACTCTCAGAATGAAAACCCTGAAGCGTAGTTGCGGCCAACATTTGAACCGATTTATATTTAAATAATAAATGCCATAAAATGTCCTTTCAAATTACCAATAAAGATTCCACACTTGGTTTGAATTTTTATATTTTTTTGTTCCGAAAAAAATACCTCTAGATGGATCACCCTATATATAAAAAACACAAATGATTTTATCGTTGCCCGCAGTAGACGTTAAAACCATCCAACCCATAAGCCCCAAACCGGTTTGACTAGAAAGGCAATATTGCGAGAAATGTTTAGGACCACTAAAACAATGCATAAGACACATTCAGACATCCGATTTTTTCCCACAGAAAATTTCTGAAATTTTACCGATTGTTGAAAATATCTTCTATATATATAAAATTGGATGTATGTGACTATGTATGTTTGTATGTTTGTATGTATGTGGCTTTTAGACTCCTAAACCGCTCATCCGATTTTAATGAAACTTTCAGGGAAAATTCAGCATACCACAGCGGGGGATCCTGTGAAGTTTCGTTGGAAAAATTGGTCTGTGGGCGGAGTGGGCGTGGCAAAAGTGTTTTCTAAAGCTAGAAGGCTATAAGTTGGTACATATATGCTACTGCTGATGTGGGAGACTAATTTAATGTTGGATTTTAAATTTTCGGTTTGTGGGCGGAGAGGGCGTGGCAAAGCTGTTTTTGAGCAAGAAGGCTCACAATTGGTTTTTATATACTACTGCTGTCGGAGAAGACTAATTTAATATCGGATTTTAGATTTTGGCTTTGTGGGCGGAGGGGACATCGCAATACTGTCTCTTAGATCTAGAAGGCTGACGGGGAAGGTGAATTTAAACAACAACGGGACAACGGGAAAGATCTATTTAAAACCAGATTTCAAATTGAAAATGAAAATTTATGTTCATTTTTTTATGTTATGTCTATGTTGTCAGTTTTAAAATTTGTTTAACATTCAGAAAACGATTGATTTTGTTCCTTTTTTCAATTTGACAATACGCCTGTGATTTTCTTTAAAGATCTTTAAATAATCTTTGTACCTAAATCCAACAATTAAAATAAGTATATTCGTCTTAACAATGCCGCCAAAAAAGGCATCGATTGGAAAAAAGCCATCAAAGACTAAGAAAACTAACGAAGCAAGAGCTGCGGAAACAGTTGAGCAACGAGAAGCTCGACTTCAACAAAATCGCGACAGAGCATCAACATCTAGAGCTGCTGAAACGCCCGAGCAACGTGAACGGCGACTTGAACAAAACCGCGACAGAGCTTCAACGTCAAGAGCAGCTGCAACCATTGTACAGCGTGAAGCTCGGCTTGAACAATGCCGCGATAGAGCTTTTACGTCAAGAGCTGCTGAAACCGCCGATCAACGTGAAGTTCGCCTTCAAAAAAATTCTGACAGATCTTCAACATCAAGAGCTGATGAAACCGTTGACCAGCGTGAAGCGCGACTTGAATCATGCCGCGACAGAGCTTCAACATCAAGAGCAGCTGAAACCGTGGAGCAACGTGAAGCTCGCCTTCAACAAAACTGTCACAAAGCTTCAACATCAAGACCTGCTGAAACCATCGAGCAACGTGAAGCTCGCCTCCAACTATGACAAAGTCATGCAACGTGTAGCCAATGGAAATGGTGGAATTTTTTTTCTAGATGCTCCAGGAGGCACTGGCAAAACATTTCTCATTAATTTAATATTGGCGTCAGTTCGAATGAAGAATGAGATGGCACTGGCAGTGGCTTCATCAGGAATCGCATCAACGTTACTGGATGGTGGACGTACATCACATTCAGCGCTTAAGCTTCCATTGAATGTGAACCACACGGACATGCCAACACCAACACCAACATGTAACATTAGCAAAAAATCCGGTATGGCCACAGTCCTTAAGATGTGTAAAATCATCATTTGGGACGAATGCACCATGGCCCATAAAAAATCGCTTGAAGCCTCCTGCGCGATTTTCGAGGGAAACAACTACCGATGGGAGGTGCTCTAATACTTCTTGCTGGTGATTTTCGACAAACTTTGCCCGTTATACCTCGATCAACACCTGCCGATGAGCTAAACGCATGCTTGAAAGCATCATATTTATGAAAGCGAATTGAGAAAATTACACTATCAACAAACATGTGCCCAAACCTTTTCAAAACAACTTTTAGAGATCGGAAATGGCAAAATTCCAACTGATCCCACAACATATGAGATTTCATTTTCGCCCAACTTTTGCCAAATGCTACCAAATATTCAAGCCCTTTTAGAAAATGTATTCCCAAATTTAATCAACAACTACAAAAATTCAGATTGGCTCTGCGAACGTGCAACTTTAGCACCTAATAATGATGATGTCAAGAAGTTAAATGAACAAATTCAATTGAAATTGCCCGGAGAATCGAAAAAATATCATTCAATCGACACAATGATGGATCAGGAAGAAGCTGTAAATTACCCAACAGAATTTCTTAATTCACTAGAGCCACCAGGAATGCCACCACATATATTGACATTGAAAGTTGGGTCACCGGTGATGCTTATTTGAAACTTGAACGCCACAAAGCTATGCAACGGAACCAGGATGATCATTAAAAATTTGACACCAAATTTGATCGAGGCAACAATAATCAGCGGCAAATTCAAAGCGGAAGATGTGCTGATCCCAAGCATACCGATGATTACGAATGATTTACCATTCGAGTTTAAGCGGATTCAGTTCCCTTTGATTCTTGGCTTCGCGATGACCATAAATAAAGCACAAGGGCAATCCCTCACTGTTGCTGGTTTGAATTTGCAACATTCATGTTTTTCCCACGGCCAATTGTATGTTGCTTGCTCAAGAGTTGGTACACCAAAAAATTTGTACATTTATACACCCAACGGTACGACCAAAAATATTGTGTATCCATTAGCATTACAATAAATTACACGAATTTATTTTCACATTTGATATACATATGTGTTACTTTCTTTGGCGTAGCAACGCACGCCGGGCTCCGCTAGTAATTTTCATATTTTTTGATTATTAGATGATACCAAAAAAAAAGAAATAAAACTAACAGCTGTATCATAGTCTGGCATGGCGCATGCATCTCTTAAGATTCCATTAATGACAACCATATAAAAATATCAACATATAATATCGGTGAAAATTTAGGCATGACTTCAGTATTTAAAGGCTTATTTAATGTATGCAATGTTCTATCGCTTACAAGAAATCTCTGGATCGTAATCTCAAATATTTTCAGACCGAACAATGGGTAAAGCTCTATTACTAAATGTTGGTGATAGAGAAATGTTGCCAATGTTGTTTTGAATTTCATTTTGTCAATAGTATGATTGCGGCAATATTAATATTGTCGAAATGTATCAAGTCTTTTATTATCAATTTTAGAAAAGAAAATATGGTTGTAGGAACCATATAAATATGGTTGGTGCGACAAAATTATTGTTGTTTAAGATTTACGTTAACAAAAATATGATTATGGCAATCATACCGTATGGTTGTGACAGTAAACAAAGCATAACAGGTTTATAGATCAACGTTCATACATGTATGAATGTTGTAGCGGATACATCTTTACGAACATTTATTTTATTAGTTAAGTTGTATTAAGTTGAACTTTTTAATATAATTGTAATATTTTGTATTTACTATTTTTCATAATTACCGTACATTTTTTTCGAGTGTGATATTTTAGTGATCATTCAAATGAGTGATAATGTCCTCTCTTAAATTCTTAACATAAATCAATTGAGTGATACTTGATTTTGCTATTAGTGAAATTGGTCATCCAATAAGTAATAACGGTTCTCTTGCTCTCTTTGGCTGTTCTCTTTCTAAATAGCTCTCTGCTTAAGTTAACACTTAAATGTAATAAGAGCTGTGCTACTTGCACTCGCGTTATTATTGATTGATTATCGATTATCACTCATTAAACTTAATAGATTTATATTTTTTTCCTTTTTACTCCTATTTTAACATTTGTCAGTAACATTGACATAATTTATATTTAAGACGATGTAGTCCCTAAAACGATCTCTTTCTGGATGCTAACGCCAACAATAAAGGTTAAAATACAAACTGATCTAAGATAGTTTCCTTTGTCATAAAAAGCCAATAAAACAATAAATAATAAATAGTGTGGACGAAATTGGACTCTACAGTCTGTTTCGACCCTCTTACAATAAATCTTGGATAAAAACGTTCTTGGGCGTTATCGTCTTGATCGGTATATCCATATATAATAAAATAATATTAAAACTCCTGGGAATTGCAAATTAGGTATAATGGTATACCCACGACTCCTACAATGTGAGTTTTTTTGGTATATAAAAAGCACACACACATACGATACAGTGCGTGGTTGTTGTCCATTATAAAAAACAACAACAATCGAAAGGCGGTTTACTATGTTCAGTGGAATACTCTACTGTCGACTGGTTCTCGTTTATTTAAATAATCTGCCTGCACTTAAATATAAAGCCATTGATCATGGTTTAATCACGTTCATTGCTTGGATGGTGAAGTAGCATTCACTCCCTGCAGTCACCTCTGTTTTTTTATATTCGACTGTTTTTTGAATAGATTTTTGGTTTCTCGAATGAAATGTTCGATAGAATTATGGTCTCAAATCTGGTTATAAACTAATTGTAATGTAATTATAAATACTTGCTAAAAAAAATCTGTATTATTGAATATAAGCATAACCCAACACTTATAAATAATTTTGGGGGCCAAAGTACTGTTGAATGGAATCGTACTGTGGTTGTCGGAATCTTAAAATGGTTGCGTCAATCATACTATGATTGTGGGGATCATACTATGGTTGTATGTGAATCAAACTATTATTGTGAGGATCATCATATTGTCGTGGGGATCATAGTTTGTTTAAGTGTAAATCATACTATGGATGTGGAGATCATACGATGGTTGTGTGAATCATACTATTGTTGTGAGGATCATAATATTGTTCTGCCACAACCATATACCCAACAATAGTGTAATCCTCTTCGGATATTGTCATCCCGACCATACTTTTTTTCTGCATGTAGCAAACAGAAAGGGACATAATCTTTAAAATGGCTCTCCTGAACAAAACTGGTTTTAACCTTAGGCCCCTTTATATTTTGTGCGTCACATATGTACAAGTATATGAATTGGTTGTTGGTTATAAGTTAACTTTGAATTCAGTTGTTATTAGCACGAACATTTCTTAAAAGGACCAACTGATGGATACATTTTTTCTACTCGGTTATCCGACCGTATTAAAAATGTTTTTTTGTTTAATATTCATATTCAAGAATTTTTAAAATATTTATTATGTTATTAGAATTATGAGCAATTTTTGACAACAAATTCTTTTTGATAATTTTACTTTCGTATTAAATTAAGCTTGTACGCACAAGCGGATCGATTTTCTGCATCAATTAATATAATAGATAGGTTCAGAAAACTATATTTTGGTTTTACAGTATTAAGAGCAATTTTAATATAAAGCTGAAGATGATATGTTATTGAAATAGTAATTTGAAGTTTTAAACCTTTATATTTCCGGCAAGCAAGAGTTAACGGACAGAAAAGATCTGAACTGTTTAGTGATAAGAAATATAAAAACTCCATATGTGACAGCGCATAGAGAGAGGGACCTAAGGGTAAAAAAAAATCAATTTTCATTTTTTCCTTTTTTTGATGTGGACAACATCTGAGCACCGAATGAGACCGATCCCATGCTCCAAAAGTGTTCCCTCCCAGAGATATGCGCGTTTTATGAAGTCGAAATAGAAAGCGACCTAATCTTTAAAATGGCTCTCCTGAACAAAACTGGTTTATAACCTAAGTTCCCTTTCTATTTTGCGCGTCACATATAGCAATAATTTTACACAGCAGCCTATTTTAAAAAAAGTTAGTGGAAAAAAGGTTAAAATTTTAACCGTCACTCCATGGGACTATAGACAATATATCAATAAAATAAATGTAACCTCAAAGATTCCGTTGACAAAATATTCGATTGTGGTAATGAATCTGTTCTCTGTGTGTAGGGACTATGGTCTGATGTTACGATAACCAATATGTTACAATAGCGAACTAAAGCTGATGGTTTCTATAAGCAGTTTATCTGTTGTCACCAGCAATTAGTGGTACATGTTCTCATAATTGGTGGTTATGGCAACCACTAGCTTTACTTATGATATGTACAACCATGTAACCAGCGATACAATCGAATGTAGGTGATTAAAACAAAAAGTCTGTGTATTCAAGCGAATTTCTGTAGTTCGGAAAGATTTCTAACTGATTTTTTCTTTGTGTGCATTTAAAACAAGGTACGTTAATACATAAAAAGTTCAAAAATATTTTTTGGGCGTTTTAGGTAAACTTTTTTCTCCTTTGCCGATTTCGCTTAAGATAATTTCGTTTGATCGCTACTTTCAACGGACTCACAGGAGATAGATGAACATTGCTGCGATGTATAATGTTTGTATCGGGTGATCAATCTAGAGCTTTTATTTGCAAAATAAAAAAAAACCGAAAGGATATTTTATGCCATTTGTTTTTTGAATATAATTTCCTTCAAGTTTTTGCCGCAACTACACCTTAGGGTGTCCATTCTGAGGGTCCAATTTTGGATGACTCGTTCGAGCATTTCGACCTGCATGGCGATAATAACACACGTAACGTTGGCTTCCGAAACCTGAATCAAAGCGGGTTTGTCAGCATAGACTTTGGACTTTTCGTAGCCCCAAAGAAAAATTTCTAAACGTGTGATATCACACGATCTAGGCGGCCAACTCTACAGAATGACCTCTCAATAAATTTATTGTTTAAGCAGCTGTGTGACAAGTGGCACTGTCCTGTTGAAACCAATTGTCGCCATTATTACGGCCATCAATTGCAGTTAGCAAAAAGTCTGATACCATGGCGCGGTAGGGCGCACCATTCACGGTTACGTTTCGGCCATCATCATTTTAAAAAAAATTGGACCGGAGATCCCACCAGCCCATAAACCACATCAAACAGTGGTTTTCTGTAGGAATAATGGCACCTATTGAACCTCTTCTAGTTGCTCTTCAGCCCAAATGCGGCAATTTTGTTTATTGACGTTGCCGTTGAGCCAGAAATGAGCCTCATGACTGAACAACATTTTGGTCGAAAACAGCGGATCTTCTTCCAGCTTTTGAAAAGTCCTAACACTGAAAATTGGAGATGTTG
Organism: Hydrotaea diabolus; assembly: GCA_963513945.1. Classification (NCBI taxonomy): domain Eukaryota; kingdom Metazoa; phylum Arthropoda; class Insecta; order Diptera; family Muscidae; genus Hydrotaea; species Hydrotaea diabolus. The sequence continues at coordinate 219,663,935 of OY740716.1, read as the reverse complement.
TTGCGGTATAAGTCTTTTCATGAAGAAATGGCAATACTGAAAAAAATTAAGTTTAAGACAACTCACGCGTAATCAGTGAAAAACTCTATTGAAAAAATGACCTCTAGATTGATCAGCCGTTATATATTTATTGGGTCTTCGTTCGATGGAGTTCCTACATGGAGGGCGTAATGAGTGCTTAGCTGTGTTATCGATATTAACTCGATGACGGAAAATTTTAATATTTTCAAATTTGGTGACTTCAATGCAAGTGTCCTACTTCATATAGCCATACAATGAGTAAGAGTATGTAAAGTATATGAAAGTCGACTTGACCGACTGACATTTTGTCACTTGTATCACTTTAAGAAACCACATCGTCATCAGTCCATACTGACCCCTAATAAAGCGCAAAGTTCATTTTTTCGGTAACTAAACAACACGACATTAACAAATTGTACACAAACGCTTAAGAAGTGGTTGATGGAGCAATCAAATGGCTTGGTGCATCATGATGCAGTTGCTACGACTAAGTGAAAGCAAGACTCAATGACTGGGTTTTGGGAAATTGAATGAATGAATAGTGCAACCACCAAGCAGAGTACAGTGTTTGGAGGGTGTGTACATCGAGGGGGCAGCAGGTTGACTTTTGTTGTTATATTTGTGTTGTAATCGTTTGCGTTATTGCTGTAGTACTTAGCTAGGATTAGGTTCTTTAAGTTCTGCAGAACTTTGGTTAGAAAATAGGACAGCGGCAAAGTTGATGGGATAAAAAACAACACAATGGAACTTAAATGTGTTTTTTATTTATTCACTAAAATTAATTTATTTTACATTCATTAAAACAATTTAAATGTACTGCACGACCCGTAGGTTCTGCAGATAGAATTTTTTATTAAAATATTAGGAGTTTTTTTTAAGTTTTTAAGCAGGAGCCCTGAAGCAGTGGCTATGGTGTACAGAAATTGCTTAGCGAAAACGGCAAGAAACAACCTAATGTTAGAATAAGGAATGTAAAGTTGACGGATGAGGTGGAAAAATAAATCATTAAATGTTTATGAAATTTGAAAACTGAAGTAATTTTATTTTCATTTCATATAAATTATTTTATTTTGTTCAATTGTTACCCAAAAACTGGTATGTTGAAACACAGCATTTACGCACATGGCGTATTACTGAGATTAGCAAGACTATCTACACGCAGAAAAAAGTATGGTTGGGGTAACAATATTCGAAGAGCACCATACTATTGTTGGTTATATGGTTGTGGCACAACAATATTATGATCATCACAACAATAGTATGGTTCACACACAACCATACTATGATCCCCATAACAATATTATGGTCCTCACAACAATAGAATCATTCACACAACCATACTATGATCCCCACAACCATATTATGATCCTCACAACCATAGTATGTTTCTCATACAACCATAGTATGATCCTCACAACCATAGTATGACTAACGCACAACCATACTTTGATCCCCAAAATTGTTTGTAAATACTGGAATACGTTATTATTCAACAATAAAGAATTTTATTAAGTAAGTTATGTAATAACACGCAGAAAAAAAGTATGGTTGGGGTGACAATATTCGAAGAGGATCATACTATTGTTGGGTATATGGTTGTGACACAACAATATTATGATCCTCACAACAATAGTATGATTCACACATAACCATACTGTGATCCCCACAACCGTACTATGATCCTCACAACAATAGTATGATTCACACTCAACCATACTATTATCTTCACAACCATACTATGATCATCACAACAATAGTATGATTCACACTCAACCATACTATTATCTTCACAACCATATTGTGATCCTCACAACCATAGTATGTTTCTCATACAACCATAGTATGATCCTTACAACTATAGTATGATTCACACGCAACCATACTATGATCCACACAACCATAGCATTATTCACACTCAACCATACTATTATCCCCACAACCATATTATGATCCTCACAACCATAGTATGTTTCTCATACAACCATAGTATGATCCTCACAAACATAGTATGTTTCTCATACAACCATACTATGATCCCCACAACCATAGTATGATTCACACTTAACCATACTATGATCCCTTAAATTATTTATTAGGATTGGTTATTGTTGTTATTCAAAAATAGAGATTTTTATTAAGTATGTTATTTTAAATTACATTACTATAAGTTCATAGCCAGATTTTATGCCATGTTTTATTAATCATTTCATTCAACAAACAAAAAAATATATTCCAACGGTCAAAAATATTTTTAGTTGCCAGCAGGGGAGAATGCGACTTCACCATCCGTAGACACCAAGTAACGAATGTGATAAAACCATGATCAATGGCTATATACTTAAGTGCAGGCAGATTTTAAATAAACGAGAACCAGTCGGTATTAGAGTATTTCACCGAACAAAGTAAACACAATAAAAATCCCTCGAACTACCTTCCGATTGTTGTTGTTTTTTTTTAATGGACAGCAACCGTTCACTGTATCGTGTGTATGTGGTTTTTGTATATCGAAAAAACATACGCACATACACACATACATGCATGCTCTATAAAACCCTTTTTGTTATGTTCATAGTCGCAACCATACTGTATGATTGTCAATCAGTATTGTTAACGTAAATTTTAAACAACAATACTTTTGTTGCACCAACCATGTTTATATGGTTACTACAACCATATTTTCATTTATAAATTTGGCAATAATACTATTGTTACATTTCAACAATAGCAATATTGCCGCAATCATACTATTGTCAAAATGAAATTCAAAACACAATACTATGGTTGCGACGAACATGCTTTTATTGAAGAGAACATATTATTGTTGCCGTGACCATAGTGTAACCATATCTTTTCTCTGCGTGAATAGGAGTGATTTATTTAACAGTAAAAAAATTCATTTATAAGTATTAAAAATATTTAAGTTATACCAATCCTTAGTTTTTTTTTGAAAAAATTTAATTTTTATTAATATTATTGCGTAAGAATCGTAAAAATAACATTGTCAAATCAAAAAAAATAAGGTTTTGCCGGTATGATTGCCGTAAACATGTTATTGTTAACATAAAACCCATGAAAACAATACTTTTGTCCCACCAACCATATTTATATTGTTGTTACAACCATATTTTCATTTTTAAATTTTGGCTACAATACTTTTGTTACATTTCAACAATATTTATATTGCCGCAATCATACTGTTGTCAAAATGAAATGCAAAAAACAATACTATGGTTGCGACGACCATAATTTTACTGCAGAGAACATACTATTGTTCTCGTGACCATATAGTAACCACATCTTTTCTCTGCGTGTAAAGGGTGGTTAAATTAATTTAAGGGCCGATGTTGATTTGTCGCGCAAAAGAGCCATTGTTTCGTTAGCTAGGTGACAAGTGGCAACGTCTTGTTGAAACCACATATCGTCCACATCCATATCTTTTAATTCGGGCCATACAAAGTTACGGGCCATAAAAAGTTACCATTTACAGTAACTGGCTGACCGGACTAATTTTGGAAAATATACGATCCGATGACGCTGCCAGCCCATAAACCGCACCAAACAGTCACTCTTTGTGGGTGCATTGTTTTTTCGACAATTACTCTTGGATTAACATTCGCCCAAATGCATTAGTTCTGCTTATTGACGAATCCACTGAGGCGAAAATGTGCCTCATCACTGAAGATGATTTTATTCGAAAATTGATCATCCACAACGCCCATTTTCATAGTCAGCCTGAATAACTTTAACGCGTTACTCGCTTATGTATCTTTCTATGGTTCAAATTGAGTTAGTTTGAAATTGAGTAATATCAAACGAAATGCCGAAAAAAGCTTGAAGTTTAGGTGTGGTTTACATTCGACATCGGCCTTTAAAATTTAACAATCCTTTATTAGATCCGACTACCAGACACCGAGGTCGATCCAAAACAAACACATTGGGACGTATTTTTCAACGAGATAAGACTGGACATCGGACGCTGTAATATTAGAATTTGAAACCTCAATATTCTCAGATGGTTCGAAAATGGAAGCAGGTCTAAAACTATCTCGACGTCTACTAAACATATGCAAGGTCTTTCAGACAGAGATTTATTTAATCAATATAGCTGCAGACAAGATGTTAACGCCACTTCAAAAATCTCCCTGATTTGTTATTGTAGATGTGGCATCTCCACTTTAATATTAAGAAAACATTGATTAGTTTAGTTGTTAATTGCTATAAATATTTAACGAAACAGTAGAAATGTCAAGTAGCGTCCCTGAACCTTCGCCATTTTATTCTGAATTACTTACAATTTGGTTCACACGCGGTGCTCAGGAAAAAGTTATTACAATTTGTTAAAAGTTCGTAGTGGTTTCCATACCAAAAAGTATGTTCGACTCATTACCGATTATTTTCTTTTATAATTCCTAATTGTTTTTTCTTATATAGGAATTTTAATATAAGTACACATTGTGGAATAAATCAAATATTTTTATGAGACTTGTGTATTTTATTCAAAATCCCCGTGGAAGTCACTAGTAAGGCCTCTCTGCCTTTCCAACATTTTAAAATTCTTTTTGTGGTCTACATCGTCTCCACCTGAGTCACCTTCAGCGTCAACAATAAGATTGCCATTCTCGCAGTAAGTAAAAAAATGAATTCGCCAAATCCGAAGGTTCAACAACCAGAACAAGTAGATCACAATTGTTCACTAAGTCCCAATCCTCCGGAAGGAAATATGACAATTTGCATTGAGTGTCACAAAAAATTTCCCTCAACGGGTGCAAATGCCACTGGTGACATAACCTATAAATGCAGTCAGTGTTCTGCCATACGGCCTAATTCACCCGCACTCAGTCGTTGCTCAGATCGTTCTCAACTGTCACATTCCCGTAGAATACAATTACAACTTCAACGTCTAGAAGAAGAGCGAACACTCAACCTTGAGTACAGCCGCCAGTATTTAAACAAAAAATATCAGCTTCTTGAAGAAGCTGAAAATGATATTGAAACAATATCCAGTAAGTCCCAGTCCGTTCGTAATTGGCTTAGAGAAATGCCTAATCCAAATCGTTTACCAGAGCATCCCGCGTGTACCAGTGAACAACCTGTGACCAACAACAATAGCACAACACTTCCTCCAACATCGGTTACTCACCCACCGCAATCAAATTGTGTTCCTGTCTCAACCCAGCCATCTTCTTTTAATAACAACACTCAAAGTCAGTTAAATCAACAAACACATTTATTTGATCCAACAAGTTTTGCTTCACAAGCTTACATGGCACGACCACCAATGTCTTCCACAAGAAATAATTTATCTTACTTTCCAACGAATGCGGCCTCCCGCCCACCAGAAACCTCGGAAATGACGTACGGTCCCCAACAAAGCTACATTATTGCCAGGAATTCAGTTCCGAAGGAATTGCCTACATTTACTGGCCAACCAGAAGAATGGCCTATATTTTTTTCCACTTTCGAGTGGTCCACTGCTTCTTGTGCCTTTACCGATGCAGAAAACCTCATCCGCCTGCAAAAATCGCTGAAAGGAGATGCCTTGCATAGCGTCCAATAAATGCTTATCCATCCCTCTAATGTGCCTGGTGTAATACAGGTTCTGCGGATGCTCTACGGCCAACCAGAAAAAATAATAAATTCAATTAAAAATAAAATTAAATCATCTCCAACGGTTGATGAAACCAACTTGCAAACGCTTACCTCTTTTGCCATTAATGTTCGCAGTTTAACTGCTACAATAAATGCGAGCTATTTAAACGACGAACTTAATAATTCCTCCTTACTACAGGAATTATTGGAAAAACTACCACCTTCATATCAAATGCAGTGGGCAACTCAAAAAATGCAGCTGATGAACCAAAAAACAAAAGCAAATCTGTCCGAATTTGACAAATGGTTATTTAATCTTGGTATCACTGCAAGCTGTATAACAGTTGCCCCCTGCACTAACAAAAGTAATAGAGAAAAAACCACAACAACAAGCAAGCGGCAATACGTCTCCACACATAACGAAGAACGAAAATGCAGTGTGTGTGAAAATAATTGTAAAACAGTAAGCAGTTGTAAAAAATATCTCTCACTTGATCGTGGTGAGAAATGGAGTGTGGTAAGAAAATACAAACTTTGTAAGTTCTGTTTATCTAATCACACTGGAGAATGCCGGAGAAAGAAAAAGTGCGGCCAAGAGGAATGTGAGTTTTTTCACCACCCTTCATTGCATAAATACTCCGAGCCGGCGAATGAAACACACAATAAAATGTCAAACAATAAAGTAAACAACACGCACATCAAAGAAGAAGTTGTAAATAACGCACATAGTGCTAAAATAAAAGATATTTTATTTAAAATAATTCCAATCACAGTGTATGGAAATAATGGAAAAAGTGTTGAAACGTTTGCCTTTATCGACGAAGGGTCGTCGATCAGCTTAATGGACGAATCTCTCGTGAATCAACTTGGAGTAAGGGGTACTCCTAACCCCTTGTGTCTACGATGGACTGGAGGTATTGAAAGAAGTGAAACAAGTTCACAAAAGATAACAATTGAAATTTCAGGTGGAAATAAACGGCGTGTGGCAATAAATGTGTGTACTGTAAAATGCCTAAATTTGCCGAAACAATCATTGGACTACACATTTCTGTCGCAGCGATATCGCCACCTGCGATATATTCCTGTAAAAAACTACTTCGATGCTGTGCCTAAAATATTAATTGGACTTAATCATTTCAATTTGGGAATTTCAAACAAAACCCGCGAAGGATCTTCTCATGAGCCGGTAGCAGTTTGTACCCGACTTGGATGGCTGGTGTATGGCACTGTTGCGGAAAACAGAACCTCGAGTGAGCATTTAAACTACCATATTTGTGACTGTTCTGCCAGTGATGATGAGTTAGATGAGTTGGTTAGAGGCTATTTTACACTTGATAGTGTGGGAATTAGCATTACCCACCCTCTCATTGCAGAAAATGACAGACGTGCGTTAGATTTGTTAAATAAATTCACCAAACGGAAAGATAATGGTCATTTTGAGGTCCCATTACTTTGGAAGTATGACTTTTTTGAATTGCCTGACAGCTACGAAATGGCTCTAAAAAGACTTATCTGCCTGGAGCGGAAAGTTAAGCAAGACATTCAACTCTACAACGTTTTTAATAACACAATTTCCAAATACTTATCCAAAGGCTATATACGGAAGTTGCGTACTGACGAAATTTGCCGTGCCGATGGGAAAACTTGGTATCTCCCAATTTTTGCCGTTTTTAATAAAAACAAACCCGGTAAATCTCGTGTAGTTTGGGATGCAGCAGCGAAGGCAAACGGAGTATGTTTAAATTCATTTTTGCTGAAAGGCCCCGACTATTTGTCCTCCTTGCCATCAATTCTTTTTAAATTTCGTCAAAGGTCTGTAGCTATTTGTGGTGACATCGAGGAGATGTTTCACCAAGTTTATATAAGACCCGATGATCGCGACGTTCAGCGATTTCTTTGGCGTGATTGTCAGCAAAATAAAAGTCCTGACGTCTACGTAATGGACGTAATGATATTTGGAGCTACATGTGCTCCAAGCATTTCTCAATATATAAAAAACTTAAACGCTGCACAATATGAAACCAAATTGCCTAAAGCAGTAAAGTCAATAAAGGATAATCATTATGTTGATGATCTCCTTGATTCTTTCGATTCCCCAGAAGAGGCTGCACAATTAATATCAGATATATCGTATATACATCACCAAGGAGGTTTTAATATTCGGAATTGGATTTCCAATGCGAAATTAGTAATGAATTCTCTACCGTCAACCGATTCTGATGGTATTAAATGTCTAAATCCGAAACTTGAGAAACAAATTGAAAAGGTTCTGGGCGTATTTTGGGAACACGAGGATGATGTTATTACGTTTAGAATATCAGCGTGGCTAATGGAGAACGACATATATTCGGGTATAAAAACGCCAACTAAACGAGAAATGCTCAGACTAATTATGTCAATTTATGACCCTCTTGGTTTAATCGGGCATATTATAATGTATGTCAAAGTGCTTATGCAGGAAGTATGGCGATCTAAAATTGAATGGGACGAAAGGATTCCCCCTGAATTAGAGACAAAATGGACCCAGTGGGTCAAAAATTTGCCAGATATACAAAAAATTAAAATTCCTCGTTGTTATTTAAAACCTTTTGAAAATTACAATGAAATGGAAGTACAACTGCACACCTTTGTGGATGCCAGTAAAGATGGGTACGCAACTGTATGTTACTTCCGTCTGAAGAAAGAGGACACCATCATTTGTTCGCTTATTGGATCCAAAACCAGAGTAGCACCCATGAAGCTTACGTCTGTTCCACGCCTTGAACTAATGGCTGCTCTGATCGGTGCCCGTTTTGCCAAATATATAATAGATAATCATGAAATAAAAATTTGCAAAAAGTTTTATTGGTCTGACTCAAAGACGGTACTAAGCTGGATAAATTCTGATCACCGAAAGTACCACCAATTCGTAGCTTTCCGAATTACAGATATTTTGGAATTATCTTCAATGAAGGACTGGAAATGGGTCCCAAGCAAACAAAATGTTGCCGATGATGCTACAAAATGGAGAAATTTTCCTAAAATTTCAGAAACCAGCAGATGGCTGAACGGTCCAGAATTTTTATGTTTATCTGAAGAACAATGGCCTAAAACAGAGGCTCATCCTGAGGCCACGGAGGAGGAACGATTACACCATTCATTTAAAATTACAAAACAAGAAATCGTTTTTGATGTGTCTAGATATTCAAAATGGACACGTCTTTTAAGAGCAACAGCCTATGTTTTGCGTTTTATCAGCAATTGCCGAAATGCCGGCAAACAAAGAGGCGAATTAACTCAAGAGGAGTTATTGAAAGCTCAACATATCTTGTGTATGCAAGCTCAATTTGAGAAATATTTTTTGGAAATTGCATATCTGAAATCGAACCTGGACATACCTAAAACCAGCGACATCTATAACAAGTCTCCATACTTGGAAGAGGGGATTTTACGAGTGCATGGCAGAATCGACAAAGCAGATATTCCTTGGGAACAAAAACGGCCAATCATTTTGCCGAGGAAAAGCCGTATCACCAAACTAATTTTAATGCATTTTCATGAAAAGCTTCACCATATGAATCACGAAACCGCAATTAATGAAGTACGACAAGCATTTTCTGTGTCAAGACTTCGAGCTACATTTAAGTCAATAATTCGTTTCTGCCAAATGTGTAAAATTAAAAAAGCTGTTCCACAAACACCACAGATGGCAAAATTGCCTCGAGCTCGTGTTGCATCATTTAAGGCACCGTTCACATTTACTGGAGTGGACTTTTTCGGGCCCATACTGGTCACCGTTAACCGGCACCAAGAAAAACGCTATGGGTGTATTTTCACTTGTTTGACTATAAGAGCGGTACACATCGAGGTGGCACATTCGTTAACGACGAGCTCCTGTATATTGGCTATACGCAATTTTATGGCGCGCAGAGGAATACCTCATGAATTCTACAGCGACAATGGTACCAATTTCGTCGGTGCAGAGAGGGAGTTGCGTGAGGCTTTAATAGACGTTGATAAAAATGAGTTGGTAAAGAAATTTACTACTGCGACTACAAAATGGAGTTTCAATCCACCGGCCTCACCCCACATGGGAGGAGCTTGGGAGCGTCTTGTACGCTCTGTAAAAACAATTCTGTATAGAATTATGCCTTCGAGGACTCCTACCGATGAGCTTCTGCTGAGTATGCTGATAGAAGTTGAAAACATAATAAATTCAAGACCTCTTGCTTATGTTCCGGTGCACGAAGATACTGACGAAGCTTTAACTCCAAATCACTTCCTGGTGGGAAGTTCCAATGGATTAAAACCGCTGTCTGAATGTAGTGATAGTGGCATATTGCTAAAACGAAGCTGGCTTATTTCACAACAATATGCTAACATATTTTGGAAGAAGTGGCTGGCTGAATATTTGCCAACCTTAACTTGTAGGTCGAAATGGCACGATCGACCAAAACCTTTATGTCAGGGGGACTTAGTGATCATTGTTGACCCTTCTCTACCCCGTAATGTTTGGCTGCGTGGCAAAGTTTTAGAAGCGAGATTGGCTAGTGACGGACAGGTACGGAGTGCAAAGGTTCTTACTCAACAGGGGATTCTTCAGAGACCTGTTACGAAGCTTGCGATTTTGGAAGTTGCTCCACATCGGGAGTCTGACGACGAAGAAGCTTCCTCTCATACTGCGGGGGGAATGTTAACGCCACTTCAAAAATCTCCCTGATTTGTTATTGTAGATGTGGCATCTCCACTTTAATATTAAGAAAACATTGATTAGTTTAGTTGTTAATTGCTATAAATATTTAACGAAACAGTAGAAATGTCAAGTAGCGTCCCTGAACCTTCGCCATTTTATTCTGAATTACTTACAATTTGGTTCACACGCGGTGCTCAGGAAAAAGTTATTACAATTTGTTAAAAGTTCGTAGTGGTTTCCATACCAAAAAGTATGTTCGACTCATTACCGATTATTTTCTTTTATAATTCCTAATTGTTTTTTCTTATATAGGAATTTTAATATAAGTACACATTGTGGAATAAATCAAATATTTTTATGAGACTTGTGTATTTTATTCAAAATCCCCGTGGAAGTCACTAGTAAGGCCTCTCTGCCTTTCCAACACAAGATTTAGGAACTAAAAACTATATGTGGACAAGTTGGCATCCATAAGGATCTGAACAGTACGAAAGTGAAATCAAAATGTTTGAAGAGATGCATTGAATCACTTATACGAATCCGATGATACAGCATTACGCTGACATGGGTACCGGATAACAACGAGATAGCAGAAGAAAGTGTCATAATGGGTTCATGAGCAGTGGGAGAAACAACAACCTCAGAAATATACATCCCGCTCGTCGAACTGATGAACGTAATCGACGAAGTGGAGTTTTTCTAAGCTGGGTCAAGGTGGAACTCAATTCACAACTTCAGATAAAATCGGATCTTTGGCCGAAAGAAGACGGAAGCACAAGGGAATTGCTTACAATTGGAAAACAGTCGATGTCAACCCTCATAGGAGCCCACACGGTGCTCTACCTTCGGGACTACGGCAGCGCATAGCAGAAATAGAGGAAGTACCACTTAAATCACTCTTAAAATTAAACGGTTGGGCTGGTTCCGAACTACTGGAACCGGTTGATAAACTAACGGCAGATCAATCTAGAGGATTTTTTTAATAGGGTTTTTTCACAGCTTACGTGTGAGTTGTTTTGAACTTAACTTCAGTATTGTTTGCCATTTCATCATGAAAACTTACACCACGAAAACCACGCTTGGGTGAGATATATGGGCTGGTGGAATAAGCGGTCCATATTTTTTATTTTTTGATGATGGCCGGAACGTAACCGTGAATGGTGCTTGCAATCGCGCCATGATATCGAACTTTTTGCTACCTGAAATTGAAGCTCTTAATCTTAACGACATTTGGTTTTAACCGGACAGTGCCACTTGTCATACAGCTGATCAAGCAAGGGATCTGTTGAGAGGTAATTTCGAAGAGCAGCTAATTTCACGTTTTGGACTGATGAGTTGGCCGCCTAGATCGTGTGATATCACACCTTTGGACTTTTTTTCTTTGGGGCTACTCTGAGTCCAAAGTCTATGCTGACAAACCAGTTACGATGCATTTTTTAGAAGCCAACATTACGCGTGTCATTATTGCCATACCGGTCGAAATGCTCGAACAAGTCATCCAAAATTGGAGCCTCGGAATGGCCACCCTGAGGCGTGTTGCTGCCAACATTAAAAGAATATTATATTCAAAAACTAAATGGCATAAAATGTGCTTTCGAATGAACAACAAAGATTCCACACTTGATTTGATTTTTGTATTTTTTTATTTTGAAAAAAAAACTTCTAGTTGGATCATCGCTTATTTTTAGTTGGTTTTAATAAACCAGGATCGACTTTTGCTTTTTTATAATAGCATCTTTTGGTGATATCCAAAAATCGACCCTATTTTGTTTTCTCCCTACGATTTTAATTGCTTCTGAGGCAGGCCACTTGCCATTGACTGGAGCAGGTGCTAATGGGAAGGGGGCAATGTCTGTAAACGCATACCATCGTTTTTTTAATTTTCTTTTGTCGTGACTGAAGGAAAAGTGGACGTGTCTTTCTTTGTCTCAATTTTAAAAGTTCCTTTAGTAAAGGTGGATGTGAATTTTAAGCTTAATAGGGAAATACTGATTTGGTGAAATGAACAACGCCACCAATAATCTAATTTTTAGGCTTTGTTAGTTACACTTCAAAGACCGTTTTGTGTCACACATATGGCATGAACAACAATCAAATGTATTTCAGATAAAAATTATAAAACCAAATGGCGTCCTACTACGAGTATTTAGATCAGCGATAAATCACACAAAATTTGTTTGTTTTCTAACTGATAGCAAATTGTGCAAAGCAAAGCACCCCAGAGACTGATTTTAAATTGTCAAATTCATTTTGCACTGTACCCTTTATTCATCGACTCCCTTTCCCAAATCCTGTCGCTGTTTCTGACGTTTTTAACGCTTTGATTGTTTTGTTTCTGGGGGATTGCTATTTTTTTGTTTCTACCGGAACATTTATCGACAATTTCGAATCTAATTTAAAATCCGATTTATTTTGATAAATCCTTTTCAATCAATAACAAACAACACGGTAAACAAAACGTACGGTAGTGGCTTCATAAAAAATGAAAAAGAAAATACGGTGGAAACAAAAAAAAACGATACAACACCAAAAACAGTTGGGGAAAAAGAAACTTAATCTCGAACTGAATCTGAAACAAAATAGACAAATGCCACTTAACATTCGAACAGAAAAAAAACTCAAACGTACACAATTCAAATAAATCACAATAAGTTATTGTGTTAACAATGAAATGCAATTTTCCCCCCTGATTTCGGAAAGCCAAAAACAGAAACCGAAAAAGAGATTTATGAAGGCACTCAAGGATTAAAGCTTTAAAGAAAATACTAATTCATGCTGAAGGTGGCTAAGAGCAGACATACGAGAATGTCAAGGACTGTAGGATTTGGCCTGCAGGATTTGTGTTTCTTTCAGTGTTAATTTGACGAGATGCTTGGGCTTTCGTTGACTCATGTTTCTCAAATACTGTTGAGAATTATGGCGAGTGATATTAAAATGTCATGCAAACAAACGCTGGGATTACATTTCTTTTTCTCAGATGACTATGTAGGAAACCCTGACTGATATGTTGAATAGGAAAATCCAGCAAATATCCGATGGCCCAATTGTTCAACTGTGTGTCATTTTAACGTGATTCTCGCCGTTTGGCTTCAACCTTACTGCCCCCTAGTACTGGCCCAGCAGAAAATTTTCAAAAATTCGGAGGCACTAAAATTATTCTTAGCATACGGTATGCTGTAATTACAAGCGCAACACTAAAGAGATGATATCATTAATGCCGCATCTGGTGTCAGGTAATCGAAGGCATGACTTGTTCATATACAAGCATACCCGATGTCTTTACGATCTTTGCCGACCAAATAAATGTGTCGACCAAAAAGAGTATACTTAGAAGAGGACATGCAGCCTCTTTGTGTGCCTGGTTTGGTTAACATTTTTTAACCCTTCCTGTTTTTAACTAATATCTCCTAAAAGAGAACCAAATTCCCTCTTCTGTATATCCACTCTTTGCATTCGACGATATTGTTTTTTTCTCTCAAATAAAGAAATTCAGTTCACGTGTTGACATAATCGAGTACGGGTGATTTATTCGCATAAACTATTGTGAGTATACGGTATATTGTGTGTATACTGCAAAATTGCAATTATTAAATATTGGAACTTTAAATATTTACTGTTTGTTGTGTTGTTGTATGTTCCTGGAAAATATACAAATGTGAGACGCTTGTTTTGTAATGAAATTGTTTCGCTATGTATTTTTGTTTCGCATTCTGTTTTAACATAAATTAGTACGATATCTGACAGTAATAATGAACAATTTGCATAAAAAATAAAAACAAAATAAAGTGATTGTGGAAATGTTATCGGAAATAAAAGTTATCGTGAAGACCAATTTGACTCCCGGATTATGCACCAATAAATACGAAGACTGGTTTCCCATTACGAATCAGAAAGAGATGGAAGAAATTGAAGAAGAAATAAACGAGAACACCACACAAGCAATGGTGATGTATCTCTGCTTTTAATTTATATAATAATTTGATATTTTATAAATATTTTGTGTCATTTTGGATAAGTACTATTAAATGCATAATCGAACATAATGATCTGCAGAAGAGCCTAAAAAATGTATTTGAAATACGTCTTCTCTTAGAGTACAATATTAAAGAAGTTCAACGGAAGAAGAGGCTGCTAAACTTTCCAAAATTTATGAAAGCTTTACGAGTATACAGTGAGTTATTTTGTGTTATATCTTTATATCACACATATTAAAATTTGTCTTCTTATTTTCTTATATAGAAGCTGTCGGTGGTGATTTTGGAAATAAAGAAACATTTTTTAAACACTTTGGAAAATGGATTCGCATGGTGAAATATTCTCACTACAAAAACTCAGCAGATAGAACAGAACATTTTTTCGAAAGCTCTGAAGAAGAAACTGTTGAAGACTGAATTATAAGATGAAATCTCATATATATATATATATATATATATATATATATATATATATATATATATATATATATATATATATATATATATATATATATATATATATATATATATATATATATATATATATATATATATATATATATATATATATATATATATATATATATATATATATATATATATATATATGAGATTTCATCTTATAATTCAGTCTTCAACAGTTTCTTCTTCAGAGCTTTCGAAAAAATGTTCTGTTCTATCTGCTGAGTTTTTGTAGTGAGAATATTTCACCATGCGAATCCATTTTCCAAAGTGTTTAAAAAATGTTTCTTTATTTCCAATATATATATATATATTCTTTGTTACACTAAAGATGCGAGTACATCTGCAGTTCCAAACCTTAATGACTGGAGCGCATCATGCAGGATTTTTTGCGCTTACCAGAGCGGTGTAAGACGGCACAAAGTAAGCGCAGATTATTGTGACATTGCCTTATAAAATCATGAATGAGTTCACTAGTCTTGTAAGCGCTGGTACTCCAATTCTTTATATACTTTAGTGCTTCTTTGTCAGCAGGTTTTTTGCTGGGGGGGGGGGGGGGGGGGTACAATACAACTACCAATCATCCCTTACATAAAATGGAGCTTTTCCAGCTAAGGATCTACTGTGTGAACATTTCTTCATCTCTTGATGAGGGGTTCAGCACCATCTAACACCATTGCTATTCTAAAGTCGCTGCATCTGACCACCAAGCATTTGCATTATCACATTAAACCATTGCAACCTAACCAACACAAATTTCCCGAAGAGCTGTTCCAAACAGATCAGGCTAGAACAGTTCTAAGGTCAACCCGTAGCACCAGGCTAGAGTCTCTGGTTAAATCTCGTAGCACATCTACTTTGAGTTCCACACACTCTGACTGGTAGTACGAGGGATGCTATTTACATTTCGGGTCCTGACATTACTAGTGTTCCCAGATGCAACCTAGAATTGTCGTGCGATGATTTTTTACGATTTTTGGCGTGGGCTATCGATACAAGAGTGTTTAAATCAACTTGTTTCGACTTTTAACGATGAAGATCAAAACCGCCTGTAATCGCTGTTACCAAGAGTTCAGTCTCGGACGCCGTTCGCTCCAGGATGAATTTCGTGAAGGACGTCCCACTTCGGTCACTTTGCCTGAAACCATCGATGCTGTGCGTGAATTGATTAAGGAAGACCGACATGTGATATACCGTGAGATTGAGGCATCCTTCGGCATAAGTATGACAAGCATCAATAAGATATCGCATGTTCATTTGGCCGTGAAAAAAATTTGTTCTCGTTGGATCCCACATAATTTGACAAATGCTCAAAAAAAGGCTCGTATGGATTGGTGCAAAGAGATGCTAAAAAAAATAACTGCGGTAGCTCAAAGGCAGTGTATAACATTGCCACAGGTGACGAATCATGGATCTATGCATATGAACCCGAAACAAACCAGCAATCGTCCGTATGGGTTTTTTCAACCAGAGCCAAGTTCAACAAAAGTTATTCGTGGAAGCAGTACATCGAAGCAAATGATTGCGTTTTTTTCGGTATAACCGGCCATGTTGCCACAGTGGCTTTAGTGGAACGTAATAGGTCAATTCTAAGTGGTATACAACCATTTTTTTGCCCACAGTGTTGGAAAAAATGGGGAAAGATAATAAGAGAAGACGGATCATTTTGCATAACGACAATTCGAGCTCTCACACATCAGCAGAAACGATGAGCTATTTGACCACTCAAGATGTCGAATTGATGGCCGGCGATGGCCGTACAGCCCTGATTTGGTACCCAATGACTTCTTCTTTTTCCCTTGCATCAAGAACAAAATTCGCGGTTAACGTTTTTTATCGTCCGAAGCAGCTGTTGAAGCGTTCAAAAATTATGTTTGGGAGGTGTCTCAATCGGAGTGGAAAAAGTGCTTTGTAAATTGGTTTGTGCGCATGTAAAAGTGTATTGATCTAAAAGGAGAATATTTTGAAAAACATTAACGCCATTTCCAATGATAAAATATTGTGTTTTTATTGCCGGACTCTGAATATAAACTCTAGTACGTATATATGTCTACATCAAAGAGTTGCCATATGCCACCATGGAGCGAGCATAGAGGTTGAATAAAGAATGTCCAAAACTTGGATTTTTAGATAACCGGCCTTTTGTATTTTTTTCAAAACCGTGGTCTAAGAAAACCAACTGTCGGGGTTTTTTTTTGAAGTAAAAAACCGGAATTAACTGAAATTCTGGTCTTGGCCTTTGCTAAGAGTGGAAACTATTTCCCGAAGTAGAAATGAAGTATTTGTGCCCTTGAAGAGGCTCTAAATTTACGCAGATTTGAAATATAAGTTGCTGATGAAAGCCGCTACCAAAAAAAAATTAATAACTTTTTTTCTACTTAGTAGGGACATAAATACTGTTACAACATTGAACACACCCATTTTAATAGTAGAACTGAACATACCCCGTTATTGTCATATGTGACGCGAAAAATAGAAAGGGGCCTAAGGCTAAAACCAGTTTTGTTCTGGAGAGCCATTTTAAAAATTAGGTCCCTTTCTATTTGCGCTTAGAATCGTCGACTTCATTTTCATAAAACAAGCATATCTCTGGGAGGGAACACATTTTTGGGGCATGGAATCGGTCTCATTCGATGCTTAGATGTTGTCCACATCAAAAAAAAAGTGAAAAGTTGATGAAAACTTTTATTCAGGAGAGCCATTTTAAAGATTAGGTCCCTTTCTATTCGCATTTAGAATCGTCGACTTCACTTTCATAAAACGCGCATATCTCTGGGAGGGAACACTTTTGGGGCATGGGATCGGTCTCATTCGATGCTCAGATGTTGTCCACATCAAAAAAAGAAAAAAAATGAAAATTTGCTTTTTACCCTTAGGTCCCCTTTTCTATGCGCTGTCTCATATGGGTTTTGAAATCTAACCTCAATAGCGTTAGCCTGTAACGGGATTTTAAAATTGTTTCAACTTTCATCATGAAGTGGTCAGATAATGAGAACCGTATCACTGTAATAGCGCTTTCCAAGTGTGAAATAAAAAAAGCGATATTTTCAAAACGCTCCGGCCACTAGGGATAAGCCGCATGTTCGTCTACCGATGCATAAAATTGTTTGAGGAGACTGGAGATGTAAAGACCGCCACCGGTCGGGCCGCCCACGCTCTGATCGAACACCGCATGTCATCAAAGCCGTTAAATCAAGAATTCACAGAAATCTGCTCCGAAAACAGAAAATCATGGCCCGTGAGATGAATATCACGCAAAAGTCCATGGGTCGAATCATTAAAAAAGACTTGGGACTTGGGGCTTTCAAACGACGTACCGGACTTTTATTGACTGAAGCTTAGAAAAAATTGGATTGAAAAATGCAAACGTCTTTTGGTGAAGCACGCTGATAACTTGCACAGAAAAATTTTGTTTACCAATGAAAAAAATTTTACCGTTCAGGAAGAATTTAACAAGCAAAATGATAGAGTGTACGCGCGGTCATCTTAGGAAGCATCTGAACTGATCCCAAGGGTGGAAAAGGGTCATCACCCAGCTTCAGTCATGGTTTGGTGGGGTGTCTCTTACGATGGGGTCACTGACCTGCATTTCTGCGAACAAGGAGTCAAAACATCGGCCAAAGTTTACCAGGAAACCGTTTTGGAAGCTGTTGTGAAGCCTCTTAACAATTCCCTGTTCCAAAACCAGCCATAGGCTTTCCAGCAGGATTTTGCGCCGGCCCATAAGGCTTAAACGTCCCAGAGCAGGCTTCGAAACAATTTGCAAGCGTTATTTCCCTCTGAAGAATGGCCCTCAGGCAGTCCAGATTTGAACCCATTGTTTTACAAAATGGGGGCGGTTTTAGAGGACAAGGTTTGTCACAAAAGATACCCCAACATTAGATCTCTTAAGACTGCTTTGGTTCGAGCTGTTGCCAATTTTCCAATGGACGAGGTTCGTGCAGCTATTGACGATTGGCCAGTGCGACTTAAGGTGTGTGTAAAGGCAAAAGGCGGACATTTCAAACAAGTAGATTATTTTTGGATACAATATCCATAAATATATTAAAAAATATTTTATCCAAAAACATTCAGTTTTATTTTTATTTTACAGCATTTTTCAACTTGTGTAACAGTATTAATGTCCTTACTAAGTATTTAATTCATCTGGGTTATTTTTTATTTTGCAGATTGACTTTTATATTTAACAAAAATGGATTACTTGGACACTGAAACAAGAATTTGGATTGTCCGCCGCTTTCACGCACTGGAGACCGTAATTTCGATTAAAAGAGAGTATAGTATGGGCCATAACGAGAATTGTTAACAATTTCGCCGATCATGGGACAGTCGACAGAAGACCTTACCATCGAAACCCTTCAATTCGGACAAAGCTAACAATTGCTGATGTAGCTGCTGCCATACAAAACAATTTAAAAGTTTCGATAAGAGGCTTATCTGCTCAAATGGCTATAAGCAGACAGCCATTGCAATCAATTATGCACAAAGATTTGGACTTAATCCCATATAAAATTCAAATTGCCAACAAAATGAACGCAGCAGCAGACTTCCCGATTCTCTTGGAATTTTGCTAGAAAATGCTTCAAATGTTGGAAGAGGACGGAAACATGTTGAACTGTCTTTTGATGTCGGATGAGGCCATTTGGATTTAAACGGCAACATAAACAAACAAAATTGTCGAATATGGAGTGCTTCCAACCCACAGATATTCAATGACGCGGAATTGCATCCACTTCGTGTCGCCGTGTGGTGAGCAGTTTCATCACGCTGCATTGTGGGGCCCTACTTCTTCAAAGAAAGCGGTCATACCATTACGGTTACTGGAGACCGTTACTTGAGCATGTTGAGAGAGTTTTCTATTCAGAATTACTCCGAATGGAAATATCTTTCAACTCTGTGTGACTCAGCAAGATGGCGCAACTCCTTACATAGCCCAACCTGATATGGCAGAAATGCGACGAAAATTACCCACTAAGCTGATATCCAGAAACTCCACATTCTATTGGCGTCCTGGTCGCCTGACCTTACTGCACCTGACTTTTTCTTATGGGGTTATTGCAAACAGGAAGTCTACAAAGCAAAACCAAAAAATTTGAATGCACTTAAGCAGTCCATTCGAGAAACCATTGCGGCTATTCCTGCCTGCATCAGCTCTAAGCAGTCCGAGAGCTGCTATAAATATTTCGAATATTTATTATCAAAATAGCGCTGGTTTCATTGAGCTGATGTGTGAGAGCTCGCATTGTCATGGTGCAGAATGATTCGTCTTCTCTTGTTCGTTTTTCGAATTTCTCCGAAGACTTCAGGCAAACAAATTGTAGTGAACCACTTTGAATTGACCTACGTTGCTTAAGCGGAACAGTCGCCACAAGACCAGTTTTGCCGAAGAAAGAGGTGACCATTTGCGTCGAAGTGCTTCTTCCACGAACAACATTCGTTGGATTTGGCTCGTCTTCGAAGATCCACACGGTCGATTGCTGTTTTGTTTCGGGTACATACACATAGATCCATTATTCGTCACCTGTGACGATCTTATAACCGCCTTTTAAAGCGCCGCGATCGTATTTTTTCAAAATTTCTTTGCACCAAGCTGCACGAGTCTTTTATTGAGCGATTGCCAAACTGTGAGGGATCCAAAGAGAAGAAACCTGTTGTACGGCCAGATGTTCATGCAATATCGAATGTATGCTGGTGGGAGAAATGTCCAAGGATGCCTCTATCTCACGGTATGTCACATGACGATCTTGCATTATCAATTCACGCACGTCATCAATGTTCTCTGGCACAACGGCCGTTTTTCGACGACCTTCGTCTTTGCGCGACCGTCGGCCATGATTGAATTCATTAAACCAGTTTTCCACAGTGCTATAGGATGGTGCTTCATCGCCAGACAACGATTTAAGTTTATTGATGCACTCTTGTCGTGATAATCCACGTCGAAAGTTATGAAAAATGATCGCACGAAAATGCTCACGGATTAATTCCATTTTTTGCCTAATTAATTCTTTCCAGTAAGTCACTGTAAACAACACAAAAGATAGTCGTGCGTCAAAACGTTCTGAGTACATTTATGCTAAAAAATATCAAACTTTCCAATGAAAATGTCAGATGGCGCCAGGCAACACTTAGTGTTGCCTCGTCCAGAAATTTATATACACGCAGAGGAAATATATGGTTACACTATGGTCACCGCAACAATAATATGTTCTCTACAATAAAAGCATGTTCGTCGCAACCATTGTATTGTTTGTTGAATTTCATTTTGACAATAGTATGATTGCGACAATATTGCTATTGTTGAAATGTAACAATAGTATTATTGCCAAATTTAAAACTGAAAATATGGTTGTAGCAACCATATAAACATGGTTGGTGCAACAAAAGTATTGTTGTTTAAAATGTACGTTAACAATAATTTGATTACGACAATCATACAGTATGGTTGCGACTATGAACATAAAAAAAGGTTTTATAGAGCATGCATGTATGTGTGTATGTTTTTTTGATATACAAAAAAAAAAAAACACATACACACGATACAGTGAATGGTTGCTGTCCATTAAAAACAACAACAACAATCGGAAGGTAGTTCGAGCGATTTTTATTGTGTTTACTTTGTTCGGTGAAATACTCTAATACCGACTGGTTCTCGTTTATTTAAAATCTGCCTGCACTTAAGTATATAGCCATTGATCATGGTTTTATCACATTCATTACTTGGTGTCTACGGATGGTGAAGTCGCATTCACCCCTGCTGGCAACTATAAGTATTTTTGACCGTTGGAATATATTTTTTTGTTTGTTGAATGAAATGTTTAATAAAAACATGGCATCAAATCTGGCTATGAACTAATAGTAATGCAATTTAAAATAACATACTTAATAAAAATCTCAATTTTTGAATAACAACAATAACCAATCCTAATAAATAATTTAAGGGATCATAGTATGGTTGAGTGTGAATCATACTATGGTTGTGGGGATCATAGTATGGCTGTATGAGAAACATACTATGGTTGTGAGGATCATACTATGGTTGTATGAGAAACATACTATGGTTGTGAGGATCATAATATGGTTGTGAAGATAATAGTATGGTTGAGTGTGAATCATACTATTTTTGTGAGGATCATAGTATGGTTGTGGAGATCATAGTATGGTTGAGTGTGAATCATACTATGGTTTTGGGGATAAAAGTATGGTTATGTGTGAATCATACTATTGTTGTGAGGATCATAATATTGTTGTGTCACAACCATATACCCAACAATAGTATGATCCTCTTCGAATATTGTCACCCCAACCGTACTTTTTTTCTGCGTGTAGTAACCATCGTATATAATAATAAAATTGAATGAGCTTTAACATGAACAAAAGAAAAATAAATTCCATATGTGACGCGCAAATTAGAAAGGGACTTAAGGGAAAAAACCAGTTTAGTTCAGGAGAGCCATTATAAAGATTTAAATACGTGTATCTTTGGTGTAGAATTGTCGACTTCACTTTCATAAAACGCGCATGTCTCTGGGAGGGAACACTTTTGGGGCATGGGATCGTTCTCATTCGATGCTCAGATGTTGTCCACATCAAAAAAAAAAGTGAAAATTGATTTTTTTACCCTTAGGTACCTTTCTCTATGCGCTGTCACATATACTGAAAAAAATCAGTTTTGTTTTATAATGTAGCAATATTCATATTCAAAGTCTTATCGTCCGTCGGATTTTTGGTAGATAAAACAGATTTTCTGGAACAGGACCGGTATCCCTTTTTTACCAATTCATGGTTCAACTTCATTTCGTTTGGCCGCAAAAACCAGCAGCTGAAACCAGATGTTAGATGTTCCTTCCGGCTTTGATCTAGTGGCAACTTGCGTAATGCTTTCCACTTCCATCACTTCACGCCGGCCCACGAAAAAGTATTTAAATTTTCTCCCTTTAGACTTTCGGCAAAATTATATTAAATGGCCCTCCTAGCGACTATTTGACAAGCATTAGAGCCTTCACGTAAAGAACGCCCCCACCATTAATCTCTGTCAAAATGTGTGAATATTTCCATTCCAAGCACCACTGTCCGCCGCCCTCGAAAACGTCCTAATAAAAAACGGCAGAATAAAAAAAAAGTAATGCACACACACTCACAATCAGCTTCCTAGAATACTTCCCTGCTTAAGCGAAAAAGTCCTTAGGCCAAAGAAGGACACAAACCGTTTATGCGTTTCCATTTGAATTACTTAAATACCCCATAAATGCTGCTTGTTTTTCCAATGGTTCAAAGCAAAAAAGTATTGGTTCTT
Organism: Hydrotaea diabolus; assembly: GCA_963513945.1. Lineage (NCBI taxonomy): Eukaryota > Metazoa > Arthropoda > Insecta > Diptera > Muscidae > Hydrotaea > Hydrotaea diabolus. Next base: position 219,640,924 of record OY740716.1, on the reverse strand, counting down.
ATTATCAAAGGAAAATTAAATGGTCGAACGGCCAAGTATGGAAAAGGAGCAGAATGCCGCAAGAAGAGGGAATGAAAATGGGTCGGGGAGAACAGCACGTTTAAATTCCATTTAAAACAAAATATTTCATAAATTATTAAAGGACTTAATTAAGTGCAAATAAGCATGACTAACAATAAAAAAACGTATAAAAGGAACGAAAGAAAGAACAGCAACAGCTGCAAGGATAACCGAGGCCAATAAATGGCAGGAAATCTTGAGCTTCTAATACAGGTAAATTGCACACCCACTTATGTCCTGACACGCACAAATGGCAAATGCCTGACATGCCATGTCGTGCAAATATGAAAAGCTGTTTATTTAAGGCAACCAAAACAAAACTAATTTTAGGAAAATGAAGAAATCCTTCAAACCAAAGGGTTGTCTTAGACAGGCTTTAAACTTTCGTGAAGCCTAATTGTAGCCAGTGTCCAACAGCTAATAGGAGGGAAATCATAGTAAAGGGGGCATTAACTCAAACTGACATAAACCTTATTTTCACTTCGCCAATGGCCTATTGCGTATAAAAAACTGACTTCACATGCCCTTGAATCATATATTATAGCACATATCCCAAACACGACCTTCTTTCTTTTAGCGATTTTTAATTGCTAAAAGATTTCTTTTATTTTACGATGTGTCGTATCGATGTGTCCCTAAAAACAAATCCAAAATTAAGAGTTCAATATAAATTAGATTGCGCTATCAAATTGACAACCTAAAGCACGAATTCATTTTTAAATGCTTCTTCTGTCACCTTCATTCTTCCTTTTTTTGGCGGTACATCCAACCCCTTTTGTGAAGGGATTTATATTTTGTGTGGGAAAGTTATAAATAGCGCACAGTACTTTCAATAGTGATTGATGCGTAAAGGAACAGGTTCAGTTAACCCTAAAGAATATTAATGGTAGCCTTAAGGGTACATGAGTGCTCAATTGGATTCGCATCGTGGACAGTAAGGAAGGGGTCGTCATTAGCGTTCGTTTGCTAAGAGAAGATGGGCATCACTGGTTCAGTGTCGAAACTGTTGCAGAGAATTAGTAAGTAAAGGGTGCTTCAACTAAAACGCACAACGTTAATTGTAAGTAAAAAGCTTTCAGAGAATTATCATACTATTTTTTGTTATGATAGAAGGATCTATGACAACAATGCGTGAAACAAAACATAGGCCAAATGCACGGCTTCGGTGGCTTACCTCTATCCGATGGTCCATATTGTAAATGACTCTACGATATAAGGGAGGTTCAATATCGTTAATGTGCCCAAGTATTTCATCCTTTAGCTCTTGACTTGTTCTTGGCTTATTGGCGTACACTTTTTCTTTTATATATACCCAAAGAAAGTCCAACGGTGTCAAATCACATGATCTTGTCGGCCAATTAACATCGCCACGATGTGAGGTAACACGGCCATTGAATTCCTCGCGCAAAAGAGCCATTGTTTTGCTGGCTGTGTAGCTTTGGGCACCATCCTGTTGAATCCACATATCGCCCACATCCATATCTTCCAATTCGGGCGTTTAAAGTTCGTTATCATCTCATGATAGCGAACACCATACACATTAACTGCCTGACCGGCCTCATTTTGGAAAAATACGGCTCAATAATGCCGCCAGCCTAAAATCCACACCCAACAGTGACTCGTTGTGGATGCATTGGCTTCTCAATAGTCACGTGCGGGTTCTCTAAACCCCATATGCGGAAATTTTGCTTATTGGCATAACCACCGTGATGAAAATGAGCTGCATCTGAAAACACGATTTTTCGGTAAAATTCATCATCTCCTGCCAAACAATCTGCAGCCCATTAATTGAAGTGAAAACGCATCGCATGCTGTTCCATTTTTAATGGACAAAATTCAACCTATCAAAACTGATAAACATATTTTCTAATTGCATAGAGAACGCAACAATAGAGAAGGAGGAAAGAATACATACGAAAAGTCTTATTACGCCTTGGATTAATGATGATCTTCAAGCTCTTATTAAGGTGAAGGACAATTTATTAACAAAGAGAAGGAAAAAAGGTTCGAATCCAAGTCTAGAAAAGAGATTGAAGCATATATGTAGGGTTATAAAGAAAGCTACACGGATTTGTATGAATACTTTTTATCAAACCAATCTGGAAACACTTCAGCAGAATCCGAAAAAATGCTGGAAATTTATAAACGAACAGCTAGGAAGAGATTCACATTCAAAATTGCAAGTAAAAACAATCGCGGTGAAATGGTCACTAATAATGCGATATTTTCAATAACTATTTTCTAAAAGTTCCCAAATTACACTGTGGAACATTTTTGGGGTTATTGTCTGAGGGTGAGAAATTCCAAGTCAGGGTGATGGTACTAGGTCAGTATATTAAAACCCTCAAAGTGAAGTTACTTAATTGTAAATAAAAGCAGAACGCGTTAATCGATTTCTATGATCTATGTCGCATTTTGTTTATAGGTTATGTGACTTTACGTGAAAGTTATAAGACTCTACACGTTTTTCCGTTTGGGATTTATATTTATTATTTAAAAAAAAAAAAAAAAATTTGGCAAAATTTTCTTCATAAATTTATTTCTAATTGCAAAAATGTTGATTTGGTAGAGAAACAGTATATAAATGGATTAAAGAAAATGTAATTATTAATTTTTCTCAATTTATTTCAGCAAAATCGAACTAGTCGTTCTCGAGTTATGTCAAACTACGTTTTTGCCAACATTTTACAACTAAGCGAAAAAACATCAAGATAAGGAAAAAATGTAAAAGGTCATAAAAAACTGGCACATACGAACGCAAAACCCCTTGAGGGTTTTAATATACTGACCTAGTACCATCACCCTGACTTGGAATTTCTCACCCCCCAGATTGGCTGTTGTACTGTGTTATTAAAGGAAAACATAACACATCACCCAGGGGAAAACTGTAATATGCTCAACACTCTGTTTCAATGTCAACATTCTTTCGTGTTTCGCAACACAAGTAATGAGGAAGTCGAAGAAATAATTTCAAATTTACATGTAAATAAAAGTCCAGAACCTGATGGAATATCGGCGAAGATGCTGTTGAAATGTAAAGATGCAATTCTCTCAAGTGTGGTGACAGTTTTTAATGCTACTATTAATACCTCAAGTTATTCTGAGATACTGAAGATCTCGAAAAAAATTCCCATTCCTAAAGCTGGAGATTTTTGTAATATTGAAAATTTTAGGCCTATTGCGTTATTATCAATCATTGTTAAAGTTTTTGAAAAAATCGTACATAAACAGCTTAACGCGTATTTAAATGAGCATAACCTTATGTTTAAATTACAGTTTGGGTTTAGGAAAGGATGTGGTACACAAGAAGCGGTAGTGAACGTTATTAATACAATATGTGATGGTTTGGATAATGGTTATGGGGGAGTTGCTGGAATCTTTTACGATTTTTCGAAAGCGCTTGATCTAGTAGATCACAATATTTTATTACAAAAACTTCACTATTACGGGATTGCAAGTGCTAATAAACTTATTGGAAGTTATCTTCAAAATAGGAAGCAGTATGTTGAAATAGAAAAAAGTAGAAATGAAATGGGAAATATACAATATGGAGTGCCTCAAGGGAGTGTTTAAGGTCCATTATTGTTTACAATTTATCTAAATGATATTGCAAATCTGAAGTTACACGGTAAATTAATAATGTATGCTGCTGATATAAGTCTCTTTTATCCCTATTGTCATGAAGTTATTCTCAAAGCTCAAATAGAAGAGGATGCGCGTATTATAACGGAATTTGCCAGGATAAATGGACTATTGTTGAATGCCGAGAAAACTAAGTTAGTGCGATTTCGACCTTACTCAGTTGGTAATAACGCTTTCAATATTTCTATTTGTGGAAAAGATGTTGTTGAATCCAGTTCAGTTCGATACTTAGGAGTACTTTTGCAAGGAAATTTATCATGGAACTTACATATGCAACATTTGAGGAAATAAATAGTTTCAGGAATCGGACTACTCTATAAATTTAAAAATAAATTCGATGAAAAAACTAAATTATTGCTATATAATGGGCTAATCCATAGCCATTTTAATTACTTACCGATGACATACTCTTACAAAAAAAGTCTCGAGTATAGATATCTACAACGAGCACAAAATAAAGCACTCAGAATTGTTTACAATCTTCCACAAACGTATTCGACGGTATCTTTGTATAAGGACGCATCTAAAACAATTTTGCCTATATATGGACTATATAAAATGCAGTTGTTAATGTACATGTTTAAATCAGTGCGTAACATTGGTTATCATTCTATTTTATTTTCTCAAAATCAAACTTTTTTCAATACTAGAAATCGATCAAACTTGCTTATCAAACGATGTAGACTGGAATCAACAAAACAGCGTATTGAGCATACCGGTTGCTCTGAATATAATTGTCTGCCTCAATATATCAAAAATATTTTATGAATTTCAATTTTCAAAACAACATTAAAAACACATTTATTAGATAATATTGAATTGCTTCTATTGTAAGTTTATTTAGTTTTTAAGTGCACAGTTTTTTGTTATATCTAATTTTCGAGCTACAAACTACTTTTAGCTAAATCTTTGCCAACTGGCCCCAAAAATGTCCACGTGGCGCTGGGGCAATAATTTGTTTTTGAATTGTAAATATTATTTGGTACAAAATACTCGTAAATAAATAAAAAAAAATAAGACCAGTAATTTGAAAAAAGTATCAGTATTTTTTTAAAGCCGAAACAAACCTTTTTCGCTTTTAGTTAAAGGTTCTAAGAAATTTATTTCATTTAAAACAAGAAGAATACAAAATATGGAGGCGACCGATATTTCCCGAGTTACGGGACCGCAAAGTTTGGATTAGCAATTCAACATATCTCACACTAGACTACATATTATTGAACAATATGGGTGTCGTTAGAAAGCTTTTACCTTCAAAATTATATATAAATATTCTTGATGCATTAACCTATTGCGAGGTGTGCCGTGTTTATATTTTTTAGGAAAATGGGTCAACCTACGAAAATAGCCAATATGGAGGTATGAATTTCGACATGTATAATTGTAGCCAGTACTTTTATTTAAGACCTCATTTGACACCGGAGGTATTTGAGTTTTATTTTGGTTTCATTATTTGACAGCAGTTTGAAAAGTTTCGGATTGGTGGTTGTTACGCAGGTGAAATTTGTCCAGTCGTGAATGAATCACCCTATATGTTGAAAATTTACAAAAAGTTATTGATATTGCATTCCAAGGACAGTTGATGCCAAAAAACGGATTTTTAAATGAAAATCGCTACCCAAAAGTTGTTGAAATCGCCACAGTTGGCGATATTTATATATCGGGTCCGGCAATATAAACACAAAATTTTATCATTAGAAATGGTTTTATTGTTTTTCAAAATACTCTCCTTTTAGATCAATGCACTTGTGCATGAGCACAAACCAATTTTCAAAGCACTTTTTCCAATCCGATTGAGACACCTCCAAAACATGATTTTTGAACGCTTCAACAGCTGCTTTTGGCGATGAAATACGTTGACCACGCATTTTTTGCTTGATGCTAGGGAATAAGAAGAAGTCATTGGGTGGCAAATCAGGGCTGTACGGTGGATGGCCCATCAATTCGAAATCTTGAGTGGTCATATAGCTCATCGTTTCAGCTAATGTGTGAGGTCTCGCATTGTCGTCTTGCAAAATGATCCGTCTTCACTTATTATCATTCCTCATTTCTTCGAACACTGTTGGCAAACAGATGGTTGTATACCACTTAGGATTAGCCGTCCTACGTTCCACTTAAGACACTGTGGCAACATGGCCGGTTATACCAAAAAAAAAGCAATCGTTTGCTTCTTTGTACTTCTTCCACGAACAACTTTTCTGGATTTGGCTCGTCTTGAAAGACCAATACGGTCGATTGCTATTTTGTTTCGGGTTCATTTGCATAGATCCATAATTCGTCACCTGTGATAAGGTTATACACTGCCTTTGAGCTACCGCAGCTATACTTTTTCTACATCTCTTTGCACCAATCGATACGAGCCTTTTTTTGAGCATTCGTCAAATTATGTGCGTTCCAACGAGAACAAATTTTTTTCATGGTCAAATGAACATGCAATATCTTATTGATGCTTGTCATACTGATTCCCTAGGATGCCTCAATCTCACGGTATGTCATATGTCGGTCTTGCTTAATTAGTTTACGCACAGCACCGATGGTTTCTGGCAAATGACCGGAGTTGGACGTCCTTTACGAAATCCATCCTGGAGCGAACGGCGTCCGAGACTGAACTCTTGGTACCAGCGATTAACAGTGGTTTTTGATGGTTCTTCATCGCCAAAAGTCGAAACAAGTTGGTTTAAACACTCTTGTCTCGATAACCCACGCCGAAAATTGTAAAAAATCATCGAACGAAAGTGTTCACGGGATAATTCCATTTTTTGACTGAGCTGAATTGTTCAACACACTGTAAACAAAACAATTCGCCCTCAAATGACAAAACGTTCTGAGTAAAGTTATGCTTAAAAATGTCAAAGTTTTTAATGGAAGTATCAGTTTGCATCTGGGAACACTAGGACCCGAAATATAAATAGCAACCCTCATATACGCTAAACCGGTATGTCGGGAGAGTTTCTTTTAAATTTGGTTCCGATTTTTGACGCTGCCGTCGTAATATATCACATTTTCGTATTAAACGACCGATTTGGACTAACTTCACAAAATAGATTAGTTAAGTAAAAATAAGTTTGCTCATGAAAATTGATCCCACTCAGAGAGAGTAAACTTGGGATATTTACATATTCCTACATGTATGTATGTTTAAACTGATGTGGTCTGATTTTTGATATATTGGCAAAAATGCCGTTGAAAATACATTCGTATTAACACATTTTTAGATTATTTGAAAGAAAAATTGAAGAACCATTGCAAAAAATTTTAAAAATTAAGTTAATCCAAAGAAGATTTTGTATTGCATTTTAAAGAGGTAAATCGGAATGGAACACAAATGCTAACCCTAAATTGAAATAGACAATGTGTCGTCAATTTCGATAGAGGAGTTGTGAGTTGGGACAAAAACGGGAATGTGGTCAATATACAGGGCGCGGCACAAATCTTGCTACAAAAACAAAATGTAATAAGTTTTTTATATGTGAACAATCGGCTTATTCCTTATTTTACTTGGGAGCTTAGAATTTAGATTTATCAAATAAATGCTTTTATAGCTAAGAGAAGATTTATATAGTGCAGCGGTACCATGCTTTGCATACCTGCATTTCCGTCTGAAGGGAATTTAGACTGGAGTTTGGCGGAACTCCCCAGAGTAGATAAACCATTATAAGGCTGGTACAAATTTTGGTCGAACCTGGAAGCACAAAGACCCTTCCATCGAAATCCATATGTTCGGGCTCAAGACACCATCGCGGCTGTAGCAATGTCAATTCAGGCAAATCCAAGCGTTTCAACTCGAAACTTATCGGCGTAAATTGCAGTTAGTAGACGATAATTCATGATGACTTAAACTTGTTTCCGTACAAATTCCAAATAACAAGCAAGTCAAACCCTCTGGATTTGTCTATCCAAATGGAATTTTGCCAAAAAAAAAAATATTAAAATAGCCAAAAAAGACAACAGCATGATAAATTGCTTGTTTATGTCTGATGAGGCCTATTTTGTTCTAAATGGCTATATAAACGAGCAAAATTACCGTATATAAAGTGAATGTAATCCATAAATACTTCATAAGACAGAACTGCACCCAGAACGCGTTACTGTGTGGCAGCAGTTTCATCAAGCTTCGTTATGGGACCATACTTCTTTGAAGAATATGGTGTAACAATGATTAACAATAGGGAAATATGTTGAAGGATTTTTTTTACCCAGAACTGTGCCGAAGACGTATCCGATTTAATAGCATTGGGTTCCAGCGAAATGGAGAAACTGCACATTAGGGATACAACCAATTTTTTGGCATAGTACTATGAGGTCAACCATGTCCTAGTAACCACGAAAATCATAATCTTTTGTAATTTTTCTGGAAAAAGTTCACGCACCAATTGGTTTTTCTAAACAGCTGTAAAAAAAATTATTTAAAAATTTATGATTTTGTTTATTTTTTTTAATTTTTTTTTTTATTTTTATTATTTTTTAAATTACTGAAAGTTACATATATATGTACTCGTATAATAAAAATATGAAAAATTTTGAGTTAGTTATTGAAAGATAAAAATTTAAGATTTAGAGTTCGTTACACATTTTTATTTTTTTTCGTTAAAAAAGGTTAAAGATGCGTTTTGGTTTGCTGGAAAAATCTCTTACCATCTGTAAATATTAATGCAATTTCATACTTAAGTTTTTTTTTATTTTAAATAAACATATTATTAAGTTTTCTTAACCAAAAAGAAAATTAAAAATTTTCAAAACTTCATCGCGGTTGGTGCGTGAACTTTTTTGACCTTAGCGAAAAAATAAATATACGTTCCCTTATAGTTTTTTATGCTCTATTGGACTGTGCTATGCCAATTTTGATATTTTAAAAAATTGTTAAAAAGTTGTATCCCTACTGCACATAGTATAGCCAGAGCGGTTATGGCACAGCTTCAACGAAAATTCCCAAACAAATAAATATCCAGAAATTCCACTTTCCGCTGGCCCCATGGTCAACGGATCTAATTGCACCAGATTTTTCTATGGGGTTATGTCAAGCGAGGGCTGTACAAAACGAAACTAAGGAATTTGGCTGAATTAAAGCAGCCCATAAAAACAATATTTAAAGAATTCCCAACTTCAATCGTTCTGGCCGCAATGGATACTTTTTTGATCAGGTATCGCATACTCGTATGAGTGGATAAGCATGGAGGTCGTTTACGGTCAAATTATACAAATTAGTTATACAAAATTAGATTTAATTTTCTATACAATAAAATAAAAAAATACATTGATTAAAAAAGAGTTATTTGAATTTCTTATTGTAGCAAAATTGGTGAGCCACCCTGTGTTTGCAGATTATTTATTTACAGATTTTATTTAAAGAAAAAATTGATGAACATTCGCGTAAAAAGTTATAAAATTGAGTTAATTACAAAAAGGTTTTGTATGCGGTTTGAAAAAGGTAAATCGGATTGGAATACTAATGCAAACCCTGAATGGAAATAGAAACACGATTATTGGTTATTGTAGTTTTCATCTTCCGAGAGATTAATGGAGTCCAGCTATTAATGGAGTCCAAAATAGCACCGAAATAATCAATGTTTCAATCATAAGGCTAACAAGCTTTTGACGTATGAAGGATCTGAGGTAAAGAAATCTTTCTACGATCTTGACTTTGCCGGTAATGAAATTGGAAGAAGTCGGTCCAAGTTCTGATATAGTATGGGGTCTAACCGATCTAACTAATTTTAAGAGATGTTATTGAAATTTAGTTTGTGTCGTTATTTTGCATAAAGGCTCAGCATCGCTGAATAAAGACCACATCAGTGCAAATATTGATAAAGTTTCATACAAATGCTCCACCCTATTTCAGGTCTAAAGAAATAAGGTTTGTATCGTTATTTTGCACACAGGATAAACATAGCTGAATAAAGACAACATCAGTGGAAATATTGATATAGCCCCCATATAAATGTTCCTTCCGATTTTGGATCTAGCCGGCTACCAGCGGCAAAATTTATCAGATTTTAAGAAAATTTTCTATTTTTTTTATAAAAAAATACAACAACAGCATACAGCAAGCAATGCAAATGCAAAATCAGAAGGCAGTGCGAGAGATTTGTATTGTGTTTACATTGTGGAATCCGTTTATTTAGAGCCTACCTGCTGTTAGGTGTATGACTTTTGATCAACGTTTAATCACATTCGTTGCTTGGGGTCTAATGCTTGTAAATTGGCATTCACTTCTGCTTGCAACTAGAAGTCTTTTTGACTACCTTTTAAATAACTTTTTCTTTTCTTCGCATTCATTTTTTTACTAGAAACAAGGCCTAAAATTCGACTGTGCACTAATTGTAATGTAATTTTATATAATTTACTTAACAAAAATCTCTATTGTGGAATCCTAATAAATAATTTCGGGGACCAAATACCCAACAATTATATGATGATCATAGAATATTGTCACTCCAAAAATACTTTTTTTTGAGTGTATGTTCTTAAATAAAAAAAAAATTGGATGAACAATAAACTTCGCCAATTTAAATTTCTAAACACAAAAGGCGTAATCCATAAACCAAAAATTTAGGGTGAATTTTACGATGCCTTCCAAATTAATTTTGTAAATGTCTATAAAAAAGGACTCTTCAAAAAATATTAAGAAATATTATTTCGATTGATCCTATCCAATCTTACTAATGAAGGCTTCGTAAGAAATATTATTATTTTGCAGATCTTCATAAAACAAAAAATATGTTATTCTTAGAAGTTCACATTTTAAATATGCTTTTAAAACTCACCCTATTGTATTTTATGCCATTTATACAATAAACATGATAACATGTTCTCCTGAAATACTACATTCTTCAAGTACGTTTGGAAACTTTTATCCTTAGGTGTTAAGGATATGTCTGTGGAATGGTCTTGCCGAAGTTGACCGTTTACGTCAACAAACTAAAAACTAAAAATAGACAAATAAACAAAATATATTTGGACACAAATCGCAAAGATGAAAAAAATGACGCTCACAATTACATATAAAAATAAGAAATTAAATAATATATTTATTTTAGCAAAAGTGAACATCTACAAAGTTTATCCAGCATTAACATCCCTTAAGCAATGGTGCTAATAGTTTCTATATTTGAATTTATATTTTATTTTAAATATAAATAAATTGTTCATTTTGTTTACAAAAAATGTACTCTTCTCTTGCTCTTGTCTAGCGACAAATTTATCTTCTGTGTAAATATTTGCTTGTATGCCCGTAAACGTAAATTGTAACTGCAAATGAGTTTAATTATGTAATGCGAACTAGCAAATGCTTTTGAAATGATAAAGTTCATAAAATAAATGCATATTTCGATTCAAACGCTTTCAATCTCAAATATAATTTTCCTTTAAGGTTAAATATGAACAATCAGATGTATATGAAATCTCGCCAAGGCCCAAGATCTAATTATATATACTTTCTTCACTGCAAATCCCCAAACCAAATGTGGTCCAGTACTTGAGAATGAGTTTAAAAAGGCGACTAACGTGGAAACCGCATATTGAAGCGACACAGAAACAACTAACACTCAAATGCCGAAATCCCTCTGGGTTATTGAGTTACTCTAAATATGAATAATAAGTTAATAATTTATAAAGTAATTCTCAATCAAGTTTGAGTTCATCACTAATGCTCTATGGTTAAAAACATCAACTTATCGAGAGACCTGCACAGTAGGCATATAACTTTTTACAATTTTTGCAAATACGAAAATCGGCATACCATAGTCGAATAGAGCATAAAAAAGCCCCATTATTTTTTTTTGCGAAATTGCAAAAAAGTTTCCGCGCAAAACGAAATTACTTTTTTATCAGAACTGCTGAAAAAACCAAAAAATTGTTGTACAGTGTACAGTTTTGTACAGTGTACTCGCATAGTCAAATAATTAGAACATCGTAGAGTCATTTGTTTTATCATTCAATTTAGAAATTGAAATAAATATTTCGAATCTGTTTTTATCGGGATAATTAAATATTGTTTGTGTAAAAATGTTTAAGACAAGTGCTAAATATGTTGAAAAGTTTAGTAATACGTGGAAAGAAAATTTAGCTAGCAATACACAATGTATAAAAAATGTGGACATTCCATTGTTCGAACTATGTAAAAAGCCCAAAGAAAAGTTTGTTATTGGAACATTTAATAGCCTTGGAAAGGAAATAAAGTGTAAGAAAAGAAGAACACAAATTATCGTTAGTGAACTTTCAGTTTTGTGGATGAAACTCAATTTTAAAACACTTTCCTTAAGGTCTATTAAAAGAAATGTGGAAAGATTAATAAAGTCGTACCAAAACTTTTTAAAACGTCGTAATAAATATAGTTTTAATAAAATTTTTGATATAACTTCAAACAACGAAGAGCAACAATCAGACGAATCGGAGCATTTCCCCATTTTAATATCTAAAACCGATAATGTGCCGTTGGATGATGATTACAAACTTCCAACCATAATGGACGATGATCAGGTGTCATCAGATGATGATATTACCTACAAACCACCTGCCAGCCTATTACAAAAAAGAAGCCTATGAAACCAGCTGTTAATTTAGTTATGAATGCAAACATTAGCACTAGAAAGGCCGCAAAAATATGTAAAGAGTTGTCTGAATCTGGTGTAGAGATATTGACGCCATCCCAACCTGGAATTTACAAAGCTTACACCAAAAATGCCGAACAAAAGAAAAAAATGTTGAAAAACAATCTTAAAAATGAAAACTGGTGCTTGCATTTTGACGGGAAAAAAATTGGAAAGAAGGAATATCAGGTCGTAGTACTGGAAAATGCTTCTAGGGAAGTAAAATAAGGTGTACTAGTTCTGAATGACGGAAAAGCGTCGACGATATTTCACGGAATAAAAGAATTATTAAGAAATATTATGTTGGAATCAATTAAAATGATAATTTGCGATACAACCAGTGTGGAATACTGGCAGACACCATGGTGTTGTCACTCTCCTACAAAATTTTTTGAAATCCCTTCATAGCCCGCTCCACAGTATATTGGTTGTCAACATCATGTGCTAGATTTGATGTTAAAACATGTCATGGATGAGCTTTTAGAGGGAAAAACATCATCGCCCAATATTTCATACAATTTTATTCCAAATTTAATAGAAAATTACGATGATCTAAAAAAAGAGTATGAACAAAATAAAGAGTGTATTAAGGTTAAAAGCATTAAATGGCGAAATGACATGCAATACTTATATGAATTGGTCGAAGCTTTTAAATACTTCGAGAAAAATGAACGTTTTCCCTACATAAAATTTAAAGCAATACCAGCACTCAGTAATGCCCGTTGGAGTTCTAGAGCTATTTTGGCACTTATTCCTGAATATCTTTTGCAATTATATCCTATTTGTAAGTTTGTGTGCGGTGCTTGGAGCGAAATCTGGTTTTCCGATCATACTTTCAACAAAAATAATTTCGCCACACTACAGAAATCATTGGCCGGCTTCACAAAAGCAAATGAATGTTTTCTCAGACATTGGGTAAATAAACCATCAGCTATTGAGGAAGTTCAGCGAAGTAACATCTGCGCAGAGCGTGCCATTAAAATTGTGCAAGACATTTTACCATTGTGTAAATCATCAGATACTTTAAACTTAAAACTTATTTCATATAACAACTGACAAAAATTTAAAAATAAAAATATTAAAAAATATTACAAAAAAAAATCTGACTTTTTTAGAAATCCATTTTTGCGCGGAACGTTTTTGAACCGAAATCACCTAAAAAAGTGATATTCATTACTTGTACAATATTTGCCACCACGTGGTGGTAGCCAAATTTTTCGTAAAAATTAGTTATATGCCTACTGCACAGGCCTTCTGTTAAAGATTTAATTAGTAGATTCAGCGAAAATTATCTTCAAAGATTTAGTTACTACCGAAACCCCTCAGCTGCCTCTCAGTGAATCAAGAAGACTTAAGAGAAAACATATACTGGATCTAGCATACATGTAAATTTGACTAATCTGTAAATACTGCATATAAAGTGTGGTCGAACCATAATGCACGATCTTAATTGTGAGTCATACCGAAATTGAGGATATGTGCCTGGACCGGTGTTGCTTCATCAGGATGGTGCCAATTGCCACACAGCCAACAAAAAATGACTCTTCTGCTCGAAAATGCAATGGCGTGTTATCTCACGTCGCGGTGATGTTAATTGGCGGACAGCACCAATATATGGTCAATATTTTGTTTTACCCATAATTGTCAAAGATCCTTCTACCGTAATGAAAAATGTAAACATAATTTGCTGAATCCTTTTTCATTTATTTACAATAAACACCGTGCGTTTAAGTTGGAACACCCTTTAGAAGGCAACACATAATGGATAGTTTTTCTCCTTGTTCAAGAAATTACGAGTATTCAGGTTGAATAGATTTCAAGAATTTAGAAAAAAGGGGAAAAAAATGTTTAGTTTTTTCTACTGTGGTTTCACAATTTATTTATTTTATCACAGCTGTAATAAAGGTTATAATATTAGATATTAAGGATACTTATGATGTTTCCTGCTTGACAGTCCAAAAAAGAGAGATCGAATTAAGTTTGAATAAAAGCAGGCAAACCGAAGTTTAGCTTAAAATTGTGCAAATAAATAATGTACATAGTCTAATACATTTACACATAAGTTCGCTTCAGCTTCAAGTTATCGAACATGTTCGATGTCACTGACCACCTAAACGCCAAACATCAGCATCGATCTAACATGTCTTAGATGTGCAGGTGGTCAAACATACGCATGTTCGAACGATTGTGCGTGCACTTATCTGCTTTCTTCCCATTCTCTGCTTCCACATTTTGTTCGATCAGTTCAACATAAGGCTGAACGTATGGCAAAGAGGGGAGTGGGGGACGCACAAGTGCGTCATATTCCTCGCAGTGAAGAAACGTGCTAAGTCAGTGAGGTAATAGTTGATTTTCTCGCAAATGTCATCCACTTTAGGTCCTGACGCCAGAATTGTGCAATCGTCAGCGTACGACACAATTTCAACGCCGTCTGGTGGTGCAGGAATTTTAGAGAGGTAGAAGTTAAACAGAGCCAGGGATAAAACTCCACCTTGGGGAACTCCTTGTTTAACTCTACGGGGCTTCGACTTTCTGTCTCTAAATTCTACATATGACTGACGCCCACACATGTAGTTTACGACCCAACGTTTCAAACTGGGCGGAAGGGACGTCTCTTCAATGTCCTCGAACAGAGTGGCATGATTGACCGTGTCGAAAGTTTTGTAAGGTCAAGAGCCACTAGGACCGTCCTGTCGTTAGGCTTGTCCTGGTTAAGGCCGCGACTTATACGTGTGGTGATGGCGTGTAAAGCAGTTGTGCTGTGCTGCTTGCGGAATCCATGCTGATGATCAGCACTAGGAAAGTGTATGATCAGGCTGGGGAGGAGCAGTGCTTCAAGCGTCTTTGCTACTGGAGAAAGCAAGGAGATCGGCCTGTATGAATCTCCTTTACGTGCGTCTTTGCCTGGCTTCAGTAGCGGTACCACTCTGCCCATTTTCCAGGCATCGGGAACTTCGTGAGTGGCTAGCGACAGATTGAGCACTTTGGTCAGGTACTTTACTCCCGGGGTATCCAAGTGCTTTAACATCAGCATTGAGATTCTGTCCGGACCCAGCGCCTTTAATGACTTTGCGCTGCGGATGACATGGGCAACTTCGCCAACGGTAAATTGTGGTGGTGCCTGTTCGACTCGGAGAGCGCGGATACGACGCAATACTCTCCTTTTCGCCTTATCACTCTCTGGGTGCTCAATAAAAAGCCGGTTAAAATAACACGCGCACCGCTTCGGATCTGTCACTGTTCTATCTCCGAACGTGACAGCTGTCCGATCATCCTTCCTTACAGGGTTAGAGAGTGATTTGACCGTTGTCCACAACTTACCAATTCCGGAACTCAAGTTGCACTGCTTTAAGTGGTCTAGCCATTAGTTCCGCTTATATTCGTTGACCAACCTACTGATCTCGGAGTTGAGATCCCTAATTCTAGGGTCAGTAGGGTTGGAGCGACGAATGTCATCACGCTCGTCTGCGAGTCCCGCTGCCTCTGCTGGGAAGTTTGGTCGTACTTCGGGTATTCGACCAGCAGGGATATAGCGAGCGGCTGCTGCGTTACACGCACAAATATGAGAGTTGTAATGTTACAGTTTTCGGACTTATATAAAACGCACTTAAATTTTACAATATAAAGGACTTAAAAATTATAATGAAGATGTTGATAATTTTGATGAGCACAGGTGTGGTTGACGACAAAGGTATTTTCGTCAACACTCCTTTTAAAAACATCTCAAAACTTATCTTTAAGAATAACAAATGAAAATACGATGTACGAGGGCGACCGCAAAAGTAACTGGCCTAACATAAAAAGAACCGTTTTTTTGAATTATTATTATTTATTTGTCAACATAATCTCCTTGCAACTCAATACACTTCATCAAACGTTTTTTAATTCCATCCGAAAAATAAGATTTTTCAAGACCTTCAAAATATGCCTCAGTTTCAGCAATAACCTCGCTATTGGACGAAAATTTTTTGCCACCGTGATTTTTTTTTAAATTTGGAAACAAGAAATAATCAGAAGGAGCTAAATCTGGACTATATGGTGGATGCGGAGAAATTTAAAATCGTAATTCGGTCAGTTTTTGTTGAGCTAAAAATGCAGTGTGTGAAGGAGCATTATCTTGATGAAAAAAAAAACTGTTTTTTTTCTAAATGCGGTCGTTTTATCTTGATTTCTTTACTCAATAATGCACAATAATATTCACTATTTATAGTTTTTCCTTTCTCAAGATAATCAATAAATATTATACCCCTTGCATCCCAAAATACTGTGGCCATTACTTTTCCTGCCGACTTAACAGTTTTCGCCTTCTTGGGACCACTTTTACCAGCTTCTATCCATTGTTTTGACTGTTCTTTGCATTCTGGGATGTAGTGATGGCTCCATGTTTCATCAACAGTTATGAATCGGCGCAAGAACTCTATTGGATTGCGCTGATAAATCGCTAAAGCTCCTCGGAATTGGTCCAACGGACGATTTTTTGGGGCAAAGTCAACAAACGCGACACATATCTTGCGGATAGCTTTTTCATGTGGAGTTCATCATGTAAAATACTCCAAACTTGTTTTTCGTGTATTTGAACAATATCAGCAAGTTCTCTGAGCTTTGTTCGTCTATCTTTAGTCACTTCATTAAATATTTTTCTAATGTTTTCAATAGAAGTAACAGTTTTCAGTCTTCCAGAGCGTTGTTCATCTTCCGTACTTGAACGACCCATTTGAAATTGTTGAACCCAGGATTTCACGGTGGAATATGATGGTGCATTATCACCATGAACAGAATCCACTTCATCTTTGATTAATTGTGGCGTATAACCTTTCATATAAAAGTGTTTAATTACCGCACGAAACTCTTTATTTTCCATTCTACAAAAATTATAAAACTTGTTTACTTCAATCACCTGTAACAAAGAAAATAATCATTAAATATTTCGGAAATTTTGGCAGAAGGCTTATAAAAGATTACTTTTAAAAAAAAAAAAAAAGTTGCTAGTAAAACAGAAAATGTGCCAGGCCAGTTAGTTTTGCGGTCGCCCTCGTAGGTGTAGAAATTGATCTTAAATTAAACTTATACTTTGTAAATATTGAAGGTTAAACGTATAAGTATATCTTATTATGCTGTTGACAATTCTATATAGTTTGACTACTTGCAAAATTTGTTCGTAATACAGGTTTTTTTGGGACTTACCCATAAAATTTTTATATTCATATGGTGTTTTTTTAAGACGTGTGGTTTTCATTAGGAAATAAAACGCATATAGTTTAATGTTATGGCCAAGATTTAGGGCCAGCCGGCTCGAATAAACTTCAGCCGAGAGGCCCAATTTTCGCGCCGAATATTCTCTTCCAAGGTGTCAATCGTGTCGGGCTTATCTGCGTAGACAAGCGACATAAGCCAACAAAAAATAGACCAGCGGTGTAACATCGCACGATCTTGGAGGCCACACCACAGTCCCACGACGCGAGATACTGCGCTCACCAAAAGTTTCCTTCAATAAATTGATTGTTTCGTTGGCTGTATGACATGTAGCGCTTGTTGGAACCAAAGGTCGCCCACATCAACATCCTCCAATTCAGGCACAAAAAAGTCATTAATCATGGCTCTATAGTGTTCCCCATTGACTGCAACATTATGGCCGGCTTCATTTTTGAAGAAACATGGACCAATGATTCCCCCAACCCATAGAGCACATGAAACAGTGACTATTTGAGGATGAAGTAGCGTCTTAACAATGTCTTGTGGATTTTCACTACTTCAAATTCGACAATTTTGGTTACGAACGTACCCATTCAACCAAAAGTGAGCTTCATCGCTAAACAACATTTTTTTTTTGTAAAAATTAGGATCAGTGGCCATCTCGTTTTGGACAGCTCACCATGATTTGCGAACGTTGTTCCGATGTAAGACTAGTCATTTTGAAATCGCAAACCAAACTACGCATAAATCAATGTAATAATGATGTATCCATATTTATAAGTTCACTATCGTTCTGACCATCGATGGCGTATTATTATACGACAAGATCCCCAAAGATCATTTTAATATCGCATGAGTTAAGCGTGCCTCCACCGGCGCATAGGCGATCTCAAAATAAGCTATAATAAAGTAATCACATATGTTTTTTTAAAATTATTTAGGGAAAATAAAAAAGTAGAAAATATATTTGGTATTAAAATTAAACACGTCCTAATTTTAATACCCCTTTTTAATTTCCCCTTTTTTGCTCTTAATGAAAAAAAAGATTTAATATGATTATGAAAGCAGGGTGTGTCATGTAAGATTTGTAATGCAAATAATTGTAAGTTGCATCTTGTTCACATTATTATCGATTAAAACAACAACTAGACAACTTTCATACAAATGCTATTTAACTAATGCCAATCGAACAGACCTTATGTCTCCCCAAATACTTTAATATTTTTATTGATTTCTCTGCCGTGTTCTCTGGGTTGCATCTTAACAATTCAGCACCACAGTCCACAAAATAAAGCCTGGGAATGTTATTAAACGAGACAAACTGCACAATTCTTCGGTTCAAAGTTACGTACCACAAAAAGATATCCCAATAACACTAAAATTCAAACAAATTTCTAACATTTACAACCACAAATAAAACGACAATTTTAGATACCTCTAAAGGGATAACCAGTGCCTGTTCTTTCAATACAGCACAAGAGTGGCGCTGGTAGTGCTGTTAACAGAGAATGGAAAAGAAGAAAATCTAAAAATGACAACAAATTGCACTTCAGTCTTGTTGCGTTTGTTAGGGTTGAACTTGCCAAAGAACGAATATCCTCAAATTGTAAAATGTACAGAAAAATACTTTGCATCTGCATTGAGTGGGTTGGGATGTACCTCATATCTTAAAGTGATTTAAAATTCTCCGAAAGGGTGGATGTGGAGTTAGGGTAATTTGAATGAGTACCCAGTCGAATTTACGAGTATTTAACGTTTGTGTAAGGATTTACGATTCTCTTATGGGAATTTGTTGCAGTGCACAGCACACTTAGTTTTTGCTGGAGTTTATTTTTGAACATCTTTAAAATCACTTTAGGTGTACTTTTGGTAAAAGTAAAAAACACTGTTTGAAATGCAATAAAAATGGAAAATCGATGTAACAGTTTAACTTTTCTTCTTAGGGGACGACTCGGTTGCTTTGGCGTTGCGAATGAAAATAAGTAAAATAAATGTGAACTTCATGTTTACGATTTCATTTTCTAAAATTAAATGTTTTATTTATCAAACAGCCTGTACTAAGTAAACGATAGAAAGTTTAGTGGCATCCGACGTTTGTTTTTATATTAGGTTTTTTTGGGGAGATTGATTGTCATATGAAGCATTCTTTCGCATACATGGAGAATATTTGAGGATGTTGAAGGTAGAAAAGCAAAGCATTAATTTTTTGCAATAAATGGATTTTTCAAATGTTTTCAAAACCACATAACCGTTGACACCACAGATATCCAGACAAAATTATTATAGTTATCACATTTGGATAATTTTCTTTGAAGTTTCTCGTTCGCGACTACCCTAAGGTGGCCCCCTATGCTTGTAATATATATAAGGGACTACTTTATTTATATATGTGACGCGCAAAATAGAAATGGACCTAAGGCTAAAAACCAGTATTGTTCAGGAGAGCCATTTTAAAGATTAGGTCCCTTTCTATTTGCACTTGGAATCGTCGACTTCACTTTCATAAAACGCGCATATCTCTGGGAGGGAACACTTTTGGGGCATGGGATCGGTCTCATTTGATGCTCAGATGTTGTTCACATCAAAAAAAAAGTGAAAAGTTGATGAAAAGTTTTGTTCGGGAGAGCCATTTTAAAGATTAGGTCCTTTTCTATTTGTGCTTAGAATCGTCGACTTCACTTTCATAAAACGCGCATATCTCTGGGAGGGAACACTTTTGGGCATGGGATCGGTCTCATTCGATGCTCAGATGTTGTCCACATCATAAAAAAAGAAAAAAAAATGAAAATTGATTTTTTTACCCTTAGGTCCCTTTCTCTATGCGCTGTCAAATATGGATTAACCGGTATTTTGTTTCACTTCATCGAGTAAAACAGAAAATCCTGTATGCGCAGCTGCTACAGGGTGAGTGATTTAAAATTTTAAATTTGAATCGGCTACTCAATATACGGCAATATTGAGAAACCGATTCAAATTATAGCCAACGAGATGAAAACGTCTTTATCTGAAAACACGATTTTTCGGTAAAATTCTTCATCTCTTGCCAAACAATTTTCAGCCGATTGGGCGAAGCGAAAACGCATCGGATAATCGTACTTGGACCAATTGAACATTGTAAGCCTTCTTACGAGGCCTGCTATATATACTTATATTTTTGGCGTAATAATGAAAATGCGAATATTTATCATCAAAAATGGTTTTATTGTTTTTCAAAGTATTCTCAGCATGATTTATACACGCAGAAAAAAGTATGGTTGTGGTGACAATATTCGAAGAGGATAATACTACTCGTATTGTTGGGTATATTGTTGTGGTACAACAATATTATGATCCTCGCAACAATAGTATGATTCACACATAACCATACTATGATCCCCACAACCATAGTATGATTCACACATAACCATACTATGATCCCCACAACTATAGTACGATTCACACATAACCATACTATGATCCCCACAACCATAGTATGATTCACACACAACCATACTATAATCTCCACAGCCATAGTATGATCCTCACAACCAAAGTATGTTTCACATACAACCATAGTATTATCCTCACAGCCATAGTATGATTCACACGCAACCATGTTATGATCCCTACAACCATAGTATGATCACACACAATTATACTATGATCCCCAATATAGTTTATTAGAATTGGTTTAAGTTGTCAACAATAGATTTGAATTATGAAAATTATTCAAAAAAAACATTAAATTCAAAATAATAGAAGTGATTTATTTTAAAGTAGAAAATATAAGTTTTAATAAACGTAAGCGTTTTTGTTAAAAATATTTCAGTTAAATAAAGCCAAAGTAGCTTGTTTAAAAAATTTTGCTTTCGGTAATAAAGGACTATTATTTCATTAGATCCGTACCAATAACATTTGTTCTAAAAAGCATATTTCAACGAAGAAAAATTACAATCATACATTATGATTGCCGTCATCATATCATTGTTAATATAAAACGCACCAACCATATTTATACTGTTGCTATAACCATATTTTCATTTTAAAATTTGGCAATAATACTATTGTTACAATTAAACAATATTAATATTGCAGCAATTACGAGTATACTATTGTCAAAACTAAGTCCAGTTAACAATGTAATGGTTGCGACGAACATACTTTTATTGCGGATAACATATTATTATTGCCGTGACCATGTAGTAACCATGCTTTTTTCTGCGTGTACACTTTAGCATGCGCTCAAACCAATTGTCGAAGCACTTTTTCCACTCCTATTGAGACACCTCCAAAACATGGTTTTTGAACGCTTCAACAGCATCTTCTGGCGACGAAAATCGTTGTCCACGCATTTTTTTCTTGATGTGCGGAAATAAAAAGAAGTCATTGCTTGGCAAGTCAGGGCTGTACGGCGGATGGCCCATCAATTCGACGTTTTGGCCGGTCAAAAAGGCCCTGGTTTGAGCCGATGTGTGAGAGCTGCCATTGTCATGTTGCACAATGATTCGTCTTCTCTTGTTCGTTTTTCGAATTTCTCCGAAGACTTCAGGCAAACAAATTGTGGTGTACCACTCAGAATTGACTGTTCTACGTTGCTCAAGCGGAACAGTCGGCATATGACAAGTTTTGCCGAAGAAACCGGCAACTATTTGCTTCGAAATGCTTCTTCCACGAACAAATTTCGTTGGATTTGGCTCGTCTTCGAAGACCCAGACGGTCGAATGCTGTTTTGTTTCGGGCTCATACGCATAGATCCATGATTCGTCACCTGTGACGATCTTATAATCGCCTTTTAAAGCACCGCGATCGAATTTTTTCAAAATTTCTTTGCACCAATCGCCACAAGCCTTTTTTTGAGCCATTGTCTATTGGGATCAAACGAGAACAAACCTTTTTTACGGCCAAGTGTTCATGCAATATCGAATGTATGCTGGTGGAAGAAATGCCCAAGTATGCCTCTATCTCACTGTATGTCACATGACGAACTTGCATTATCAGTTCACGCCGATGTGTTGTCTGGCACAACGACCGTTTTTGAACGACCTTCGTCTTTGAGCGAGCGTCGGCCACGATTGAATTTATTAAACCAATTTTTTACAGTGCTATAGGATGGTGTTTCATCGCCATACAAATATTTAAGTTCATCGATGCACTCTTGTCGTGATAATCCACGTCTAAACTTGCCCAATTTAAAGCATCTAAAACTTGCCCGCTTTAAAGCATCTTATTAAATCAGTTCATTCCCCTTATTGTCTTCAAAGCCCCAAAGTGTTTTTCACACAAAATGTCCTTAAAGTGCAATTAATGCTAATTACAAATAAAGGTTTCTTTTTTTTCCAAAAAAAAAAGACGAAAGTATTCTGTTTGTTGTGGATAAATAAATTGTGGGCAAAAGTGTAAACCCGGCTAAGGTTAAAACGACGTTAAATTTTTCAACGCATAATTGCGGCACTCATTAATTTTGTTGTGTCGAAAAGGAGAACTTTTGCAAAGAAACGCACACATACACAAAATCGTTAGATTACCAAAAAATCTGTTTTTCCTTCTAAAAAATCTGCTTGAGAAATGAACTGCTTGTCAAAAGGAGCCGTCAACGCAAAAGATTGCCAATTATTTTAATTATGTGCACGTCTAGCAAATGTAACACATCTGAGATGATTTTGTTAGAGAATTAATTATTTTTTGTCACTGAGGGCGCTTAAAAGTTCAATTTAAGATAAATGTTCTATTTATCTTTGCAATACTCTGGAGAAGAAGCTTATAGATGTTGAGGATTTGGGTTGATGGTGAACATAGCGCTGGTTATTTTCGACAGAGCAATCGGATTGGTATGGTTGGGTGTATTTTCTCCATTCTTTAAAAGTCGTTACTACACAGAGAGATCAGATCTGAACGTTAGTCGGTACTCTGTAACGTTCAGTAATTGTAACTAAAGTATCAGAATTTTTGAACCTATCGTAAAAGTCTACATGCCGCACTTTTTTAACGAAAAAATTTTAAATTTTCAGTAAACGGTAAATGCTGTTTTGTTATATACTTGATGTACGCATAGGGCCATGTCGAGGAAAATAAGGAAAAGATGATGGAAGATTTTTACTGTACATATAAGATTAATCGATTATCTTAACACCGTAAAAATATGATTATTTTCGCTTTGGTAATTTTGAAAATTTAGATTTCATCACTAATATTCGGTTACAACAACAAAATGTTGGCTTAACTATTGGTTGCCATCACCACCAGTTATGACAACATAATATATTTTATGCATTTTGTTGGTTTGACTGATTAGTTGCGTCTACGAGAAACATAGCTGCACACATTAGATTAATAGAATTTTAAATATAATCAAACAAAATAAAATAAACGTCATTCCACTAAACTCATTCTACTAGATGTCGAAAAAGCGTTTGATACTATCTGGCACAACGGCTTAGTCTTCAAGATGCTTCAAAAAAATATACCAAAGTATCTTTGTAAGATAATATCAGAATTCCTTGATGAAGGAAAATATGTAGTAAGTGTTAATGAAAACCTTTCTTCATCAAAGGATCAATTCGATCGATTCTCTCACCGCTACTTTACTCCTTGTACACGTCTGACTTTACACCGCCTTCTAACGTAGGAACAGCTTACTATGCAGACGACCCAGTCTTAATAACTTCAAGCAAACTCACTTCGGCTTTGTTAAAGAAAATGGAAAAAGGTCTTGCAAGCTGTAGCAAATATTTTCAGAAATGGAAAATAAAAATAAATCCTACAAAAACCCAAGCAATTATTTTCCCGTTTAACAAGTCCCCTAAACGCTTAACAAATCGCAATTTGAAGTTTGGAAATGAGGAAGTACACATTCTAAATGAAGTCAAATATCTTGGTGTCCTGCTTGATAAAAAACGTCCCTGAACTTAAAGAATAAAAATCTAATTTTTAAATCCATTATCAGACCTACACTAACATTTGCATGTCCCATATGGTATAAAGCTTCAAAGGCGCATATCAAAAAGCTGCAAATTATCCAAAATAAGTGTCTTAAAATTATATATAACCTGAGATGGAGATATTCTACAGACCTTCTTCATAGAAAAAGCGGTTACGAAAAAATTCAAGATTTTACGTACAGGCTTAGCCAAAAATATTATGACAATAACATACATTCTACTTTTCCATTGATAAGAGAATGTAGAGAATTTTTACTGTAACTATTACTATATAAACTTTAATCATCAAATTGAAAAATGTGTGTATAATATTGTTTATAACCATATAAACATTCTTTTTATACATACACGACTTTTTCTACATGTATTTGAAATTTTATAAGTATAAACTCAGAAAAATGTTTTACCCCTAATTTTTCCTTTAATTGATCTTATGTAATAATATATCGTCTCAAAAAAAACTAATGATCTCATTTGTTGTAATATTTAGAATAATATCTCAAACTATGTAAACATTTAAAGAAACGTAAATAAAAATGATGTTAAAAGTTCAAAATTTAAAATTGCGTCTACGATACCATGTTATATAAATCATCTTTGGTGTGTCAAAGCGAACTATCAACATTTGGTGATTGGATCCGATTTTTTTTGTAACGGAATTTTAGTAGGTCCGAGCGATTTCCAACAATTTTTTTTTCTGTGTGTACGATACTTATAGATGTAAAACTGAGTTTAATATTAAGAGTTTCTGATAGTTACGAAAAATCTACATTACGAGGGTTGCTATATATATTTCTAGCCTAGGCAATACTAAGTGTTGCCTGGCGCCATCTGACATTTCCATTGGAAAGTTTAACATTTTTTAGAACTCAGAACGTTTTAACTTACGACCATCATTTGTGTTATTTACACTGATTTAAAAAAATCAATTTGGCAAATTTGAATTGAATTAACTCGTGAACATTTTCGTGCGATCATTTTTCACAACTTTCGACGTGGATTATCACGACAAGAGTGCATCGATGAACTTAAATCTTTGTATGGCGATGAAGCACCATCCTATAGCACTGTGAAAAACTGGTTTAATGAATTCAATCGTTGCCGAAGCTCGCTTAAAGACGAAGGTCGTCCAAAAACGGCCGTTGTGCCAGACAACATTGATGCCGTGCGTAAACTGATAATGCAAGATCGTCATGTGATATACCGTGAGATAGAGGTATCCTTGGGCATTACTTCCACCAGCAACAATTCGATATTGCATGAACACCTGGCCGTAAAAAAGGTTTGTTCTCGTTGGATCCCGCACAATTTGACAATCGCTCCAAAAAAGGCTCGTGTCGATTGGTGCAAAGAAATTTTGAAAAAATACTATCGCGGTGCTACAAAAGACGTTTATAAGATCGTCACAGGTGACGAATCATGGATCTATGCGTATGAGCCCGAAACAAAACAGCAATCGACCGTGTGGGTCATCGAAGACGAGCCAAATCCAACGATAGTTGTTCGGGGAAGAAGCACTGCGTAGCAAATGGTCGCCTGTTTCTTCGGCAAAACTGGTAATGTGGCAACTGTTCCGCTTGAGCAACGTAGGAGGTCAATTCTGAGTGGTGCACCACAATTTGTTTGCTTGAAGCTTTCGGAGAAATTCGAAAATCGAACAAGAGAAGACGAATTATTGTGCACAATGACAATGCGAGCTCTCACACATCGGCTTAAACCAGCGTCTTTTTCACCGGCCGTCGAATTGATGGGTCATCCGCCATACAGCCCTGACGCTCATCATGAAATAATTGAGTGGTCAACGATTTTCGTCGCCAGAAGATGGTGTTGAAGCGTTCAAAAACCATATTTTGGAGGTGTCTCAATCGGAGTGGAAAAAGTGCTTTGACAATTGGTTTGATCGCATGCAAAAGTATATAAATCATGCTGGAGAATACTTTCAAAAACATTTAAACCATTTTCGATGGCAAACATTCGCATTTTCATTATTAGGCCAGAAAAATATATAGCAGCCCTCCTATATTGCCTTCGGCTAAGATATTTGTAGTAGATTATAATGTTATTGGAGGTGTAGGCGAAACACCGCCCATACAATCCTTAACTAAGAAAGTTCAGATATAAGTAATGATGATATTTTGAACATGAAAAGATGAAAAGAGGGCGGTGCCATGCATCGTTATAAAAACTGCAAAATGTACTGATCGTTATACAATTTAAAGTGATTAAAATCAAGGACTTGCAAATTATTATGACTTCTTTATGTTAAAATTGGAAAAAGGGAGTGGCACGATGATATTTGGAACATATGACGTTGGCATGACACGAAGCAAATGCAGGATAAAAAGTGTTCCGGTTTTAAAATCTTAACCCAACAGTCGGTGTCTCAAAAATTGCTAAAGCCCGGTTTACCCGGTTTTTTGCTGTTGGGTTTTAATGTTTTCGGATTTTTAGTTGTTGTATGTAAAAGCAAAGAAAAATCATAATATTCAGTACGAAAAACGTAAATATTAAACAAAAAGACAGATCCATTTTTATGTAAACCGCTTGATTCGGAATCACCAGTTGATTTGATTTTACGATACGTATCAGGCTGCCTGTCCATTCGTCCACCTGCTGTCTTGTTAAAACTTATTTTCAAATTTGCAGAAGTAAGTTTTTTTGGATAAAGTCTATTGACTTTTATGGAAATTGGGTAAAATTTATTTGTACTGGATGGCTGAAGAAAAAAAGGACTAATCATTTTTTCAAATTTCTGGTTTTATTGGAATGGTTGAACTTTGTCATTTTATATTGGAACACCATCCGATGCCCAATGGGCTAAAGATTTTTGAAAGAAGAAGAATAGTTTTACAGTTGGTTTTGAAAAAAAATCCCGAGGTACAGGTTTTCTAAAAACATCGGGTTTTTGGACTCTCTTGTTCGGCTCCACGACCCATCGCATTAATGGTAAAAGAATTGGTCACAGGAAAAATTGAGTTTAAAATCGGTTGAAAGTACAAAAAATTAGTAGGATAGACACACTTTCCCTTGCAATCACCAACATTCCATGGTATTGATGGGTTCATGGTTCAACATAGCGTAAGATGGTAGCTTCGATAATATGGCGTTGCGCATAACCAAAATAATCGGTTATATCAACCGAATTCAGTAAAACTATTGGTTGCTATAGCTGGTAGTTATGACAACCAAAAGATTATGAAGTATCGGGTTTTTTTGCAATCTCTAGTTTGGCTCCACGTCCCATCGCATTAATGGTCAAAGTATTAGTCACAGGTAAAAATTAGGATAAAATCGTTTAAAACTACAAAAAATTAGTGGGACAGGCACACACCACCAACATTCAATGGTATTGATGGGTTAATGGTTCGACATAGCGTAAGATGGTAGTTTCGATAATATGGCGTTGCGCCATATAATCGATTTTCGGTAGTATCAACTGAATTCAGTAAAACTACTAGTTGCTATAGCTGGTAGTTATGACAACCAACAAATTATGAA
The DNA here is from genome assembly GCA_963513945.1 of Hydrotaea diabolus. Classification (NCBI taxonomy): domain Eukaryota; kingdom Metazoa; phylum Arthropoda; class Insecta; order Diptera; family Muscidae; genus Hydrotaea; species Hydrotaea diabolus. The sequence goes on along the minus strand of OY740716.1, from coordinate 219,613,026 downwards.
GTACTTGCTATTTGGGTACAAATAATTAGTGGTGACAACAAATAAATTCAATGAGGTAACCAAACGTTGATTATTTCGCTGTTGTTACATATTACACTATGCAACAATGTTTCGCACTTTCTCTGGTTGGTGGATGGCTTCTTTAGAAAAAGAAAAACTAAGGTGAGTTTAGTATATGTGACAGCGCATAGAGAAAGGGACCTAAGGGTAAAAAAATCAATTTTCATTTTTTTTCTTTTTTTTGATGTGGACAACATCTGAGCATCAAATGAGACCGACCCCATGACCCAAAAGTTTTCCCTCCCAGAGATATGCGAGTTTTATGAAAGTGAAGTCGACGATTCTAAGCGCAAATAGAAAGGGAACAAATCTTTAAAATGGCTCTCCTGAATAAAACTTTTCATCAATTTTTTACTTTTTTGTTTGTTTTTTTGATGTGGACAACATCTGAGCATCGAATGAGACCGATCCCATTCCCCAAAAGTGTTCCCTCCCAGAGATATTCGCGTTTTATGAAAGTGAAGTCGACGATTCTAAGCGCAAATATAAAGGGACCTTATCTTTAAAATGGCTCCTGAACAAAACTGGGTTTTAGCCTTAGGTCCCTTTCTATTTTGCGCGTCACATATGTATATTCCTAAAAGGACAGGGCCCTGGTAGGTGTTAGTAATTTTTAATTGACCGATGAAGTTTTCATTTTGCAATGAATGAAATTAGTTTTAAAATAGTATGTTCCATCATTGGAGCGAGTTTTCGCGATAAGATGTCTTAAATGGAGATTATTTGCGAGAACATTTTAACTCTCTATCTTTAAGATAGACATGTCCTTATCGTAATCTTTTCGAGAAAATTGATTGGGTTCCCTTTCTTGAGTTTTGGCTAAATATATGTTCTACGAAAATGTTGCCCAGTTCATTTCAGTAGGGGTCAACGACGGCGCAAAATTGACATCTATAATTTGGACGAATTAAAAAAAAATAAAAACGGTTGTAAAAGTGTTCTTTTTTCAACGACTACAGTCATCATTAAAGTAAACATGAAATTAAACTAGTAGTTGGCTTAGTTCACAATGACCTGCCAAATTTAATAAGTACTTATAACTTATAACCAACAATACATAGCACTAAACAATACAGGTACAAATGCAGTTCCAATAATCATCTTAATTAGTTAAGGTAACCCATAATTTGTCTCATCAAGCGATAGTGGGAGATCCCGCTACTGAAAATTTCCATGTATCAACATTCAGTTGTAGTGATGGAATACATAGATAGTACGTGCAACCACCAACATCCGGTTGGCAAAATATTCTGTTGTTGCCACAAAATTTGTTCTTTGAGTGAAAGCAAGAATTTGCTTATAAAGGTAACCGCTTAAATATAAACGCGCCTTGTCGCTCATGGTAATAAGAAGATTGCTATATAATTTCTGGCCTTACAATGAAAATGCGTATATTTATCATCTATAATGGTTTTATTGATTTATGCACTTTTGCATGCGCTCAAACTAATTGTCCAAAACATTGTTTTGAACGCTTCAACAGCATCTTCTGGCGACGAAATCGTTGACCACGCATTTTTTTCTTGATGTGCGGGAATAAAAAGAAGTCATTGGGTGCCAAGTCAGGGCTGTACGGCGGATGACCCATCAATTCGACGTTTTGGCCGGTCAAAAAGGCACTGGTTTGAGCCAATGTGTGAGAGCTCGCATTGTCACGGTGCACAATGATTCGTCTTCTCTTGTTCATTTTTCGAATTTCTCCGAAGACTGAGTGGTGTACCACTCAGAATTGACCGTGCTACGTTGATCAAGCGGAACATGACCAGTTTTGCCGAAGAAACAGGCGACCATTTGCTTTGAAGTGCTTCTTCCACGAACAACTTTCGTTGGGTTTGGCTCGTCTCCGTAGACCCACACGGTCGATTGCTGTTTTTTTCGGGCTCATACGCATAGATCCATGATTCGTCACCTATGACGTCTTATAAACGTATTTTTTTAAAATTTCTTTGAATACGAGCCTTTTTTGCGCGATTGTCAAATTGTGCGGTATCCAACGAGATAAATCGTGTTTACGGCCAGGTGTTCTTGCAATATCGAAGAAATGCCCCAGAATGCCTCTATCTCACTCAATGATCGCACGAAAATGTTCTCGAGTTACTTAGTAGGGACATAAATGCTGTTACAACATTGAACACACCCATTTCTATAGTAGAACTGAACATACCCCGTTAATGTCATATGTGACGCGCAAAATAGAGAGGGACCTGTAAAAACCACTTTTGTTCAGGAGAGCCATTTTAAAGATTTAAATACGTGTATCTTTGGTATACCATCACTTTCATAAAACGCGCATATCTCTGGGAGGGAACACTTTTGGGGCATGGGATCGGTCTCATTCGATGCTCAGATGTTGTCCACATCAAAAAAAAGTGAAAATTGAGTTTTTTTATCCTTAGGTCCCTATCTCTATGCGCTGTCATATATGGGTTTTGAAAGCCAACCTCAATAGCGATAGTCGGTAACGGGATATTAAAATTGTTTCAACTTTCATCATGGAGTGGTCAGATAATGAGAACCGTATCGCTGTAAAAGCGCTTTTCCAGTGTGAAATGAAAAAAGCGATATATTCAAAACGCTCCGGCCACTACGGACTAGCCGCATGTTCGTCTACCGATGCATAAAACTGTTTGAGGAGACTGGGGATGTTACAGACCGCCACCGGTCGGGCCGCTCACGCTCTGTTCGAACACCGCATGTCATCAAAGCCGTTAAATCAAGAACTCACAGAAATCCGCTCCGAAAACAGAAAATCATGGCCCGTGAGATGAATTTCACTTAAAAGTCCATGAGTCGAATCATTAAAAAAGACTTGGGACTTGAGGCTTTCAAATGAAGTACCGGACATTTATTGACTGTAGCTTTAAAAAAATAGGATTGCAAAATCCATACGTCTTTTGGTGAAGCACGCTGATAACTTGCACAGAAAAATTTTGTTCACCGATGAAAATATTTTTACCGTTCAAGAAATTTAACAAGCAAAATGATGGAGTGTATGCGCGGTCATCTAAGAAAGCATCTGAACTGATCCCAAGGGTGGAAAAGGGTCATCACCCAGCTTCAGTCATTGTTTGGTCTGGTGTTACTTACGATGGAGTCACATCGGCCAAACTTTACCATGAAACCGTTTTGGAAGCTGTTGTGAAGCCTCTTAACAATTACCTGTTCCAAAACCAGCCATGGACTTTCCAGCAGGATTCTGCGCCGGCCCATGAGGCTTAAACGTCCCAGGCCTGGCTTCGAAACAATTTGCCAGCATTCATTTCCTCTCAAGAATGACCCTTGAGGCAGTCCAGATTTGAACCCATTGGATAACAAATTGTGGACGGTTTTAGAGGATAAGATTTGTCACAAAAGATTCCCCAACATTGGATCCCTTAAGACTATTTTTGTTCGAGCTGTGGCCAATTTTCCATTGGACGAGGTTGGTGCAGCTATTGACGATTGGCCAGTGCAACTTAAGGCATGTGTAAAGGCAAAAGGCGGACATTTCGAATAAGTAGATTCTTTTTGGATACAATATACATCAATAAATATGTTAAAAAATATTTGGTCCAAAAACATTCAGTACTTTTTATTTTAGCATAAAACGTGTGTAACAGTATTTATGTCCCTAGTAGTAGTTCCTAGTAATTCCATTTTTTTTTTGCCAAATTGATTTTTTCAAGTCACTGTTTCAAAACGTTCTGAGTGCGTTTTTGCTAAAAATGTCAAACTTTCCAATGGATGGCGCCAGGAAACAATTAGTGTTGCCTAGGCCAAAAATATATATAGCATTCCTTGTATTCGACACAGAATCGCCCTTTTCATTTTTGAGATTACTCGCGACTGACTGTGAGCAGGCATTATAGTAACTAATGCACTGTTTGCACTTTGTTCGAGAACCCGTGAAAGTTTTTTTTTACCAAAATTAACTGAAAGTGGCCCGTAGTCTGGTTGAAGTTTTATCGTTCTCAGCAAACGATGAGTCCCTATAGAAAAATTTTGTCCTCCATATTTGTCTGACCTGGTGTGCTTCACTTCGATTCTCCTATAGTTGATTATTTCGGCTTTGATTCTCATTAGTATATTTCAGCCTAAATAGCGAGCATAAGAATGCCCTCCTTCAGAAGGTAGAATCGAATCATCTACCCACTATTACTTAGCTTCACAAAAAAGTTTATGTTTTGATTAGCGCACGCTTGCTTGTTTTAAGATTAAAATGAATTTTTAACGACATTTTGATTTAAAGTGGCCTAATTTGTTGTCAGAAAAATGAAGATGTTGTTACAAAACTGCCTCATTCGATTACGGTCTAATTTCTTTCAATTTGAACTCAAACGAAGAAAATAAAATTTCAAATCCAATAAACCGTGTTTGTTAGCCAATTCCGCTTCAGTGACATTTGACTGGTTTAGTAAGTTTTCCTCCCCCCACGCTACAAAAGTTGACAGTGGCAGTGCCAGCTTCAATATTGTTTAAATAACAAAATATTTGTGGAGTCTCTAAAAGAGAAGATGATGCGGGAGGCACGGTTTAACTCAAACTCAAATGACAACGCACTACAGACAAAACAATGTTGCTGACCAAATAAACAAAAGGCACCAGCAGCATTGCAAAAGGGACGAAAATGAAGTGATAACGAACAAAAAGTTTAAGATTTTTTTTTATTTTGACAACGAAGGAAAAGTTCGGTTTAAAAGAATGGCGGAATATTTTTAAACCATGTGTATTTGTGGTTCTCCATATGAGTGATGCCAAGGCAATAAGGCCAACGCTTTTGAAGATGTTTAAATAGAAAGTTTATATGCAAATTCAACTATACGAGTATCCTTTCTGGTTATTTGAATTTTGTATAAAGCGTAGTCAGATAGTTATGACTTTTTTCTGACTGATAGATTTTACAAGTTGTGGAATTATTCAATGTCATCCAGCTGTCAAAATATGCATGCACGCACAGAATTTGTTTGCCAACCGATTGATTAAAGTTGCATGCACCTCGAGTATTCTATCAGTACAACCAAATATAAGGTAGTGCTGTGTATTTTTCAATTATTTTAACTGAAGTATCGATGGAACATGGCGGAACCTCCAGAAAGAATTTTAATATCTTTAAATCCAAATGCCGAACTTGTTCAAAGAAAAAAAAATCCATCAGAAGCAAAACACTGTTTGCTTACACACTTGAGGTACTCTAAAAACATATGGAGTCATGTCGAAAAAAAAGTGCACAAGCTTAACGTCAGCAATAATGGAATTATTGTATTTTGATAAAGCCTATTCAAAGCAAATTCAAGTAACCATTTAACAACGCTGCAACAACAATTGGGTACAACAACAAAATGTTTGCAAAACTATTGGTTGCCACAACCACCAGTTGGGTTACCGAAATACTTTTTCAGCGTTTAATTGGTATGATCGCTCCATTTGGTATGTGCACAATACAATGATAACATTTATCATCACGTGGTATTAAAACCGAATATCCACTAAAATTTAAAAATCTAGTGATTGCAACGGACATTTGTCTTCTGCAACGGAATTGTTATAGTTGCAACCGAACTAAATTTAAAACTGAATGTTGAAATACTCGACATTCGAGTTTTATTTTAAGTAAATAACCGACATTTCGGTTTCAAGTTTCCCATGAATGGGTTGCCTATGAATGGAAAATATTTTCCCATTGAGAAACGAAGTGATTGTCTCCATTTTTCAACTCCGAGAATCCATTAGAATCCATTGCAGGTTTAAGAACAGCAAATAACACTAGTTTACAGCCATTTTGGTCCAGAGTTCTAAATAGTTTTTTCCTACAGATTTTGGCCTCCTAAACAGAAAATAAATTTTTACAAATTTTACTCTGATTAGTTTTAAAGATGGAATGATTCGATTTTTTTATGAGATGTCGCAGCTTTTTGGACCATAACTGTCAAACGTGTAATGGACACGAACGATATGGTTGCATGATGCATATTTTATGAAAGTTCTAAGCATTTTGGAACTTGATAAGAGGTAGGACTGCGGGAGCCATTTCAATGCTAGCAACAGTCGGTTTGGGGATTCGTGTCCTTCTCCTGCCAAGCCATGTTTCCACTACACAAATTTTTGTAGACTCCCTTTTTTTATACTTAACTAAATTATGGACCAAATAAAGAAAAAAAGGAAAAATATCCCAAATAATAAAAACACTAAAATTTGATTATGAAATATACTAGCATTAGTTGAAATAGATGAATTCTCTCAGATGACATTGAGAGTTCCTCTCTCCTAACCCACACCAACCTATGTTCTAATAGAATGTCGTTATATCACTCCATTATAACAATTACCTCATCCCATTTAAGAAAACGTTTAAGAAAACGTTTATTTAGAGCATCATAGTGATTAACACTGTTCTAACTCAAATCATGATAAAATTAATTTTATTATAATTTCGTATATTCTTATTTTTCAAGGGATTATCTATGTGAACAACATGTTTGAAAATTTATGTTTCTAACAGGTTCCGTTTTTAATTGACTTTACAACGAAAAGAATTTAAACAACAATTCATAAGTCAAATAACCAGTACGTGTAATTTAATGAAAATAAGTATTGAACATAAGTGCAAAATTAGTCTAGGCAAAAACAACACCACAGGTTTTAGAAAATGTCAAGATACATAAGGTATCATGTATAAATAATTTAATGATTTCACTATATTCCAAATGCATAAAAAAGAACCATTAAATTTTTACATCCCCTCAATGGGTTAATGTCTTTTGCTTTGTTGGAATGAATATCAAAATAAACGTCGAAAAATAACAACAACAAAAAGAAATATGAAAACTACGGTTAAAGCAAAATAGGGATACCGAAATTGTAAGAGAGAGCACTTGCGAGAATAACTAACAGAATTACGGCAGAGCGCCAATGCGAACTCTTAAATCAACACTCATCTGGTGGGTGAGCTAGTGATGAAATGTTGATCGCTCTTACATTTCTGTTATCTCTTAGTAATTTGGCACTAATGCAAGAGAAAGTAATGATATATGTCTGAATAAGGTGTATGACTTAGGCTTACCACTATTTTCCGGTAATGTTGATTATTGTTGTAAAGAGATTTTGTAAAAACTCTTGCACTAATGACAATATAAAGAGATTATGAGTATTTCCCCAGCTAGCATTTGGAAGATCATTTTTTGTAAAATCACCTTGCTGAGTCTTCTTCGAGTACTTTTGGTGATCAAAAACTGATTAATCACCTACATGATCAAAAAAGGACTCGATAATGATTCGCGCTAATGGGTAAAAAGAGTTCGATTTAAATTATAACAACAAATTTTATAGTAATCGCAAATTAATCTTCCATACGTTTGGAATTTGACTATTATTTCCGTTATTTATTATCATATTTCGCTCATCTGGAAGATTGAAAAAGGCTTAATCAAAAACAGATCATGCAGGTGTTTGAAAAGTGATTATAATTATGTATTTTATGATCATATTTTTCTCAGATAGGGACAATCTTTGCGTATTTTTGAATAAATGTCACAAAGTTTTTTTTGTTCATTTATACAATTAACTTCTAGGTGTGAAGATCATTTATTGTGAAAGTGAAATATACAAAAAAATAAAAAGTGTAATTAAATTTAATACTTTTATTAAAATAATTAAAGTATTGTACTAAATTATTTTTTAGTTTTTTGTTATATGTTAAAATAAGTTTTAAAGCTGGACTTTTAATGTTTAAAGTACAAGTTATTAATTGTAATAATTTTTTATTGTACTTTATGTTTTTTTTATAAAATGTATTCTTAAAATTGGACCTAACTATTTTTAACGAAATGAACTATTTTTAAAAAAAAAAAAAAAATATTTTCTTTTAAATAAATATTTTCTTTCAAATAAACAATTATTTTCTTTTAAATTAACTCAGCCGACTGAAAAATACTCGATTTAACAGCCCTGTTCCGTATTCCGATTTAGAGTGAAATCCGAATCTAAGTAAAATTAAACAGTCCAGTACTCATCTTCACAAGAACTTTTGTGATATATTTTCATTCGCAAATATACTTTATTCGCAAAACTACAAAAGCAAGTGAAAATATCACACAAAAGTTTTTGTGAAGATGAGTACTGGACTGTTTAATTTTACTCGGATTCGGATTTCGCTCTAAATCGGATTGCGGAACAGGGGGTAAATACGTTTAGAAATACGACTGATAAATGACTCAAGTTAGAGTCATAAATGATGCAAAAAAGACTCCCAAATGATTAGAAATATGGGTGATTAATTATGATAAAATGACTGATAAATTACTCACAAAAGACTCGTTAGTGATTCTAACATGACTGATAGACGAATCCAAAAAGAGTCACAAATGAAGTCAAATGAGACTAACAAATGATCAAAAACCGTTTCTAAAAAGACTTTAAAACTACTCGGAAAGGGGTCGAAAATTACTCTAAACTAATATAGAAAATGATTTATTAAGAAAAGTCGCTGGGCAGGCACACTTTTCTCCCGACAAAAGTATCTTTAATGTTCAGAAAAAGCGCGCATATTCCGACTTTTTAATCGCGCAGAAGAGTCGAAAAAGACTCGAATTTGATTAAAAAATTCGAAAAATTCTAGCTGGGTCGGGTTCTTTTCAATTTTGCTGTAACATATTATACATTTACACATACGTAAATTATGAATGGAAGAGCGTTAGTTATCTAAACAGGTTTTTTTGTTCTTTCATTCATGATATTTCGTTTTTTTCTAGGTCAAGGTTAGAGATACTTTATGAAGATGGATACCCAAATCTCGATCTTGTTGTTTTGTGATGAAAAATTAATTTTAATGTATAATATATTGAAGCAAAGTTTCTTATAAATATTACTTAATTGCCACAATTAAGAAATCTGGCAGCTTCTTTTTTATTGAGCTATTCGCACAAATCCTTAAAAATGCTGATAACTGGTGATATGTTTTTCCAGGCATTACATCGCTATTGTACGTCTAGATCGAACAGGGTAAGCAAATTTTGCAATGCCAGGAAAAGATCAGTTTCTCTGGTGCGGAATGTTTAGGTGCAAATAAGTACGAGTTGACCAGCTCTGTTGGTTATTTCTTGTCCCACCAAATCCAGATTACCCTAGAGTAACTCAGCAACGTTACAGGGAATAGTTGGTGGTAAATTGATGCTGGAACCCAGATGTTTTAGCAGCATAAAGCGATGTCTTTAAATGGCCAATAGAAATGGAATCGTTCCGTCAAACTTGTAATTGGTTTTGCCTTTAATACGGGTTCTCGGAAGATAGACCAATCATTCCAGGCTATCCAAGGGTAAATTGTAGAGTTACTGCCCTAAGATTTCACTTTTACAATTATTGTGTTAACACTGCTATTTTATAGTTACCTTTAGTCTAAATTTTTACAGAATTATTTTACGGTGTAGTACCAACTTTAGAAATTTTAACTCTAAATTATGGTTTAATGGCCGATATATTGGAATCAGTCACTTCAAAGGTTAGCGAAGGAAGTTGCTGTTGGATAGGGCACATGATCGAGTTAAGAAAAGAAAAGTAGAAAATAAAACGTCAAATCTGTGAGAAAGATAACCTTGCCAACGATGGATTAGGGAAGTTTTTGTGCAGCATAAAAAATATGTCGTATAAACTTTCTCATAGTGCCATCATTCATAAATGTTCGACACATGTTCTTTTAAGAATAATATGCTGGGGTATTATTACATTTTTCTATTTTTGTATTGTTTAAACTTGTTTGTGCAAACAGTTGTTTGTACATTCGATCAGATATACAGCACCTCTGTAAAGCTATACAAGTATACTCACGATTTACCTAAGTGATCAAAACAGAAATCATAATGGCATAATTTAATCATGTCTTTGCCTCTCTATTAAGTTAGTGATAAACAAAGCGTCACAATAAAAACAAACATCTGTACCTGAAATTGTAAGTGAAGATCTTTGGAGAACTAACTAATAAAATGCACGCAGTCTTCACGGTGAGTTTTTATGGAATTCTAATTGATAAAACTATTATTTTCCCCCTGAAGTTAGTGAATGGTTTATGCATCTCATTGGAGTGAGGACTAAGTGGAGCTAAATGGTCAACGTTTAAACCAGAATAATGTGTTAAGTTATTTCAAAAGCTATGTAGACAAAAAATAAAATTTGTATGTCGTAGTTTAAATTGTGGTATTAGCAACTGCAAGTGAAAACAACAAAAGTGAAAAACGACCACTACAAACGCTATTACCGCTTTAATCAAGAGTAAAATCAGTTCAATATTTTTGACGTTAGAGAGATATAATATTTAGTTTTTTGTGCAAAAATCACGATTTTAAATCAAAAAAATAAAAATATATGGACATCCTAGAGCAAAGCAATCTATCGTTTAAAAAAAATTGGCCACAAATGGTAGCTAAGATATCTCATGAAAAATCGTAAAAAAAATTCGAAAAATTCTATCCAGAGAACTAATCAGAGGAAACTTTTTTAAAATTCATTTTAGTGTTTAGGTGACCAAACTTTATAGGAAAAAATATTTATAACACTGGACCAGGAAAAATCATAGTTTGTAAACTACTGTAATTTTAGTTTGAGTTTGAGAGAAAATTCCATTGTTTTTAGTAGACTTATATTCAAATTTAATTAGGACGCAATTAATTTTTATGTGGACCAGCAATGGTTAAAATTGGTACTATCAGTTGGGACGTACTTTATACTTCAAAAAAGGCATAGTAAAAGAAACCAAGTAAAAAATGTTAGGTTTGGCTGTGCCGAACTTTGGATACTCTCCACCAGATTACCAAATAAGTATAAATCTTTATTAAATGTCAACATTCGGATTACAACTATATTAGATTAAGATAAGGATTAGTTGATTGTTAGGTTTTACTAGGTTTTTGTAAATTTTCCCTTCTCTAGCTAAACTTATATGTATCCTTATACTATAGTTAACACTAAAATCATAAAGAAGCTTAAGAAGAAAAGGTTAATTTGTAGCGCAACTCTTTAATACGTACGAGTATGTTAATAACTAGACCAATCTACATGCTATTTAATAAACTAAATTGAATTGAAAAAAAACTTAAATTGCACTGTTCACCACCGTAAACTACTCCGGAAACTGTTGAACCTTATGAATTTTCAAGATTTGTGTAATTTGAAATTAAATCTTAAATATTTTTAGTGGTATCCATTACTTCCGGCTTAAGATTTCAAAAAGAAAAAAGTTTTTCTTTTACTTTCAAAACCAAATATATCGCAAAACTATTCATTCTTATAAACTTTGACATTTTTGTTCAGTTAGTCGTTTCCTCCCTTTGGGACTATACGAAACTCTGAAGAATTTTGAATATGAAAATAACTCCTGAAAGTATTAAGCACGTTTTTAATACTTAATTGCATCTGATTAAGGGACATATGTATACATATGATTATTTTGTTTTCTTCTTGGACTAGCTCCCATTATAGGATGTGAGAGCAGTGTTATTCGGGAAAGTTCGGGAGAAAAGGTTCGATACCAAAAAAATTGGTTGTTGTTTTGAATAATAAGGAGGTTTCTATAATCGCGTCTCAGTAATGTCGCGACATATCAGATAAACGTGTTCCATATTTTTTAAAAAAAATAAATTATTTATAGTCCGTTTATTTATATGGCAGTATCGCTTGGAAGCATTTACCTTCTAACCGAAGAAACTCTAACTGTCGGACCACCTTTTTTGTTTTCATAAATTTGTTGGAGATTTCAAAATATGTTTTCGTCGTAGACAAAGTTTTTGTGCTGACTAAAACAGATAAAATATAATAGGTTTTTTTTATGTAGATGTGTGAATAGCCAACATTGTGTTAGAAATGCCAACTAAACAAGGTTTAGTCACTACAAAGAACTAATCTGTTGTCACCGCCAATTAATAGTATCAAAGTAACATACACATCACAATAGGTTGGTTGCCAAAACCGGCAGTTGTCGCAACCAATAGTTAAACTGAACACGGTTGGAATAAATGTGTTATTGGCTGTGAATGTGGTTGTGGCAATCATCATAAGGTATCGCATACCATGTTACCATCAATACTATAGATTGTTGGTTATTACAATAGAAGGTCGGTTTATCCTACAGAATTTTTGAAGTTAGGACTATGTTTCAACTGATTTATTTTCTGTTTGTAGATGTAATAATATGTTAAAACTATTTAATTTTATGTTCTTCCTCTATATACTTTTGCAGTAAATCGGCTTTGTAGGATTTTAAAAAATTCCCGGGATACCGGCATAAAATTCATGGGAAAGCGGGAAACGAAAATTACTAAAATCACGGAAATCCCGGAAAAACGCCAATTTCTGATTCTGTTTCCAGCACCCCAAAATATTAATCGGAGACAATATAAAATAAATATATAATTGATCCTCATAAACTTCTAAAACGATCTAACCAAGCCTATGATCCTGAAATTGTCCATGATAGTGACTTGCTACGATTCTCTCAGTCGTATTTCTATTTGCACGCACGTGATAACGTAAAGGGTGTTTTTTCCGAGAGTGCGGGTTCAAGAAGAAAAAAAAACGCATAATGTTATGGCCAAGAATTTAGAAGGGTTTGCCATTATATTTTAAAAATGATTTCGGGCAAGTAGCCGTCTTGGCTGGCTCGAATAAATTCCAGCCGAGAGGCCTAATTTTCGACCACTTTGTGCAACATTCTCTCTTCCAAGGCATCAATTGTGTCGGGCTTATTTGCGTAGACAAGCGTCTTCACATAACTCCACAAAAAATAGTCCAGCGGTGTTAAATCGCATGATCTTGGAGGCCACGCCACAGGCCCACGACGCGAGATTATGCACTCACCAAAAGTTTCCTTCCTTGATGTATGGGATGTAGCGCCGTCTTGTTGGAACCAAAGGTCGTCCACATCAACATCCTTCAATTCAGGCACAAAAAAGTCATTAACCGTGGCATTATAGCGTTCCCCATTGGCTGTTACATTAGGGCCGGACGGATTTTTGAAGAAATATGGACCAATGATTTCACACCACACCAATAGAGCACACCCAACAGTGACATTTTGAGGATATAACGGCGTCTCAACAATGGCTTGTGGATTTTCATAAGTTGAAATACGAGAATTTTCGTACCTGTTCGACTAAAAGTGTGCTTCATCGCTGAACAGAAAAAAATAAAAATCGGTGGCCTTGTCGTTTTGGGCTCATACACCTAAGTGTTTTCATTATGAAATGGCAGCTGTCAAAAAGACCAACTTCGAAAAAAGTGTGGCCAAATTTAAGACCACACATCGAAAAAACCCTTTAAAATGAAGAAAAAGTCAAGAAATGGAAATTAGGGCTCCTCGAAAAAGATTGTTTTGATATGTCATAACGGAACATATTTTTCGTCAGGCCAATCGAAAAATCGATGGCACAATATCGGCAAATTTGTGTCATTACAAATCGCCCCACCCTAATATTTTTATACAAAAATATATTAAAGACGATTACAGTAAACTTGTCAATATCTTAAAGAGTCACTCATATACGATACTCATTCATATCATCTTTTGTGAAAGTGGAAGAACTCATCTTCATATTCCGCCCTCCCTTAGAAGATAAAACTTGCCAAATATCCGCAAGAACTTCATCAACGGGTGTGAAAATTCTCAATATTTGAATATAGTTCTTCTTCTTAGTCCAGTAGAGTTTGGTTTGAAATCAGATTCATTCACTTGTTGTGGTCTCGAAAGCGAGTGGGAGTGTGCAGGAGGCGGGGCTTGGATACTTTTACAAAAACTTTGGTTTATTATTATGTTAACAACAACAACTCAACTACGTTAACAAGCTCCAGATAAGGATGACGACGATGATGATGCTGCTGCTGCTGCTCAAACTAAGTTTGAACGCAGGACGAAGAAGAATGATAAAGTGGTTTATGCAAATTTAATATTTCAATACAGATTCGAAGAAACAAAAACAATCCAAATACACACACACACGCACAAACTGTCTTAAAGTCCCGACAGCCACCCTCGCACTCACCGTAATCGGCAAAAAGTTAAAAAGATGTTAAGTCAGTCGACATAAGTTTGAAGTAAATAAGTTCGTCGAGATTTGTGGTTATTGGAATTTAATTCAATTAAGATGTTCTTTATGCCCAGCAAAAATAATCCTTAAAGCACGGCTGCTCGCTCACATGCTGCAGGCAAGGTAGTCAAGCCGGCAAGTTAATGTGTTTTAAGTTTTCTTATTTGAACAAAAAGACAGACAGCTGAAAAAGCAGTGTTGTTAGGGCTTAGGGTCAACTTGTGTTGCCAAGAGAACAATTAGGTCCATGAGAGCAGTAATATTGCTGCCAATATCGTAGGCTACCGATTCGGCAAGCAGGACAACCCTTTCGGAGGTTAATTTGTTGACGAAAGCACCCACTTATTGTTGATCCAACTAATTTCTTTCAAAGAAAAATCATTATGAAGGGCCACACGTGTTTATGGCCGATAAGCAAATGTGTTTACATTAGTCTTAGTAACCAACGCAATATCAGCAACTCCTCCTTTTACTACTCCATCTTTTGTTACTTATACGCCACATAGTCCCTTTTTAAATTAGTTTAAAAGATTTCCATGATAATGCAAATGCCGCTGTGAGGTTTTAGAACTACATCTATTATATAGGCATTTCCAGGGAAAGTCCACCGTGATCTGAAACTAAAAATTAACTAATAGTTAACTTGTTTTGTTAAAGAGAAATACTCAAAATAAAAAAATTTTGTCCCTTAGTCACTATTTTGAGAAATCGGGCCATAAGTTCAGGTTTACATTTTGGTGAGTTGAACAGGTATTTTTCATTTTAGGAGCATCTTCCCTTTACATTTTCATGTTTCAGAGTAATTGTTCAATTGAACTTTAATAGCAAAACTTTTGCTACAATAACAAATACTTTATATTATAAAATAAATGCAATTGAGCTAACAAATATCATTTAACGGAAACATTTTGATATATTCGAAAACATGGACAGTTATTGTCCAATTTCGCTACAGATTGTTGTTGGCTGCTCGTTACGCTCTGTGCGGAAGTTAGTCGCCTAAATCTGGGTGATCCATCTAGAGGTATTTTTTCAGAGCAAAAAAAAATATAAAAATTCAAATCAAGTGTGAAACCTTTATTGGTAACTTAGAAGGACATTTTATGGCACTTATTTTTTGAATATAATTTTCTTCAAATGTTGGCCGTAACTAAGCCTCAGGGTTTCCATTCTGGGGGTTCAATTTTAGATGACTCGTTCTAGCATTTCGACCGATATGGCTTTAATGACAAGCGTAATGTTGACTTCCAAAACCTGAATCGTAGCTGGTTTGTCAGCATAGACTTTGGACTTAAGGTAACTGCAAAGAAAAATGTCTAAAGGTGTGATATCACTCGATCTGGGCGGCCAACTCACCTGTCTAAAACGTAAAATTAGCTGCTTTTAAAAATTACCTCTGAATAGATCCATTGTTTTAGCAGCTGTATGGCAAGTGCCACCGTCCTGTTGAAACCAAATGTCGTCAAGAATACGAGCTTCAATTTCAGGCAGCAAAAATTCCAATATCATGGAGCGATAGCGAGCACCATTTACGGCTTCGTTCCGGCCATCATAATTTGTAAAAATATGCACTGATGATTCCATCAGCTTATAAACACCAAACAGTGGTTTTCTCTGGGTATAATGACACCTCTTGAACCTCTTCTGGTTGCTCTTCAGCCCAAATGCGGCAATTTAGTTTATTGACTTTGCCGTTGAAACAGAAATGGGGCTCATCACTGAACAAAATTTTGGTCGAAAAAAGCGGATCTTCCCGTTTCTCACCGAACGCTCATTTCCATAATACAGTTGCCAACATTTGAAGGTAATTATTTTCAAAAAAAAAAAATGTCATAAAATGTTCTTTCAAATTACCAATAAAGATTCCACACTTTCTTTGAATTTTTATATATTTTTTTGTTCTGAAAAAATACCTCTAGATGGATCACCCTGTATATACCCATTCCTTATGTGGTGTTCAAACTACGCTGTGTGTTAGCCCGATTTTTTTTATTTTTAACATTTTTGGACATACTAAGAAATTTTTAATAAAGTAGCTTTAAAATTTTTTTAAAGCTATTTTCATGTCCTTAAATATGGATTCGACTTCTACGTATAACGATTTGTTTTTGGTTGCTGGGCAAAATTTGCTGAAAAATACGCAAATACAGAAAGATGTGCAAAATTATCTCCGTTTTTGGCAACGTCAACAACGATATTCTGCACGAATATTTTGATCCTCAAAAACAGGGAGGGTTAACATATGCGCGTTGAGCCAATTTAATGTGCTTTCGACTCTGATGATACCTGACCGGTAGAAGTGTCTCTTATAAGCAATTCTACCATACATTCTATTTCCGGAATGTATTGCTTAACTTGGATGTTTAACTTACAGGGTGGCGCACCAACTGTGCTTCAATCAGAAATTGAATAACTACATTTTTCTTAATCAATGTATAAGTACTTCAATTTTAGTTTTAAAGATGGTAGACTGTATACAATCGCCATGCTGCGACACCTGGTCACAAAATCACACATTATGTTTTCTTCCATTTAGTAGCTACGTTCGGCTTAGCGAGATGTAGAAATCCACTTAAAATACAAAATTTTTGAAGCGATAACTCAAAAACTTCAGCCAAATTGGCAAAAGGTATTACGTTTGCCAAAAAACAAGTTATGGGGTGTGCATTTAGCCGCCATTTACAAAACTTATGACCGAAATAGTGTGTTTCACTATGTTATTCATTGCGGTAGGGATCGCCTCAACTATTGTTTACATGAAATGCCTCAATTCAGTTAAATTCCTTGCTTTCATATTAACCAACTATTGCTGGGCATAACCCCATTACACAGTCTGGTGCAGTCAAATCAAGTGATGTTGGGGGCTAGCCGAAAGTGGTGTTGTTGGATATTAATTTGTTTGGGTGGCTATGGGTCCAGTTGTGGCTATGGGTGCAGTTGCTTTATCCAGTTGGAAGCAAATGCTGTTGAAACTGTTACTTCTCTTCAACGGCAATCTGGGTAAAACATTTGTTGGCAAAATTCCAGGCGATTAGGCAAATCCAGAGTGTTTATCTTGCTTGTAATTTGGACTTTGTACTGAAGCAAGTTTAAGTCATCATGAATTAACCGTTGTACTATGCCAGTAAAACCAAGTTTAACCGAAGGTATGAACATCTAACAATTTTTGAGCTGCAAGCTTTCCATCACGTAAATGTCGGCGACTTTACAAGTTAGACTTTTATTTCTAAGCTATGTAAAAACGTCTCTATAAAACTTCTTTGTATAAATTATCAGAATTAAGTCCTGCACTGCTTACTGATGTTACGGATGTTGTGGGACTTACGAGTAAGTGAGTAAGTCGTAGTAAGTGTGGAAGTAAGAAAGTATGAACGTCTGCGAAGTCAAATTTGCCCCGATATGATTTAAGAGGAAACGCTAGGAGTTGCCTAAATTGACGATGCTATAGCCTGATTGTTTCTTGAACCCGAACTAAGTGATCTCGATGGAACGGATTTCGTGCGATGCTTCCAGAATCGGTAATCATGATTGCCAGTCTCATAATGGTTTACATTTACTTGGGGGAGTGCCGCCAAACTTCCGCCTAAATTCTCTTTGGACCGAAATAAAGGACAGCAAAGCATGGACTGAAAAGCATGGTAACGCTGTGCTACCCAAATCTTTTCGTTGTGTTTACCTGTCAATCATTTTTTTATAAATCCAAAAGGTAGCCTGTTTACCGCAGATATCCCTACCAGCCCAAATGTGCTAACATCCACTTTTGCCGACGATACCGCTATAATGGCCGCACATAAAAAGCAGGATATTGCATCTATGTATCTAGGTGTACATCTCAGACGAGTAGAATCTTGGCTCTCTGACTGGAGAATAAAAGTCAATGAGGCTAAATGCGCACAGGTAACTTTCACACTGAATTTTAGAACTAGTCCGACATTGAAACTAAACAATATCCCTTTTTCTCAAGCTGATTATGTTATATACCTTGGAATCCACCTGGATTGCCGACTCATCTGGAGAAGTCATATAGAAACCAAGAAAACTCAACTGAAACTTAAGGTCCATCAACTTCACTGGCTCTTAAACGCGAACTCAATACTAAGCCTTGAATATAAGGTCCTGCTATACAACAGTGCAATCCAACCTATCTGGTTATACGGTGCCCAGCTATGGGGCAAAGCAAGTTCGAGCAATCTCGACAAAATCCAAAGAGTCCAATCGAAGACATTGCGGCTCATTACCGGTGCCCCTTGGTATATGAGGAATGAAAACATCCACTGAGACTTAAAAATACCTCTCGTTAAAGAGACAATTCAAAAAATCAATTTAAAGCACAAAGAGAAGCTGGAACGTCATGATAACATACTTGCTAGACAATTTTTGTGCAGCCCAAACTCCTTAAGACTTCGGAGAAACGAACGCCGTGTTTGCTAATCTACACTTGTGCTTCATCCGTAATAGTAATCGCGAACACACGCGCCCGAAAAACTGTGTAGAAGTATTTTTTCTACGTCACGTGGCTTAAATGCTTTTATACGAGATCCTTAAAACAGTCGACACGAAAAACCTACAAAACCTAAATTACGTCGTCCACTCTGCTATTCTAGAGTTATCCGTTATACATACATAACTAGAGTTCTTCACTCTGTAAATGACTGTTAGGGTCCTCTGGCCCTTTATCACGAGGTTTAAGCCAAACCAGGTTTAAAATTCTCAGACATGTGATCCATACCAGTTGTATACTATTTTGACCAAATTAATTTAAATTCCTGCCAATTAGCAGAGATCCACATAACAAGAAATCCATACTAGGATTCATTATTGAATTATACTTAAGATTCATATACTTATTGTTAGGCTCCTTTGGAGCAGATTCAATAATTCAAATAAAGCATATATAAAAAAAAGATTCAGTCGGTTGATCTGACTTATACACTCACCCTAATAGGAATTTTCCGTCGTGCCATCCTACATAGCCTTAAATGCACCGATTTTATTAAAATCTTAATAATGGAAAATAATTTGTCATTCAAAAATGAAGTGATTGACCCAATCTTTAGACTCTGAGAATGCATTAAAATCAATTGCATTAAAAAGACGTTTGTTTTTTAATTAAAAAAATCAGTTAGAAGCAAATTATTATAAAATGTGTCATGTTTAAATGGGACATACAGGCGTGGCACCGTTCATTCGACTCTTAACATTGAATGGCTATACGAGTATCACGAAAAATAACATCGGCATGACTATAGTAGTTGGTATAAATCTTGTTGGTCTGTTAGAAAAACACCCCTTTGAAATAACTTATATAATGGACCGGAATCCAATATAGAGGGTAACATAAGTCAACTTTGGCCCCGCCAAACTTAATATGTTCTCTTGTTTTATTGTAGTGTGGAAATCAATCTGACCCTTTTTTGCAATACTACTAAACACCAAATAGAGTTTGTCTTTTAATTTAACTGAACTATTCTTAATATTTTCAATTTATGAACAAAATCGTCTCAAACTTAACAAAGTTCACACACTCGTACGCGTAGTGTCAACAGGCAGATTAACAAACACATACTTTGCAAATCGTGACATATCATTATACTTACGACAGACTACTTTACCGAGTGTCACGGAAAATTTCAATTTTCACATATGCCGCACGACAACACGATTCCATATCCCGGATGAAAAACAAACAGACGGTCCCAGTGCGACATATATTTGCGTATTCCAAACAAGAACGGCGACATTCGGAAATGCACACGGCACAGTGCAAAGGAAAAGCCAATGAATGTGCCAACGATGCCATTGGGCAAGGAGGATATATTCAATATCACAAATGGATACGACAATGGAATGGGATCATACAGAAGCTATTTCTCAAACAGAGAACTTTAAATAGTGGCATGACGTCTCAACGAGGGATATGGAAGTCTTAACAGCACGAAGTGAATAACTAGCAGGCAGTGCTGAATGCAAACTTTCACAGGCAGACAGGCAAGAATTGAATGAGTTAAACATGGTATTGTAAGCAGATCCATTGTTAAGATATGAAGAAACCATTTGCAGATTTGCTATTGCAAAATTCGAAATGAAATCTCAGGCATGGTAATATGCAGTTTAGGAAAAGTTTTTTTTAATTCAGAATTTGGATATTCGTTTAATGTTTGACATTCGACTAAAAGCATTTGTTTGACTTGTGCTTTTGTTTGGGATACATCATTTAGGGGTTACTGGAATACTTTGTTATTTGATGCTCTTAAAAACTATCAATCATCTTTGGGGCAAACATTATACTAAACTAAATTAGTAGTGACTGTAAATACTTAGCAATCTGCCTCAATAAAACAGTCGATAGTAACTAATTGACTCGATTGATTCTGGTCACCAGATAATTATAGTTTTCCCACAATATTTTATTTGCTTAGCGATTTGTCCGGTTTAAATATAACTATTGGTTTTAGTGTTTCAACAAAATAGTCTGCTTTGCTTATAACTTCATGAATTGTGGCGATCCCAAAAATCGAATTACTTTTTTGGAAACAAATTTTTAAAAATAATCGAAGACTAAACATGTAAAAAATGTTAAGTTTGGCTGTGCCGAACTTTGGATACCCTCCACCAGATTCCCAAATAAAAAAATATTTTTGTTTAATTTTTGTAATTTATTTATTGTAATTTATTTAAGCAATATAACTAATTGAGTTCAAGTATTGTTTTCACGTTTGGTGTAGAAGTGTGTATATAGAAATCGTTATGCGTAAAATTTCATTTCCATAGGTAAAGTTTGTGGTGAGTTATTGTCGTATTATTTCTCAAGGCCCATAAGGCCGTTTGTATGGGAGGTACAAGAAATGGTGGCCCAATCTAAACCATTTTTACATAGATGATTGCGCCTATATAGAGGTTAATATTTGCAAAATTTCAGTGATTTTGCTCAAGAAACTGGACGGATATTTCCAAATAAAAAACAAATTTGTATGAGGTAGTGTTGGTTGAGGGTATCCAACACCAACTTCCCGTAGAGCTATATAGCCCATTATTAATTCCAAACATGCTACGTTAACTACAGATGTTTGTGCCAAATTTCAGTTCCCTAGGTGTTTTGATGCTGGCTCTATCTTGTTTTCAACAGACGGACAGACGGACAGCCGGACAACATGGCTAGATCGTCTTAGAAGTTTACGAGGACCAAGAATATATATACTTTGTTGGGTCTTCGATGATTATTTCAAGGTGTTACAGACAGAATGACAAAACTAATGTAACCTCCATTGTATGGTGGGGGTACAAAAATGTAATTTATTGTTTAGCTCGTTTGTTGATTTCGGTTTTTTGCTTAACACATTAAACAGTGATTAACCGGCTCGAGGCCTCTTGCTTCTATATATTAACTTGTCTTCTATTAAAATGTAGATGCAAGAGGTCTCGAGCCAGTTAATCCCTGTTCAATATTAAAAAATTATATACAATTTAAAATAAAAATAATTTGTACTAATTAAAACGTGACACCGTAATATTGATCGTAGTGTTCTTTTTTATATAACCTAAATTTTATATAATTCGGTAAATACGTCCTAGAAGAGCAATATTTTTAATAAAGCTTAAAAACGGATACATAACAAAACAAAAAAAAATAAAAAAAACAATTGCTCATACGTTTATAAAAAAGATTTTTATAAACTTTATGATCAAAAAAAAATACGTTCGTGTTAATTATTCTGACCCTTGTCTGCTCGTTTTGGGTCTGTTCATTGCAGCATCCGATTTAATGCCAAATGATGTTCTATAGCTTTCTGAATTTTGGTAGTCAATATTTTAGTAGCGTACACAGAAGCCATGATTCAACACCAGCCATTTCCAAAATAACTTGGGATAATGAAAGCCTAAAATAATAATAAAGCCATCATGCCACTATTACAAAACCCAAAAAAATAACATTCTTTAAAATAAACACACAAAATGGGTCACTTAGTAATTTTTTACTTATTACACTTATTATCCGCAAGTTCTATACCCCAATAAAAAACACCCCTTTTATTCGGGTATAGAACTTTAAGTTGGCATCACTTTTTTAACTGGCGGCCATTTTATCAGCTGTCAAGTGATTAATATTTAGTTTGGTTTGTCATTTCATCATGAACAGGTTGACAAAAGAACAACGCTTGCAAATCGTGCAAATTTATTTCAAAGTAATGGTTCAGTTCGCGAAGTTCACCGCAAGCTCCGTCCATTTTATGGTCGACATAATCGTCCATCCGAGCAATTAATTCGGTTAACCATGGATCGGTTAACATGGAACATTGGATTATTTTCTTTGTGGATATGTGAAGTCGCTCGTCTACGCCAACAAACCAGAAATACGTTAGGGGACTTGGAAGCCAACATTCGTGGCGTTATTGCCAACATACGGCCCCATATGCTCGAAAAAGTGGTTGAAAATTGGACCTGTAGAATTGGCTTTATTCGAGCCAGCCGCGGCGGCCACATGCCCGAAATCATATTTAAACATTAATGGCATAAAATTATCCCTCCAATAAAGCCAAATTGATGGACATTAAAACGATTTTCTTGTGTTTTATTTCAATTCGAAGTTCTATACCTCAATAAAAAACACCCTTTGAAAAATCCCAACTCTTAGAATATCCTTGCTGTATATTGCCGTCATTTGTTGGTGACGTGTCGTAACGTCCATTGACAATACGTCCATGGACATAAAGACACACAAAAAAGTGTCGTAAGGCCTATGGGCCTTAAATCAATTTGGGAAGTGTCGTAATGGCCATGGACGTTGCGACTTTTGGGTAGAGAAAAGAAACGTAATTTTTAAACACATGAATTTTATTCAGAAATTATTTAGTAATATCATATACATATGTGATAGCGCATAGAGAAAGGGACCTAAGGGTAAAAAAAATCAATTTTCATTTTTTTTTTTGATGTGGACAACATCTGAGCATCGAATGAGACCGATACCATGCCCCAAAAGTGTTCCCTCCCAGAGATATGCGCGTTTTATAAAAGTGAAGTCGACGATTCTAAGCGCACATAGAAAGGGACCTAATCTTTAAATGGCTCTCCTGAACAAAACTGGTTTTCAGCCTTAGGTCCCTTTCTATTTTGCGCGTCACATATATAGCAACTTATTGGAATATTTTTAAATTTGTTTCATCAATTTGCCGACAGTATGGGCAAAGCAGAGGTAAATTGTTATTTTTCGATTTCAATTCTAATTTTTTGCAGCAGCTGGAACAGATTTTGAAATGCTTGCATGGCTGCAAAAGGATGTTTCTAGCATCGACTGTCCATATAATGATTTTTTTTTTGGCTACAAGTCATGACGTTATCTTGAGTATCCTCTATTTCAGATACATCTTCTTCAGCGTCATCATTTTTAAGAATACTGTTTTTTTTATTTATAATATGGTTGAAAAAGTCGACGAGCGAGATGTGGCCTTTGCTCAATCGCTGAACCAACTGGACAATTTTATTGTCCTTGTCATTATGAGGCTTACGTTTTTTTTGGCAAAACATTCAAAACACCAGCAGATGCTTGGGCTAAGAAAACTGACTGAGAGGAGTCTTCGGCGCGGTTGACTTCCAGGAACTTAAAAAACCGCCCATGCTCCCCAGTTTCCTAGAAAGTTTAGAATTGAAGCCTTCCTGCGAGCTAGTGGTCCTCACATGCTCCAGATTCACAGAAAATCTAGAAGGTGTGATAACGAGATAATGAGTACTTTAGAGGGAATGACAAAGGTTATAAACAAATTATAGGGGCTATCGGCGCCGATTTTTTGATTACCATTACTTTGTTCCCCTTTTCCTCACCTCTCCTTTCCATTTGCATGGTTTATGTTTATTTTAGCACAATTTCTTATCCCTCCCATAATAAGTATGATAATGAATTTGACAAAAAAAGTGTGAAATACAAATAGAAGAAAGGGATGAGGAATAGAATGAATATAAGTTAGGGTAATCAAAAAATCGGCGCCGATTTTGTCCTTGGACTGGTTGTCATCAGATTCGTAGACATTATGACAAACTCGAAAGTGTATTTATGTCTATGGACGTTACGACACTTTAAAAGAGTCTAATGTCCATGGACATTATTTCCTTGGACAATACGACATGCCACCCATTTGTTTTATAAAGCCTTCAAATCATTGGCATATTATTAAAAAAAAATATTACTGAATATGGAAGGTCTGTGGAGTAGAACTTTTGAAAATTTTGTTCGGTGTCGGTGTTGAAGTTCGATTCGATTTTTATAATTTATGTTGAATATTAAAGATGCATTCGTACCAATTAATGTTGCAAGCTTTCAAATATATCGGATGACAAAAAATTTAAGTTTTTGGCAGAGTTTAGCTCGTTTGTTTTATTTCGGTCTGTTGCTTTTACACATTGAACAGGGATTAAACCGGCTCAAGACCTCTTGCTTCTATATTTAAATAGAATACAAGTTTTTAACAAAATGGCATAGTGACATTGATTTTCGTGGCTGCACACTACTTTTATCATGATTTCGGGTCCGTGACAACCCTCTTCAGAAAGCCTTGCTGCAATTGTTGAAAGTAAAACCGAACTCTATAAGGCCAGGCTCTCCCCAAACGAATGAGAACTACTGTTGTAAACCTTACTTTTCAAGTTTTCTTCACACAATTGCTCACGAAAATACAACTCACACTCACTCACTCACATTAATGAATAAATTCAGAAAAATGTCATGTGATATTTCCAAAGCTATACGTGATGGGGCAAAACGGACATTTTACATAAGAATCAGTTGGTTTTGTCTACGGAGGATTTTATTGCAGAACATTGTTATCAGTTTAATGCATTTAATTTTTTGGACAAATTAAGTGCTTATACGTGTTATGGCATTACTTTCATAAAACGCGCATATCTCTGGGAGGGAACACTTTTGGGGTCTCATTCGGTCTCATTCGATGCTCAGATGTTGTCCACATCGAAAAAAATGAAAAGTTGATGAAAAGTTTTTGTTCAGGAGAGTCATTTTAAAGATTAGGTCCCTTTCTATTTGCGCTTAGAATCGTCGACTTCACTTTCATAAAACGCGCGTATCTCTGGGAGGGAACACTTTTGGAGCATGGGATCGGTCTCATTCGATGCTCAGATGTGGTCCACATCAAAAAAGAAAAAAAATGAAAATTGATTTTTTTTACCCTTAGGTCCCTTTCTTTATGCGCTGTCACATATATAAAAATATAATTCTAACAAATAGAATGAGTACACACATATGTAACTACTTATATTATAAAGAAAAAAATGAAATAAATTCAACTTCATTACTGTACCTACAAATAACTATACAAATTCTCAAGATAAAATATTACTTAATTGAGATCAGTACATACGAGAACCCAATTAAATTAAAATATGCAGTTATAAAATGTATTTTAAGTTAAATTAAGTTAATAAATTAAGGTAATTAAATTATGTAGAAGATTTCACTTGAAAACTAATTACACTATAATTTCACAATTGAATTAAAAATAAGTCTTAGAAATTTCGAACGATAAATGTTATTATTATGAAAGTTTCGGAAATATTATTAAATTTTTTTATTACATTTTTTAATGAACATTTCAACATTTTTCAACTTAAGCGATTATTTAATGAGGAAACCGTATTTTATGTAATTTTATTTTAAGAAGAAAGAGTAACTTACTTAAAAACCTCAACATTTTATTAAGGAACAAGGGGAAACTTATCTCAAATTAGTTGGCTGTGCACTATATGTGACAGCGCATAGAGAAAGGGACCCAATTTTCAATTTTTTTTTGATGTGGACAACATCTGAGCATCGAATGAGACCGATCCCATGCCCCAAAAGTGTTTAAATCTTTAAAATGGCTCTCCTGAACAAAACTGGTTTTTACCCTTAGGTCCCTATCTATTTTGTGCGTCACATATAATTCTTGTACTCACCGACCGGGACCAACAGTTTAAATCCAGCTTCGTGCGTCTCATGTATTTGTTAAAGAATATTTTATATGGCTTGATAACAGATTCGTTGCCACAACTAATCTTTGTTGCCAACCGAATGACTGAGGTTGCATGTACCTCGCGTATATCATCAGTATAACCGAATGTTAGTTGAAACTTTGTAATTTTGAGAAATTGGAACTTAAGTATCGGAGCAGCATAGCAAGTATCCGAACCTCCAAAAAATAGTGTTTGGATCTAAAAATCCGTTCGCAGCAAGTCCGACTGACGTATGGGACGAATTGGCGCATTTTATGTCGAGATCTTAAATTGAAAAACTGAAGCCGCCCGACGTTAACAAACGACATTTCTTCGCTCTATGGGCTCTTGAATAGTTCCAAGAAGATCTGCCGTTTTCGAGCCCTATTTTTTTCAGCGATGATGCCCATTTCTGTCTCAATGGGTATGTAAACAAGCAAAATTGCCGCATTTGGGATGAAGAGCAACCAGAAGAGATTCAAGAGCTGTCACTTCATCTAGAAAAAACAACGGTTTGGTGTGGTTTGTGGGCCGGTGGAATCATCGGTCCATATATCTTAAAAAATGATGTTTTTTCAAATAATAATAAACATTCCCCATTCAATTTGAATTTTCTGTGTTTTCTTCTTTGAAAAACTAGGGAATCACGCGTTATAACAAAAAAGTTACAATTTTCGTCAGAGGCAAACCACTGTTTTCACTTGAAGTCCCTAAAAAACTTAGGAAACGTCATCCCGTGAAAAAAGGAAAATTTTTAAAACCATTTTTACTCCAAAAACTTGATTTTGGAGTAATTTGATTTGCTTAAAGTCAGTAATAATCGAATTATTTTATTTTTATATCGTCTACTCAAACCAAAAAAAAAAATCTTGTTATCAATCCATTCTTGAAGTTGGTTACTACAACAATTTGTTTCCAAAACTATTGGTTGCCACAACCACCTTTCCGCCTTTCATTGGTATGACCGGTCAGTTATTTGTGTGTATAAGTACAACACGATGATCATATGCATTTTTTTAAGTAACGGGTGATCAATCTAGAGGTATTTTTTCAAAGGGTTTTTTTTAACAGATTACGCGTGAGTTGTTTTAAGATTTATTTGTTTTTCATTTCAGTATTGTTTGGCATTTCATCATGGGAAGACCTAACGAAGTTCCTTTGCGTCGCCGTTTTAGTGTTCGAGCTCTTCTTTTAGTGTTCGGGCCTATTTCCGTCTCAACAACAAAGTCAATAAACAAAATTGCCCCATTTGGGCTGAAGAGCAACCAGAAGAGATTCAAGAGATGCCATTATACCCAGAGAAAACCATGGTTTGGTGCAGTTTATGGGCTGGTGGAATCATCGGTATATATTTTTCATAAATGATTAAGGCCGGAACGTATCCGTGAATGGTGCTCGCTATCGCGCTATTATAGCGGACTTTTTGCTACCTGTAATTTTAGCCCGTAGTCTTGACGACATTTGGTTTCAACAGGACGGTGCCACT
Source organism: Hydrotaea diabolus (assembly GCA_963513945.1). Taxonomy (NCBI): domain Eukaryota; kingdom Metazoa; phylum Arthropoda; class Insecta; order Diptera; family Muscidae; genus Hydrotaea; species Hydrotaea diabolus. Next base: position 219,585,456 of record OY740716.1, on the reverse strand, counting down.
TGCTATACAGCTGCTCAAACAATGGATCTATTGAGAGGTTATTTCGACGAGCAGCTAATTTCACGTTTTTAATCGGTGAGTTTTAGACTTTTTTCTTTGTTGCTACGTAAAGTCCAAAGTCTAGGTTGACAAACCAGCTACGATTCAGGTTTTGGAAGCCAATATTACGAATGTCATTAACGCCAACCGTTCGAAATGATTGAACGAGTCATTTGAAATTGGACCCCCAGAATGGACACCCTGAGGCGTAGTTGCGCCCAACTTTTGAGGGAAATTATATGCAAAAATAAACGGCATAAAATGTTTTTTCGATTGAACAATAAACGTTCCACACTTGATTTGAATTTTTGTATTTCTTTTTATTTTCAAAAAACACCTCTAAATGGATCACCCTATATAACTGAAATATTTTAAATAAATGAAACACATACGTTTTTTAACGAATTTTTTGTGAATTTGTGTGAATCATAATATGGTTTTGAGTGTTGTAGTATAATTGGGTGTGAATTATACCATTGCCCGAGGATCATAATATTGTTGTCCCACTCCAGTCCAAATACTCAAAAAAAGTATGATGCTTTCGATCTTTCTCACCAGAAAACGTTTAAAAAGATTTGGAAGCTCCTTTCGAGGGATTATTGTGTAATCCAGCTGCTCAAATGTACAAAAAGGGATTTGGTCGAAACATAAGTTGGGTCTAAAATTATTTTTTCGATGCATTACCCTTTGGCCGTCACACCCATCAGCTAAGGACATAAATATTGAGATTTTTTTTTAAAAAATAAAAACTTATATTTGAATAAGAGGTTTAGCAACATCTCTAAGCGCGACGAAATATTGATAGGTTTTAGTTTCCTTATATAAAAATTTTAAAAACGCATAAAGCTTAAATCATTGGAAATGGTAAATAGGCGATTGCTTTGTTAGTGAAGGTGCCGTAGATTTTAAGACCACCTTATTAAAAATTGCAGTTGACTAAAATATGGGTATGAGCAAAAACAATGGCTAGTTTTTCCGTCAAAATACACTAAAATAAATTAAACTAAATTAATATAATAACGCTGGGTCAAGCCGGGATGTGGGTAAACTGGCAACAATAAAAAAGAACGAAGTGTGGTAGTAAAAGAGCCAACAACCCCAAATATGCCTGCAATGTACAAGGAGAACTGTGCGAACTTTAAGTGTCACAGACAAAATATAATTCGATTTAAAAGGGTCAATTTAAGGACTCTTGAATAAATAAAAGCTACTCTGCTCCCATTTCACAATTTAGTGGTCGGATGTAAGCAACTAGAAATCTCATTCGATCATACATTTAAATGCCTCTGATGCAATTGTAAAAGTTTTTCTGAGAAATGATGCTTCTTTAAAAAACATAAGTTCAACTCATCGGAACCCGTTTGACTTTCAATATTACACGAAGTGTAAATGTGATAAGAAACATCTGTCACATCACAGAGACACACACACGCACGCTCACCCTCATTAAATCCTTGCAAGGACTTTTTACACACGCTCAGCTCAGATTGAACAGTTTAAATTAACACAACAAGTGTTCACCATAGCAGTACAAAATTTCCAAAGAATTTTAATTTAAGCCAAAATTAAATACATTTGCGGTTTTGATAAAGAAAGATGGTTTATCCTTATGATGTCTCCTTAGCTCAAAGCTTAATTCATTTATTTCCTTTCAGTCGACATGACTTTTTAGCTTCCAGTTCGTATAAAATATGATTTGCGAGATTTTTTTCGTTATTTGCTTACACCAGCACACCCCATTCATTTGGCGGAGAAAAGTTTCCTATTAAATTAAATCAAGAATAAAGTCGGCTATAAACAAACAAAAAGTATGTGGTTTTCAAAATTACAAGAATATGTTGCCTATCATTTAAGCTTGATAATAAATTAACATATAAAATTGCCTGCTTTAGGGCTTATAAAATGAAATATATATGAAATAAAAAAGGATATTTTTGGACTTAAATAAATAAAGAATATGCCAAGAAATGTAAAACTATTAAAGCATTCAAAAAATAAATTTATTAAATTTATTACTTTATAAAGTATAGTCAAATGAACCGAGTTTAATATATTCTCAACCTTTATTTTGGACGACCCCGTACTTAAAGTAACAAATACATTTTGCGCTATATATTTTTAACAAAATAGTTACAATTTACAAAGTGCAAAAATATATTGTACAATATTTTTTGTCGGTTTAATATTCACCGCTCTAGAACTCTCAAATACAATTCGGTCGTGTTCAAATTTTGGCAAAGTAAAGGGTGGAGCGCCAAAGTTGGCTTTTTTGGGAATGAAAAAAAAAATAATGAACCTTAGAAAAATTAATTTTATATTTTAGTTATATTTACCAGTAAGGAAATTTTTAAATAACATGGTTTTAAATAGAGTATCAGGCAAATGTCGATGTTCGCTATATACCCATTGCTGTATACGTTTTCTGAAGTTTTCATGAACTCTTACAAGTCGACATGGTATTCTGCCAATTCCAGCGTCAATATTGTTAATTAGGGTTTTACAAGTTGTTAGGAGGTTGATGTACACCTTCGACTTCAGGTAACCCCAAAAGCAAAAATCGCATAGGGCTAAGTCTGGTGAGCATACCGGCCAGTTCACATCACCCCTCAAGAGATAAGCCGTCCAGGAAACATTTGCCTTAAACAATTCATGGTAACCCTCGCTGTATGTGCAGTGATACCATCCTGTTGGAACGCTTATTGCATTGCCTCAAGAGCCGGTTGAAAAAATCCTGTATCATAGTCAAGTACCGTTCCGAGTTCACAGTTACGGCAAGACTCCTATCCTGAAAAAAGGAATGACCAATGATGCCTACTCGTTATATGGCGCACCACACAGTGACGCTGTCCGAATACAGAGGTCTCTGGTGAAGTTCTCTGGAGTTTGTTTCACTCTAGTACCCCATATTTTGTTTGTTTACACACCCACGTGGGGGAACAGTGAATCGTTAACGAAAAACACTCTGCACTGCAATGAACGAGTGTGCATTTGAAACTCTTCAACACAAAATGACCTCTCCTCGCGTGTTCAATGCATGATGGCAACTGAAAGGCAGACAATACAAATCTTCCTTCAGCCGCTATAAGCCACGCGCACTCTCCACTCTCTTCGACCAATATTGCCGCCACAGCCTGTCGTGCCAAAAATCAAATTTCCGCGCTCCACCCTGTATAAGCAAATAGTAAAAAATCTTGTCAAATAAACCGACTTTAATGTATTCCTAACGGAAGAAGGATTTTTAATATAGGTAAGGTACTCTGCTACCTTATACTTTATTTGTATGGTAGATATTATTTCCCAGTCACTATATGGGTGGTCCATCTAGTGGTTTATTCTTGAATCATACATTTTTTCTACAGTAAAAGCTCGTTTCTGCTAGATATCTTGATAGAAAGTAAGTATCATATCTCCATAAAATGATTCGCTTTGATTTAGGAAATAGTGCAAAATTATTTCCAACGCCAACGCTATGTATCCCAACGACCGTTAATCGTATGCAAAAGTGAAACGATTTCAAAAAATCAATTTTGGTTTAAAGTGTTAAACATTTTTAAGATAAGGCTGAATATGATCCATTCTTTAAGTGGAGTAAGTGGAATTTTAAACCTAAGTATTTCCGGCTGTTTTAGGTTAATGGGGCACAAAATACCTCAAAAGATTGCTTAAAGTCGTGGCTACAGATGTGGTTAAAAATGTTATGCTTCAAATCAGTTATATTTTTAGGTTATTAAAAAAATAGGTGGAAAAAATCTTATATTCAAATCGCTTCTCTGCATCGATTTTCAATTTATTCTGATTTTATTAAAGATGATCTATACCAAAATGATAATAGTAGTAATCTAGTGAAATATTTTAACCCAAAAATGAAAATTTTTAAGAACGTTTATGCAATTTCATTGAAAATGGACAGCATTTTTTTATTTTTTTTCATTTTTACGAAAAGGATGTTAATATGGTCTACCAAAATTAACTCCATACGATTCCACTTAAGAAATCTCATCACGACAATGCTGTTAAACGAAGGAATATTTACTACATTTCAACTTATTTCATATTGTATGGCGTTACAAAAAAATAATTTTCTTGGCCCTTGAAAAATAGCTCGGACCTACGAGGACCGTACATTTGCGAATTTTCTATAATCACCTATGTCTATCATTTCTAGAACAAATTTTTCACCCCACGATAAAGTCCAAACTTTTGTTTTTTAGTGTCATATGTTAAAACAGGTTACAACGAATTTATTTGTTATCGCCAACAATTATTGTACTTCATAATTGGTGGTTTGTCATAAGCATCAATTGAACCAATCAAAAGTTTTACTGAATTCGATTGATATAACCAACGTATTAGCTGTATCAGTCGTAATATTATTGTAGCAACTATCGCACCATGTTATTATCAATGCCATAGAATGTTATATATAGCAACAGAAAGTATGTTTATCCTACGGAATATTCATAGTTCAGACCGATCCATACTCTTAAGACTCTATAGTCTTAATACATGTTTTCCAATGTGGAATACAGCGCTACAAACCAATTTAGTTGAAATTTAACGCTATAGGGTAGGTTAGACCCAAAATCAGGAGGAACATTTGTATGGGGGTTGTAGTTACATTTGGACCGATCTGGTTTATTTTAGGCTATATTTATTTTGTGAGAAAATAACGATACAACCAGAGTACGTTGCAATCTGAAAAAATATACCGCTGTTAGGTCTCCTTGATCCCAGATCGGGAGATAGCCCGTATACAGAATCAGAACTTAAATCGATTTCGATTGAAAAAAATAACGATACAACCAGAGTACGTTGCAACCTGAAAAAAAAATTACCGTGATTAGGTCTCCTTGATCCTAAATCGGAAGATGGCCCGCATACTAAATCAGAACATGGATCGATTTCTTCCAATTTCAATACCAAACCGTCATTTACCGAAAACAAAATAATTTGAAAAGCTTTATTGTGATCGGTACATATTTGCGGCCTTTGATAACAAGAATAGACGGACATGTCTAAATCGACTCAACAAATTAGTTTTAATCGATCGGTATAGTTTAAAATATGTCTATTGCACTTATCTAAGCATTGAACATTAACTCTTTGCACATACTCATCATAACGCTGTACTTCAGTGTGGGGTGAGGATATAAATTGTACTAATGTTGAGTCCATGTTTAGCGTCTATGTTGAGTGTTGGGCTCTGTTGCCATATCAAAATTAGTTATACGATTAAGTTGGCCACAACTCATAACAAGGATTTGGAACAAGGAACAAGGCCAGCTCAGATGGTCTGTTTTTGCTGGGAATTTATCAGTCTTGGCAATGTCAATTGGTCATCTCCGTTAGACATTTTTGTGGGGTATCGTGTAGGACCGAAGTTAAAGAAATAATTCATTAACGATTCTGACACTATAACCAAATATCGAGTAAGGCGTCCATCACTAAGGTCTGGGAAAATTTGGTTAGTAGAATTCTTGAAAAGCTAGCCATCTACATAAAATTGTGTTAAACAACAATTAAAACAATAATCTGCGAAATAATTAATACTATTTCAGTTTGAAAGGAAACTTGGATTTGACCTCATTTACACATGTTTCAACAACATTTTAAGGTCCTACGAGTCGAGTAAGTAAGGCAAATAATACTGACCAACAAAATCGGAAAAATGTTTAGAAATATTAAATTGTCAAATTAACTGTTTGCTCGTGGATGCCATGTTAACCGGAAACGTTTTTCGTTCACTTAGACCTCTTAATGGTTGACATAATCGGCCTACCGAACGCACTAATCGGATTACCATCGCCAACACTGAAACCCAATTTTCACCATTTGATAATACTCGACCTAATAGAATACATCCGAAAGTATACCGGCAGTATCTGAGAGTGTACGTAAAAACCCCCATGAATCGAATCGGCACCGTTCTCAACAACTTGGCTGGTCGTATGGAGCATTTTACGGAAAATTCTTGGTTTGAATACAGGAAAAGAATATTAGGTATAAAATACAGGAATTTAAGTTTAACGATGTTCCGGCGCGTAGCCATTTCAGTGTTAGGGCTCTGCAAAAGCTTGTGGAAATCCTCTGTTTTCGACCAAAATTTTGTTCAGTTATGTGGCTCAATTCTGGCTACAAAAACCAAATTGCCGCATTTAGGCTGAAGAGCAGTATACCAAGAGAAAAATCGTTAAATACTTTTTAAAAATGATGATGACCAGAACGTAACCTTGAATGGTTCTTGCTTTCGCGCCATGATATCGGGCTTTTTGCTACTTGAAATTGAAGCCCGTAATCTTGACTACATTTGGTTTCAACATGCCATACAGCTGCTCAAACAATGGATCTATTAAGAGGTCCTTTTGAAGAGCAGCTTATTTCACATTTTGGACAGGTGGGGTGGCCGCCTAGATCGTGTTAAACCACACCTTTCGACTTTTTTCTTTGGGGCTACGCAAAGTCAAAAGTCTCAGGCTATGTTAGCTAAGATTACGCGTGACATTAACGCCATACCATTTGAAATGCCTGATTCATCCAAAATTGGACCCACAGAATGGATACTCTGAGGCGTAGTTGCGGCCAACATCTGAAGGAAATTATATTTAAAAAATAAATAACATAAAATGAACTTTCGAATAAACAAATAAGATTCAACATTAGTTTTTGTATTTTTTATTTTGAAAAAATACCTTTAAATTTATCACCCGATATTTGATTAGTACACACAGATTACATATTTGTTGCCACAATCCAATATGTCGCCAACGAATGTTGGTGGTTGCTTGTCTTCATCGCTACAACCGCATGTTTATTGGGTAACGGGAATTTTCAGTAGTGGGAACGCACAGTTTAGGTTAAACAGAGAAAGTATTTGTTAACTGGACCAACCGATGGTTAAGTTTTACGTATTTGGTTATCTGACCAAAATAAACAATTTACTTATGTTCGTTTAGATACATTCGACTTTGTGACTCTTAAATATACAGGCATAACAAAGAACTATTTCGTTATTTTTGCTTCAAAAATTTGGCTATTGTATCAATAAATAACTTTTTTATGAAGATTACATTTAACCCGTTTTTATCCCTCCAACATTTTTTTGCTTCCACATCAATTATTTGGAAAATCTCTTTCCTATATTTTGGACCAAATGTCTGAAGTGTATACTCCAATTTCAGTTCCTTCTGCTAGACACAGCCTTATTGTCATTTAACGCTTAAATACTCGTGATTATGACTATTGTTGAAAATGTTCTCCATATGCTTTATAGCCTTCTTTGGTGTAAAAAAAGAAAATTTCCTGTTTTTTGGTGTTGGTGTGACAATATGTTTAATGAACATAATCCTCAACTTGTTAAACATTTACATCTATTAAATCTCAATAATCTCTTCATAATACATATACTCGTATCCCAGTATCTATGTAAGTACGGATACGCAGCAACACCATTTCGAATAGATATAAGGGTACACACATATTGTATCTACCCTGGCTTCTGTGAAACGGACTTTGCAGGCCTAAAATCGAGGGGAGGATTGTGAGTCTTAAGCCGTTACGGTTTCGTAACAACTTTCCTTAGCATCACAATAACGAACAAACTGTGAACTTCTCTTCAGTAGCATTTCATCTTGGCGACCTCTATCCTGTCTCCTGGAAGGCCCGTAGGAGAACTTAAAAAAGCAATGATTCGGGAGATGTGCCTACCGAAAAAAGTTTAACAATTTGCTTCATCATGTATTGTTACTTGGTTGTCACCAAATCTTCAGTTTTCTTAATAAAAGGCATTTTTGAACACCCCTAGGATTGTAACTCACAGTATTGAATTTTATACACGATCAAGCTACTTCATTTTAGTCGAGAGATAGCGAATATTATGGAAAAGCTGCATCAGAACTGCCTTAAGATGGAAAGAAAGTACACACATTTTATTTTAGAAGGTATCCGTTACACTGAAAAAATTATGGTCGTACTATTTACAAAACATTCTTCTTACTATGTTCTTCGAACATTCTTCATACTGTTGATGAAGTTTATTGTACATTTCGTGTTTATTGTGAAGAACTTTTTGTGAATTAACAAACCGACTTCTTAAAAATGCTTTTAAAAAATTTTGTTATTTTTCTACACGTACATATGTTTTTTGAAAAGTTTCTTTTTTTGTATGAAAAGTCATCGTCAAAATTTATTTGCACTTTTCACAGTTTCGAATAAATATGGTAATTTTTGTAGAAATTTCGTATTTTTTCTCTACGGAAATGTTCTTATTTTGTATGAAAGGTCTTTATAAGAAAATGATGAGTCATTTTTAAGAACATATTTTTTTAGATTTCATAATTTAAACAAAAAAGCATAGCTCAAACTTTGAAAAGCTACATATTCGTATGTACTTACATGTGGGTTAATAAAGGGTGGGCCATTTAAAAATTGATGTAATGTTTGCATTGACTTTGAAAGGTAGAATAACATTAAATTTTATTTTTTTTTTTCAAGTTAATGTTTGACTTTTGCAAATTGGGAAGCTTACTGCTCGAACACAATTAGGAAATATTAAAAACTTACTTCCGAAGAAATTTAATTGGATAATTTTTGAGAAGAGGGTGGCCTTCAGTTCAGTTTGTGCGTCTATTTATGAACCAAATTCATAAAAATGGATCGTTGTTGAACAAAACAACCAGAGTACGTTCTCGTCCAGTGCTGTCAATCGAAAATATTGCTACTGTGGCTACTAAGCAAAATTGCGCCATATGGGGTTCAGAGAACCCAAACGTAACTATTGAGAAGCCAATCCATCCACAACGAGTCACTGTTTGGTAAGGATTTTCTGCTGGCGGCATCATTGGGCCATTTTTATTCTGCTCAACGAATTTTTGTTTCCAAAAATTTAAGACAATGACAAGGACGACACTGGGTTCTAACAAGACGGGGCCACATGTCACAGAGCTAACGACATCATCCATATTTTACACTCTGCACGCAGAGAAAAGATATGGTTACACTATGGTCACCGCAACAATAGTATGTTCTCTACAATAAAAGCATGTTCGTCGCAACCATAGTATTGTTTTTTTTAATTTCATTTTGACAACAGTATGATAGCGACAATATTACTATTGTTGAAATGTAACAATAGTATTATTGCCAAATTTTGAAACGAAAATATGGTTGTAGCAACCATATAAACATGGTTGGTACAACAAAAGTATTGTTGTTTAATATTTACGTTAACAATAATATGATTACGGCAATCATACAGTATGGTTGCGACTATGAACATAACAAAACAGGTTTTATAGAGCATACATGTATGTATGTGCGTATGTTTTTTTTGATATACCAAAAAAAACACACACACTATACAGTGCATGGTTGTTGTCAATTATAAAAAACAACAACCGAGAGGTAGTTTGAGGAATTTTTATTTATTATTCGTTCGGTAAAATACTATACTACCGTCTTTTTATTGTTTATTTAAAATCTGCCTGCACTTAAGTATCGTATATAGCCATTGTTCGTGGTTTAATCACATTTGTTACTTGGGGTCTACGGATGGTGAAGTAGCATTGACCCCTGCTGGCAACTAAAAGTATTTTCAACTGCCTTTGGAATGTATATTTTTGTTTCTTTAATGAAATGTTCAATAAAAGCATGGCCTTAAATCTGGCTATGAACTAAGGGAAATGAGTTTTAAAATAACTTGCTTGACAGAAATCTCTATTTTTGAATAACAACATTACCCAATCGTAATAAATAATTTTGGGGATCATAGTATGGTTGAGTGAATCCTATTTGGTTGTAATTATAATAGTATGGTTGAGTGTGAATCATACTATGGTTTTGGGGATCATAGTATGGTTTGCGTTTGAATCATACTATGGTTGTGAGGATCATACTATGGTTGTATGATAAATATACTATGGGTGTGAGGATCATAATATGATTGTGGAGATAATAGCATTGTTGAGTGTGAATTATACTATTGTTGTGAGGTTCATAGTATGGTTGTGGAGATCATAGTATGGTTAAGTGTGAATCATATTATGATTGTGGGGATCATAGTATGGTTATGTGTGAATCATACTATTGGTGTGAGGATCATTATATTATTGTGACACAACCAAAGAATATACTCGAAGCATATACGTAAAAGGATAATTCTCATTAGTTTGAATCAGACTACTGTGTTAGTTATTATAAGTGGTCAAAGTAATCGTATCAAAAGACTGTGAAGAAAACATGGGGTGTTTTTAGAAATGGAAATACAATCTGCCATGCAACCATGGCCAATACATTTCACTAACTTTACCAACCAATTTAACTTTGATTCTGAAAAAGAATAAACAAAGGTCTCTAACCAGAATTTAAACTGTTCAAGTCATAAAAATAAAAAAAGACCGAATAAATGTTAACAAAATTAGAAAACTATTTCATAAAAGAGTTTAATTTTTTTCGTGAAGATTTTCATAAAAACTATTAACAAATTTTACAATTTTTATAAAAGAATGTCATTGATGCTTTGAAATATTGTCATAAAAATTATAAAAAGTGTTAGTTTTTTTTATATATTATGAAAAGTTTCTTTGGCTGAAAAAATAATACAAATTTCGCAATTTGTATGAAATTTTTTGTGATTTTCACGAACTTAATTATTTCCAGAATATAAATTGTTCAAGTCTTAAAAATGATAAAAGATCGAATAAATTTAAACAAACCAAAAAAACTATTCTATGAAAAAGATTCATATTTTACATGAACAATTTTCATATAATTTATGAACAAATTTTATAATTTTTATGAAAGAATTTTAGAATATTGTGAAGTATTGTCATAAAAGTCATGAATACTGTCATGATAAATATGAAACAATTTCATGAAAAATAAGTAATATAAATATGAAACTACAACATATTAAGTATGAAACTACTTCATACGTAATAGGTATGCAAATATATTCCTAAAAATATGAAAGAAAATCTTAAAAAAAAATAAGAAAATCTTTCAATTAGTTCTTATACTCGTATATCGTAATTTTTTATCATCAATCGATTTTGGAATTTTTTTAATTTATTTTATAAAAAGTTTTTTTGGCTGAAAAAAAGACAAAATTCGCAATTATATGAAATATTTCGACATTTTTACAAACATAATTTTTTTTAGTGTATTTCTTCATAGAAACAGCCTGTATTTTTTATTAGTGCCTGATTCGATAAAGCCTACCCAAATCCGCTGCTGCCGTACTTTATTGGCGTTTGTCTGTGAAGCAGGTGTCATTGTGAGATTTTCATTTGGCTGTGTAAATATTATGTGTGTATATTTATTTTATTTACTCCATTCTGTCGGAATATGTATGTGTGCGTGTGTTTGTCTGTTTTTGTAAATACATCGGTAGATCCCATACATAAGTACTACGCACATCCTGGCACTGGTGTCTTTCTTTGCATAATAATGAAAAACAATATTCAAATGAAGTTTTCCTTTATTTGGTGTTCACAAGTACTTGCTTGCACTTCAGTCGATGTCTGTTCCTTTTGTTTTTCTGGGTGCGGGTTTTTGGGTAAATATTTTTTTTTGTTTTGGCACAAAAGTGAAAGATTTCCTTTGTAAGGGAAATCACAAAGAGAGGCGTCACGCTGAGAAGGGGGTCTAAAAGTAATTACTCAGAGAAATGTAAGATCTCTGAAACAAAACAAAATCAATTTTAATACAAGCACCGGAATACAAAGCATGTTTTCAAAATTGAGTCACAAACAATTTACATAATCAAATGAATTTTTTTCTTAAATGGTGGCAAATTTATAGAATCAAAAAATAATTTTTTCACCGTTTACTGAAAATTTTTTCGTTTTTCATATGATAAAAACAATTAAAATATTGAGCAAAAAGTGTGTAACAAATTTGGGCAGTGAAAAAAGAATCTTGAAAATCTCTTAGGATCAGTGAAATTTAGAGTACTATGGTCATGCAAGGGTTCAGAAAATAAAGCCTTTCAAACTTATGCATATAATTGCAGTGTGCGCCAGAGCCCAAAGACACGAGAAATTTTAGCACTACCAACGTTTACGAAACAAAGTTCTTTCCTCTTGCAGTGAGGGCAAAACCATTTGGTCAATTGTCAACAGTGTACTGAGCAACGCTTCTTTAATTCTTGCTCATTATATATTTCTTCTCGCACCCTCTTTTTAATGGGTAAGGTGGTATATACCATTAGGTAGGGACTAAATGTGTAGCGGATAAAAAAACCATTTAAGACTTATATATGTTTTCTTCGTCTTCCGTCTGTGCCAATGGTTCGCACGATAATTCTCGAAAGAAGCTACTAATTAACTTGAAATGTTGCAAATCTTAATGTTTTTCCAAACCGTCTATGGGATTGAAAATAGGCCATATTGCCACATCCATTTGGAACCTCATATACACATATAATATTGCGCCCCACTTTTGTTTATCCTGAAATATCATTAATACTTTTCAGACGATCTAAGTCGAAATCACTTTTTGATTTTTGGAAATTAGAACTCACATAACCTGTTTTCCTTGTACATGAAATTCGCTTTAATTGTGAACTCCATAATATTTTCAAATCGGCTTTATATGCGCATATGAAAAGTGAGATTTACATGCTCTATTATGGTACTCCCAGTGCAAATGTTACAATATTTAATATGTATTGAATTATGAAAGATACTTGAAACTGAAAAAAATACGGAGAGCTACTCGAGCTACTTGAAAATAACAGGAAAGTGAACATCAGCTACTCTCAAACTTCGTACAAATCGGTCAACCCGTTTCAGAACAGCAAGACTTTAAGTAATGGTAAAAAATACATATTCGCCATTTTTTTCAAAAAAAAAAAAAAAATAAACAAATAATAGTGGCCATTTACTCGTATAGGATTATAAAGACTCTTTTTATAAATTTTCTACTGAAAAATAATAATTAAAAGAGTGATTAAAAATTACTGATGACTAATTAAAGCCTTAGCCAGGCGCTTCTTTAATCTTCCTCAAAGTTGACTCTATCCGGGAGTAGATTTGAACCCACATAACCTTTTTCCCAGTGCATTAATATCAATTGAATTTTGTATTCTGCAAAATTTTTCTTCCTTTCTGGAATGCGCAAAAGAAAAAATGTGGATACCCACACAGTCTTCCCTTTAGGAGATTTTATTAAAATCGTACGCTGCAGGCAATGAGGGAGGAGGGAAAATTTAAATTCATATATGAGTGGGTGAAGGAATATGTCGGATCATTTATCAGTCGGTTGATAAATGCTTACTTGTTTTACCCTGCATATTAGAATGGATAGAATTTTCACGATGCCATACCATTTGCAACACTTCGAAGTACTGTTCGGAGAACCTATAAAGTGAATATATTCTAAATCGTCGTAAAATTCTTAGAAGTTGTAGCCATGCCCGTCTATCTGTCTATGGAAAGCAAACTACTTTTGAAGCTGACGTGGCTGAAATTTTGCCAATACATGTGCAAATGGTTGTTTTTAAAAATGACCATGTCAGCCAAGAGGTAAACATTTTCCCACAAAAGGACAGGGTCAACCTATGAAAAAATCAACAGCCCTATACATAAAAACACAATATTTAATAAATTATTGTCGATCTGACGCTGATATTAAAAATAGTATATGATGTTTCCATGGATCGATACACATCCTATTTAAGAAGTGGGCGGTGCCACGCCACCTTAAAAAATTAAATTTATTGCTAAAATAAAGGACCGATCATTAGAAAATTGTAACTGCATGAAACCAATGATAAGCATATTATTATAGCCTATACGAGGGCTGCTATATATATATCTGACCTAATAATGAAAATGCAAATATTTATCATTAAAAATGGTTCTATTGTTTTTCAAAGTATTCTTCACACTTTTGCAAGCGCTTAAACCAATTGTCGAAGCCCTTTTTCACTCCGATTAAACACCTCCAAAACATGGTTTTTGAACGCATCAATAGCATCTTCTGGCGACGAAAATCGTTGACCACGCATTTTTTTCTTGATGAGCGGGAATAAAAAGAAGTCATTGGGCGCCAAGTCAAGGCTGTACGGCGGATGAATCATCAATTAGACGTTTTGGCCGGTCAAAAAAGCGCTGGTTTGATCCGATGTGTGAGAGCTTGCATTGTCATGGTTGCATGATTCGTCTTCTCTTGTTCGTTCTTCGAATTTCTCCGAAGACTTCAGGCAAACAAATTGTGGTGTACCACTCAGAATTAACCGATCTACGTTGCTCAAGTGGAACAGTCGCCACATGACCAGTTTTGCCATTTGCTTCGAATGCTTCTCCCACGAACAACTTTCGTTGGATTTGGCTCGTCTTCGAAGACCCACTCTTCGAAGACGGTCGATTGCTGTTTTGTTTCAGGATCATAGGCATAGATCTATGATTCGTCAAATTGTGCGGGATCTATCGAGAACAAACTTTTTTACGGCCTAGTGTTCATGCAATATCGAATGTATGCTGGCAGAAGAAATGTCCAAGGATGCCTCTATCTGACGATCTTGCATTATTAGTTTACACACGTCATCAATGTTCTCTGCCACAACGGCCGATTTTGGACGATCTTCGCCTTTGAGCGAGCGTCGGCCACGATTGAATTTATTAAACCAGTTTTTCACAGTGCTATAGGATGGTGCTTCATCGCCATACAATGAGTTAAGTTCATCGATGCACTCTTGTCGTGATAATCCAAGTCGAAGGTTGTGAAAAATTATCGCACGAAAATGTGCACGACGTAATTCCATTTTTTTGCCAAATTGATTTTTTCAAGTCACTGTAAACAACACGAATGATGGTCGTACGTCGAAACGTTCTGAGTAGATACGTTTGTGCTAAAAAATGTCAAAATTTCCAATGGAAATGTCAGATGGCGCCAGGCAACACTTAGTGTTGCCTAGGCAGGAAATATATATAGCAACCCTCGTACGATAGATATTTCGCACTAATCGGTCAATCTGTTCCAACCAATAGCCCAAAAATATATTTTTGGCTACTTTAGCAGCGATTTATACGATTATGATGAAACTTTTTACAATATTTTCGGGCAAACATTTTACAGGTACTTATAATGACCCAACTATAAATAAAATACATATAATAGCAAAAAAATGAAATGACCGCCGTGGGTGGCCCGACCCCACGCTTTGTTTAAACACCACATGCCATCAAAGCCGTTAAATCAAGAATTCACAGAAATCCGCTCCGAAAACAGAAAATCATTGCCCGAGATATGAATATCACGCAAAAGTCCATGAGTCGAATCATTAAAACAGACTTGGGACTTGGGGCTTTCAAACGACGTACCGGACATTTATTGACTGCAGCTTTAAAAAAAAGAGGATTGAAAAATGCAAACGTCTTTTGGTGAATCACGCTGATAACTTGCACAGACAAATTTTGTTCACCGATGAAACAATTTTTACCGCTCTGGAACAATTTAGCAAGCAAAATAATACAGTGTAATAAGTGGTCATTTAAGAAAGGATCTGAACTGATCCCAAGGGTGGAAAAGGGTCATCACCCATCTTCAGTCATGGTTTGGTGGGATGTCTCTTACGATGGGGTCACTGACCTGCATTTCTGCGAACAAAGAGTTAAAACATCGGCCAAAGTTTACCAAGAATCCGTTTGAAAGCTGTTGTGATCCCTCTTAGCATTTCCCTGTTCCAAAACCAGCCATGGACTTTCCAGTAGGATTCTGCGCCGGCCCATAAGGCTAAAATGTCCCAGGCCTGGCTTCGAAACAATTTGCCAGCGTTCATTTCCTCTGAAGAATGGCCCTCAGGCAGTCCAGATTTGAACCCATTGGATTAAAAATTGAGGACGGCTTTAGAGGACAAGGTTTATCACAAAAGATAACCCAACATTGGATCTCTTAAGACTGCTTTGGTTCGAGCTGTGGCCAATTTTCCAATGCACGAGGTTCGTGCAGCTATTGACGATTGGCCAGTGCGACTTCAGGCGTGTGTAAAGGCAAAAGGCGGACATTTCGAATAAGTATATTCTTTTTGGATACAATATACATCAATAAATATATTAAAAAATATTTGGTCCAAAAACATTCAGTACTTTTTATTTTACAGCATAAAACGTGTGTAACAGTATTTATGTCCCTTCTAAGTACATACGAGTATACTAGATTTCCCCTACCATATCTACGTTCTTATTGCCGGTTTTGCATTTATTATTTACATTTTCATAATAATTTCCATATACAAAACAATATGTTCTTCTTTGTCTATTTGGGCAAAATTCTGTTTGAATACATTACGGCGTTATTATTACGGCTTTAATAGAACGTACATTTAGAAAATTTCCTCATTTCGTTGCCGGTTTTTTTTTCTTTATTTTTATTTTTTTTTTTTTGTGGAAAACCATTGTCGATGAGGCAGTATTGAATGCATGCATCATAAATAAAAGTATTGACTCTTTAACTATACGAGTACTCGTACTTTTCAAAATGCATTTACATGAAATTATGGTCCTCGCAGTGAGTAAGGACGAATGCCCAGTAAATAATGACCCCAACACTGAACTAGTTTGTTTGTTTTCCTTTCGTCTGCACACACACACCCACAAATACAAACGGATATATACACACATATGAGTCCAAAAGGATAGAAAATGTTTCTTTATTTTATGGACTTCAGTCGAATGTACTTTTCTTTTGTTATCTTTACGATTTCTGTTATTTGTTGAAGTACTCAAGGATGTATGCATGTACGTATGCAATATGTGCTTACAATTTCAATTTTCCGAATCCTTGAAATATGTTCCATCAATAACCACAAGGAAACCTTCAATGGTCTTTATATGCTACGATTTGGACCTTATCCATTATAATTACATAATGGACTGTATTTTAATTATTTTGAACTTTGAACTTCCCTCGTACGTAATTACAAATCAATACTGCATCTGCCAACCACAATCGGGTATTAGGCTATAGTATATTTATACCCTTCACTACATTGTGGTAAAGGGTATTATGACTAGGTGCTGACGTTTTTACCACCATCAGGAAAATGATATAGACCCAATGATAATTTAACCGATCGATTTAAAACCACTTCAAGATTCAATTGAGCGATATCCGTTCGCCTGACTGACCGTCGGTTTGGCCATTTATTGTTGTAGTCAAGGTACAGGTTGTAAATTCAAACCGATTTTAACAAATCTCTGTGTATTGTTCAGTCTTAGGCTAAGCACGAACCCTATTTTAATTAATTTATGTCAGTCTGTTTTAATATAATACAAAGGTTGTTCCCGATTGCAAAAGCTGTAGCTGTAGATGCCTGATTCTACATTTCATTATGACCGTATTTCGTACATGTTTCCATGTTTTCGAATAGCAAAGACCCATTTCGTAAAGAGGTCATATCGACGGTGACCAACGGTTCATTGTTTTAGTAAAAGCACACTTGTTTAGCCTATTTGGCGCTATTTTTCACTGTTTTTTATACCAAATCTTCAATTTTGTACACTATTTTTCCCCTTTATATGTTCACTTTTTTCTCCATTGACTACGGGTTGCTACATATATTTCTGTTGCCTGGCGCCATCTGACATTTCCATTGGAAAGTTTGACTTTTTAAGCATAAAAGTACTCGGAACTTTTTGACGAACGACCATCATTTGTGTCAACTTGGCAAAAAAAACTTGGAATTAACTCGTGAACATTTTCGTGCGATCATTTTTCAGAACTGTCGACGTGGATTATCACGACAAGAGTGCATCGATGAACTTAAATCATTGTATGGCGATAAAGCACCATCCTATAGCACTGTGAAAAACTTATTTAATGAATTCAATCGTGGCCGACGCTCGCTCAAAGACGAAGGTCGTAAAGGTCGTCCAAAAACGGTCGTTGAGCCAGAAAACATTGATGCCGTGCGTGAACTGATAATGCAAGATCGTTATGTGACATACCGTGAGATAGAGTCATATTTGGGCATTTCTAGCACCAACATGCATGCGATATTGCATGACCAGCCGTAAAAATAGGTTTGTTCTCGTTGGATCCCGCACAATTTAACAATCGCTCAAAAGAAGGCTCGTGTCGATTGGTGCAAAGAAATTTTAAAAAAATACGATCTCGGTGCTTCAGAAAACGTTTATAAGATCGTCACAGGTGACGAATCATGGGTATATGCGTATAAGCCCTAAGCAAAACTGCAATCGACCGTGTAGGTCTTCGAAGACGAGCCAAATCCAACGAAAGTAGTTCGTGGAAGAAGCACTTCGAAGCAAATGGT
Organism: Hydrotaea diabolus; assembly: GCA_963513945.1. Lineage (NCBI taxonomy): Eukaryota > Metazoa > Arthropoda > Insecta > Diptera > Muscidae > Hydrotaea > Hydrotaea diabolus. The sequence goes on along the minus strand of OY740716.1, from coordinate 219,567,146 downwards.
CGCCTGTTTCTTAGGCAAAACTGGCCATGTGCACGCAAAAAAAAAGTATGGTTAGGGTGACAATATTTGAAGAGGATCATACTATTGTTGGGTATATAGTTGTGGCACAACAAAAGCATGATCCTTACAACAATAGTATAATTCACACATAGCCATACTGCGATCCCCACAACCATAGTATGACTCACACTCAACCATACTATGATCTCCACAACTATGATCTCCACAACGATAGTATGATTCACATTCAACCATGCTATGATCTTCACAGCAATAGTATGATTCACACTCAACCATACTATTATTGCCACCACCATATTCTGATTCTCACAACCATAGTACTATTCTTATACAACCATAGTATAGACAATTATTATGCAGTTTAAGCTCTTTAAGACTTCGGAGAAACGAACGCCGTGTTTTCTAATCTGCACTTGTGCTTCATCCGTAACAGTAATCGCGAACACACGCGCCCGAAAGACTGTGTAGAATCCTTTATTCTACGTCACGTGGCTTAAACGCTCTTATACGTGATCTTTAAAACAGTCAATATCAATCGCAGACGAACACTCAAAAAAGACTGTGTAGAATCCTTTATTCTACGTCACGTGGCTTAAATGCTCTCATACGTGATCCTTAAAACAGTCAACACGAAAAACCTACATAACCTAAATTACGTCGTCCACTCTGTTATTCTAGAGTTATCCGTTATACATACATAACTAGAGTTCTTCACTCTACATAATATCGCGAACACTCTGTAAATGACTGTAAGGGTCCCCTGGCCCTTTATCACGAGGTTTAAGCCAAACTAGGTTTAAAATTCCCAGACATGTGATCCATACCAGTTATATACTATTTTGACCAAATTAATTAAAATTCCTGTCAATAAGCAGAGATCCATATTACAAGAAATCCATACTAGGATTCATTATTGAATTATACTTAAGATTCGTATACTTATTGTTAGGCTCCTTTGGAGCAGATTCAATAATTCAAATAAAGCTTACATAAAAAAAACCATAGTATGATCCTCATAACCATAGTATGATTCACACGCAACCATGCAATTATCCGTACAACCATAGTATAATTCAATCAACCATACTATGATCCCCAAAATTATTAATTAGGATTGAGTGTTGTTATTCAAAAATGAGAGTTTTATCAAACAAGTTATTTTAAATTGCATAACAATTAGTTCATAGCCAGATTTGATGCCATGTTTTTATTGAACATTTTATTCAAGAAGCAAAAATATATATTCCAACGGCAGTCGAAAATACTTTTAGTTGTCAGCAGTAACGAATGTGATTAAACCATGATCAATGGCTATATACATATGTGCAGTCAGATTTTAAATAAACGAGAACCAGTCGGTATTAGAGTACTTATTTCACCGAACAATGTAAACATAATAAAAATCCCTTGGACTACCATCCGATTGTTGTTTAATGGACCACAACCATTCACTGTATCCTGTGTACGTGTTTTTTTTTTGTGTATCAAAAAAACATACGCACACATATACATGTATGCTCTATAAAACCTGTTTTGTTATGTTTATAGTCGCAACCATACTGTATGCTTGCCGTAATCATATTATTGTTAAAGTAAATTTTAAACAACAATACTTTTGTTGCACCAACCATGTTTATATGGTTCCTACAACCATATTTTCATTTCTAAATTTGGAAATAATACTATTGTTACATTTCAAAAACATTAATATTGTCGCAATCATACTGTTTTCAAAATGAAATTCAAAAAACAATACTATGGTTGCGACAAACATGCTTTTATCGTAGAGAACATATTATTGTTGCGGTAACCACAGTGTAACCATATCTTTTCTCTGCGTTCCGCTTGAGCAACGTAGGACGGTCAATTCTGTGTGGTACACGGAGAAATTAGAAAAAAGGAACAAGAGAAGACGAATTACTGTGTACCATGACAATGTGAGCTCTCACACATCGGTTCAAACCAACTCCTTTTTGACCGGCCAAAACTACCAATTGATTTGTCATCCGCTGTACAGCCCTGACTTGGCACCCAATGACTTCTTTTTATTGGCGCACCTCAAGGCAAAAATGCGCGGTCAACGATTTTCGTCGCCAGAAGATGCTGTTGAAGCGTTCAAAAACCATGTTTTGGATGTGTCTCAATCGGAGTGAAAAAGTGCTGCGACAATTGGTTTGAACGCATTGAAAAGTGTATAACCATGCTGGAGAATACTTTGAAAAACAATAAAACTATTTTAGATGATAAATATTCGCATTTTCATTATTAAGCCAGATATATACGGAGCAGCCCTCGTATTATAACTCACCGATCATGTCTCCTAGTGCATAAAAGTCACTTAAATTGCGAACTCGATAATTTTGATTTACCTCTTAATACGAGCTTACGAAAAGGTTGGATGGTAATATTGATTCTGTTTGTTCCAGTTCAAATACAACAAGCCGTCTATTTCTGGTATTTGCATAGTAATTTTATTACTATTCACACGATCCTTCTGAAAATTAGTAATTAGAAAATTGATTATAAATTAGATTAAGTGACAACAAATTGAAGCCTTAGCCGCGCCCCTACTTGTACCTACCACAAAAACGATACTAGCCGAGCTTAGATTCTAACCTACATAAGCTTTGCCTCATGCATGAATTTATAGCTTGAATTATGTTTTCGACAATATATATGCTTTCGTTTTTGTATTCTTATAAGAAACTAGTAAAAAAGCTTAAGTCGGGCGTTGTCGACTAAAGGGTGGTTAAATTTTAAGGGCCGTGTCGAATGTGAACCACACCTAAACATCAGGCTCTTTTCTATATTTCATGTGATATTTCTAAATTTTAGACTAACTCAATTTGAACTATGGAAAGAGACACAACAGAGCAACGCGCCAAAGTTATTCAAGCTTATTGTGAAAACGGGTGTTGAAATCAAAATGCATATCGTGCACCTTTTACGCGCGTCGTTGATGAACATTATGCATAAAGACTTGCATTTACAGGCTTACTAGGTGCAATTGACTCCATAACTAAAAAGTCTTGACCATTCCAAACGTCATCAATGGTCAGAATGGTGGCAAGAAATGGCAACAGTGGGTGATTAATTTTCGAAGAAAATCATCTTATGTGATGAGGCACATTTTCAGCTCAATGGTTTCGTAAATAAGCAGAATTGCCGCATTAGGCGAATGATAATCCAAGAGTGATTGTCGAACAAACAATGGGTCTCATGCATAAAACGTGAGCTTGAGCTCGGACTCGATTTTTTGAGTAAAAGGTGCTTGTCGTATGCATAATAAGATTTGATGTATTTGCTTTTACTCACTGCTCACGTTTGATCTCTTCTTGCTCAGTTTGACCTTAGAAGTTGAAGTTAGATGAGATTGTTCTCATTTTCATATGCATAAAAACAAGCTTTTGCTTACTTTTGTGAGCTCTTGCTTAAATTTTGTGGAGCATGCCCTTTTGTTGACTCGCGTACACTAAAAAGGAATCATGGATGAATATTTTGTACCACAAATAAATAAAAAATGTTATCAACAGCGTAAGACGAATTTAGCTAGTGAGGATAAAAAATTATATTAATTATAATCTTAATTATTATTATTTTTTATATAATTAATAATAAAATAATAAATACATAGATTTAATGGTAGTAGCATTTGCTGGTTAGCGAATTATTTTTTGAGGGTTCAGAAGAAAGACGTGGTGGTGCTTGGTAACTGACTTTTTTCAAGTAAATATTTATTTTCTTTCATTTTTTGTACTAAAAATTTAGATATATCGTCAGTTTCTATTTTATTATTATTATTTGCTTCTACTTCTACTTCACTGCCACTTGACGACATGTTTGCACTTCAGTAACAATTAGACGTTTGATCTCAATTGGTTTGGACTCATTTTTATGCATACGAAATTGAGCAAAAGCTGTTGCTGTTCGATCCAACTCAACTTACGAGCAATTGCTTACTTGACTCAAATCATCGCTTTTACTCGTTTTTATGCATGAGACCCAATGCATCCACAAAGAGCGGCTGTTTGGTGCGGTTTATGGGCTGGCGGCATCATCGGGCCTTTTTTTTCCAAAATGAGGCCGGTCAGGCAGTTAATGTGAATGGTGTTCGCTATTGTGAGATGATAACGAACTTTTTATAGACCGAATTGGATGATATGGATGTGGACGATATGTGGTTTCAACAGGACGGTGCCACTTGCCAAACAGCTAACGAAACAAATGTTATCTCACGTGGTGGCGATGCTAATTGGCCGCCAAAAGCATGTGATTTGACACCGTTGGACTTCTATCTTTGGGGTTATTTAGAGGAAAAGGTGTACTTCGATAAGCCAGCTACAATTCAAGAGCAACATGATGAGATAATTCGGCATAGAATTTCAATTATAACTCAGCGTCATCGAAAATTTGGACCATCGGATGAAGGTGTGTCGCCGAAGACGCGGCTGCCATTTGACCGATATTTTGCCCCATACATAATTAACTCATAGCAATATTATCATAATAAAATAAACGACAAAAATTTCCTTAATAATTTGTGTTTTATTCAAAATCTATATCGGCCCTTAAAATTTAACCACCCTTTACCTTGTACTTCTAGATATTCAAAAAGCCAACTGAAAATATGATTGTGGAACAAGTTTACCCACACTTTAAAACAAATTTCATATTTAAAATTCTGAGAAAGTTTCATTGTTTTTGGTAAAAATCGGTTGAAAATATATGTGGCAGCAATATCTTAAACCGACCGATTTTTAAAATTCAACAGCGCCGCCCTTGGCTCGGGGTACTTAAATGTGCTAAGCTTCATCAAGATAAGTTGTAATATGTGGCCTCTAGAGCTTAGAGCAGAAAATCGAATGAACATATACGTGGGAGCTATAATAACGTGCGTCCTTGATCTAACAAACTAACGTCTGCCAAATTTTATGAAAATCGCTCAATAATAACGACCTGTAGTTTGATAAAAAAAAAAACCTTAGATGGAATTACGGCCAGCCAGACATCGTTAAATAGAATCAGCAGGTGATACGTGGATAAGTATACTTAAGGGTGGGCCTAGCACAAATATTTTTGGGAGTTTCAAACATTTGCCTGAAACTAACTTATACGAGGGCTGCTACATATATTTGTGGCTAAATAATAAAAATGCGAATATTTATCATTAAAAACGGTTTTATTGTTTTTCAAATATTCTCCAGCTGATTTATACACTTTTGCATGCGCTCAAACCAATTGTCGAAGCACTTTTTCCACTCCGATTGAGACACCTCCAAAAAATAGTTTTTGAACGCTCCTGGCGACGAAAATCGTTGACCACGCATTTTTTTCTTGATGTGCGGGAATAAAAAGAAGTCATTAGGTCCCAAGTCAGGGCTGTATTTCGGATGACCTATCAATTCGACTTTTTGGCCGGTCAAAAAGGCGCTGGTTTGATTCGATGTGTGAGAGCTCGCATTGTCATGGTGCACAAGGATTCGTCTTCTCTTGTTCGCTTTTCTAATTACTTCGAAGACTTCAGCAAACATATTGTGGTGTACCACTCAAAATTGACCGTCCTACGTTACTCAAGCGGAACAGTCGCTACATGACCAGTTTTGCCGAAGAAACAGACGACCATTGGCTTTGAAGTGCTTCTTCCACATACTTTTTTAAAATTTCTTTGCTCCAGTCTTTTTTTGAGCGGTTGTCCAATTATGCGGGATCCACCGAGAAAAAACTTTTTTTACGGCCAGGTGTTCATGTAATATCGAATGTATGCTGGTGGAAGAAATGCCCAAGGATGCCCCTATCTCACGGTATGTCACATGACGATCTTGCATTATCAGTTCACGCACGGTGTCGATGTTCTCTGGAACAACGGCCGTTTTTGGATGACCTTCGTCTTTGGGCGAGCATCGGCCACGATTGAATTCATTAAACCAGTTTTTCACAATGCTATAGGATGGTGCTTCATCGCCATACAACGATTTAAGTTCATCGATGCACTTTTGTCGTGATAATCCAGGTCGAATGTTGCGAAAAATAATCGCACGAAAATGTTCAAATGTTCCTTTTTTTCCAAATTGATTTTTTCAAGTCATTGTAAACGACACAAATGATGGTCGTACGTCAAAAATTTCTGAGTACGTTTATGCTGATAAATGTCAAACTTTCCAATGGAAATGTCAGATGGCACCAGGCAACACTTAGTGTTGCCTAGGTCAGATATATATATAGTAAATCTCGTAGTACCCTGCTTCACAGAGTGGTGCAATGTGGATGCCGCGACTCATTCTAGTACCTTCCATTCAAAAGGCCCTTTATGAAATTAATAAAATTGGTATGCTGCAGGCATTGGAATGACGAAAAATTTAAAGTCCACATATGGAAATTATTTTTTACTCAGTACTTTCTTAATTTGGTACTGCAAGTGTCTGCAATTACTTTGAACTTGCAAATGATATCACAGATTTTCATATTTTTCTCCACCTTACAGAGCATCGGTCTATCGAATTTTTATAGTATGGGGTGATCAATCTGGAGGATTTTTTTCAAAATGGCGTTTTTCGAAATCCATAGTATAGGGTGATTAATCTAGAGGATTTTTTTTCAACATGGAGTTATAAACTTTATTTTTTTCTTTCCAGTATCGTTTGCCATTTCATCATAGAAAGACTTACACAGCAAAAACCACGGTTTGGTGCAATTTATGGGATGATGGAACCATCGGTCTATATTTTTTTTAAAATTGTGTTAGTTGTGGTCTAATGTTAATCTTGCTGCCAATTACCTTTAAACTTTGTTAGATCATAGGTATGAATTGAATTTCTTACAGATCTCATACTCGCATATGATATTTATCAAAATCCAATTAACTACAAACCCTTGAAAATCAATATTTATTTCTATCATTAATTAGATAATTACTTTTTTGTTATAATCCGTAAGAGTATTTTTGTACACAAGCCGTTTTTTGCTATCTTAAGAATTTGATGTTTTATTGCTAAATTACTTTTGATACGTTAATTTCAACCTCCGTTGACTTTCGTGTTTTGTTACGCTTTTATTTTGACCTTGACTTAGATTACAAAATTTTGCAATATACGTACATATGTAATTTTTCAAACGATATGACAGAAAAAGTTTGCTTTTTTTTCTAAAAGTCAGTTAACGACATACGTAAAACCAATTATTAAATGTTGACATTTAATAAGAATCTTATTACGAAGAAATACTCGTATAAGCGATAAAGTCCTGCAGCGAAAATATATCAGTTGAAATGGAAACAACAGACACGTGTTTCTTTCGTAAACAAATTAAAGCGAAAACAACTTAAAACAAATGTACTTGTTGTGGTACAGTTTAGTCTGACCAAACCTCACATGGAGTGAGCTGCAAAGTGGGATTGACTACACAACACTAGATATGCTTATTAATTAGGTGTAACACAAAGCCAAATGAAATTTTTCTGGAGTACACATGCATCTGATCTTGTATAGCGGGTTTAAAGACCCAAATTCCAATTTTAATCAAAGTAAAGAAGCAACGGAATTTTTGATTCTTTACAAGAATCTTTAAATTTCTACTAGAAAGTCCATTAGCAGTCCCGAGAGCACATTGGTTGGAGTATCTACGTATGTTCGCCGCCTTGATATCTAGAGCATTTCATCAACATCATTTTAACGCTACTTACACGAATTGAGGATTGGTCTGGTTTGTATCAGTACAAATTACGTTAACCGTTTGAATTCAAAGCAAGTGAGCATGTTTCAGTCAGCTGATCTGTCTTAAATATAACCACACTCTTAAGGGGCGTGGCTAGATTTTTAATTTTCTGCCGTAAAGTTAATCCAACTTATTTTTACTACCATTCGATGAAGTGTACCGATGTCAATTCAGTCTAATGAAGAGTGTGGTAGGTACTAAAAGTTTAATATGGAAGGTTCTCAAATAGGGCTTTGTGACCATTATTGTATTATGCGAATACAATTTTAAAATAGAAGCGAAAATTATGCGTAAACGTAAACAGTTTAGAGGATTTCAATCTACGCTCTCATAGTCATATGTAAGGAAGGTACAAAAGAAGGCGTGGCTGTGACTCAAATTCCTTGTCAGTTAATGTTCTTTATAATTGATGATTTAACGAATGGTTTTCAGCAAAAAATACTTAGAGCAATATTTAAATTGATATGCGAACACCAAAAGTAGGCGGAATGGTGATTTTGTACGGTAGCCACAAGAAAGGACGTGGGTATCACATTTTTTGTACGCGCGTTTGTAGATTTTATAAAAATGTCGATTAAGGTCGTCACGGACCCGAAATTGCTATAAAAGTAGTGTGCAGCCACGAAAATCAATGCCACTTTGCCATTTTATACAAAACTTGTCTTTTTTAAAATGTTGATGCAAAAGGTCTCGAGCCTGTTGTAACATATTTCGGAATTCACAATTTAAGCGAATTTTATGCGTTAGATGATAATTTATATTGATTCTTTTATGCACTGGAACAGTGTCGTTTGTTTGAGGGTACCATAATGGTCGGGGCCAAAAATTCTTATTTTTGTCACTAAGTTTACCTCATAACTGAGTTGTTAATAAAAAGACGTTGAATTAAATTAATATTGTTGTTTTATCGGGGGCCGCAATAGTGTGATTGAAGCGTAAACGACTATCATGCCACCTAACCCAGCTTCAACCCTGGGTAGAAACATCCAACAGTTTTTCAGGTTTCCACCTCGTAATTGCCGGCGACTTTACGAGTAGAAACTTCACTGATTTGATAGAGGTTTCTCCTGGTTCCTTAACATGTAGTTGTAAGAAATAAAGTTAAGTAAGAACCTACTTTAAAAGTCTACTTTAAAAGATACTCAAAGCAAGTGAAGTGAATAAATATTACTTAAAATTATCTCCTTTTTTGCAACAAAGTACTCGTACACAGACTATTCTTTAACAAATCTTTGGGATTTGAGCAACCGCTAAATGTTTTTTGATTGAAAATATGATACTTTGCGATAAGATACGACAAAAATATGTTTTTCCCATTATGTCGTGAACAGCCCTAATGTACACTGCTATAATACGACCAATTCCCACATATGCATCGACTGTATGGTGGCTTCGACACAGAGATATATCTGCCTGCATCGGAGTTTCAAAATACATACCTAGCCTAATGACGCCATCAACACAATGCATATCCACTCCCAATATGCATCGGAGCAATGGCAGATTCTAATTCAGATTCCTAAGAAATGCAACGAGGTGTGTCATTGTAGCCAGAAAAAGGTGCATGCACTCAGCATACACGCAGAAAAAAAGTATGGTTGGGGTGACAATATTCGAAGAGGATCATATAATTGTTGGGTATATGGTTGTAGCACTACAATATTATGATCCTCACAACAATAGTATGATTCACATATACTATGATCCCCACAACCATAGTATGATTTACACTTAACCATACTATGATTCACACTCAAACATACTATGTTCTGATCCTCACAACAATAGTATGATTCACACATACTATGATCCCCACAACCATTGTATGATTTACACTTAACCATACTATGATTCACACTCAACCATACTATGTTCTCCACAACCATACTATGATCCTCACAACAATATTATGATTCACACTCAACCACACTACTATCTCCACAACCATCCTAAGAACCATAGTGTGTTTCTCATACAACCATAGTATGATCCTCACAACCATAATATGATTCGCACTCAACCATACTATTATCCCTACAACCATAGTATGATTCACTCAACCATACTATGATACCCAAAATTATTTATTAGGATTGGGTTGTTATTCAAAAATAGAGAAAGTAACGAATGTGATTTAACCATGATCAATGGCTATATACTTAAGTGCAGGCAGATTTTAAATAAACGAGAACCAGTTGGAAGTACAGTATTTTACCGAACAATGTAAACACAATAAAAATCCATCGAACTACCTTCCGATTGTTGTTGTTTTTTATAATGGACAACCCAACAAACCAGTCCCTAAGCGTAATATAACTAAATTGGAGAATACACTTACTACTAACAAATTTCCACAACTTTTCTTAAACATACATCATTTGAACCCATAGATTTCGTAACAAAGAAAAATAAACACAAAGTCGTCAACTATACGCTGCTTGCTTCACACAAGAAACAAAAAAACCCAAAGTCGCTGCGACGTATATGATGTGCCGTTATTTGTACACGTGCATTTTGTTTTCTTTGTTAAAGTTCTCAGTTGTTTTGTTCATGTTGAATTGTAAAGTTGGAGTAACAAAAAAGTGAAAATTAAAGAGAAGTAAAAAAGTGAAAAAGTGAATAAATTAAAGAGAAGTAAAAAAGTGAAGAAATAAAGTTTGTAAAAGTAAAATAAAATATATAGAACTATAAAAAAATGTCTTACAAAGCTGACATTTCCAAGCCTGTTTAAAGCTTATATTTCTAAGCTTGTTCAAAGCTTACATTTCTAAGCTTGTTCAAAGCTTACATTTCTAAGCTTATTGTATATTATAGACTAGCAAGCTTATAACAGGGTTCAATTTTGTTTATTATATAATTGTTACCAAGCGTATTACTATAGTTTTCACTAACGTTTTCTTAAGGCTTATGATAGTAAGTTTGTTACAAGTTATTTCTAAATGGTTTTGGTTTGTTGGGAACAACCACGCACTGTATCGTGTGTATGTGTTTGTTTGGTTTATCAAAAAAAAACATACGCATACACACGCATGTATGCTCTATAAAACCTGTTTTGGTATGTTCATAGTCGCAACCATACGGTATGATTGTCGTAATCATATTATTGTAAACGTAAATTTAAAACAACAATACTTTTGTAACACCAACCATGTTTATGTGGTTGCTGCAACCATATTTTCATTTCTAAGTTTGGCAATAATACTATTGTTACCTTTCAACAATATTAATATTGCCGTAATCATTCTGTTGTCAAAATAAAATTCAAAAAACAATACTACGAGTATTGTGGTGACAAACATTCTTTTATTGTAGAGAACATATTATTGTTGCGGTGACCATATAGTAACCATATCTTTTCTCTGCGTGTAAGAAATCGGTTGACAATCGCTTCGGACTACAAAAATTCTGTTCGACGGAATTATTTTCTGTTGCAATCGCCAAATGTTAACAATCTTGATTGACATTCGGTTCGAAGTACAATAAAATAGTTGGTTGTATTAATGGAATGTTGTGTAAATATTCGGTTGTCAGACTGTTGATGCAAATTATAGTTTCTATATAATCTATAAAACAATAATTGGTAATGACAAGAAATATTTGTATTCTTATGACCATCTAGTTTTGCCGATCTCAACATAAAAAAGAAATTTAAAAACAAAAAGAAAATTAAATAGGGACAACACTTAGGGGATTTCCATTTTTACTGCCTATTGGTATAAAATATTTGTCGTGAAGCAATTAAAATATCGTCACCTATGTAGTAGACCAAAGTAGAGCAAATGCTGAAATATGACAATTTAAGGTTGTGCTTGACTTACCTTGTCATAAGTAAAGTTAAAACTAAAAAAGAGAATTTATGACTTGAACAATTTTTATTTTGGTTGGAAACCTTTGCTGTTTCTTTTTTCGTAAGTATACGTATAACATCTTTATATATAAAATTTGGTGAAATGTATTGGCAGACTGTATAGCTGTTTTTAAACCCGCCAAGGGTTTTTTCCAGCAGCCTTTGGCAACGCTTACTTCTGCTAAAAATCAAATGACTTATACTGGAGTCACATTAAGTTTTCGAAAGAGAATTTATTTAATATATGAGGTTACATGCTCCGAAATTTCCAGAGCTCGAACTAGTGCTCGGTTGTCCTAATGCAATAGCGACCGTAGACGCGATAGTAATCATTCGGTTGCGTCAAAAAATATGTTCTCTGTGCCTGCTGAATGGCAGGTGTCTCTTTTGGCTCTCAGATCCTGTTGGACCACTTAAATTATTAAGATGCAAAAAAGAACTTACGAAATTTTGCAGCACATCCGATGTGACTCTCATGTGGACTCCTGGACATATATACATATATGAAAATGAAGATCTGGCAAGAACTGGATCAGCCTCGCATTTATACTTATATGCAGTGGAAGTATCTTTACCGACATGAGCAACAAAAGGTGAAATTCAGAGACATTATCATGCATTTATAGTGTCAAGGTAGAATGCTTTGGAATCGTGCAAAATATTTAACCAATCCTGGTCAAAATTGTATGGTAGGAGGACAAAATCTCTTATCAGTCATAGTAGAAAGGATATTTAAAGACGATTTAAGATACCTTTAAACGATCAATGTCGCAACAGTGACAACATCAAGGAGGTAGATACGATAGAACATGCTCTCTGTGCTCTGCTATGTCTTACCGACTTCACAATAGCCAGGGATCCAGATTTCTGACTTCTGGATTCCTGGCTATCATATTCTGTATATTTTAAATAGACCCGAACAACCTTCCTAGTTTTCTTAAAGGCACTGTTTTATTATGAGAAATAAATATGCACGATATACGATTAGAATTCTCAAAATTAGGTTCATAAAACTATCGATGCTCCTTGGAGCAGTCACGTAAACAAACACACCATCCTTTACTGATTTTAGACAAATATCCTACTGTTTTCTTACGAGTGTTGGGATGGTATGGGAAATAACAAACTGGCAAGTGCGAGTTGTACCAGAATGACAAATATTTCGCATTCGTATGGTGCAGAGTATGCAAATGTACTGCAAAAACAATGTTACAGGCACTTTGAACTTAACTCTGTATTCCAATCGCTGTGATTCGTTTAAAACTAAAATAGTTTTAGCCTTTTTTGCACTCTTGCTCTTCATGATTTATCGCACTTTGTAATCCGTTGTCGATAATATGATTACAATTTGGTTTTGTTGGCATTTTTTGCATTTCTGTTTCCTGCTTTCGCAGTTGCTTCCAGTTTTAAATTCCTGTAGCTAAAGCGATTTCCTTTCCAATGCTTTTGCATGTAAACAATTGGGATATTCATGAACTAAATCTACGAGTGTTGCTATTTTATTGAATTTTATTTTATTAGAATTGACCGTCCTACGTTTCACTAAAGGCACTGTGGTAACATGGCCAGTTATACCGAAAAATAAAATCATTTGCTTCGATGTACTTCTTCCACGAACAACCTTTATTGGATTTGGAACGTCTTGAAAGACGCATACGGACGATTGCTGTTTTGTTGCGGGTTCATATGCATAGATCTATGATTCGTCACCTGTGACATTGTTATACACTGCCTTTGAGCTACCACAGTTATACATTTTCAACATTTCTTTGCACCAATACATACGAGCCTTTTTTTGAGCACTCGTCAAATTATGTGGGATCCAACGAGAACAAATTTTTTCACGGCCAAATGAACATGCAATATCTTATTGATGAAAGGATGCCTTAATCTCACGATATGTCACATGTCGGTGTTGCTTAATCAGTTCATGCACAGCATCGATGGTTTTTGGCAAAGTGACCGAAGTTGGACGTTCATCCTGGAGCGAACGGCGTCCGAGACTGGACCCTTGGTATCAGAGACTATCATAATGGTGCTTCATCGCCAAAAGTCGAAAAAACACTCTTGTCTCGCCCCACGCCGAAAATCGTAAAAAATCATCGCACGAAATATTGACAAAACGTTCTGAGTGATGTTATGCTAAAAATTTTAAAGTTTCCAATGGAAGTTCCAGCTTGAATCTGGTAACACTAGTCAGGACCTGAAATATAGATAGCAACGTATCTTGGAGTGCTATTGGTAATATTCCCAGACAAAAACCGTATTCGACAGCTTGATTTATGGTTTTTGTAGCAATATTTACCAGCTCTTGAATAACCCAATTGTTTGCAAATGAGAAAGAGAAAATCGATGGATGTTTCACAATGATTTCCTGTGAACTTTCTTGCACTTCAAAAGCGTATTGATAGTAACTGAAATGCCTTGGGCAAACTAAAACTGTTGAAACTTTGCTACTGCCGTTTTTTCATTTATTTAAATTTTCTCAGAAAAACCCTGACGTTGAAATGTTGTGAAAGTGAAAATAATTCGAATGAATTCAATTTTAGCTTTCAAGTCTTACACGCTGTGCTTGCAGATTATCTTTGCATTGAGTTTCTGTTTGTTTAGTTTGTTTTAATTGATATTTAAACTTTGCTAAATTTATTTAAATTGAAGTGCATAAATCAAGATTGGAAATTGTAACTAAATTTAGGAGATAAATCACCTACTAGTGAATGACTTCGGCATTTACGAGGTAGAAAATCTGACGCTAAAAACTAAAGGAGTTCTTAGATGGATTTATGCCATGGTAATATGTTTGCTAGTTGGTGTATAATTACTTACCCCACCAAGGCGATTACCTAGAAAGAGGATAGGGTGATCAAACAAGAGGTATTTTTCTCAAAATACAAAAATTCAAATTAAGTGTGAACATTGAATATAATTTAAATGTTGGCTGCAACTATGCCTCAAAGTATTCATTCTGAGGGTCTAATTTTGGATGACTCGTTCGAGCATATGGCGAAATGCTCGATTTTTCAATTCAATTTATAACAACATCTTTATTTACTATTTTTTATATTCACATTGTTTGAGATTTTATTCTCTAAACCCGTGAAATGGTAAACACTGAAAATAAAAAAAAAACATTAAATATAGCAGAACTCACGCGTAATCTGTGAAAAAACCTATTATAAAAAAATATAGATTGAACACCCTCTACAAGTATGAAAAAATATAAACCGATGATTCCGCCGGCCCATAAACCGCACCAAACCTTGGTTTTCGCCGTGTAATCTTTTCATGATGAAATGGCAAACAATACTGACAAAAAAGACAGTAAAGTTAACACGCCACTCACGCTTAATCTGCGAAAAAAAACCCTATTGAAAAATTATCTCTAAATTTATCACCCTATATATAATTTGAGCCGCAGGGTTTATGAACTTTTTGGGCGTGATTCTTGTAGTGGCCGCAATGTTTCATTACTATGTCTCATTTTTCAAAATGCAGTAAATCCATTAACCCAAAATTTTTATCGGTATTTTGAACCGCTTGTCAGAAATAATGGGGGGGGGGGGCGCTCGAATCGTGCTTCAAATAAAAACGAAAAAACTATTTTTCTGTGTAAGTAATCGGCTAATTCTTTGTTTTTTTTCGGAAGGTTAGTATTTAGGATACCGAAAATATGATTTGGATAGCGCATTGATACCATGCTGTCCAGTCCTGCATTTTCGTCTAAGTACAACGGATAATTCATGATAAATTAATCTTGTTTCCGTACAAAGTATAAATTAAAAAAACTCTCTGGTTGTGCCAAAAAAAATTTGAAATGGATGAAGAAGACAACAGCATGATAAATTGCTTGTTTATATTTGATGAGGACCATTTTGATCTAAACGGCAATGTAAACAAGCAAAATTACTGTGTATGGAGTGAATCTAATCCACAAATACTCCACGAGCTGGAACTGCAAGCAAAACGAGTTTCTGTGTGGTGCACAGTTTCGTCAAGCTTCATTGTAAAGCCATACTTCTTTGTAGATGGGGATCGTTATATCTATAAATATGATGAAGGAGTTTATTTGTGCCCAGAACTGCGCGGAAGACATATTCGATTCAACAGAATTTGGTTCCAACAACTGCACAACTGCAGATATAGCCAGACCCGTTATGGCAGAGATCCAACGAAAATTTCCATACAAATTAATATCCAGAAATTCCACTTTGACTGTACCAGACTTGTTTAAGGAATTATGTCAAGTAAGGAGTGTATAAAACGCAACTAAGTAATTTGACTGAATTGAAGCAGCCCATTAAAATAATAATTGAACGATTCCAACTTCAACCTATCCAGCCGCAATGAATAATTTTCTGATCAGGTGTCGCATATTAGTACATGGAGCTAACTTACTGTCTATCATCATCACACACAAGTAGTTATACAAATTAAATTGAATTTTCTATACAAAAAAATTAAATACATTGATTAAAAAAAGTTATTTGAGTTTCTTACTGTGGCACAATTGGTTTTATATAGGGTGATCCATCTAGAGGTATTTTTTCAGAACAAACAAAAATATAAAAATTCGAATCAAGTGTGGAGTCTTTATTGGTAATTTGAAAAGACATTTTATACCATTTATTTTTTGAAAATAACTACCTTCAAATGTTGGCATTTGTATTATGAAAATGAGCGTTCGGTGAGAAACAGGAAGATCCACTGTTTTTGACCAAAATTTTGTTCAGTGATGAGGCCCATTTCTGGCTCAACGGCAAAGTCAACAAACAAAATTGCCGCATTTGGGCTAAAGAGCAACGAGAAGAGGTTCAAGAGGTGCCATTATACCCAGAGTTTGGTGCGGTTTATAAGCCTGTGGAATCATCGGTGCATATTTTTTCAAAAAATGATGATGCCAAACCGTAACCGTGAATAGTGCTCGCTATCGCGCCATGATATCGATCTTTTTGCTACCTAAAATTGAAGCCCTTAGGCTTGACGGCACTTGGTTGGACTGAACAGCAAACGGAAGAGGTTCAAGAGGTGTAAAAACCGCGGATGGTGCTCACCATCGCACCATCGAACTTTTTGCTACCTGAAATTGAAGCCCGTAATCTTGACGGCTTTTGGTTTCAACAGGACGGTGCTACTTGCCATACAGCTGCTCAAACAATGGATCTATTGAGAGGTCATTTCGAAAAGCAGCTAATTTCACGTTTTGGACGGATGAGTAGGCCGCCTAGATCGAGTGATATCACACCTTTAGACATTTTTCTTTGGGGTACGTAAAGTCCAAAGTCTATGCTGACAAACCAGCTGCGATTCAGGTTTTGGAAGCCATATTAGGCGTGTCATTAAAGCCATACCGGTCGAAATGTTTGAACGAGTCTTCCAAAATTGGACCCTCAGAATGGAGACTCTGAGGCGTAGTTGTGGCGAACAGTTGAAGGAAATTATATTCAAAAAATAAATGCCATAAAATGTCCTTTCAAATTACCAATAAAGATTCCACATTTGATTTGAATTTTTATATGTTTTTTTTTGTTCTGAAAAAATACATCTAGATGGATCACCTCATATATATACTTTTATATATATTTATATTTGGAGATTTATTTTACATAGAAAATAAATAATATGATTCAGCTATGTAGGAATGTGAGCTAATATAGACGAGTCTCAGCTGTAAAGTATATCATCCATAATCCCATTTATAAACGAGTACGGCAAATTTAGAATGTAACAATTACCTGTTCCAGAACCAGCCATGGACTTTCCAGCAGGATTCTGCGTCGGCCCATAAGGCTAAAACGTCCCAGGCCTGGCTTCGAAACAATTTGCTAGTGTTCATTTCAAGAATGGCCCTCAGACAGTCCAAATTTGAACCCATTGGACTAAGAGTTGTGCACGGTTTTTGAGGACAAGGTTTGTCACAATAGATACCCCAACATTGGATCTCTTAAGACTGGTTTGGTTCGAGCTGTGGACAAATTTCCAATGACGAGGTTCGTGCAGCTATTGACGATTGACCAGTCCGACGTAAGGCTTGTGTAAAGGCAATAGGCGGACATTTCGAATAAGTAGATTCTTTTTGGATACAATATACATCAATAAATATATTAAAAAATATTTGGTCCAAAAACATTCAGTATTTTTTATTTTACAGCATAAAACGTGTATAACTGCATTTATGTCCCTACTAAGTAGTAGTGAAAGGTGGTGTGGACTTTGCTGCACTTGAAAGTTACCTAACGCCAATGTACCTTGTTACATTTTGTGGCGTTTCAATTTTTATCGAAACTATTTACTGTGTTTTAAAATAGAAATGTTTTCCAGATTTAGCCCTCAGAGGCTGATGTGCAATTAAAAATCGGTTAGGCGGTATAAGATTTACCGAACGTGATACAGTTTAATAGGAAACTAGAGTTTTTTTATGCATCACAAATTCATACATTTCATCTTTTATACGATAATGAGTGCTAAATGGTCCATTGGATGACATTGTCAGCTGTGTTGGAGCAATTTCACAAGTTGTTTCCAATCCAAAAAAAAAAACAGATTGGAGAAATGAGATGATGGGATTAATATAAATATACACTTACCGGAAACCAAATACGAACAATGACATACATTTTATTTATTTATATATTTTTATCTTTTTGTTTGTCTTTTAGGTATCTTCTGGGTGGTTTTCATGAACTTATGGAGCATAAATAATTTAATATCTACTAAACCGAACATGCAATCGAAAGGCAAAACGAAATCACAGTGAAAACCTTCACAGCAAAAACGACTTACCTTTCAAGCTTACTAATGGCTCCATCTAAATGCTGATAAGCTGATTATTACCACATCAACAAAGGCAACTTACCTTTACTATCCCGTATATACGAACATGATTTCGTATTCTTTGGTTTCCTTGCAATTGATTTATCTTTAGTAATCCCATCTGTCTGGTTGGGCTACCAAATTTGTCATATAATTTTTAATAAATCGATAAAAGTTTCCTTTTCAATATTCCTTTGATGTTTGCCATCTTACAAATTCAAATCAATCGATTGTTCTCATTGTTGTTGTTATTGCTGTATTTGCAGCAATTCTTTAGGCAAGTGCCAAACAATATATTTCGTTCGAACGGCATAAGTTTGCAAATGGATAAATTGTGTTTGGCCAAAAGTATTGATAGGATTGCTCAAGTTTCCTTATTTAGCCCGGGGAAAAGGCAATTAGATTGCCAGAGTTTTTTTGTTTAGGAGTTGTAAAAGAATTATTGGAATTTATAAAAGATAGTGCTGGTTGTGGTAAGTAACATGTGTACCCCTAGGAATATACGAATTGCGTGTTTCATGTCTAGTACAGACATTGACCTCCTTTAATGTATAATATTTCTTTAAGAGGTGTATGATTTTAAAATAATAAAAAAACACACATACAAGTGTTCAATTTCTTTTATTTTTAGAGCTTCTGTTTTAACGCGGCGAGTATTTTCTTAGATGTCATTAATTGTAAGACCAGTGATTTCAGACACTCTTATAGAAAAAAACATGTAACATTTAGGGCAACGTCTCGCTATGAGAGCTTCAACCATGGTGAACCATCGCACATGAGCCATTACTAAGTGACGGCCAGCACTCCTTAAGGTCAAAGCCGACGGTACAAATTTGAAGCGTGCTATATGGAGACAACTTCCTAAGTCCCTAAGAACCTAAGTCTCTGCTGCACAATTCCAGAACTGAGCTGAAACTCTCTCCGTGATTTAGGTTTAAACCACTTTCCGAAAGATCGCACCTACTAGTCAGCGCAAAACAATGTTTCTGTATATCATCTAGTGCGGAACGACTTCGATCAGTATGGAAAATAACACTTAATCATTAAAAATACCAAAAACCAATTCAGAAAGTCTTAGTCGGTTGAGTCGACTTACTTAGTAGGGACATAAATACTGTTACACACGTTTTATGCTGTAAAATAAAAAGTACTGAATGGTTTTGAACCAAATATTCTGTAATATATTAATTAATGTATATTTTATCCAAAAAGAATATAATTATTCGAAATGTCCACCTTTTGCCTTTACGCACGCCTTAAGTCGCACTGGCCAATCGTCAATAGCTGCACGAACCTCGTCCATTGGAAAATTGGCCACAGCTCGAACCAAAGCAGTCTTAAGAGATCCAATGTTGGGGTATCTTTTGTGACAAACCTTATCCCCTAAAACCGTCCACAATTTGTAATCCAATGGCTTCAAATCTGGACTGCCTGAGAGTCATTCTTCAGAGGAAATGAACGGTGGCAAATTGTTTCGAAGCCAGGCCTGGGACGTTTTAGCCTTATGGGGCGGCATAGAATCCTGCTGGAAAGTCCATGGCTGGTTTTGGAACAGGGAATTGTTAAGAGGCTCCACAACAGCTTCCAAAACGGTTTCTTGGTAAACTTTGGCCGATGTTTTGACTCCTTGTTCGCAGAAATGCAGGTCAGTGAACCCATCGTAAGAGACATCCCTCCAAACCATGACTGAAGAAGGGTGATGACCCTATTCCCCCATTGGGATGAGTTCAGATGCTTCCATAGATGACCGCGCATACACTCTATCATTTTGCTTGTTAAATTTTTCCTGAACGGTAAACATTTTTTCATCGGTAACAAAATGTTTCTGTGCAAGTTATCAGCGTGGTTCACCAAAAGCCGTTTGCATTTTTCAATCCTATTTATTTTAAAAGCTGCAGTCAATCGTTAAAAAGCCCTAAGTCCCAAGTCTTTTTTAATGATTCGACTCATGGACTTTTGCGTGATATTCATCTCACGGTCCATGGTTTTCTGTTTTCGGAGCAGATTTCTGTGAATTCTTGATTTAACGGCTTTGATGACATGCGGTGTTCGAACAGAGCGTAGGCGGCCCGACCAATGCCGGTCTTTTACATCTCCAGTCTCCTTAAACAGTTTTATGCATCGGTAGACGAACATGCGGGTAATCCCTAGTGGCCGGAGCGTTTTCAAAATATCGCTTTTTTCATTTCACACTTGAAAAGCGCTATTACAGCAATACGGTTCTCATTATCTGACCACTCCATGATGAAAGTTGAAACAATTTTAAAATCCCGTTACAGACTAACGCTATTGAGGTTAGCTTTCAAAACCCATATGACATTAAAGGGGTATGTTCAGTTCTTCTATTGAAATGGTTGTGTTCAATGTTGTAACAGTATTTATGTCCCTACTAAGTATTCTTCTGAATCGGAAAATAGCTTTCATTCTTGGACAAAAGACTAAAACCGGAGTTTCTGTTATTTACTTTTAAAGAAATCACGACAGTTTAATATTGAAAAACACAGTTTTGGAAAAAAAAATCCGAAATGCCGCTTTTCTGGCAACAGCGGTTTTTTGGACATTCTAGCTGAAACGTGCAGATCCCAGAATGGAGCACGCTTTTGAGCTTATTTATTTATAGTTTAGGCCACAAAGCAACCCAAAATATAATAATAATAATATAATTTTTACATTACTCTGCTAATATGCAAATTTTGTTCAACAGGTAACTTCAGGGTGGCCCAAAGGAGCCCAACTAATATGAAACACTTTTCAACCTATTATACCCTCCATCGAAGTTTGTAAGGTATACTAAATTTGTCAATCTGTTTGCAACATAAGAAACTATCAATCAGAGACCCTACAAAGAATATATATTATCGATCATTCTAGACATGTCCTTCCGCCCGTGTATCTGTTTAATAGCGGTCAAGCGAATTGATCTAGGCTTCAGAGGAAAACTCTTTCCTTTAAAAATTACAACTTTTTCCTTTAGATGGGACGCGCATAGTGCTTAAAAAAGGGCATTGTTAATAGGCGTATGGCCAGCATGGTCGAAACCGGCAAGCATTAGTCAATATATGAATACGTAAGAGTACATATGGATACTAGAATTATAGCAAATATTTCTTTGAATCCCAAGATGGACTTATACAGGGTGGAGCGCGGAATTTTGCTTTTTGGCACTGCATGCTGTGTCGGCATTGTTGGTCGAAGAGAGTGAAGAGTGTGCGTGGCTTATAGTGGCTGTTGAGATATTTGTATTCGTCTGCCTTTCAGTTGCCATTATGCATTGGACACGTGAGGAGAGGTCATTTGGTGTTGAAGCGTATTTTTCAAATACACACTCGATCATTGCAGTGCAGCGTGCTTTTCGTTTACGATTTGCTATTCCCCAACGCGGAAGTGTTCCTGGACGACAATCAATTATAAATTGGGTAACTTTATTGAGAACAGCAGGAAATGTGTTATGTGTACGAAGGGGACCTGAGAGAAGGATTACAAAACCACAAAACATCGAGAGAGTTAGAGCAGCAGTTCTGCAATCTTCGAAACGCTCTACTCGGCAGCAATCACTTGCTCTTGGAATTTCCTTTTTGTCAGCCGGCTCTTGAGGCAATGCAATTAGAGGATACGTGGTGCCAACAGGATGGTGCTACTGCAGACACAGCGAGGGTTACCATAAATTGTTTGAGGCAAATGTTTCCTGGGCGGCTTATCTCTTTGAGGAGTAGTGTGAACTAGCCGGCACGCTCACCAGACTTAGCCCCATGCGATTTTTTCCTTTGGGGTTACCTAAAGTCAATGGTATATATCAACAGTGCCAACTCCTTGGAAGACCTAATTAAAAATATTGAGGCTGAAATGGATAGAATACCAGTCGACATGCTTGTTAGAGTTCATGCAAACTTCAGACAACGTATGCAGCAGAGTGTGGATAGCGATGGTCGACATTTGCCAGATACACTATTTAAAGCCATGTAGTTTTAAAATTCCCTACTCTGTTCAATATAATTTATATATAAAATACATTTTGCTAAGGTTTATAATTTCTTTATTTCATTCCCAAATAAGCAACTACCGCGCTCCACCCAGTGTTTAAGGTTTGGCTGAGATTGGGGTTGGACGCTTGGGTCGATGGGGCCCAACAAAGCACACTTTCGGATCTACTTGCCCGAACTTAGCGAGAATTTTTGCATCTACAAATCCAAATGCCTGACATGTTCAATGAAAAAAATTTAAATTTCAGTTAGAGGCAAAAAATGTTTGCATTCGCAATTGAAGTACTTGAAGTACTCTTAGGAGTTTCATGACTAGGTGGAAAAGATGATGGGTGATTTTTACCGAAAAAAAATTAGTAATAGTCATACACATGTATCTGGCCGCGAATTTAACTGTGATTTAAATATATTTCTTATTTGGCTAGGGGTTTGAGTCTCCAGGTACCCTCTACAAATGTTGTTAGGTATCGTTAATGAAAAAACACATTAAAAAAAACAACAAACAAAATTTATGTGGATTTTTTCATCTATACGTAGCGCATGTATCTGGCCAGATACACACACATTTTGAAGATTACTGTAATTTACCCGAAGCTATTTTGTTTTACAATGAAAATAAAGCTGGCGTAGATTGTTCACGTAGAAAAAAAGTATAGTTTTGGTGACAATATTCGAAGAGGATAATACTATTGTTGGCTGTATGGTTGTGGTACAACAATATTATGATCCTAACAATAAAAGTATGATTCAAATAGAACCATACTATGAACCTCACAACTATACTTTGATCCTCACAACAATAGTATGGTTCACACATAACCATACTATGATCCCCACAAACATATTGTGATTCATACTCAACCATATTATGATTCTCACAACCATAGTGTGTTTCACATACAACCATAGTATGATCCTCACAACCATAGTATGATTCCCACGTAACCGTGTTATGATCCCTACAACCATAGTATGATCACACAAATATACTATGATCCCCAATATTATTTATTAGAATTGGGTTGAGTTGTCAACAATAGAATTGAATTATGAAAATTATTTAAAAATACATTAAATTCAAACTAATAGAAGTGATTTATCGAACAGTGGAAAAATTCAGTTTAAAAAAACGTAAGCGCTTTTATGAAAAATATTTCAGTTAAACAAAGCAAAAGCAGTTTGTTTGATAATGTTTATTTTCCATATAAAAGTAATATTACTGCATTAGATCCGTAACAGGGTGTTTCCAAAGTAACGGTCGTTACCGATATTCTGTGATTTTTTAAATAAAATTCCACCCTAAGAATATATGTCACGAGGATTACTTAATTTTGGACCTACGAAAGTTCAAGCTTCGGTAGCAGCCGAAAGCATTCATAAAAAATCTAATTTCAATACTATTTTTGACCATTAAAAAAGTAACGGTCGTTACTTTATAAATGTGCTGTTTTCATATTTCGGAAACAAATATCATGTATTGTAAAATTTTGCACAGGATGTGTCAAGTAAAAAATCTGATTAAATTCTTTGTAATGTTTTCTTTCAGTAATAGGTTTGTTTTCAAATCAAAGAAAATTATTTATCAAAAAAAAAATTCTTTTAAAAAGTAACCGTCGTTACAATATAAAAACTTAAACGATTTTTGTGTTTGAATTCATTTATTGTGGGTAAAAAAAACATAAACGAAAAGCTATAATCTATTGCATAATTCTTGCATACTTTTATTCGATATGAGAACAGTAAACATCATTATAATCTAAGCGTTTTAGGGTGTTGATTTTTAAAGTTGATATGTCATATATTTTAACTGCATTTTTACGCCTTTCACGCTCTTTGTGTCTTTCCTTCCTGGCATTTGGTAGCTTATGTTATCTTTCAAATAAAATGTTCTTGCTTTTTCTCTGTCGACATCAGGAATGTGGGGACTTTTTTTTTGTCAGTACATCGAAAATCGTCTCCAGCTACATCTAAAGCAAGTTTTCTAACAACTGCCATCTTTTTTGACGGGCTAAGTGGTAGCTTGCGTTTGACTATTGATACAGCTTTCTGAAGGGAACGATTTGACTTAAAGCTTCCTATGGCGGACGAGGGCGCAGCCACTACATATTTTTTCTTCTTTCCTTTTTTCACGAAATTTTCTTACCCTTTCACGTGTGTTTTTTCGTTCCTGGGTTTGGCTTTCGGCCGTCATCACCTTTTTTTGATGAAGTCTTCGTTTTTTTGAGCGCTCTCTTTCTTTTGCCAAGTAAGCCTCATGCTTGCCTGCGTCTTCTTTTCGTTTTTTCCTGTATTTTTGCATCTTGGTAAGTTGATCCATGATTTTTCAGCTAAAATCGGATATAATCAAATTAAGTAAGACGAAAACAGTTCAAATGCAAAATGCCAAGAAAAAAAGTCACGGTCGTTACGTCTTCAAAACAATGTTTAAAAAATCAAAATACAAAATTCTTTATGTTACTTACCTTCTAACTTTCCGCTACTAAAAAATTAAATCGTTTGAACAAATTAGGAAAAAATCAAACTTTTGTACATTTGGGGTAACGGTCGTTACAGTCGGTGAGATTGTTTTTGAACTATTCACAAAAAATTCGATTTAAACTTCTCGCCTTCAAAATTGTGACTAAGCATGAAGAACATTGTCAGCTTTCAACTGGCTTTTGTTTTGTTCGTAAACAACCGTTAGAACAGTGTTGCCAAAGGGCTTAAAAAGTGGCCTTGCAATTCACAGGAAAAAAAAATTCCAAATACCAATTTCAAAGTAGCATATTTTTGTTAGTATAAAGAAAATTAAAGTTAATCCTTCGGAAAATGACAGATACATTTATTTTGTGTAATATTAGCGGACAAATACATAAAAAATAATAATTTTATTTTTAAGCTGTAGGGGTCATTTACTTTGGAATTACCCAACAATAACATTGTTCTAAAAATATTTTTTAAAAGAGGAAAAACTACGATCATACGGTATGATTGCCGTAATCATATTATTGTTAACATAAAACACAAAAACAATACTTTTGCCGCACCAACCATATTTATATTGTTGCTACAACAATATATTTCTTTTTAAATTTGCTACAATACTTTGTTACATTCCAGTAATATTAATATTGATAATGCTATGGTTGCGACGAACATACTTTTATTGTGGAAAACATATTATTATTGCCGTGGACATATAGTAATCATGTTTTTTCTCCGCGTGTATGAAGCAAATGGTTACACATTTTACTACAAAGCGGTCAACAAGACGATAGACTTTTGCGTTTTTCTGCAACATGTTGGACACCATGGCACTGGCTGCATTTTGTATTTGCAAAAAAGTTGATGGTCTCAATAAAAATAATGCTAGAAGAAATTTTCTCACTACGTTAGCTGATACATTGGTTCTTCCAAACATTGAAAACCGAATGAACAACATTCACTTCATCAAACAGTTCAACACTTGTTTGGCCTTGGCTTCGTATTTAGGAAGACCACTACGTAAATGTAAGTTTGATTGATATAACATTTGCCCTTCATTACATCTCATTTTCCTCGCTTTTCTTTTTCATTTCAGTTTCCAGTAGTAGTTCCTAGCTCAAGTGGTGCTGATACTCTACATTGGGAGATGAAAAAATTCGCCGACTAACTCGTTTTTTTTTGTTCCAAGTGCTCGAATCCGGTATGCCTACAAGATTCGAAATCAGAGTATAAATGTTTTAGATGCTTACCTGAAGCTGTGTAAGACTTTTTTACTTTAGAATTAATTAAAACTTACTTTATAACTACTGAATTTAATTGAAATGAACTTTATAACAACTATTTATTTGAAATTAAACACAAAAATAAAATTTTTCTTGTTTTATTCTGGTCAGATACATGCGCTACGTACGTGACTATCGGAACATGGGAATGACGGAGGGTTAAGTCAATAATAATCGAACTATTTTATTTTTAAAAAAATACCATTCAACACCCAATTTATATCCAAAAAAGTTTTAGTTATAAACATTAAAAATTGGTTTCAACAACCAAATACATGCAAACCTTTTTCGCGATTTATATCTTAAACCGATCAATAAGTTATGAGTACAGTACGATGTTCATATTTATCACCTTTTTTTGCATTTCAATGCAAACATCTATTTGGTAATTGCGATTGAAATTCCTCTTTTGCAAATCATTGTAGTTTCAACAAATTTCCTACTAATTTTTTCTCTGTGTGCAGGAACGATCCCCGGGGCTTTTTACCAAACAACGATCGACAAGTTTTTGCTCTCACTGATAGAGCAGCACTCTGACTATTTTTCAGACACAAATGCAGCAACAGATCTATCTTTCTTGGCGTTTAAAAAATCTAAACATAAAACTTTGAAGATTTATTACAGGCGGTTGAAATCAAATAAAAAAATAAACTCCATTTCCAGCCAATTCCGTAAAAAATATGTTACTCACTGTCGGTCTCCTTGTATCGAACACCTTAATATATGCATAATAAATTGAAACTTATTTCGAAATCATGAGACCTTCTCTATTACAGTCATCGTTGAAAACCATTTAAGCTCCTACGACTTTAAGCATTTGTCATTTCGGAGATTTCAACACATTCTGGGGCACAGTGTTCACACTCAGAAATCAAAAAACAAACTCTTTGTCAGACAGTGGAAGCAAAACCCCATTTGATGTTCATAATGTTATGAAACTCGCAATGAATTGGAATAGAATGACAAAATGCCCGCAAGTGACGTATTGTAAGAGAGAAAGCAAAGCGCTCAGCCACTTCGCTCGCCGCCCGTATTCGCCAACTTGTTGATATAACACTTTTCATTGTCATTTAATATGATTTATGCCTATATTGCCTATAACCATATATATTATATACATCATCAGACACACACACACACACTTCGACAGTTGTGAGACATACACAGACTCGTACACATACACTCTCATGGGCAGGACTTTAGATGGCACAAACAGATCATGGCAATAATTCAATTTATCATTGAGCCTTTTTGCAACATTCCCGACAAAGTGAACGCACGATGTGCGAGGACAACGCCGGAGCGGAATACGAGTATGTTAAACAGCACCAGGAGCAGCAGCAGCAGCGGGTAGAATATCAAATTTGTAATACCCCGCAGGCCGATTATTTAAACGCGAAATTGTCTACAAAAGAATGACAGTAACGTGTGTGTGTGGTGATGAAACGGCGGGATTGAATACAAAAGGATAGAGAAGAAAAACACTTTGGAAAAGATCCAAAATTTCTTTAGGGACTATTTTTGAAGTACACTTTAAGGTGGTTGAAGATTATTGAAAAGTAAACGCACACTCTAGGGAATCCATATGTGACAGCGCATAGAGAAAGAGACCTAAGGGTAAAAAATCATTTATTTTTATTTTTTTGATGTGGACAACATCTGAGCATCGAATGAGACCGATCCCATGCCCCAAAAGTGTTCCCTCCCAGAGATATGCGCGGTTTATGAAAATGATGGTACACCAAAGATATACGTTAGGGTGGGGCGATTTGAACATCTTAATGGGCGCTTCGCGTTTCAGATTCTTGGGATTGTACCGAGCAAAAAAGTCCACTAGACCATACGTCTACGGTGAAAATCGAGCCTCCCGATTTTGAATTTCAGTTTTTGCTCAGACTTTATTTTTTTGGAAAAATTGCAAATTTTCTTGGGCTCATATTTCGTAAACTATTTCAAATTTTGACTTATTTTCAAAAGTAAAGTTGTAGCTATTGTCTCGGGCTACAATTTGTCTGAACATATTACTTAGAAAAAACTACGGTTTCATGGTCAAAAAGTCGAAAATATAGAAAATTCACGTCTTTTTGTTACGTTTTTTTTGGATATTTTGGCCTATAACAGCCAAACCATTGAGATTTTCGATCCAATACTAACACAAAAATTGTAGCCAAGACAATAGTTAAGAACTCTCTAGTACATCGCAAAAGCGTTGGAACGATCCTTTAGGCAGTTTTACTTTTGAAAATAAGTCAAAATTTGAAATAGTTTACGAAATATGAGCCCAAGAAAATTTGCAATTTTTCCAAAAAAATAAAGTCTGAGAAAAAACTGAAATTCAAAATCGGGAGGCTCGATTTTCACCGTAGACGTATGGTCTAGTGGACTTTTTTGCTCGGTATAATCCCAAGAATCTGAAACGCGAAGCGCCCATTAAGATTTTTTTCCTTCCATACTAATCGCCCCACCCTAATATACGTATTTAAATCTTTAAAATGGCTCTCCTGAACAAAACTGGTTTTTACCCTTAGGTCCCTTTCTATTTTGCGCGTCACATATAGAGATATAGATTACATTTTAGGAGTGAGATTCCGAAGTGAAGCTGACGTTGGTGGTAGAGAAATTATTGTACAGCAAATCTCAAAATTTATAATTCTTTCTGACTATTATACAAATTTATAAATGGCGTTAGATTTTATTTGAAAATTAAACGGATACAAAATATATACTCTTTCATACTCCACTTACTTTTCCTCCAATCTTTAAATTACTTTTACGTGGCGATGTTATTGATAGTAAGCAGGGCAGAGTTGGAGTTTGCGAATTTTGTTCGGAGTCAGAACAGGATTAAAAAAAATGTGCACGAATCCGAACACAAAGTACTTATAATGGGGTGGTTCAACCATAAAGGGTGGCTCAACTATACTCAACCATACTGTACGTCAGTTGTACGTAATACCTTAGCATTACGTTTTTTGCAAAACTTAATTAGACATTTCTTTATTTCAGTGTTTGACATATTCAGGTATGGAGAGGTAGCGCATTAAGATTACTGAAGAATTTTACTAAAAAATGTGTTCAAATCAAAATAATTTCGTGCACTTCGTGATTTTTTTTTGGTTAGCATAATCGACCAAATGTATTCACAATCGGGAGAATTGTGCGCAAATTTCAGCAGAATGCATCTGTAGGAAAATACCTGTGCATGCTCGGCCAGTTTGTTTTGCGGTGTACAGAAAAGCCATCAACCTCGACCAGTCATCGTGTCCAATATCTCACGAACATCACAAATGCTAATTTTGAACGAAGATTTGAATTTACTCTATGACTTTTTTAATTTAAAATTAATTAAAACTTACTTTATAACTTCTAAATTTAATTGAAATGAACTTTATAACAACTATTTTTATGAAATTAAACAGAAAAATAAAATTTTTCTTGTTTCATTCCTTGTTTCATTTGAGCGAAGATTTGAATTTACTCTACTACAAAGTTCAGATAACTCAAGACCTAAAGTCTACAGACTAATTCAAGCGTCCTCAATGCACCGAATGATTGGTTAAACAGACAGAAGTGAATGGTGATTTTACAAAGAAAATCATCTTCATACTTTCACCTCAGTGAGTTCGTTTACAAGCTGAATTGCCGCATTTGGGCAAATGATAATTCACGACTGATTGTTGTAAAGCAGATAAATCCAAAATGAGTGACTGTTTGGTGCAGTTTATAGGCTGGTGGCGTCATCGGGCCGTACTTCTTGGAAAATGAGGACAGCAAAGCAGTTACCGTAAATGGTGTTCAAAATCGTGAGATGATAACTTCTTGTGGCCAAAAACTGAGGATATGGACCGGGACGATATGTGGTTCCAACAGGATACTGCCACTTGCCACACGGCCAACGAAAAATGACTTATTTGCACGAGAAACTTAATGGCCGTATTGTCTCATGTCGTTTCGTTGTTAATTGGTCACGATCATGTGATATTGGACATTTTTCTTAGGGAATATTGAAAAGAAAAAAGCCAAGAACAATTCAAGAGCTCAAGGACGAGATAATTCGGTACATTGACAACATTGAACGTCCGTTATGTCTCAGAGTTATTGAAAATATGAACCATTGGATAAAGGTATGACAGCAAAGCTGTGGCAAGTATTTGGCCAATATTTTTTTTAACACATAATTGCCATAGATCCGTCTATCATAATAAAAAATATTGAGAAAATTCTCTAAACACTTTATGTTTGATTTACAATTAATATCGTGCGTTTTGATTAGACCACCCTTTATATTAATAGCAAGTAAAAAAGCTTCAGTAGATTGATTCGACTAACATGTACCTTCACACTTACTTAAAAGTATATGTGACGCGCAAAATAGAAAGGGACCTTAGGTTAAAAACCAGTTTTGTTCAGGAGAGCCATTTTAAAGATTAGGTCCCTTTCTATTTGCGCTTAGAATCGTCGACTTCACTTTCATAAAACGCGCATATCTCTGGGAGGGAACACTTTTGGGGCATGGGATCGGTCAGATGTTGTCCACATCAAAAAAGTGAAAAGTTTATGAAAACTTTTGTTCAGGAGAGCCATTTTAAAGTTTAGGTCCATTTCTATTTGCGCTTAGAATCTTCGACTTCACTCTCATAAAACGCGCATATCTCTGGGAGGGAACACTTTTGGGGCATTGGATCGGTCTCATTCGATGATCAGATGTTGTCCACATCAAAAAAAGAAAAAATATACAGATTTTATATTTTCCTACGTTCCGTCCTCCAATACCTGAAGCGTACAAACTTTATTGAAATCCCACTGAAAGGCCGCTGAATTGTGTGGGAGGTACTAGAATGGGCGTGACATCCACTTTTTTTAAAAGCGTAATTTAAAAATATTGCAAAATAGAAAATTTAAGTATAATTATGCATTAGGAAAAAGTTATGTGGGTTGTGCGCGGGTCCTATTTGTGTGCTGTACAAAAAGGGGAGTGGCAGAGGTTCCATTAATCCATCTAATGACTCTTAGCATCTCCAACTTATCACTAATTTTTAGCGGAATCGTATGAATAGTATTAAAATTATAATGAAAATGCCAAAACTGGGCAAAATTATGTGCTCTGGAAATCTTAAATAAAGTTGTTTTTTGGTAGTCACATGTAGTGGTGTATGGATAACCGGTTTTAGGACTGGCTGCAAAGTGTCAGATATTGTATAAATTATGCCATGTTCAGATTTTGTCATGTTATTTCATTGTTGTTTGAAAGGGCCAGATTTTCGACTCTTTGGGGTACGTCACGCTATGTGAAGAGCTTTGTTTGGGAAGACCTATGTTTGGTATAACAACATTGGAGGAGCATCGCACTATTGTTGGGTATATTGTTGTGGCACAACAATGTTATGTTCCTCACAACAATAGAATGATTTACATACAACCATACTTTGATCTCCACAACCATGTTATGATCCTCATAGCAAAAGTATGATTCCAACCTAACCATATTTTTATCCCCATAACAATATGATATGTTTCACAACCGTAGTATGATTCGCACTCAACTATGTTATGATATGATGTTATGATCCCTACGACCATAGTATGATACCACTCAACCATACTATGATCCCCACAAATGTTTTTGAGGATTGGGTTTTGTTGTCAGTAATAAAGATTTGTTTTTGATAAATAATTAAAGTATACATTAAATTTAAAATACTAGGATCTATGTATTTTAAAAAAAGCTTTTAAATTAAGGAAAATTACAATTATTCAGTATGATTGCTGTAATCATATAATTGTTAACATAGATCCCATAAAGCAATACTTTTGTAGCACCAGCTATATTTTTGTTTTTAAAGTTGGCAATAATTCAATTATTACATTTCAACAATACTTAAAACTGCAATCATTGCCGCAATCATACTTTTTCAAAATATAATTCAATAAACTAGAATATGGTTGCGACGAACATACTATTTTTGCAGAGAACATATTATTGTTGCCGTGGCCATAAAGTAAAAATATTTTCCTCTTTATATTCGTCAGGAAATTGAATTGTGATTGATATGATACCAATAGTTCCATGTTTGTACGAAGGTTTTTTGTGCTCCCAGACAATTTGTGTGGGGACTATAAGCAAAAGTGTACAATGGTGTCGGAGCAATATTTAAATCTGAACCAATTTTCAATATTAATAGGGTCCGTCCTTGATCGAAATGAATTTACTTCTGCCAAATTTCATTACGATCGGACCACAAGGGTGGCAGCTTCGATAGATAGCAGACGGACGGACAGAGTATGTTTATTCGATTTATCACGTGATTCGGAGTTTAATATTTTTGGTAGGTATAACTTATTTGTTATAGCCAGTTCCAGAAAATGGTAGATGATATAAATACATCTCAGAAATCAAAATACTAAAATTTGAAGTTGATTAAAAATTGTACAAAAACGTGTTGTAAAATATATGAAGGAAGTTTATTTTAATCTTTGGAAAACAAAAGCGTATTGTTGGACTCTAGTACAATTCATGTACATATAAAGACATTTTCTCAAAATAATATTCTTTGATGTCGCATTCACTTGCAAGTGTTACCTCTTTAGGCTAACACTGGAATTCGAACTAACTAAACATCGAGACTGTTGCTTATAGAGTCAAGGGAATCATCGAAATTGTGACAAGTCTTCAGTTTCTTGCATATTTTTTAGAAAATATTTATGCCAAATGTTTAATTTTAATTTGAATAAATGCTCAAGAAAACTTATTCAGGTAACATAACAAGGTGAGATCTTTCAAATTGAGTAGAAGCTAGTATGAAGTTTTAATGCTTTTCTATTTTATTATTTTGAAATCATTCACTCGGCCATTAGTTAATGACCCAAAGTTTTACTCCTGGCACTAGAGTTCTGACATATATTTGATTGGATATTTAGTGTGTCACAAGATACTCGCATAACAATCAAAACATAGAGACTGCATGTTAATTATGTAAGGAATAGTGAACGACCAGCTTGTTAGTACTCCCGGGAGTAACACTTCAACTCGTTTGATACAATTTAGTCTACATTCTGCTGGTTCATCGAAAAATAGGCAATTACCTATTCTAACATGAATCGAAAACGAACTGATAATAAATTACAAAATAATTACCTCGAAATGAGCACAAACTTACAAAATCGCATATACCAAACCACAATAAACGTAGTCGCATGTACAATCGTACAGTGTGCAGCCAAAAAATTAGATTTGCGGAAATGGTATAGGTCTCTAAGGGAAAAAGTGTAATGGATCAGGAAGTAAATAAGGTGAATCTGCATCTAAAAATGTATTGTGCCGTATCATTTACTATTTATTTATATTAATGTCACTGCATGGCCTTGATAAGGAGCTCTAAAATTTTTTTTTCAATTTTTGGAATCATTTCTATTTACATATCTTAGGAAGTATTTACACAGTTTCGAGATATTATAAATATATATTAACAGCGAATAATATTTTAAAATCATATATTGATAAAGGAGTATTGTTTATGTGATTTTTTAAAGGAAAAATAGGGAAAACCTTTATTAGAAAATTAGAAAAAAATCAAATTTTTGGAAAATATAAATGTATATAATGAGATATTACTAGAACTAGTAACATACAAAT
This sequence comes from Hydrotaea diabolus, assembly GCA_963513945.1. Taxonomy (NCBI): domain Eukaryota; kingdom Metazoa; phylum Arthropoda; class Insecta; order Diptera; family Muscidae; genus Hydrotaea; species Hydrotaea diabolus. The sequence goes on along the minus strand of OY740716.1, from coordinate 219,533,399 downwards.
ATACAATATTCTCGATTTGGTGATTACATTTCTTATCAGTGGATAAGAAGAATATTCAATCTTAGTAAAATAATTATCAGTAAGTTAAAGAAGGTCTCATAATGCTTTTAAAGATGAGATTTTTGTTTTTTAAGTGCAATGATGAACGTTTGTTTAAGAGTGGCCACAGAGATTTAATCATTCTGAGACAATTTTTGCGAGTTTCATCTATATGGTTTTTGAAGGTGAGTTTTTTTTTTATCAAGAATTACTCCGAGATATTTCACGCTTGTTGAATTGCGACTGATTCGTTTCCAAAGTTTATTTGGCGAGCTGGAATCCGTTTTGGAGAATTGTTGTATGGAAATATTATGGCTTGAGTCTTGGTTGGGTTAATCTTTATTTTCCATTTATTGAAATACTTGTTACACATCGCTAGGCCTTTCTACATATTTTTCAATAGTGCCTTAGTTAGCTTACTCGTGGTAATGAGAGCTGTATTGTCAGCGTAATAAGCTGTTTTGATATAATTTGGGGGAGAAAAGTCCGATCTGTTTATAGAGTATAACAAAAGGCGATAAAACTGAACCTTAAGGTAGGCCGGCAGCGATCGTTTTTTGAGTAGAGTTGGCACCGTTGACAGACACAACAAATGACCTATTGTCAAGGAATTCAGCGACCAATCTACATAAGTAATTTGGCATTTCAAAATTGATTAATTTTAATCTAAGGTCATTGTGCCAGACTGTGTCGAAAGCTTTTTCAGTGTCTAGGAGAATAAGACCAGTTGAGAGTTTATTTCGCTTGTTTGTCGTAATGATATTTTTAATTCTACAGACTTGATGTACAGAGCTGTGATCCTTTTTGAAGCCAAATTGTTAGTTTGCAATTATAGAGTTATCCATCGCAAAATCACTAATTCTCCTATGGATTATTTTTTCTAAAAAAAGATTACCGCAATCTACATTTATTTTAATTTAACACAGGGATAGTTTGCAGAGCCAGGCCTTCTATGCTCTCCTAATGGAAGGCATTCTAAAGGGTATTTCAAAGTGGTATTTTCGTAAAATGTACAAGGCCTTCTACAGAAAGGGAGATATGAACATTTAATAGATGATTTTAATAAAATGTAAACTTGACTTCAAAAAAGGCATTTTCAAGGGATGCAATTCGAAATGGGAGTCGGATGAATTACAAGACCTTTTAGCACGCCTTCATGGGAAAGCAAAATGAGTATGTTTTTCATGTGAAACCTCACGGGTTTCTATTTCAAGATACTTGTACATTTGGAAGGCATTAACAAATATGTAATAGCTATGCTAGCAAGGCCTACGTATATTGAATTATTACTCATCATTGGTTCTCCGCGTGAAAATCATGGCCTTCTAATTACAGTTTCCATATCCATCATCAGATTTTAATTTATATCTCTAAAGTAGGGGTTACCATTGTATGGGACCACAATCAGATGTTTTTTATATGAGTTCCCTCCACCGAAGGATGAAGTGCATCCTAAATTTATCATTCCGTTTGCAACTCCTCGAAATATTGATCGGAGTCCCTTTAAAACTTATACTTGTTTTATTGATCGTCGTAAAATTCTAAGACTACGAGTATTAGCATGTGTCTGCCGCAAGCACAATGGCGTCAAACAAATTTACCTACGATCCTGATTCATAAAGTTTGTTTATGCTGTTTAGCATTGTAAATGGTCCCTACAAAGGACCAAAGTTATTTCAGAATTTTTATTATTAATTTTAATTTTTTGGGACGCACTTAATTTGTAGAAAAAGGAATACTAGCTGGGCATTTCGGCCCCAAACAGGACCTGTTTAGTCGAATTGGATGATTAATAGCCAACATGGGTACTCAAATTAAAGCAAATTTTACAACGAATCGAAACATGGACTCATTTTGCAGTTTTGGCTGTGATTAGAGTTGGTCTCATAGGCCGAATTGTAGGATAATTTGTCAAGGATAATATAAGTGATTGTGTTGTTATACAAAAATCTATATTTTAGAAGATAAACAGTACACAACAAAGTTCAATAAATACAAATAAAATTTAATTCATAAAAAAATGTATAAAGCAATTTAAAAAAGCTGAAGCTCGAAGGGCTAACTATGATATACCCTACACCACTCTGTTATTTAGAGCAATCCACGCCTATGTTTAAAGTTTGAGAAAGTTTGGACTTGATATGGATCAGGCGGGATATATTAAGTTTGCAAAATATAGTTCAAAAAAATGTTTCGGTTCAGTTTCACCAGATTCACTTCTTTAAAGGGCCGACCTACCAAAAGGGCCACGCCGACTCAAAGCTTTAATATTCTATTCAGTTTACAACTCTTTTTATACTTTAACCTTGATAGTTTTCGAGGCAAAGTACAATAAAGAATACGAGGGCGACCGCAAAACTAACTGGCCTGGCACATTTTCTGTTTTACTAGCAACTTTTTTTTTGTTTTTTAAAAGCAATCTTTTATAAGCCATCTGTCAAAATTTCCGGAATATTTAATGATTATTTTCTTTGTTACAGGTGATTGAAGTAAACAAGTTTTATAATTTTTGAAAAATGGAAAATAAAGAGTTTTGTGCGGTAATTAAACAATTTTACATTAAAGGTTATACGCCAAAATTAATCAAAGATGAATTGGATTCTGTTCATGGTGATAATGCACCATCATGATTCACCGTGAAATCCTGGGTTCAACAATTTAAAATGGGTCGTTCAGGTACGGAAGATGAACAACGCTCTGGAAGACCGAAAACTGCTACTACTATTGAAAACATTAGAAAACTATTTAATGAAGTGACTAAAGATAGACGAGAAAAGCTCGGAGAACTTGCTGATATTGTTAAAATAAACTGAAAACAAGTTTGGAGTATTTTACATGATGAACTCCACATGAAAAAGCTATCCGCAATATTAGTGCCGCGTTTGTTGACTTTGCCCCAAAAAATCGTCCGTGGGACCAATTCCGAGGAGCTTTTAGCGATTTATCAGCGTAATCCAATAGAGTTCTTGCACCGATTTATAACTGTTGATGAAACATGGATCAATCACTACATCCCAGAATGCAAAGAACAGTCAAAACAATGGATAGAAGCTGGTAGAAGTGGTCCCATGAAGGCGAAAACTGTTAAGTCAGCAGGAAAAGTAATGGGCACAGTATTTTGGGATGCGAGGGGTATACTATTCCTTGATTATCTTGAGAAAGGAAAAACTATAAATAGTGAATATTATTGTGCATTATTGGATCGTTTGAGTGAAGAAATCAAGATAAAACGACCGCATTTAGAAAAAAAAAGTTCTTTTTCATCAAGATAATGCCCTTTCACACACTGCATTTTTAACTCAACAAAAACTAGCCGAATTACGATTTGAAATTGCTCCGCATCCACCATATAGTCCAGATTTAGCTCCTTCTGATTATTTCTTGTTTCCAAATTTAAAAAAATTTCTCGGTGGCAAAAAATTTTCGTCCAATAGCGAGGTTATTGCTGAAACTGAGGCATATTTTGAAGGTCTTGAAAAATCTTATTTTTCGAATGAAATTAAAAAACTTGAAAAACTTTTGATGAAGTGTATTGAGTTGGAAGGAGATTATGTTGAAAAATAAATAATAATAATTACAAAAAAACGGTTCTGGTCGCCCTCGTATACCAACATATTTTTAATATATTTTCCGAGATTCAAGTGCCATTGACTGTTTTTTTTAAAGAAAATTAGCACTTTTTGTAAACAAATGACTTAATTCGGTATTGCTTTCATTTTAATTGCCCAAGTTTTGAGTGTCCCAGCATACTTGTCAGTGATGATGGCGATATTGACGACTAAGACAAACTATCGATACTGTCGATATTGCTATCGGTAGTTCGACAGCTCTATCGAAAGACCCATATATTCAGACGATGGGACCACAGTTAAGTAAGAAACACTGGGTACTTAAATTAAATCTGGGACTTTGGGAATCCAGAAAAAGTGAAATTTCCTTACAAATCTAAAAAGTAACGTTGGTTTGGCTCAATTTCAGACTCGGATGTATAATCTACATTAAAAGTTGTAAGTCAATATAATGACATATATGTTTGTGGATGATTTCGCATAATTTGGTGGATCACTACTTAGGGTAGGATCACAACAAACAACTTCAAAAAAATACGTATCTATTCGCAAAAAAATATGAAATTTCCGCTCGAATTTCCGTGTCTTCAGAAACGAACTGTTGAACTGACTCTATTTTTATTAACATTTTACATCTTTAATTGGCTTTTTAGTATATCTAATAGTGTAGTGGGTATAATATGGTTGACCATGCCTAACTTAAGCTTCTTCTACTACTCGCAGAATATGGTGACAATATTCGAAGAGGATAATACTATTGTTGGGTATATGGTTGTGGTACAACAATATTATGATCTTCACAACAATAGTATGATTTAAATACAACCATACTATGATCCTCACAACAATAGTATGATTCACACATAACCATACTATGATCCCCACAACCATACTATTATTCACACTCAACCATACTATGATCTCCACAACCATAGTATGATCCTAACAACCATAGAATGTTTCATATACTATGGTTGAGAGGATCATACTATGGTTGAGAGGATCATAGTATGATCCTCTCAATCATATTAATATTGCAGCAATTATACTATTGTCAAAAATAAATTCAGTTGACAATGCTATGGTTGCGACGAACATACTTTTATTACGAAAAACATATTATTATTGCCGTGACCATGTAGTAACCATGTTTTTTCTCTGCGTGTAGTTATCAATAAATATATAACACATTTCTTTAAGCCGTATATCGAAGTACTTTAGAGGAAATAACTGGTATTTTTCATAAACGTCAGGGAACTAAGTTGTAAAAAAATATTTTTTTAATCAATGTAAAGCTCTATTACTCCGGCAACTACACGCAGAAAAAAAGTATGGTTGGGGTAACAATATTCGAAGAGCACCATACTATTGTTGGTTATATGGTTGTGGCACAACAATATTATGATCATCACAACAATAGTATGGTTCACACACAACCATACTATGATCCCCATAACTATATTATAGTCCTCACAACAATAGAATCATTCACACACAACCATACTATGATCCCCACAACCATATTATTATTCACATTCAACCATACTATGATCTCCATAACCATATTATGATCCTCATAACCATAGTTTGTTTAACGTACAACCATAGCATGAACCTCACAACCATAGTATGACTTACGCACAACCATACTATGATCCCCAAAATTGTTTGTAAAGACTGGAATACGTTGGTATTCAACAATAAAGAATTTTATTAAGTAAGTTATGTAACAATAGGAGTGATTTATTTAACAGTAAAAAAAATCATTTATTAAAAATATTTTAGTTATATGTACTAATCCGTAGTTTTTTTTAAATATTATTTTTATTACTATTATTGCGTAAGAATCGTTAAAACAACATTGTCAAATTAAAAAAAGAATGAGGGTTTTGCCGGTATGATTGCCGTAATTATGTTATTGTTAACATAAAACAGATGAAAACAATACATTTGTACCACCAACCATATTTATATTGTTGCTACAACCATATTTTCCTTTTTAATTTTGGCAACAGTACTTTTGTTACATTTCAACAATATTAATACTGCCGCAATTATACTACTGTCAAAATGAAATTCAAAAATTAATACTATGGTTGCGACGACCATACTTTTTCTGCAGAGAACATACTATTATTGCCGTGACCATTTAGTAACCATATCTTTTCTCTGCGTGTACCATTCTTAAACTGATTATAGCCAAAAGTCATCTTTGTCTTAAATGCTAGTTTACATAGCAGCTCTCGTTCATTATATTGCCAACTCGTACAAAGCCTTAGATTAATAGTCCACGCAATCAAAGCACTTATGTTCAATTCGCCAGTAAAATTGAAAGCAGCCTCAAAATTATTCACTCTACCACTCATATTTTGACTGACTTCATAATTTAATCTACTTCTCCCTGTTGACAATAAAATATATTATTTTAGAGAATATAATTTCTCAATAGATCCACATTTTCTAATAACTTAGCGTGTGACTGTAAATAAGTTGGTCTGTGTGGGAACTTGCACGTTTACCAGAGTAAATGCGTTTAATTTATACAGTGTGTGTTTTGCTAGGAAGACTAATTTTCCCCCAAAAACTCATTGAATCACTGATTCAGCGAATTCGGTGGCACATACACATACACCCAAAGGCTAAAGAAACCAAAAACCCACTCCCACATATTCACCTAAATCTCTTAATTGCCATCCTGCAGCACTACTTAGCGACAAAACGGACTGACTAAGCGACACTAACACCATTCATGTCGACTACGTTGGTGAAGTAGCACTGAAACCACAATAGGGATAACATGATGTGTACCTTTACACCCGCTGGTTGTTGCTGCTGCCACTGCAGATGATGATGACGACAATGGCTCCGACGCTTGCCCTGGAACCGGCGCGATGGTGAATGTTAAGGAAACCCCAAATGCTAAGATCAGCATGTCAGTTGCATTAGCAGCACACAAACCGGCAAATAGTAGTAGCGTATCAAAATACCAACGAATACAAAAGAGACGTTTACTAAAAAGGACTCAAACTACTCAAATCAGCCAGAGACGTATACGCACTTACGGGGAGAGATTCCTGAAGTGTGCTGTTCTTTAGACTAAAAGTGGTAGGATCCATCTCCGTTATAGGAATATATTGACAACTGAAGAAAAATGGGCATAAGATCGTACATAAATTTCTAATATAAAGTATTTGTGCAATGCAGTTTTGAAAAAAAAATATTTTTTTTGCCAAACGTTTTTGTTATATCCTCCTTTTTTTAGTCGGATCTTAAAGTGAGATACATAATTTTTTTATTTTGAGGAGACTTTTTCTACACGCAGTGAAAAAACGTGGTTACTACATGGTCACGGCAATAATAATATGTTCTCCGCAATAAAAGTATGTTCGTCGCAACCATAGCATTGTTAACTGACTTTAGTTTTGACAACAGTATAATTGCTGCAATATTAATATTATTGAAATGTAACAATAGTATTATTATATTATTATTTAAAAATGATAATATTTTTATAGCAACAATATAAATATGGTTGGTGCGACAAAAGTATTGTGTTTTGCGTTTTAAGTTAACAATGATATGATTACAGCAATCATACTGTATGATTGTAATTTATATTCATTTAAATATGCTTTTCAGAACAAATATTATTGGTACGGATTTAATGCAATAATAGTACTTTTTTTTTATCGAAATTAACATTTTTTAAACAAGCTGCTTTAGCTTTGTTTAACTGAAATATTTTTAACAAAAACGCTTACTTTTATTAAAACTTATTTTTTCTACTTTGAAATAAATCACTCCTATTATTTTAAATTAAATGTATTTTTGAATAACTTTCATAATTCAAATCTATTGTTGACAACTTAAACCAATTCTAATAAATAATATTGGGGATCAAATATATTGTCGACAACTTAAACAAATTCTAATAAATTATATTGGGGATCATAGTATAATTGTGTGTGATCATACTATGGTTGTAGGGATCATAACATGGTTGCGTATGAATCATACTATGGCTGTGAGGATCATACTATGGTTGTATGTGAAACATACTATGGTTGTGAGGATCATACTATGGTTGTGGAGATTATAGTATGGTTGAGTGTGAATACTATGGTTGTGGGGATCATAGTATGATTATGTGTGAATCATACTATTGTTGTGAGGATCGTAGTATGGTTGTATTTGAATCATACTATTGTTTTTAGGATCATAATATTGTTGTATCACAACCATATACCCAACAATAGTATAATCCTCTTCGAATATTGTCACCACAACCATACTTTTTTTCTGCGTGTACTTCAAAAGTTGTTAACCTCAAGTTCCCTCTTAGTACATAACCATCATATCTCGCTTGATATTACCCTAATGGTCCACTCTAATATCAAAAAATTTAAGCACGAACAAAATCATTGAAGTCTTGCAAGATATGTTTGTCGACAATTCCAGCAGATCAATTTTTATAAATGCTGCTTTTTATTCAGCCGAACGTAGGTGTTGTTTTTTAAGTTGGTCGTTGTGTCTTTGATGCTTACAGTCTGATGTTAAAGTGTTACCACTTCTGGTACTCATCCATTACATCTCAGTTTCTACTACATCTGAAAATAAAGCTCGAAAAAAATCTTTTAACTCTTGCAATGGAATGTGATTATTTTGTTTTTTTCGAATACTTTTGTTCCGTATACTGCAATCGCACGCAGAGAAAAAATATGGTTACTATATGGTCACGGCAACAATAGTATGGTCTCTGCAATAAAAATATGGTTTTCGCAACCTTAGTATTGTTTTTTGAATTTAATTTTGACAATAGTATAATTGCGGCAATATTAATATTGTTGAAATATAACAAAAGCATTGTTGCCAAATTAAAAAATGAAAATATAGTTGTAGCAACAATATAAATATGGTTAGTGGGACAAAAGTATTGTTTCATGGGTGTTATGTTAACAATAACATGATTACGGCAATCATACAGGAGAAATCGTAATTTATTTTTAATTTGACAATGTTATTTTTACGAATCTTACGCAATAATAGTAGTATCTATATATAAATTAAATATTTTCAAAATAAACTACGGATTAGTATAGCTGTAAAATTTTTAATAAATGAATTGTTTCTACTGTTAAATAAATCTCTCCCTTTATAAAGAGTTTTATTTATTTTTTTTACATAACTTATTTAAAAAAAATCCGTATTGTTGAATAACAACTTATCCCAATCTTTACAAAAAAAATTGGGGAGCATAGCATGGTTGTGTGTAAGTCATACTATGATTCTAAGAATCATACTTTAGTTGTATGTGCAACATACTATGGTTGTGAGGATCATAATATGGTTATGGAGATCATAGTATGTTTGAGTGTGAATCATTCTATGGTTGTGGGGATCATATAATGGTTGTGTGTGATAATTCTATTGTTGTGAGGACCATAATATTGTTATAGGGATCATAGTATGGTTGTGTGTGAACCATACTATTGTTGTGATGATCATAATATTGTTGTGCCACAACCATATAACCAACAATAGTATGATGCTCTTCGAATATTGTTACCCCAACCATACTTTTTTTCTGCGTGCGCGAACATTTAATTAATTAATAATTAGAATCTTTTATAACTTGTGTCGTTTGGTCAGGTAAAAAATAGGAGAAATACAAGCTGCATAGATGGCTGGAATGTTCGAGGCTACAAGCTTTATTAACATTTGTTTAATGGGCCAAATCGGACTAGAGGGGAAAAAGTTTCCCTTTAAGGGACTATAGGTACATCTGTAAAAAGTACACCTTTTGAAGAGTTAGTAAACAAATAATATAATTGTGATACGACAAAGATTAAAGTTGGTGCTGCTAGTAGGAACGTGCTTTATGCCTCAAAAAAAGTTGCACAGTTGCTGGAAGTATTGCCTCATGTGGCCAAAAAAACGTACCGCACGGTCCAAAAGGGCGATACATAGTAAATACGGTACCTATGGGTATTTAAATTAAAATATTGCTACCAATTTAAATATAGTTTAACTTTGAAATTTTGGCTGAGATTAGGGGCCGAAGGTGCAAAAAAACGGACAAATATCACGCTCTAATATATTGGTACTAATCGTAAGCCGATACTCATTGCTACCCCCAAACATGCTTTTAAGAAATAAATAGAAGTAAGATATTTAGTATACTCGTAGTTTGTATTGACAAATTAAATTTTACTAAAGTAATATTAGTATCTGATTTAGAGGTTTCCAAGACACAAAAAGGCACGTAAACTCCATAATTAAAATGCAAGATTTTTTTATTTTTAAATTTGACCTTTTTACTCGTGATCATTTCCTTTATAGTTCAAAGTTATTAACTTAGCTTTAAAAAATGGGGCGTGTAAGAGGCCACATTTCCCGAATAACATTTTTAGTAGTTGAGGCTTTTATAAACAACGAACAAACATAAATACAATTTTTTATATACACACACAGAGTGGGTCAATAGTTACCACCGGGTTTAAAAATGTATAACTTTTTCGTTTATATATATTTTTTCAGATTGTATAAATAAAACGTGGAGAATAAATAATGGAGAAATTCAAAACTGAACAAAGAACCAGAATAGAAATACAATAGAATTTTAGTTTTTAAATCAGCGATCAATTTTTTTAGCTCAAATAGCATGTCGGCGACATTTCAACGTCAGAATTGCGCCCTCTGAAGCAATGATTTGTTGCTTAGTTGATCGTCATCACCAACTTGGCACCGTAAGAGATTTGCCTCGAACCGGTAGACCACGTTTAATTCGCACTGCGGCAAATGTTCAACGAGTACAGCAAAGTGTTAACGAAACACCAGAAACATATGCCAGAAGGCGTTCTGCGCATTTAAAAAAAAAATTACTGTTTTACCCATAGTGAAGCAACTAAAATCCGCAGATCATCGGCAACGTCTTAATTTTGAAAATTTGATTATGAGAGATGAAGCTCATTTTCATTTAAAAGGATTTGTTAATAATCAGAACTGTAGGTTTCGGGCTTCTTAAAAAACAAGAGCCATTCATGAACGCCAGCTGCAAATATCATTGGGCCTTACTTCTTCGAGAACGAAGATGGTAGTGCTGTTACCCTAAATGTAGAGCGGTATCGGTTTATGATAGAAAATTTTTTACGTCCTGCTCTTGAAAGCTGAACTGAGATGTGGTTCCAGCAGGACGGGGCCACTGCCCACACTGCCCGAGACACAATGACACTTTTAAGTCAAATTTCTGGAGAGCGAATAATTTCCAGAAATTCGGAAATAATTTGGCCAAGGCAATCGCCAGATTTGTCAGCATCTGACTATTTTTCTGGTGTTATTTGAAGGAGCGAGTATATATGAACAAGCCCGAGACAATCCTTCAACGCAAGGACAACATTGTTGCAGAAATTCGAACGCTACAGCCATAAAAATTGAAAGATTTCATGGAAAAAGCTCCAAAACGAGCCCATCATCTGAAAACGGGATCATTTAAGTGACATTAGTGTAAAAAACAATTTCCATTTTGTATATTACACTCTTATAATCTAAGAAAAAAAAAATGCAACAAAATTAATAAACGAAAAAGTTATATTTTTAACCCCATGGTAACTCTTGGCCCACCCTGTATATTAGGGCGTACCTCAAGAAAAAAGTTCGCCGTACACCTTCGAATATGAAGTATTATTGAAAGGTAGTTTCAAAAATTTTTTTTTTATTATTTTATGCCGAACGTAGGGGTCGCGCTTTTACATTTTTCTATATAACTTCTGCATTTATAAACGGATTTTAAAGTGTGATACATCGATGTTTTTGTCTCGACGAGGCCGATTTTTTTGTCTGTGAAGTCATTGAGCTCAAGCACCCCCTTCTGGTACTTACCCATCATATCTCAGTTGCAACTACCCTAATGTACCACTCTAATATCAGAAAATTAAAGCTCGCGCGGGGTGCTTGAGCTCAATGACTTCAAAGACAAAAAAAATCGGCCTCGTCGAGACAAAAACATCGATGTATCACACTTTAAAATCCGTTTATAAATGCAGAAGTTATATAGAAAAATGTAAAAGCGCGACCCCTACGTTCGGCATAAAAAAATAAAAATTTTTTTTTTGAAACTACCTTTCAATAATACTCCATATTCGAAGGTGTACCGCGAACTTTTTTTTTTTACTTGTAACCTGGTACGCTCTACTGTATATACAAGGTTTCGCCTGGCTGAACTTAACTACGTTTTATTTGTTAATAAACTGAGAATGCTGCTGGGACTTAAGCACCCACTATGACCTAGGTCCAGGAGATCAGGCCCTAAATTTACACAAATCTTAACAATTAAATCGCCGTTATGTTCAGCTAGGCGGAACCTTATACACTGTCCTCCGTCGCAAAAATGGTCCGTCTTTTATCTCAGCCACAACTTTAAGATGACTTCATGTTTACATGCATAGCATTGAATTTTCTTAAATTTGTGTGCCCATTTGTCCATATCAACTATTGATCGGCCGTTTTGACAATACGGGATGTACCCATTCTACCCATTTTCGGTCCACTTGAAAGTATGATTTGTAAAGAAAAAACTCAGTGTACCAAAGTACCATTAGTCTCTTGAAGTGAAAGTTTTTTGACCCTAGCCGATTTACCACATTAACAAGATGCAGCAGCAGTGTCAGCTTCAGCGTAAATGAAGCCCTCGAGGAACCTCCCTAGAAGATTTTAGCAGATTCGAACAGGTTACCACTGCAGATGCGCGTGGTTCTGTCTCAGCTGAGACCCGGTGTAGACGCCGAACTCATGCCCCGCCAGGCACCACGTCACGTGCTGCATCTTTTTTATTGTCCGGTGAAACCCACTAAGCTTACCACTAGGTCTGTTTGGGCATGCGCCCAAAGGTAAGTAAATCAGCTTCGACTGGACATCGAAGCTGATTACGAAAGTACTAGTCACACATAGCGTAGCATTCGTGTTTTTCCCCCTTTGCATTTACTTATAACCAAAAAGTTTTTATGATTTTTTCGATTTAATTTTATTAAATTCACTTTTGATATTTCGCCGTTTTTATTCCCTTTTATATTTTCTATTACACTAATTGACATATTTTTTTCCTATGTGCCTTTTATTACCCCTGTCCCTAATTGACACTTTTTTTTATTACATTTGTCCATCATTCCTACTTTCTTTGCCATTCTGTTTAATATTTAGTAGAGTTTTGTCTAATTTCATGGTTTCTCCCATTTTGGGCCTTTCTTAACCCTATTTCTATTTACCACACAATTCTGCTGGTTTGATATCGTTTTTCTTACTTTTTCCATTTCAGCAGTTTTCGTCCCTTGTTATTTCTATTCTCTTTTGATTTAATAGCATTTTTCTTTTGCTTTGTTACATTGCTCGTTTTGCCCCTTTTTTCCTTTTTTATCATTTATATTTTTTACGCAATTCTGTTAATTTGATTTTTCTCGCTTTTTGATTATTGGACACATTCAGACCTTTTTATCACTACCAATCCACATTCCACATTTACTGCCATCCTTTTAATATTGTTTTTTAAACTACCCGATGTTTTGTTCGTTTTGGTACTTTTTATTTCTGTTTTTATATCCTATTTATATTTGCTATGTCATCCTGTTAATTTAATGTGTGCACTCTTTCTTTTTTTTATTTCGTCGGTTTTTCCTTACCAAATCTTCTCATATATTACCTTTCGATTTGGAATAGTTGTTCTCACTTTTTTGTATTTTGCCTATTTTGCTCTTTTTTCTCCACTTTAATATCCTTTTATTAATCTTTAAATACAAAATACCCATTTATGCTAAAAGTTTCGCTATTAACAAAAGTGTACTTTGCTGATTGCCAAGAATCATAAAAAATTCTTGCAAAGTAATGGGGACAATTTTGAATGTTTTAACGCAAAAAATTGATTCGTCGCTTAAAATGTCCCTACTTTTAGTTTTTACGCTCAGCAACGGACTTATCACCTAAATTAGAGGATTTAAGAATGTCCAAAAACCCTATTTTACCCTTATTTCTACTTTTTAGCTCCAAGTTTGTCTCCTAAGTTACGACTTTGTTAAAATTCTTTCGCATACAATTTTTATTTCATAACATCGTAACAGAAATACGAGGGCGACCGCAAAACTAACTGGCCTGGCACATTTTCTGTTTTACTAGCAACTTTTTTTGTTTGTTTTTTAAAAGCAATCTTATATAAGCCATCTGTCAAAATTTCCGAAATATTAAATGATTATTTTCTTTGTTACAGGTGATTGAAGTAAACAAGTTTTATAATTTTTGAAAAATGGAAAATAAAGAGTTTCGTGCGGTAATTAAACACTTTTATATGAAAGGTTATACGCCACTATTAATCAAAGATGAATTGGATTCTGTTCATGGTGATAATGCACCATCATACTCCACCGTGAAATCCTGGGTTCAACAATTTAAAATGGGTCGTTCAAGTACGGAAGATGAACAACGCTCTGGAAGACCGAAAACTGCTACTACTATTGAAAACATTAGAAATATATTTAATGAAGTGACTAAAGATAGACGAATAAAGCTCAGAGAACTTGCTGATATTGTTAAAATACACGAAAAACAAGTTTGGAGTATTTTACATGATGAACTCCACATGAAAAAGCTATCCGCAAGATATGTGCCGCGTTTGTTGACTTTGCGTCCGTCGGACCAATTCCGAGGAGCTTTTAGCGATTTATCAGCGTAATCCAATAGAGTTCTTGCGCCGATTCATAACTGTTGATGAAACATGGATCCATCACTACATCCCAGAATTCAAAGAACAGTCAAAACAATGGATAGAAGCTGGTAGAAGTGGTCCCAAGAAGGCGAAAACTGTTAAGTCAGCAGGAAAAGTAATGGCCACAGTATTTTGGGATGCAAGGGGTATAATATTTATTGATTATCTTGAGAAAGGAAAAACTTTAAATAGTGAATATTATTGTGCATTATTGGATCGGATGAGTGAAGAAATCAAGATAAAACGACCGCATTTAGAAAAAAAAGTTCTTTTTCATCAAGATAATGCTTCTTCACACACTGCATTTTTAACTCAACAAAAACTGGCCGAATTACGATTTGAAATTGCTCCGCATCCACCATATAGTCCAGATATAGCTCCTTCGGATGGAATTAAAAAACTTGAAAAACGTTTGATGAAGTGTATTGAGTTGGAAGGAGATTATGTTAAAAAATAAATAATAATAATTCCAAAAAAAACGGTTCTTTTTATGTTAGGCCAGTTACTTTTGCGGTCGCCCTCGTACTTTCCGAATTTCATATTTCTTGGTGCACTCAAATTAAAATAAAATATCCAAAAAATATTCTCTAAATTAGAGGCCAATTTATAAGGGAGGTCCCCGAATTTGATGATTCTATCTTCAGCCGTTTGGTCTTGTCATCAAATAATGACTTGTTTGACGAGCGTCTACACCTAGACCTACGCCTACCCATCAAATTTCATTACTCTAGCGTCAGCCGTTTAGCCTGGGCAATGATCAGTCAGTCATTAACGGAACATTTTTTTTAATCCTCTACCGAAACGTGGACGGTATATTAAATTTTTTATTCTGTTTGTAACACCAATAAATGCTATGACATTCTAGCCATGTCCTTCCGTGTGTCCTTCCTTCAGTTTATGTATCTGTTGCAAGCACGTTAGTGCTCAATCGAATCAAGGGCCGATTCGGAAATTTTACATGATGAAGGCGTATTGTTATGAGCTGTGTGGGATTGTTAATCGGTGAAATCGGTCCAGAAGAAAATCCCTTTTTTCTTTAAGGGACAAACGGTACCTTGGTAAAAAGCATACTTTTTTGTGTCTTTCCTTAAGAAATCATAACTATTTGTGGACTGACCATGATTAAAATGGCAACAGTTATTTCGGATGCACTAAATACCTCAAAAAAGGGCACAGTTGCTGGACTTTTTGCCTCATGTGGCCCAAAAAGTCCCTCATTGTCATAATGTGCGAATAACGGTCAATATGGTCATATGGGTACACAAATAAAAGAACATGTTGGTGCCAATCGTACCATGGAGTACTTTTGAAGTCTTGATAAGGGACGGGCGCATGGGCCAAAACAGCCAAAAAAATGGATATTGTTTCATTTGTATGCTGTAGTATCGTACTGATGGTGGAGGGTATATAGCGTTCAGCTTGGCCGAACAGCAACAGCTCGAACCAAAGCAGTCTTAAGAGATCCAATGTTGGGGTATCTTTTGTGACAAACCTTGACCTCTAGAACCGTCCACAATTTGTAATTCAATGGGTTCAAATCTGGACTGCCTGAGGGCCATTCTTCAGAGAATATGAACGCTGGCAAATTGCTTCGAAGCCAGGCCTGGCGTTTTAGCCTTATGGGCCGGCGCAGAATCCTGCTGGAAAGTTCATGACTGGTTTTGGAACAGGGAATTGTTAAGAGGCTTCACAACAGTAAATATAGATAAATATAGGTAAACTTTGACTCCTTGTTCGCAGAAATGCAGGTCAGTGACCCCATCGTAAGAGTCTCCCCACCAAACCGTGATTGTAGCTGGGTGATGACCCTTTTCCACCCTTGGGATCAGTTCAGATGCTTCCTTAGATGACCGCGCATACACTCTATCATTTTGCTTGTTACAATTTTCCTGAACGGTCAAAAATTTTTCATCAGTGAACAACATTTTTCTGTCCAAGTTATCAGCGTACTTCACCAAAAGACGTTTGCATTTTTCAATCCGATTTTTTTAATGCTGCAGTCAATAAATGTCCAATGCGTCGTTTGAAAGCCCCATGTCCCAAGTCTTTTTTAATGATTCAACTCATGGACTTTTGCGTGATATTCATCTCACGGGCCATGATTTTCTGTTTTCGGAGCGGATTTCTGTGAATTCTTAATTTAACGGCTTTGATGGCATGCGGTGTTCGAACAGAGCGTGGGCGGCCCTACCGGTGGCGGTCTTTTACATCTCCAGTCTCCTCAAACAGTTTTATGCATCGGTAGACGAACATGCGGCTAATCCCTAGTGGCCGGAGCGTTTTGAAAATACCGCTTTTTTCATTTCACACTTGAAAGCGCTATTACAGCGATAGGGTTCTCATTATTTGACCACTCTATGATGAAAGTTGAAACAATTTTAAAATTCCGTTACAGACTAACGCTATTGAGGTTAGCTTTCAAAACCCATATGACATTAACGGGGCATGTTCAGTTCTACTATTGAAATGGGTGTGTTTAATGTTGTAACATTATTTATGTCCCTACTAAGTATAAGTAGATATGTGGCTTCAGTAATGCATTTTTGGGGTATATTTAGTTTTAAACCCTTTTAGATACAGATAAAAAAGTACTGCTGCCAAGTTTTTCAGTCCGTTAGTATAAGAATGCTATCGTGCCCAGCTTTGTGATTTGAGATAAGTGAACCTTAATAGGTTTTCCAGGAATTTTAGTAAGTTTGTTGTATTTAATTTAACAATATTTATGAAGTAAATTGCCATCTTTTAGTTTTTGGAAGGGACACAAAAGAATTTTACCCGCTTACGAGACATGAACACAGCGAGTATACCATCTCCTATTGTTACACACACAGACGAACATACACCGAGAGTCAGAATGCGCGTTATACCATAATGCAATATCGCTTTATTTGATAATAGACGTTGCGTTTCGCGTCATTCAGCCACGCCCTTCGTTCGAAAGGAATGTATAGTGAAAAGTCACCTGCTGATTACACCTTCTGACATTCCACGCACAATGGCAATGCCATTGTATTCGGGCCGTTGCCAGGATGTGTAAGAAAATCAGCTTATGTGCAGCATACATAGCTTGCGGTTAGGGGTGCTTTTCATTTGATATATGTACTCGTATGACTTGAGTCCAATAAGCAGTAAATACAATTGATGGCGATGATTTCGCCTTGATTGTTTTTGTAATCAAATTATTAATAAGAACATCCACAAAGGAAGCTAGTAGATTAAACATAACCCAAAAATGTTAGGTCATTCAATGTAACGAGTAATTGCATTATAATCTTCGATTAACAAAAAGTATTATAGGAAAATATTTTGAATCCTGCCTAAAGGCAATATTGTTCTTTTTGTGATTTGTTGTATTAAAATCGCTCAGTCCTTAAACTTTCTTTAGCAGTTACATAATGTGGGTAAATATCTACTTTAATAATAATCGCTTTGAATGGCTTATTTACAAAAAAGAATTTTATGAAATTTGTACAGGGTGGAGCGCGATTTTAAGCTTTTTTGCACTGCAGGTTGTGGAGGCACTGTTGGTCAAAGAGAGTGGATAGTGTGCGTGGCTCATAGTAACTAACGGGAGATTTGTATTTGTCTGCCTTTAAGTTGCCATCATGCATTGGACACGTGAGGAGAGGTAATTTTGTGTTGAAGTGTATTTTTCAAATGCGCACTCGATCATAGCAGTGCAGCGTGCTTTTCCTCAGTGGGTGTGTAAAGAAACAAAAAAAGGTACTGGAGTGAAACAAACTCCCAGAGAAGTTCACCAGAGACCACTGCATTCGCACCGCGTCACTGTGTGGTACGCCATATATCGAGTAGGCATCATTGGCCCTTACTTTTTCCAGGATAACCGTCTTGCCGTTACTGTGAACTCCGAACGGTACTTGACTATGATACAGAATTTTTTGCAGCCGGCTCTTGAGAGAATGCAATCAGAGGATAGATGGTTACAACAGGATGCTGCCACTGCACACACAGCGAGGGCTACCATGAATTGTTTGAGGCAAATGTTTCCTGGACGGCTTATCTCTTTGAGATGTGAACTGGCCGGCGCCATGCGTTTTTTTTCCTTTGGAGTTACCTGAAGTCGAAGGTGTATATCAACCGTTCCAACACCTTGGAAGACCTAATTAACAATATTGAGGCTGAAATTGGCAGCATCACAGTGGACATGCTTATTAGAGTTCATGAAAACTTCAGATTAGGTATGCAGCAGTGTTTGGATAGCGAAGTCGACATTTTCCAGGTACTACACTATTTAGAACTATGTAGCTTAAAAATTCCCTTACTGTTCAATATCATAAAAATATAAATACATTTTCCTAAGGTTCATAATTTTTTTATTTCATTTCTAAATTAGCAAATTAATGCGCTCACCCTGTATAAATTGTTGTGTCCTTAATGGAAACCCCTATACAGGTTGATGATTGGGAAATTAATGCCAATAATGTAACAATGGTATTAAATATAAAAACGTTTTGTTTTTATATTCACGTTTTATTTTATATATAATGAAGAAAAATTAAAAAAAAATGTCCAATTAATTTTTGTTGGGTCGTTTTCCTTTTTTAATTAAATTGTGTAAATGTTTTTAAAAAAGGTAGTGTTTGGGTTAAAATGTTTAAATAATTTTCAGCTATTATTAATATAAGTAACGTAGATTTTATTTTTAAATTTATGACCAACTCAAAAGGCAACAAACATTTCACACATTTCGGTCCAATCCAATTAAATATGATTTCTTTACGATAACTGCTTCATTTTCTCCTTTGTTTGTCTTACTTAATTGTCGTTATTTTTTACATTTTATTTGAAAGAGAAAAACAAATGGAAATCGTAGCAATTTGCAACAATTACATTTGCAATAATTTTATACAATTTATTTTATTATAATTGCCTCTATAAATAACAGGCAGACACACATGTGTATGTACGAGTATATGTAAGCTAAGAAAACACACGTACGATTTCAAAGGCAAAACCAACATTTATATAATTTGAATGTCCACATTTAGGTACAACTGTTTGTACACTAGGGTAGGCCGTTTTAAAAGGACAAAAAATTGTCGATATTGTGCCATCGATTTTTCGATAGCTTCGATTCTCTCAGTCGTATTTCTATTCTCACGCGCTCATACTGCACATGTATTTGACCATGTATATGTATGTACATACAATACATACAATCTTGGAAAATAATATTTAAAAAATAATAATTTTTTTTATATACTAAAAAAAAACTTGAAGCTGAGAAGAAGTCAAAAAATTGAAATTTGGGCGCCTCGAATATGATTATTTTGATACGTCGCAGTTGAAATTTTTTTCCTCATGCCAAAAGCTATCGAAAAATCGGTGGCACAATATCGACAATATCGATTGGAAATGTACCCACTCTATTATACACACTTTTGTACTGAATGAAGCTATATTGGACATTAGATTTAGCAATCGACTTTCGAAAGCTTTTGGCATGAGGAAAAAAAATTCCACTACTACATATCAAAAAAATCATTTTCTAAGCGCCCGCATTTATTTTTTAACTTTATCCCAAATTTTAGTTTTAAGGTTAATACATTTTTGTTTTACCCATAGGTACTTAACAAAACCTTAAAAATAAAGGTAGAGGAAAAGTCAAAACTTTAAATTTGAGCGCCTGTCGTAGTGGAGCTTCTTTCCTCATGCCAAAAGCTATCGAAAAATCGATGGCGCAATATTGGAAAATTATTGTCCTTACAAATCGCCCCACCCTATTGTACATACCTCTATAAAAAAGTATAAATCGTTTCACACCTGATTAGTACCGTATATTTGTTTTGTCATTCCGTTTGCAACACCTAGAAGTATAGATCTGACACCATACGTACACACAGACGTTGCCACAACCGAATTTTTTTGCCAACCGAATGATTGAGGTGACATACACCTCAAGTGTTTTATCAGTACAACCGAATTTTAGTTGGTGCTCTGTAAGTTTTTGAAACTGTAGTATCGGTGCAACATACCAAGTATACGAGAAAATTATTGAATTAACCAAAAAAATTGGATTTGAGTCAGAGAAAAAAAAATGTTTGCTTACACAATTGAAGAACTTGAGAGTCATGACAAGGAAAAAGTAGAAGAGATGAAGGATAATTTTTACTGGAAAATATGTGGTTCATCGATTTGCTTAAATTCATTAATAATCGAATTATTTTATTTTAAAAAAAAAATTCTACTAACTAATTGCTTACAGCACCAAAACTAAATACCTTTTTCGCGTTTCATTTGTATGACCGATTAATAACTTGTAAGTACAGTACGATTATCATTTGGCAATTGCATCCGAAATTCCTCTTTTGCAGCCGAAGCATTAAATTCCAATCGATTTCCAACAGATCGATTTGCGCAGATTAAACAAACCCGGTTTGGTCATATGACCGAAATCGAGTTCCATTCTTAAAATTTAACATCTACTCTACACCTGAAAAAATTGGAACAGTATCTTAAATATTATGTATTTTACAATTATTATGTCCCTTAAGGAAATGGATTACATCACGAATAGACAAGGAGCGTGGCACGGCTCATACAACTCTAAGGCTAAAACTATAATACGAGTATCTCATACACTAAAGATATTGCGCTGATATTCGGAACATAAGCCTTGCTTGGAACAACACATCCTTGTGAGAAAATAGTCCGTGCCACGTCCCCTTGAAAAAAAATTAAACTAATGGACTTATAGAATAATACTAATGACTAGCAAAGTATTGTAGAGTTTGTTATGTTGAATTTGGAAAAAGGGGGCCCATTAAACTTTGAAATTTGACAGGTCATATCTCGTAAACTAATATCGAAACGACGCACAATGGCGCCCGTAGAGCAAACTGGATTGCAAAATCAAAATTTTCATGTGCGCCTACGATATTTTGAAAAAAAACATATAGAAAATTTTTAAACGATTTTAAATATGCTAACCTTCATATTATCAGATTTTTAGTTATAAAAATATAACCGTTTAATTTTGATCGATTTTCACTTGTCGAAAAACCAAATCATTTTTAGTTAATTTTAGTCTGATTTCAGGTGTAATGTCACGAAATTTAGGTAACGAATCGTTTTTTTCTATTGATTGATGTATTTAATAAAAGTATAACAATAAAAAATGCAATCTTTGCTTTTAATTCACCATAAAAATGATTTTTTCACAAATATTATTTTTTATAACCCATAAGTAAGCACATAAAACGTGAAGAACCTATTTCAAACACTAATTTTATAGGCCGAATTCTATTGTGTACGAGTACCTCTCCATGGTTGAGTTTGTCAAACACTGAAACAAAGAAGTGTAAAATTAAGTTGGTCTAAAAACTTGACGTTTAGGTGTGGTTTACATTCAACAGCGGTCCTTAAAATGTAACCACCCTTATATGGTCCATTTGCTCTAACGCTCTTTGCGAAAATTGGTCGGAATCGAAAATAATATGTCGTAGCGATGCGACTCTGCCTTAAAAAAATTTAATTATCAATAGAGCAAAGCCTACCCTGTGTTTTGTGTTTATCCGTTACTCTCGGTATAAAAGGAACAAAGTTTACAAAAATTTAACACACTAAAAATACATATTTTTGGGGGAGAATTTGGGATTTTGAAAATGAAATAATTTTTCGTCGTATCGCTTCAATATTAATACGATATGAAAGGAAAAATCTTCACATTTTAATGAGACTTTTTAAGAACTCTTATTTTAGAAATGAACCAAGATACGAGTACGTAAAAAGTTTTTTTTTTATCCAAACAGCTCAATTTTACATGTAAAAAGGAATAGAAGGCTAAATACAATGGGCCGGAAAATATGTACATTTGGACGTGCCAGGACACTCTCAAGAATTTTATTATTATATCTTACACTTGGATCTGCCTTTATATAACAGTATTGTGAGAATTATTGAAAAATTACACAATTTTTTACTCTTCGTCCTGCGGTAGTTTAAGATGAATTTCTAGAATTTTTTCTTTTATGACATCAAAATTGGCAACATCCTACAACTTTTTCTTACCATTCCAAAAAATGTTAATATTTCCTATGCCCTATTTCTCATATAGGCAGGTCGGACTTTGTTCGCAAAATTGTCAAGCTGGCAAAAGATTTAAGACAAATGGTTTCTTTGGCAAATCTACTCCTGAATTCGCGTGACGGGGTACTTCTTGTCCCGTTTTTTTCATCTACATAAATGGACCCACCCTAGACTTTATCCTTTCCTATTAGGTAATGGGTATTCCAAGTAGATATACTTTTTTCAATAGCCTTTTTTGACAGATCACGAATGAGTCGTGTCGTACTGCCATGTTATTTTTGTTTGGCATTTCATCATGGAAAGACTTACGCCTGAACAACGTTTACAAATCGTTCAACTTTATTACGAAAATCACGTTCTGTGAGGAATGTATTTCGTGAACTTCGTTGAACTTATGGTCAACATAAACGGCCAACATTTCTGGCTCAATGGGTATGTAAACAAGAAAAATTGCCGCATTTAGAAGAGGTTCAAGAGCTGCCACTTCATCCAAAATAAACAACGCTTTGGTGTGGTTTGTGGGCCAGTGGAATCATCGGTCCATATTTCTTCAAAAATAATGCCGGTGAGAACGTAACCGTCAATGGCAAACGTTATCGTGGCATGATAACCGAATATTTGATGCCTGAAATTGAAGCTCGAAATCTCGGAGACATTTGGTTTCAACAAGACAGCGCCCCTTTCCACACAATCAATGGATTTACTGAGAGAACACTTCGGTGAGCAGATAATTTCACGTTTTGGGCCGTTCGATTGGCCACCAAGATCGTGTGATATCACACCATTAGACTTTTTCCGGTGGGGAAATGTAAAGTCTAAAGTTTATGCGGACAAACCCGCTTCGATTCAGACCTTGGAGCAAAACATCGCTTGTGTCAATCGCCAGTTACCAGTCGAAATGCTCGAACGAGTCATCGAAAATTGGACTCAACGGTTGGACCATCTGAGACGTAGCCGTAGCGGCTAACATTGATAGACATATTCTTCAAAAAATAAATACCAAAGAATGTTCTTTCCAATGATGATAAAAGTTCCCCATTCAATTTGAATTTTCTGTCTTTTTTTTTTTTAAAAATTCGGCAACTTCAAATGGATCACGCGTTATAACAAAACATTAGCATTCAGTTATATTACCTGTTCCTTAATGAGCTGTCGTATACTTTATACTAAAGAAGACAATTGATGTGTTGTTTGCAACACTGTGCCTGTGTGCTTAGAGATTGTGGAGATTTGCCATCATCTCATCTACTAAATGATGAGTCTACGTGCAGATTTGTACTAGTATTTACGACCCCACTCATTTGCATATCCGAAAAAAACCCATCACCAAATGACAATGGCTTCAATGTTTTCCCAAACAGAAAACAAATATTTTATGTTTACTGCAGTGTGTTCTGCTCGGTTTGATTTTGTTTTATTCAACACACACACACGCGCAGACACCCATACAAGCACACCAATTGGCAGCAGCATCGTAATGATCGATCAATGGAATGCCATACAGGCACGGTGAGTGAATGGATGGATGAACGTTAGCCATGTTTCGAATGACAACACTTTTCCCAGTATTCATTATTATTGCTACTAATTTCCATGCACCGTGAGTGAGTGGTGGTACCATTGATGATATCCATCCATATCCCTCCAGCCGGTTTGCGATTTCCACTTGTTTTCGATTAGGTTTTCATGTGCTTTTACCCCCGTCCTCGCCGGGTTATTTGTTATACAGAGTTTATAGTTTCAATTTGTTGTGCGGGGGGTGTGTGTGTGTGATTCGTATCTAAATGAAATGGAATATTTTGTAGCATTCATTAAAGGAGACAGTGGTCTGACAGAGTGCTGGTAATAACAATAAATAGTATGCAATACATACATGCTACGAGTATGTATGAATGTATGTCAGTGAGTATGTGTATGATTGTAGCAAGTGTAACGTTTCGATTGTGAAAATGCCATTGTCCTCGAACAAAAAAGATGGGATTGATATTTAGCCGATATCAATGTTAACATTGGGATTTTTGGGGGTAACCAATGGTTTTTCGCAAAATTCTTAATTAAACCGAAAATTATGCAGCAAGCTTTGTTGTTGTTCGAAACTGTTGTATACGTGACAGATTATGTTCGCGGTCATTAAAATGTTGCTTCTATTCTCATCAAACTGTGGTGTGGGGGAAGTATTTTTGTGTGGAAATATTAATAAAAATGTAATGTTCGGTGTACCAGCGCCTTTAAATCGAGAACCATTTTTCGGATTAACACCAAACATGAGCAATACTTTAGCCTTTAACCTTAGGCTGAAAAGCAACCAAAAGAGGTTCCAGAGTTAATATTATATCCAGAGAAAACCACGGTTTGGTGCGGTTTATGGGCTGGTGGAATCATCGCTACGTAACCGTGAATGGTGCTCGCCTTCGCGCCATGATATTGGACTTTTTGCTGCCTGAAATTGAAGCCCGTATTCTTGACGACATTTGGATTCAACAGGACGGTGGCACTTGCCATACAGCTGCTGAAACAATGGACCTATTGAGAGGTAATTTTTAAGAGCAGCTAACTTTACGTTTGGGATCGGTTGGCCTCCTAGATCGTGTGATATCATTTTTTGGGGCTAAGTAAAGTCCAAATTCTATGCTGACAAACCAGCTACGATTCAGGTTTTGGAAGCCAACATTAAGCGTGTCATTAACGCCATACCGGTCGAAATGCTGGAACAAGTCATCTAAAATTGGACCCTTAGAATGGACGCCCTGAGGCGTAGTAGCGGTCAACATTTGAAGGAAATTTTATTAAAACAAAAAAATGACATAACATTTTCTTTCGAATAAACAACAAAGATTCCACACTTGATTTGATTTTTTTTATTTTGGAAAAAATACCTCTAAATGGATCACCCTATATAGAGAAAAATTTGTTTATGATATTTGGGCCTGCTGAGTGGCAGGAGACTTGAGAAATTTACAAAACAAAAACCTATATAAAGGGTGCTCCAACTAACACACGATGTTACAAAAAATCTTAGCGAATCATCTTCATATTTTTCATTATATTCAAAGCATCTATGACAGTTATGCGTAAAATAAAATATCGGCCAAATTCTCGCCACCGCTTCAATGGCATACATACCTCTTTCCGAAGGTCCATATTTTCAATGACTCTGAGACATAATGGAGGTTCCATGCCATTTATGTGCCGAATTATGTCATCTTTTAGCTCTTCATTGATTGACGTACACATTTTTTTCAAATATACCCAAATAAAGAAGTCCAACAACGGTGCCAAATCACATGATAGTGGCGGCTAATTAACATCGTAACACGGCCGTTGAATTTCTTGCGCAAAAGAGCCATTGTTTCACTGGGCTGTGTGGCAAGAGGCACCATCCTGTTGGAACCAGATATTTCCTAGTCCATATCATCAATTTCTGTCACATAAAGTCCGTTATCATCAATCAATAGCGACCATCATTCACGGTAACTGCTTGGCAGATCTTATTTTCGAAGAATTACGTCTCGATGACGCCGCCAGCCCATAAACCGCACCAAACAGTAACACTTTGTGGATGCATCGGTTTTTGAACAATCACCTGTGGCTTTTCATTTGCTTAAATGGGGCAATTCAGTATACAATTTTTCCGATTGTGCTCACATATATTTGGTAATATATGTTATCAAAAAAATCACGAAGTGCACGAAATGCATTTTGAATTGAACGCTCATTTTCGTAAAAGGCTTTAACAATCTTAACGAGCTGCTCAGTTGTGTGCTTCTCCATGGTTGTAAAGCACTGAAAGAAGAAGATGTCAAATTAAATTTGGGCAAAAAACTTGACGTCAACGCGTGACTCGCAATTGACATCATACATCATGGTTGGACCACCCTACGAGGGCGGTTCGGAAACTTCTTAGCCTAGCACAAAAAGCGCGGTATAAACAGAAAAAAGTTAAGTGTTTTGGAAACTTCCATTTCTGCTATGAACACATGTTAAATTTTGTTTCGATCTGGCAACTCCTTCATATAGAAACAGGTGTTCACAAAAGACGCATCCGCGATTTTTTTACAATGGAAAAATTAGAAATGCGTGGTGTCATTAAATATTTACATAAAAAAGGTTTATCGGGACAAGAAATTCATAATGATATGGTGAATGTGTTAGGTGAAAGTACTCCTTCATATGCAACAGTAAAACATTGGGTTGCTGAATTTAAGCGTGGTCGTACAAGCATTGAAGATGAACCACGTAGTGGAAAAATTCCCTCGTACAGGGGCTCACAGACTATTGTATGCAGTGCATATATTAAACTTTGAGGCTCTATAACTTTAACAGTAAAAGGAATAAAATAACAATTTTAATGTCATTTGAAAGAAAATGTATGCAGTTTTAACCAAGGAACTTCATTTATTGTCAATATTAATTAATTATTAATTTTATTTAATTAGCCTTAAAATTAAAAATAAACAAAAATACTGCTAATTTTCAAATCACAGCTTATTTTATGCAGCTACTTATAATGTTTAAAACTTAATACAAATTCTGAAACTTTTAATATTTAGTATTTGATTCACAACAGCTTTATGGCGATTTGGAATATTATCAACCAGTTTTTGAGTAATTTCTGCTGAATTTTTACTCCATTCTACTTCTAGAGGAACTTTAAGGTAATGTTTGTTGGATATTTTATGTTTCCTGATATTTTTGTCCAAAATGGCACATAAATTTTCAATTACGTTAATTTCGGGTGATTGCGCGGTTGGCGACATTATGTGGGCAGTTGTATATCAAACACGACTGAACTGCGCTTTGCAGCAAATTGTCCAATAGAATCTGAAGAAACAAATGCTTCTCCATTGTAGTTTCGATAAAAGCTAGCTTTCCAGTACCAGCTGCCGATATACAGGCCCATACTAGCACGCTGCCTCCGCACGTGCTTCAGAGTCAGTTTCAAATTTTCCTTATGGAGCTCCGTATTCGGCTTTCTCCATACATACGAGGGCTGCTCGGAAAGTTCTTAGCCTATCAATGAAAGAGAATAGTTAGTTTTTCAAAAATATTTTTATTTTTTAATATAATCTCCTGAAACTTCAATACACTTAGTCCAACGCTTATCTAGCAATTCTATCCCTTGATTAAAATAGTTTTCCTCAAGGTCTTCAAAATAGTGGTTTACAACTGTAATTGCATCATTTGAGGTAAAACGCTTGCCAGCAAGGAATTTGTTTTAGATTTGGGAACAAGTAAAAGTCACTGGGAGCTAAATCAGGAGAAAAAGGTGGGTGGTAAAGCAACTCGTACTTTAATTCGTTGATTTTAGCCATTGTTAAAACACTCTTGTGCGCTGGTGCGTTGTCTTGATGAAAATTTATTTTTTTGTGTTGGAAGCCAGGACGTTTTTCTCGAATTTGTACATTTAATTGATCTAAAAGGTTGCAATAGTACTCTGAATTTATTGTTTTACCCTTTTGCAGATAGTCAATCAATAAAATACCTTTGAAGTCCCAAAAAACCGTTGCCATAACCTTACCAGCCGATTGAATTGTTTTTGCCTTCTTTGGGGCACTTCCTCCAGCTTCAGTCCATTGTTTGGATTGTTCTTTTGTCTCTGGAGTATAGTGGTGGATCCATGTCTCATCAACAGTTATGAAACGATGCTTAAAATCCATTTTATTTCGCTGAAAACGATCCAAACAAGCTTGAGAAATGTTCATTCTTATGCGTTTTTGGTCGACTGTTAACAAGTCCGGCACCCATCTTGCAGAAAGCTTTTTCATCTGTAGTTCTTCATGCAAAATTAAATGGACTCGATCATTTGAGATGCCCATGATATTAGCTATTTCACGCACTTTTATTCGTCGATCATTTGTTACCATATCATGCACTTTGGCTACAATTTCTGTTGTTGTTGCTGTTTTTGGACGTCCACTACGTGGTTCATCTTCAATGCTTGTACGACCACGTTTAAATTCAGCAACCCAATTTTTAACTGTTTCAGATGAAGGAGCACTTACACCTAACACATTCACCATATCATTATGAATTTCTTGTCCCGATAATCCTTTTTTATGTAAATATTTAATGACACCACGCATTTCTAATTTTTCCATTGTAAAAAAATCGCGGATGCGTCTTATGTGAACACCTGTTTCTATTTGAAGGAGTTGCCAGATCGAAACAAAATTTAACATGTGTTCATAGCAGAGATTTCCAAAACACTTAATTTTTTTCTGTTTTGCCGCGGTTTTTGTGCTAGGCTAAGAAGTTTTCGAGCCGCCCTCGTAGGTCATACCGTCTGAGCCAAATATATTAAATTTTGACTCATCTGAGAAAATTACTGAGTTCCAGAAGTCCGGGCAATTGCAAAGGTGCCCTTTAGCGATGTTACAACGGCTTGTCTTATTTTAAGGGTTCCGTACAACTCGGCCATTAAAGCCATGCACCCGCAGAACCCATCGAACAGTTTCCTCACTACTGTTTTTGCCAAGGCTTTTATGAACTTCGTTGGTCAATTTTGGTGCCGAAAGTCTAGGATTTGCCTTTAATTTTCCCACTATATACCGCTAGGCCGATGCATTAAAATTTTTATTTGGTACAGTTCTGCATTTATGATGCACCCGATTCTCATGTAGGAACCGCTCAATGATTTGTTGCCCTGTGGAGGAATTGATATTTACCATTGTAACAATTTTTTTGGCTGTGTTTGGCCAGTTTTAAATTTAATTGCGTGCGATAGTTTCCAACAAAATCAGACTAATTACTAGCATAAGGCAATCATAGAAGAACAACAAAGCTATATGAAATGAAAATACCATTAGACTTCGTGGCGAGTAGTAAAACCGCACTTCAAAGTGACTGCATAAAATAAGCTGTGACATGATTATGGGGAAAACTTTGGTAATGAGTTCCTCCTTCGACGATGTGAAGTCGCAAAAATTTGCCGGCAACGATATCAATCCAGCGGAAATATCAACTGAAATTTGGACATTGCCAAGCGCCAGCAGTTATCTCGAGAATTCAAGAGCCGATGAGTAGTTCTGCAACACGACTCTCATGTTCGTGGTCAATTTCAACTGCTTGACATGCCGCCACAAAGACGACGTTTTTAGGCATGCATTAAGTTTATCGGCAGCAGTAGATTTCGGGATGACGGGAAATCTTTTGACGAAAATTTCCGGAAAGCAATATCATAGCCCCACCAACACGACTCTCATTCTGTTGGAACCATGAACGAGTATCCTTTAATTGAATTGCCTCAAGAGCCGGCTGAAAAAAAGTCTGAAAATGCCGAGAGCAAGTGATTGCTTCCTAGAAGAGCGTTTCGGCTCTAACTCTCTCGATTTTTTGTGGCGTTGTTATCCTTCTCTCAGCTTTCCTTCGTACACATGACACATTCCCTGCTGTTCTTAATGAAGTTACCCAATTTACATTTGATTGCCGTCTAGTAACACGTCCGCGTGCGGGAACACCGAATCGTAAACGAAAAGCACTCTGCACTGCAATGATCGAGTGCGCATTTGAAATATACTCTGCAACACAAAATGACCTATGCTCACGTGTCGAATGCATGATGGCAACCGAAAGGCAGACGAATACAAATCTACCTTTTATAAGCCACGCACACTCTCCACTCTCTTCGACCAACAGTGCCGCCACAGACTGCAATGCAAAAAAGCACATTATCGCGCTCCACCATGTATTTTCGTCGCCAATTGTGTGAAGAAAACTGGAAAAGTGGGACATATGAGTACAATAGTAGTTCTCATTCTTTTGGTGAGGTACCTGGTCACCGGGGTTTCTTTCAAAAATTGCTGCGAAACCTTCTGATGAAGGTCGTCAAGGACTTGAAATCGCGATAAATGCAGTGTGCAGTTATATGACTTTGCAATTTTGTTTGAAACTTCAAGTTAAATATTTATACGAGGGTTGCTATTAATATTTCGGGTCCTGCAATAAAAAACACAATAATTTATCATTGAAAATGGTTTTATTGTTTTTAAAAATATTCCCCATTAAGATCAATACAAAATACACTTGGAAGCATATTTTCCACACCAATTGAGACACCTCCAAAACATAAATTATTAACGCTTCAACAGCGTCTTCGGGCGATGAAAAACGTTGCACACGCATTTTTTTGCTGCTAGGGAATAAGAAGAAGTCATCAGGTGCCAAATTAGGGATGTACAGTGGATGGCCCATAAATTCTATATCTTGAGTGGTCAAATAACTCATTGTTTCAGCTGATGTGTTCCACGAACAAGTTTTGTTGGATTTGGCACGTCTTACCCTATATCTCTTTGCACCAATCCATACGAGCCTTTTTTGAGCATTCGTCAAATTAGTTGGGATCCAACAGGAACAAATTTTGTTCACGGCCAAATGAACATGCAATATACTTAGTATTGATTCTTGTCATACTAATGCCCAAGGATGCCTCAATCTCACGGTATGACACATGTCGGTCTTGCTTACTCAGTTCATGCACAGCATTGATGGTTTTTGGCAAAGTGATCGAAGTTGGACGTCCAACAAATTCATCCTTGAGCGAACGGCGTCCGAGACTGAACTCTTGGTACCAGCGATTAACATTGTTTTTTTGTTGGTGCTTTATCGCCAAAAGTCGATACAAGTTGATTTAAACACTCTTGTCTCGATAACTCACGCCAAAAATCGTAAAAATCATTGCACGAAAATGTTCACGGGATAATTCCATTTTTAGACTGAGATACATTTTTCAAAACACTGTACACAAAACAATTCTCACTCAAATGACAAAACGTTCTAAGTTAAGTTATGCTAAAAATTATCAAAATTTTCAATGGAAGTTCCAGATTGCATCTGGCAATACTAGCATTGTCAGAACCCGAAATATACATAGCCACCCTCGTACGAGTAACAGCCAAAAAAAAGTCAAAATTTTCTCTCTTTTTGTTACAAAAATTTGTTTTTTACTACCAATTGTACCGAAATTCTGGAGTTCTCCCACTTGTTTTTGCGCAAAATCCGTTTATGTAAAAAATCACGATATCTCAAAAAACTATACGCTCTCTAGAACACTCTAGTTTATTTTTAGTTTATTTTATTGAGACTTTTTTCAAAAACAATGACAGACATATACTAGATCTATGAACAAGAAATTGCTTATGACTATAATATAATGTATTGTCTAAATTACCAATAACGTGCAGCTAACGGCACCAAGCCTTTTCTGTGTATAGAAATATTTTTAATTTGTATGTGGCTCTGATAAGTGTGGTCGCCCTTGCTCCCGAGGCGAAAGTGGTCTTAGTAGATGAATTTCATTTAAAAATCGAGATAAAACTGAAATTTTGAACCCGACCCCCTCAGATATCGATGAAATTTTGTTCATAGCTAAATTTGATCAATACAAACAAACTCTCATTTTTAGAAATGACTGTTTTGGGATTTTTTTGGCGTGGCACAGTGGGAAAGTTTTGGAAAAAACGCGAAAATGGTCGAAAAGAGTTCCATTTAAACTACAATAACTCAGAATGGGCTGAACCGATTTGCATGATTTTGGTATCATTAAAAAGATATTTTAAAAGGCTTTATGACACGTTAAAAAAAAAAATAAAAAATACACTGTAAAAAATTGTATAAAAAAAAAGAATTTTAATTAACGAAAAAACCAAAAAGATCAAGGGTTTTTTTACAGTGTATTATTTTTTTAGAAAGGTTTATCCTTCACCTATACCATACCAAAAAATAAAAATGGGTTCTTTTTTAGTTTTTTTTATATAATTTTTTAAGTAGTGTCACTTCTAGTAATTGCCCATATATTTTATAACAAAAAAAAATTTTAGGTAACGAAAAACGAAAAAAGATCAATGATTTTTTACAGTTTATTATTTTTTTAGAAAGGTATTTCCTTCACCTATAACATATCCAAAAAGTAAAATGGGTTCTTTTTTTATTTTTTTTTATATAATTTTTTAAGTAGTGTCACTTCTAGTAATTGCCCATATATTTTATAAAAAAAAAAAATTTAGGTAAAGAAAAACGAAAAAAATCAATGATTTTTTACAGTTTATTATTTTTTATGAAATGATGCGGAAAGCTTCGCCATAATATCTGATTGCAATACCCATGATAGTATAGCAGTTCATCTATATATTTCAAAAATGATACAGTTCGTGAAGGCCAATATAACCAACAATATTAATAAAATCATTTACGTATCAGATGGTGCAGGAGCACAATATAAAAATAAATATAACTTCATTAATTTATGCCATCACAAATCTGATTTTGGTATTGACGCTGAATGGCACTTTTATGCTACCAGTCACGGAAAATCTGCATGTGATGGAATCGGAGGAACATTGAAGAGAGGTGCTCGAAATTATAGTATTGCAAATAAAAATGAAATCCAGACAACGAGGCAACTCTATCACTGGGCATCAGAAACATATAACACCACCATACAAGTTGCTTACGCAGATGCTGACGAATACAACAACGTTAAAGAAAAGCTATTTTCAAGATATAAAGAAGCTCAAACTATAACAGGAACTTAACGCTTTCATTCATTCATTCCGATAAATGAAACTTTTCTACATGTGCGCAGATATTCTGACTGTGCCAAATTTGAGCAGCGCAAAATTTCTTACAAATAATTAACTTAAAAAAAATGTAAATAAAATAAAACTCAAATTAATAAAAACATGGCAAATAATATAAACAATTGTTGATGGTTTTTTATTTGTAAACATTTAAAAAATGTTAGAATTGTTGAACTATTTTGTAAATGTGTAAGAATGTGACCTGATATTTTCGCTGTTATTCGAATTATTTCGAAAACTTTCGGTACGTATTACTAGAAGTGACACTACTTCAAAAATTATATAAAAAAAAATAAAAAAGAACCCATTTTACTTTTTGGATATGTTATAGGTGAAGGAAATACCTTTCTAAAAAAATAATAAACTGTAAAAAATCATTGATCTTTTTTCGTTTTTCGTTACCTAAAATTTTTTTTTGTTATAAAATATATGGGCAATTACTAGAAGTGACACTACTTCAAAAATTATATAAAAAAAAAAAATAAAAAAGAACCCATTTTACTTTTTGGATATGTTATAGGTGAAGGAAATACCTTTCTAAAAAAATAATTAACTGTAAAAAATCATTGATCTTTTTTCGTTTTTCGTTACCTAAAATTTTTTTTGTTATAAAATATAAGGGCAATTACTAGAAGTGACACTACTTAAAAAATTATATAAAAAAAACTAAAAAATAACCCATTTTTATTTTTTGGTATAGTATAGGTGAAGGATAAACCTTTCTAAAAAAATAATACACTGTAAAAAACCCTTGATCTTTTTGGTTTTTTCGTTAGTTAAAATTCTTTTTTTTTATACAATTTTTTACAGTGTATTTTTTATTTTTTTTTTTAAACGTGTCATAAAGCCTTTTAAAATATCTTTTTAATGATACCAAAATCATGCAAATCGGTTCAGCCCATTCTGAGTTATTGTAGTTTAAATGGAGCTCTTTTCGACCATTTTCGCGTTTTTTCCAAAACTTTCCCACTGTGCCACGCCCAAAAAATCCCAAAACAGTCATTTCTAAAAATGAGAGTTTGTTTGTATTGATCAAATTTAGCTATGAACAAAATTTCACCGATATCTGAGGGGGTCGGGTTCAATGCATCTCGATTTTTACATGAAATTCATCAGTAGTGAAATATCCTAGAATTTAGCTTAAAAGTAAACTTACAACTAGCCTAAAATTAGGGGGTGAAGGGGAGGGGTTGATTTGTAATCGAATTTTCGAAAAAAAATTTAAATGCGCGACGTGGTCATTCTTTGAAAAGTCGCATGGAAAGGGTGCAGCCGACGGTGTGGGTGCTGTCATTAAGCGAACAGCAGACGCTCTTGTGGCTCACGGATTAGACATAGCAGACGCAGAGAAATTGTATCAGTCGCTTTTAGGCAAAACTAATGTGCAAT
Source organism: Hydrotaea diabolus (assembly GCA_963513945.1). Lineage (NCBI taxonomy): Eukaryota > Metazoa > Arthropoda > Insecta > Diptera > Muscidae > Hydrotaea > Hydrotaea diabolus. The sequence continues at coordinate 219,499,032 of OY740716.1, read as the reverse complement.
TGTTTTACGTAACTCCAAAAGAAATTTTCAATAACAACAAAATATTGCCCAAAAATTTGAAAACCGTTCATTGCACGAGAAATATTCACCAAATAATTTCAAGATCCAGAGGTGAAATAATACACAGAAATCTCTCTTGCTTCTGCAATACAAACAACTGGTTGACAGGGAAACTATGTTATTGCCAAAAACTTTATCCAAAAGTCGCGAAAATAGGCTGCAAAGAAAGGATGTCTCGTAAAATGATGTATTCCGACGTATACACTGATTCTGATTAAAAAATTTGTCGAATGAAATATACCCATACCTGTTACTACTACTATTAATAATACTACTTACTAGAATAATGTACTTATTTTTAATTATCTCTTTATAAAAGAATAAACCTATATCCGTTTAATGTTTACTCGTAACTTAGTTTATATTTTTTAGTTAAGCACAGGAACCTTCATTGAGCGCTACAAGATGTCTTGAACGCTACAAAATGTCTTGAACGTCACATGTTAGTTTTTCTTTCTCAAATTTATAGTTTTAACAATACTTTTTTTAATTGCAGCAAGCCCATTATCTTACAAAAAATCCATAATTTTATGTGCTTTGGGTTAAACATTTATTAATTTTTGACGTAAAAATGTAAACATAACAGAATGCTTTTGTAAAAATATTAAACCTTAAAACACACTGTTATTTTATTTTTGTGATTTAAATGGTGCTTTTTGAAAACGTTCGTCTAAATAATTAAATAACAAGTTCTTAAACTTCACAAAAATGTTTTACATCAACTATCCTTACATTTTAACTGATTTTTTACACATTCTTTCTATGTGACGTTCAAGACAGAAATCCAGGTATTCCTTACCAAAACATAAGAAAAAACATAATTATATTAATTTTTTGAAGAGCCTAAAAACGCCTTTATATTCTTAATCAAACTTGTCGTAAATCTACTACTCTACCGGGAAAATTAAACCCATTAAGGCCCGACCCTATTAGGAGCCTCGATAGACAAAAATTAGTAGTATATATGAGGTCCCCATGGTCTAATTAAGAAAAAAAATTGTTACCCGAAATTTCCAGGTGCGCAGGTGAGCCATGCGGGGGTGATGCGAAAACGCATCACTGGGCCTTAGTGATATACAAAATTAACTTTAAAATAATTATAGGTAAAATAAAAAATATGTGAAAAATTTATAAAATTATATTTTAGAAATGAAATTTTATTTATTTCGATAAAAGAAAAAAAACGGCATTATATTTAAATTTCAGAGATGTCCGTTTTATTTACGCTCGCTAACTTTCTTCGATCTAGGTGTTTTAGAAACTGCTATTTCATGGAATTCCCTGAAGCACTGCGGATAAAGCGCTCGTTTGCATTTGGAACATTCGTATATCGACTGGCCTGTGCAATGCTCTAATGCACACCGCCTCCTTGTTTCTCCTTTGATAATGTTGTGGTCCAAAGAGTCGTTTCGAATACTGGCTGGAACATGATGTGCAGCTTGTACTTTGGTTTTATTTCTACGAATCAAACATTCTGCTACGAAAACGCGGAATTCGACTTGGGGAATATGATTATGTTCGGCAAACAGCAGCACGCCATTGAACTTCGATCTCACCAGCAATATCTAATGGTAGAGTGTTCACATTCGATGGCTGTATTTCTTGAACTTCATCATCCACGTCTTCATTGTCGCTTGTTTCGTCGACGGTGCTTGGTGGCAAAGCAACTATATCAATTTCCTCGGCATTTCGTATTTCGTGTGATTGTTCGTCGTCAGAATCTGTATTATTTATTATTTCGACAATTTGTTTTATGCTCAAAAATTGTTGATGTGGCATTTCGGCTGAAAAACACGCTATGCAAACACTGAATTTACTTTTCGACTAAGTCCAATAGCACTGACAGCAGCAGTTTGAGCGGCAATAATAAAAGAAACAACCGATAACAACAAAAATAAGAAGAAGTAATACCGTTAGAATAAATGAAACTGCATTGAATCACTAAAAAGCAACAAAAACAAAGTTTTGACAGCTGTGTACTAGTTATACCTCTAAGGCCCAGCGATGCGTTTTCGCATCACTCTCTTTGAAGACAGCTGGATAAGACCTGAAACACATGGGTGCCTTATAACTAACCTAAAATCACAAAAGAAGCAACTCAATTTATGATTCAAAAGTAGTTTTGGTATTTTCTCAATTTTTCCAGAAATTGCAGAAATATTATGAAACTAAAAAAAATATCGTATTTTCAAAATTTTCACATGGATTTTTTACCAAGATACACACTTGCTCCAAAGTGACAACTATGAGCAATATTGTGGTATACAATCTAAAGTTTTTGGGAATATGTTGATGATTGTTATAACCCTAGCCGTTTTTTCTCTGGGTGCCCTACAAAATGCGATGCGTTTTCGCATCGCTGGGCCTTTATGGGTTAATAAACTTTTAAAACAAAACAACAAGAACTCTCCGTGTACGTTTTGATTGAAATTGACCCAAATATCAGTTATAATGGAATTCTCGTGAAGGGAAATCCTTGTAATAAATTTATTAATTATGTCACAAATATATAGACCAATAGGAGTAACATCTGACTCCTTATATATATACTTATTCGAATATCGCTTGGAGAACGACTCAAAATTTTTACCAATACAATATCTTAATATCTTTCTCTCAAATATCTCAAATTCCTTTATAACTGTCATGGATACATTAAACCATATTAGGAACCCATATAAAATGGTCGGGCGTATACTAGTCTTGTACAGTAATAGTTTCGTCTCTACTCCTATTCCACAGAATTTTCGAAAAAGATCCCATAATCCTATAGCCCTTCTGGAGAACAGACCTAGCATGTCTATTAAATTTCCTTCGCCATTAATAACAATTCTCAACCGTTTACTCTCAGGAACCACAAACTACAAGATCAGTTGGTTTTGAATAAAGCAGGGAACAAAAGTTAATTTTTGCAGAACAGTGTAATTTTGGTGAAATATTTTGAGGCAAATGTGAATTACATTCAATTAGTGCGTTTATTTGGTAAGCGACGTTCGTTATAACTTTTTTTTGTACATTTTATTTATTTATTGAATCTTTCAGGAAATAAAAACAACAATAAGTATTCAAATCTTAAACTTAGTTGGTTCTAAAGGGTCTTACCAGTGTAACCCACCCTGCTAGATTTGCACATGTGATTTTAAGAAAAAGACAGTATTGAAATTGTTGTCGTAAAGATATTAACATTTAAAGTATAATAAGCAATATATTGTATGTGAAATTATAAAAATTACAGTTGGCGGTAATTGTCCTTAAGTTTCTATATCTGGTCCAAGATGTTTCTTCTTCTAAGGCGTTATACTTTCTGACATTTTATCGAAAATTTATGTAAATAATGTAATTAAGAAAACAAAATCAATGACTACCTTACCTTACTTATACTACCCAATTACTACAGTGTTTACCAATTCACCTTAAAAAACTTACAAAAAAAAAACACAATGAATTTTTAATCATCTCTGACCCATCCAATTATATTTTCGGGCAAAAATTCTTATATTTCCCCCATTTTAATTTAGTCTTGCATTTGGCGTAGGCACAATTTATGAATCATTTAGAAAAAGTATACGCGAAATTGCTTTAATTCACTTTTCAACCTCTCTCTTGTTAGTTCCTCCAAATTGGTTGAAGTTCGATGGAGACACAATAGTTTGTACCATTTGCCAATCATACTCGTATGTCATGGCCAGACTATGTACGTTCTTTTGTGGCAACAACGAATTGCATTTGCTGTCCTCCCTTCCTCCTAAAATATATGCTTCAAAACAATTTTGTTCGATTGTTGATTTAGAAATTTTCGTACTGCAATTTAAGTTCAATTGAAAAACGTGCTGAGAAGTTTGATTTTCTTGTAGCGTGAAAAATCCTTGGAAGCCTAAAAATATGCTATAGCCAAAATATTCGCTGGATTTTGTGTATGCTGTAAAATAAGAATTCTAACAACTCCTAAAAGAATGCCTAAGTTTTTGTTCCCCAAAATTTTAGTTAACTGTTCAAGCATTAAGTAGTTTTAAATTATTTCTAGTTATTGACTACACAGACTAGAAAAATAAACTTTTTGGTTAAAAATCCTAGTTTCGTTGCAAAGTTAGTTTTCACAACGCCCTAAAATCCATCAACGCAAGAACTACTTCTATCACATGCAGATTCTTTTCATTCTATGCCTCATAACAGTGTATAGCATTTCTAAATTCAAAATAATTTTCACGAGTAGAGAACTTAGCATTTGCTGTAAAAGAGGCTCGTCGGTTTGGCTGTTCTCATGCCAAATCTATTCAAATTTGTGAAGCACGTGCTCGAAAATATTTTCGCCAAATCTAATTAAATATCGATTTGTTTGGGTGGGGAAAAGTTTAAAACTTGTATGGGTGTGTTAGTTGTTTTTGTTCTGATTGAACGTTATTTAAACGATTGCATGACTGCCTGCGTCTGTGACGATTAAATATGTTTTGTGTTTTTTTCCGGATTTTTTTTAATTTGACTGCCAATTGGCAAACGCTTTGGTAATTGAGTATTAAAAAGGTGAGTATTGATTTTTGTTTTGCAATCAAATTATATTATTTATTAAAATTTGAAAGCAACAGTTGATTGATTTTATGTCATTACTGTACTGTTAAAACATTTCACAAATCAACATGTTTTTTAATGAATATAAGTTTTATAAATCTGTGCTGGTCCAAATATAATTAATAGCGTTTGTATTTTTTTTTGCCGAAGATTAGACTTTAGTCTTTGTGTACTGAGATTTTTAGTTTGTTTTTTGAGGTGGAAGATATTTTTCTGTGCCACTATAGAGTCGTAAATGTTATCTAGGCCTGATTTTTAGGTGCTGCGAGTAGCTGGTGTGGTCCTGGTTCACTGCGATGCGTCATAATGTTCGTGGAAATGCGTCATAAGGTCAATAGATGAGTTTCACTTAACAAAGTGCCTCAAAGTCTATAGAGAATAAGATCCCTTCTACAAAGTGCAGACCATTTTTATATTTTTAATTACTTTGAAATTAAAAACGAAGTTATACAGGGTGTCCGTCGGGACACCCTGTATAATTTTTGATTAAATAGAAGAGAACGGATCTTATATCGATAAATGTTTTATTTAATGTCGGTTATTATGTATGGAATGCAATATCAACTAAATATCCGCCGCTGTTAGCCTCGCAAATGCGAACCCTTTTAAGCACATTTCTCATTACATTCAGCACTGCGTCGAATTGGGGTTGATGGATTGTTTTGAACTGTTTCTTGAGCAGCAGCAATGTTTTCAACTGATCTTGACGTACGTTGTGATCCATGATTCCTATCAGCTACAGACCCTCTTTTTTCGAATTCATTCACTACACGATAAATAGTGCATTTTGTTGGCACGCTGTTGCTCCCAAAAATTTCACGTAACTTTCTCATCGTCACAGTAATTGATGATTGTTTTTGATAAAATGTTTTAACGATTAAAACACGTTGGTTTATCGAATATTTTTCCATAATAAATTTGCCACGTCTCTACTTCACGACTGCCAAATATGAACTATTTTTACCAAAATGGCTGCAAAACAAAGTAGCATACCTTCCTGGCGGACACTCTGTATAAGTTATTTTCATGTCAAATGTTTATAACTACCAATAATATTTGAGCTAGACCCAACTTTAAATACCGATCGATATGAAATCATTCATTTCATTTAACGATGACTGCCTGTACGGCCGCCGGTCTATCTGAAGCTTGTCATCAAACTACAGTTCGTAATTGTTGTCCGACTTTCATGAAATTGGGCCGCAGTAGGTTTTTTTATACCATGGACGTACGCTACTGAAACTGAACAATTTCGATTCAGATTTAGAAATACTCCGACCCAAATGTTCAGAATTTTATATTTTTTAGCTCTAGCAGACACATATTACATCAAATCTTTATGAAACGTAGCACGAGTAAGTTTTTTTTGGGCCAAGGAACAACGTTATTGAAACTGAAGAAAATCGGTTTATATTTACATATAAAGTAGCTCCCACACATATAAGTAGTTCCGATTTTTTTAGCTCTAAAGGCCAGATATTACAACTAATCTTGATGACATTAGGCACACGTTTGTTTTTTCGAACCAAAGAAGGAAATTAATAATATTAAAGTATATCAGTTTATATAAAAATATAGCTTCTACATAGCCACATCTTACATCTAATCTTGATGAAACTTACCTTGAGAAAGTTTTATGGCCCAGGAAAGTACGTTATTAAAATTGAAGTAAATCTATTAGGATTTAACTATAGCTATATATATAACTATATATATATATATATATATATATATATATATATATATATATATATATATATATATATATATATATATATATATATATAGTATATATATATATATTATATATATATAATATATATATATATATATATATATATATATAACTATAACTATATATATATATATATAATATATATATATATATATATATATATATATATATATAATATATATATATATATATATATATATATATATATATATATATATATATATATATATATATATACATATATATATATATATATATATATATATATATATATATATATTATATATATATATATATATATATATATATATATATATATATATAATATATATCAATAGAGCTCAAATAATTTATATATATATATATATATATATACATATATATATATATATATATATATATATATATATATATATATATATATATATATATATATATATATATATATATATATATATATATATATATATATATATATATATATATATATATATATATATATATATATATATATATATATATATATATATATATATATATATATTATAATATATATATATATATATATATATATATATATATATATATATATATATATATATATATATATATATATATATATATATATATATATATATATATATATATATATATATATATATATATAATATATATATATATTTATATATATATATATATATATATATATATATATATATATATATATATATATATTATTTGTGGTAAACTTCATCAAGATG